>CM069295.1:21908706-23108706 GCA_035609425.1 Epinephelus awoara
TTTATTGAGACATAAAACATATGTGTCGGCAGTACATTCTGGAGCCCAGTCTCACTCCAAAGTCATCGAAATCTGGCTCTTGGGCAGTAACTTGTGGCATCAGAAACCAATGGAAAAAGGCATCATTTAATGCTGGCCTGATATGTGACTGGTTGCAGTTATAGTTTAACGGCAACTGGCGTCATCAGGGGGAAACACGGCGGGACAACAAACACCAACTTTCACCCGTGAGAGCAGTGTTCACATCCTGTAAGATTCTAAAGCCATACCATGTTCTTTTGTCCTAAACCTATCCATGGTTTTGTTGCCTAAACCCAACCATGTGTGTTTGCTGCTGAAGGAAAAAAAGTCAATTTGCGGTGTTGTACCGACATAGTGCGTTTATTTTCAAAGAGACTCTATGTAAGCATCAACAACCAACACACCCAGGGTACCTTCCCAGTCGTATGTGGATGTTGAAAGTCCTTGACCAAGCCATCAATATGTGACGAGTTCGGAGTGAGAATGTGTTGGATTCTGGGGCTTCGGATGTGGTCCGGCTAATTTCAGGTGGCAAGCCAAGTTTGGGCCAGTGCTGGCAGTGGTGGTAGGCGGAATCACGCCAGCTGATTTGGCCCGATTCTGGGGCGTCTTTCATACTGAGTCTCAGCAGAGTTCGGCAATCGGATGTGGCCCAGCTAATTTCACCCGGCATGCCGAGTTTGGGCCGATGTTGGGCCAGGTCATTTTGGCTACCTGAAAAAACAACAACGTGGCAATAACATTTATTTACCGTTCCTGTTACATGGCGGATAAGGAGCTCTCGGACTTCCATGGAGCTGCTTTTTTAAATCTCCCATGACATCGTCATCAAAACATCACATCCATTCCATCCATGGTCCCGCCCTGCTAGCTGTCTTGTTTACACAGATGTTGCTTTGGCACTTCCTCCGCTGCTGGCTTAAGGTCGAGACAACTCTGTCCTCCCCATTACCCATCGTACCTTTTATAAAGAACAGTGAGGTGGAATAATGGCCTTGAGCAGGCAGCGTAAAAGAACCCATAGATGAATCTGGAAGTGATACTGGCATATGAGCTGTTTAACAAAAAAAATATGGGAAGTAATGTGTTTGTAGTTTTGCAAAAGCCAGTCATTACAGTCAGTATAGGCCCTTAGTATTAAGACTGAAAACAGGAGGAAATAGCTGACCTGGTTCAGTCCAGAGGTAACAAAATTAGCCAACCCGCACCTCTAAAGCTCACTACTTGATACATCATATATTGTTTGTTTTACAGGGGCATGCCTGGACTATTTTCCTTTCTGTAACCGTAAACCAAACAATGACACACTAACACCTTAAATATTGTAAGTGCGTTAGCAAACAGTTGCCTCTCTACACATCCAGCAGATGCAAGATTAGATAAACACAGCTAGAAAGCTCTCTGTGTGCTGGTGCCCTGCCCCGCGCAGTTGGTGCCCTTAACATTTTTTTTCCGTCCCTGCCCCCACGGTCCACTGCTGTTTGGAGATGTGTTTTTGGCTTTTATCCTTCCACTTTCCTCTTAACTCTGATGTTTTCTCCACAGACTCCTGAGAAAAACGTCAAGCTCTTTAGCAGCAAAATGCTCCACAATGTTAACCAGCTGGTCACTGAATGTGTCCGCTGTTTGGTGCTGGGCAGGTGGTGTACAGCAGGTTTTAGGGCTTTTTCCCACAAAACAGTCGCCCACTATCCATGGAACGGCAATACCAGCACTGAGACTGAGCTATAACAATAAAGTTGTGAGACATAAAACCAAAATGATGCCCTGGAAGATGCTGACATGCTCAGTAGAGCTGAGGGAAATTGCAGAGCCATGTGATAATTCTCTGTGAGTTCATAAAAACGACCCCTCTTAGATTATATATTATCATTTGGCCCTTATTAATATAAGCACATTGAATGGTGTAGCTTAAAGAAAACCTCAGGTTGTTTCCAGCTAAGGTGCTGCACCTTAGCCTGTTTTGTTACTTTCTCTAAAGTGCTTATTTGCAGGGTTGATTTCATAGTTATCTCTGAGAGGATTAGTGTCTAACCTTGCAAAGACCCTCATTATACTGTGTTTGTTGTGTGTTAATATTGAGCCCATCACTGCAATTTTCCCACAGAATTGTCGGTTTCAATAGGATAACATTTTCTTATCTACAGAAATGAAGCACTTAACGCGGCCTTGGCTGGAGTGATGAGATTTGCTTCTCAGGCTCCTGTGATTATTTTGTCTCCACTAAAACAATCAGCTGGTATTTTTGCCTTATCATCTGACATGAATACATTCTGCGTTACAAACAAAATCACTTTTGAAGTAGTCCTCTCGCACAGTTTCACACTGAGAGTGAGATTACTGTTTGATTTACACCGTGCATTAAACTGCCTCAGTAGCTACAGTGTGCAGCAGAGGATGTAAAACCTGGAAAAGGATGCAGAGGACACTCCCTTCCCCACACAAAGGGCTGCGGGCTGTCAGGCTGGAGGCATAAAGATTACCTGCCTCCAGAGGCCCACTTATTGACAAAGCTCCCATGCTCCACGCAGTAGGATATAGTCTTCAAACATCCAGACGTGCACAGGGCAGCTGGGAGGGGGTGGGGTCCATACTCCCCTGCACCCTCCCTGTGACACATGCACCTAATGAGACATAAAGGTGGGATGTTGTATTCTCTGCTGCTGCAAGTCAGCTTTCGACCGATTACCATCCAGCACTAATCAATCACTGGCAGTGATTTTCTTTCTATACATATTTATTGGAGGCAGCCTGAGATCTAAGATTTTGCCGCATCTCCTTTCAATGCTTTCTTTTGTTTATCATCCTAATACCCATGAGTTGTCTCTTACTTCGTTTTCATTTGCTGAAACACAGAAACAACTGATGGAGAAACCCTGCATCGAGTTAGGACTTACAACATCTCTCAGTGCACGTGGCAGCCCATCAAAATGCAAAGCACACTCGCTGCTGTTAAAGGCATGAAGGTCACTCATGTTTGAACATGTCGTCTTAAGGAAATGGCTTTTGAAGAAGTTTAAACACGAGACAAATCATGGAAAGGCCCTTAGAGAGACAGTAATCATTGTGCATGTGGTGTTCTCAAAGGAGATGTACAAAATGAGCTGATTAAGAGCATCTGACACAAGTCAATACACACCAGTTTACACTCCCAGTACAGAATTTATTTGGCTATGGAAATATTGTGTACGTTCACATTGATCCTTGAAGAGCCACTGCCTCCGGTGTGGGACGACATTGTTTCAATGGGATGGACAATACTGCAGGGTTTAAAAAATATATAGTGCCCTTTAAAACAAGGCTTTGTGGAGGAATTTTGTCAGGTTGAAGGGAATGCATTTTTAATGGTTAACAAATAATTTATCAATCCTTTAAAGATCTGTAAAAAGACACTAACGTTGCAGTGTGCAGGGTTTAGGATGATGTATTGGCAATAATGGAATACAGCTATTTTAGGTTTCACGTTTAAGTCATTTTTGTCCTTCATAATTTTAGTCTAGTTTTAGTCGATTTTTCTACAAAAACAAATCATATCAGTTTTTGACAAGTTTAAGGGGTGATTTACAAACACACACTTACTGATCATCATTTGAAAAGATCAACATCTCTCTATTTATGCTCTCAACAACTTTGACACCACAAATAACTAATGTGAGACAACTGGGATTTGTACCCAGCTTCATTGTAAACTCTGACTTATTAATCGCAATGTTAAGAAGCGGAAAAATAACTCGCAACCTTTTAGTTTGAGGTTTAAACTCATGTCTCACAGAGTTACTGATTAAAAATATACTTTCATCTCTGTCAGAAAAAACTGATCTGAGTTCAGACTGTTTACTTACAACACAGCTACACTCACAGATAACAGAGTCTCCTTCCTGCCTGTCAAACAGCATCAAACCATAAACCTTCTCGAGACAGTCCAGATTTGGGCACAGTCTTGTGGGCATGCTTGCTCCGCTGCCATTCAACGGCTAACAGGCGGAGCTGCTAACAGCTGCTAACTACGCCACTGTAACTAACAAACTCCTAGAATCCATTCAGCAGCTCCACCATCCACTGTCAAACATACATGGCTGATTATTTACTGTTGAATTACAGCTCACAGTAACACATACCAAAGGCTGATGCTTCTCCAGCGCAAGCGTTTTTGCTGACTAGCAAAATATCCTGGTGCAGGCTATTTGCTGGAATTTACCATCCTGTTTTAGCTCATCATCGTCTCATTTTCATCATGGAAAAATTTTCATCATAGTTTTCATCAACAAAATTAACGCTGGTGTGTGGCCCCCAGACAACAGCAGCCTGAAGTTGGGACTCTGTAAAAACATTGTGACCAGGTTACACCGATGTCTCCGTCTGTCTCCTCTGTTCCATGGATGCGAGCTGCAGGTCTGTGTGTCTGTTTGATCGAGGATGAGGTTGAGCCACACACAAACAGAGCAGAGAAGCCAAGCAGACAGGATGAAACATGCGTTTCAGCTGAATTCACACAAATTCCAGCATTGAGGCGCCTTACTGCAGGGTTGTGTGGAGGCGAGGGTGCATTTATTTGTGCCTTAAAACGTAACCACTGTGAAACAGTCAGAAAATAATGTTTTATTTCTCAGATTCACTGCATTGTTCTCATTAATGCCACTCCCTCCCCTCATTCACTCTCTAGCTTGCTTGACTGCCACTGCTCTCTGAGGAGGAGGAGGGGCCAAGTTTGAATGTTGTGTTTACAAACAGCAAGCCACTGATTTTGCATGATATGCCTTTAGCTATGTTTTAATTGGTGTATAATAAAAATAAGAATCATTGTGTTTCTGTTACTTTAGAATGAGTAGTTAATATCTACATACAGAGCGGGCCATCTTCCATGAAGTCCACCATGTTGTTCTTATGTAGCCCAGAACTGACAAAACCAAACAGATGGAGCAATTCACATTTTTGCGTTGGCAAGCATAGTTCTCCTGCATGTTTGGCATATGGGAAAAAGTTTCAGGTAGTTTTAAACTGCACTCTCACAGCTAAAGATACCACTATTTCATACACACTGGACCTTTAAAAGAACCGTTGTAGAAAAATGCCTTTGGCAGGTGCTTGTCTTTTCTTGTTTGTCTTTTTATCAGGCTTTGTAATTCACCAATCAGACCTTAATGTGGAGTATCCATACTGGAATCTCTTTATCAATAGATTTTAACATTTTTGGAAATACATTTATTTGCTTTCTTGCTGGGAGTAAAATGAGAAGACTGATACCACTCTGGTGTCTGAGAGTGATATCAGTCTTCTCATCTTACTCTCTTTAAATAAGTGTACTTCCCCAAAATGCCAGACTTGTCCAATGACAGCTTATTAACATTTACAACTACAGACTTTATGTAGTAATATAGAGAGAAACCAGTGACTCTTCATTAATGACACAGCCGCTTTCCAAAAAGCCATCCAGTCTGATCTCTTATGCACAGATAAATGATTTATTAGCCACTAATAACGCCATTTATTTCAAGTTATAAATGCTTAATAAAGTGTGCTGTGTACCATTCAATTATTTCTTTTGCTGTTTTCACTGTGAAGTGTCGGCCAGGTTTAATTGTCCCATCACTGTTGCGTGCATCCTACAGCTTTCAGCCACTGAAGGTGATAATGCCTTTGTCCGTGATATGTGGTGTGTGGGTGGTGCTAAAGTATCGAACGCAGTACCGTCACCGCCTTACTCCCCTGTGCCCGTTTAAGTGGCAATATCTATTTCAACCTTGACGCTTGAAGAAATGACATTAAGATTAGCGATGGACTGTTTCCCTGGAAGAGAGTCATTCAATCTAACCTGCTAGTCACGGGTGAGTGCAGGGCAATTACAAAGCATCATTCAAGATCTTAAAAGAATGACTTTATGGCGTAATGATTTACTTAAGACTGTCGTTCCATGGGGAAGAAATGGCCAGGTGGAGTTAACAGAGCAATTGTTCTCTAAATAGAAGCAGAGACAGTTGGGACATATCGCCCAATGTCTGCTTTCAGTAATCAAATGTCACCATTAATTAAAGGTGTTGCCTTATTGAATGAGAGAAGCCTTCAAACAGATGTTAACTCACTGATTCAATTTGATTTGGCAGTGCAGCACAGGTGTGGTGTTTTAGGCCATGGACAAACTGCGGCAATGTTTTTTATGGTTGGCACACCCCATTTGTTTTACTAATCGCATGCGCAGTGTCACAGGCTTGACACACTATCTACATTATGTGTGAAGGAACGTTTGAACATCCATCATGGACGATCCAGTATCTACAGCTGGGCGGTGCAGACAGAGCCCAGTAGACCAACCGGTGGGTGTAGATCTACTTTGCAAGAACGACACACACACAAAAGAGAATTCATTCAACTTTGTCCATACAAAAACTCTTTAATCTTTGAGTTCATTCATGTTTTTGCACTCCTACGTCCTCCCTCCTCCATTTGTCCATCTCTGTCTTCTTCTCTGATCCGTCTCACGTCACACTGCAGCGCTGCAGTTTACAGCTGCCGACCCATCTGATACAGCTCTCAAATCCATGATGCGAGGAACTTCTGCACCCGTAGCTCCGCCCTCTTTGCTGCACTACACCAACACAGCAAATACACACAATGTCAAGGCATCCCATCTCCAGACTTATACAGTATGCATGCGAGTGTTTGCCCCTCCTTCCCTTTCCTCCTCCTCCGCCCCTCCTCTCCCATCTCCTAAAGTGCTGACTGGAGTCATTCCCCACCTGCTGGCAGCCCGCCCAGAGGCTGATATACTGTGTCACTGTACACACATTAACGTCTATTGATCGGGCAGAGAACACCAAAGCATTCCATTATCTTGGCGTGACCGTAATTAAAAACGTCAACTAATTCTGAGCCCGTGGGCCCGAGACTCATTCAGACAACCATTCTGGCTGGTAACCCGTTAAAATATTTACCTCCCATAATGAAGTGAATACAGTAAAACGTCTGGCTGAGTGGTTTGAGAGCTATGCATGATGTGCCTGTGTGTGGGCACATGGTTTTGTGGTTGTGTGTATTACAAGGGCAGCTGATCCATAGCAAGCTAACGCCTCATGATTAGAGAGCAGATCAATGGAGCAGGATCAGCTATTAATTAAAAAGCAGTTTAGAGGCTTGCAGTCAGCTTTGGAGCAGACGGAGAGGTCATAGATCCCTTATGACTGGATTTATCCACCTTTAGGCCTGTTCATAGGTTAATCTGTTTGTGTTTTGTTTTTCCGGCAATGTGTTCACCGTGAAATTGTAGTTAAAGGGACAGTTCACCCCAAATCAAAATACATATTTTACGTCTCACCCGTGGCGCTGTTTATCAATCTGGGTTGACCTTGTTGTCAGCAGTTTCATGTAGGAACTATTTTCCCTCTACCAAAGTTCCTACATGAAACTGCTCACAACAAGGTCTGTGGATTATCTTGAGTTAACAGATCCTTACAACGGTTCCTATCATCCTACAAAATTAGCGCCCTGTGAGTGATGTTAGGTCCTTAGCTGGTTATACGGTGGTTAGGCTTGGGCAAGTAATGTTACTGTGGTTGGGTTTGGAAAACAACATGGTGAGGATGTCCCTTAAAATGACTCATAGATCACATGGTTACAAACACTGGTCTCCTGGGGGAAAGTCCTGTGTCTTCTGACCCATCCACCACCGCAACCTGCCCCCTAACTGGACCAGGAACGCTACCTTCTTTACTCCTGTCAACGCACTGGTCACATGATCGCAGCCTTCCAAAATATGTGGATTATGCACAAAGTACTGGCTCATTATTATGTAATGCACATACGAATTTTGGGTGAATTACCTTTGTTTGGAAAATGAACAGTGCACAAGACCAGCTGCTTTAGTAACTGGGTCATGGTTTCTGGAAAGAGACATTGTTGTTGAGTTTTTCACATGTGATAGGGGAGGCATGGTGGTACAGTGGCTGGCATTGTCGCCTCACAGCAAGAGGGGTCATGGTTCTAACCCAGGGTGGGGTGCTTGAACCCCAGAGTGGGGCAGCACCTCCGTGTGGAGTTTGCATGTTGGGTACTCTAAATTGGCCGCAGGTGTCAGTGTGAGCTGGTGTCTGAGGTGTCTGTCTCTGTGTGTCAGCCTCGTGATGGTCTGGTGACCTGTCCAGAGTGTAGCTACCCTGCCTCCTTGGGATATGCTCCAGCTCCCCCACAGCCCCCTGCAGGATAAGTGGTTACAGAAAATGAATTTTTAAAATATATTCTTTTGGCGCTTTGAGCACTGCAAGGTGAGTGCCATCTAGTTCCCTTATGTTGATGAGAAGGCAGACATCTCTATGGCCGATATCTCCAACACTCAGCAGCTTGCACAAAACCAGGCTCGACTGATAAATAGCACTACAGGTAAGAGGAAAAATATGTTTCTTTGATTCTGGGGATGAACTGTTCTTTTAAATGTCTTGTTTCAGCTGTATTTTGAGATGTGGGGAGTGCTGTGAGAGTGTACTGTGTGCTGCAAGGTGAGGATCTGAACTCTCCTACAAATGTATGGATGAGACTATTATCTAATTGACTCTGAGGCTGGTGTTCGACACGCAGGCCTTTTCTCATCAAATAGCATAATTACAGGCTCTCTCAGGGTGAAGACATCCCGTTATTGCTCGGGGAGATGGAAATGCCATGTTAATTACACTGAATAACTTGCAGTCCTTTTACTGTACATATAAATTGACATTACAGTCAAACTCTATTAGAGACACATATAAAATAAGCAGCAAACTAGTTTCTCTGATTTATACTCTGAGGGCAATTTTAGATATCCCTAAAAATTCTATTAATATTTCATTATATTCCCCTTCTGTCTGAAACTGCTTTTCAAGATCAAACAGGATCTGAATCTAAATTTCCTTTCCTATCTCTCAAGTAAATTATCTTTGTGTATCTATTTGTGGCGTAATACATTTAATCTCCAAACAAGTAGAGTGAAGCTGTGGACCTGGTGGAAATTAGAAGGAATGACTGCTACAACAAATCTATTTATGTTCTTCAGGCGTCACTGATCACTGTATTACTAGTTAAAGCTGCAAAAGACAGCAAAGCAAAGATCTGAAATGTTCAATCCCTTTCAGAGATGTGTTTTTATTATGAAGTTGCAAGTCTCTTGTCTGAAATTGAAACTGAAATGTAGACTGGTGGTGTCTGAGTAGATGTAAGCATGTGTGCATTTTGGCACATTTGTGTGTGAAATCTGTGCGTTTCTGTCTTTTCATGTGCCACCACACGTCTGTCTGTTGTTGTGTTTCCATAGGTTGGTCAGTCCCCAAGGACGTTCCCATCATCCTGTCCACCCTCCCCTCCTGGTGACATCAAATGGTGGTAACAAAGGAAAACCTGGTCCACCCCCATCCCTTATTTTCTGACTGACACACACACACACACACACACACACACACACACACACACACACACACACACACACACACACACACACACACACACACACACACACACACACAGCCCAAGGAGAACAAAGAGCATTGCTTTACCATGAACAGGTTTGTTTGTGCATTTGCCTGGTCATCATTTCAGATGTATGTATCTATATTGTTTCGTGCCAGAGAATGATTGATGACGTTTTGGTCTCACAGTAGCCTAAGTGCCTCACCTCCATGATTAAAATCGATGCGTCCTTTTTCCGACAAATGACCTAATAACCTACGGTGAAAAGGTGCTCCTGAACACTTTGGCTTACAGAGCAAATCAGGATTTAGTTCATGTCCACACTGACAGATTTCAGGAATATTCCGAAGCTCTCTATGTGCGAGACATGGATCTTTCCATCAGCCAGCCTACTGTCCCGGACGTCCTCAGAGGAGATTCCTGCCAATGAGACACACGCTGGGAGGGAGAGGTGCGATATCCCTCGATAAGATATTCTAATTTATGAGGGGATGGATGGAAAGAGCTAATAATACAACAATTTCTCCTTCTTTAGGTCTCCTTAGATTATAGTCTTTTGTATCCATACATGTACACTAAGAGGAAATTAACTGACTGAATATCATAGTGAAAACAACAGACAACAAAATACAAACTATAAAATTATATAATGTGTCTCTAAAATATTTCCGTTGCCACTGGTTACAAATTGTAATTATTGATTCAGGCTTTAAGCACCGGGGCTCTGACCTTTAGCAAATTGGAGGCCACCTCTTTATCTTACCCTCACAGCAGCTGTCAGTCTGTGTGTGTGTGTGTGTGTGTGTGTGTGTGTGTGTGTGTGTGTGTGTGTGTGTGTGTGTGTGTGTGTGTGAGAGAGAATCTGTAGATATGCTCATTGGACCGCAGAGAGGGCTAATTTGGTAGGGGGGGAGCTATCTGAAGAGGTTTGGATTGCGGAGAACAAAGGACAGTCATGCAGTGAATTGTCTCTTACATAAAGCTTCACTCTGTAATAACACCATGTGGCTCAACAACAGCCCACAATGAATTAGAATAACAGCAATAATCGTGATGTAATATGTGATGTGGAGACGCACGGTTTTGGTTGCACGGAATACTGAGTTGAATAAAAATGATCCAATAGGACTCTGCGTGTTTCTTGGTTTGAGTCTGTTATGTCGGCCCACCGCGCCGTGCTGCCTTATTAGTTTTAGATGGGGCCTGCATTATTTATAGTGATAAAGAAAACGTGGTGAACAACGTTGTGTTGGGAAGGACCTGCAGTGGGGGGCCTGCTTAAGTGCCTGGTTAGATCTACTGGCAGAAAGTGTGTGGGAGGGAACAGAGAGTAATAGCAAGCAGAGAGAGGAGAGGCTGTGCTGAACGTCAAAACAACTCCGATTGAATCAGTTGATATAAAAGGACAGTTTTAAGATAAGATCATTAGATCATGAACACCCCTCCACATGTAGCAATGTAACTGCTTAATCCTTGCATCAAACAGTTTCTGGGGTTTGTATTGACACACACATCCTCGTATTCTGCAAATGCATGCAATATTAACATCAATTTTTTAAAGCACACAGTTTTGGCTATATTTTGTGTTTATAGTATTATTGTACTCACCAAGTTCTGGGAATGCAACAGCAAATCCCTAAAATGTGGTCAAATGGGGCAAGACACTTTATAAGTAAGACAATAATACAGGTTAACCAAAGCTTCATTCGCAGCGTACAGTTTTAGCCTCCTGCTAACCTGCAGGTTTGGTTTGCTGCACCTTATATTTATCTTTGCTCATTCTTAACCTGTTTTCTATTGTTGAATCTTGTTTGTTTATGCTTAATAACGTTTGTAGTTTGATATGACACAGAAATGTGATGAATTTTAGTAGGAGTCGCAAGCAAAGATGTTAATTAGTAAATTAGGATGGACTCTTCTGAGGACATACGCACTAGGGGTGTGCCATATCATCTTGTTTACGATAGTACTGGTATAATCTTTAATATCATATGACAAATTCATAGCGTAACACTCGTGATATTTCGACTTTTTGACATATTGACATCATACTGTTACCTAAGGCAACAACAAGCATGGATGTAAGCGGTATTATTACTCACTCTGCGGTGGTTCCAAAAAGAGGAGCAGCTTCAGTTGTGTGGAACAAAACAAACTGTGGCGTCCTGATGTTTTATGAACAGCCCCAGACTTCTCAGACTCTTCAGGGAGTTACCGCTCAGAGGGAACTCATTCACCAGCTCCTCTGGCAGCAGCACAGCGTCTCTCCCTCTCCTCTCTCTCTGTGTGCTCACGGGAGTCGGTGTCGTCAAGTGATTTTGTCAAAATGTAAACCTCCATGACACTCGCAGCTCGACAAAAAAAACTACAGTTATGTGACTGCGACAGTTCTGGTATCATAACAGCCTGTCACAGGTTACAGCTTGATGATTACAGCAGAAATAGCAGAGCATAAAGGTCCAGGTGGAAAAAAACAACAACTCAGTCATTCAGGATTTTACTAAATGAAGGAAATCACCTGTTGATTTATATATATATAGATCCCAGGGTACATTTTTTTGTATTTGGGAGATGTTTAAATGTGTATTTTGTGGTAGATTTTATTTTGTTGAACTGTTAATATTGTATACAGAATCTGAATCTCACTCTGAGTTACTGTTGTTCACAAACTAAAGAAATGAGAGATCATTTTTGTTTAGTTTTTACTGAATATTTGAAGGCAAACTGTAAACCTAGATCTGTTATTTTGTTAAAATTCTATGTTCTTAAATTAATAATAATAGTTGATTCAGGAAATAAAGGGAAATTAATTCATTCCTTCGCACACTCTTTAAATAACGTACATTTATATCTTTGGACTTGGGGAAAGGTGTTAAGTAATTTCAACTCAAAAGGCTCAAGTCCAAGTAGAGTCACAAGTCATTGGTGTTAAAATCCAAGTCGAGTTTCAAATTCAGTCATCAAATTTGTGACACCTCTGGTTAGGTGAGAAGACTGATCTGACTCTCATGTCTGAAAGCAGTGATATTCTTATCCAGCTCCCATGAAAGCAAACAAGTCAAACTATTCTTTTAACGCAGTAAGATGATGTTAGTTGTAGAAAACTTGATGTCTGAGTATTATATACCAAAAGACCTATTTGGACAGATGCTTTTTGCAGTGTAACTCCTCAGAACCTCCAGACTTGTATTGATGGTTTCTGCAGCAGCTGCCTTTCAGCATCATCGGGATTAAATGACTTGCTCAAGGGCACTATGGCAAAATAAAGAGTGTATGTCATTTACTCACTCAGACTTTTCCCAGCTGTTCTGGAGGAACTGAACAAGCTTGCTTCCACGCGGCTGCCACCGCCTATCCACCAGGCCCGGCAGAGCCGACAACTGCGTGCAGGATCCAACCTTTCAGTTAGGTCAGTGCTGAATAATGCAGGCTCACCGCATTTTATCCCCCTCAAAATGGAGATCTCTTGTGCCACAGCTCTGCCTTCACACCCATTATTCTGCTTGGATGGGCAAAAGACTCTAAAATGCATTCGTGCACCACCGCGCACACACACAAACACACACGAACCACCTCACAAAGGGCGCAAAAAATATGAGCAGCCTCTGCAAGATAAGGAATGACAGGATGGGAGCTAACCAGAAATAACTTGATCCTGAAGCTTTGAGTGAGTTGCTGTAACATAACCATGGATTTCAGATAATTTGGTGGCAAACTAACCTCATAGAAGCACTTCCAAATCCATGTTTTGTGACACAGCTGGTGATAAAAGGGATTTTTCAGATCAAGTTTGAATCAAGGATGCTTGTGGCAGCAATGCAAATGTGTGTTTGTGCACCAAGTCTTTCAGATTTAGCTTTAATTGTATCAAATCCATCAAAAAAAAAAACCTGCAGCTGTTGAAATGCTTCACCTCATTGTGATTAACCCTGGATGAAGAAAAGAAATCTTCATCACTCTTCTCACCTTCTGCTCACTTCTTACATCACTGCAAAAAAAAATCTGCTTCACTGACAGCTCTGTTTCACTTTTTCTTTCTTTCACTTACACCTGCCTCTCACCTCTCACAGTCACAATCAAGCTCCTCTCCGTGTCTCTCCATCACCCCTGCATCCTGTGAGGCACCATCCTTTCTGTCTTGTTACCGCTCCCCATGCGCTGCCCCACCCCTCCTGTTCCCTGACCCAATCCCCATCCCACCCACCATGCTACCTCCACCCTCCTCCTCCTCTTTTTTCTCTCCCTTCATCTTTTTCCCCTCACTCTCTCCCTCCCTCCCTCTTTGCTTCTCTTAGGGCATTTTCCACCTCTTCTGAGAGTCACACCTCATGAATTATTTACTCGTGCAGCTCAGTGGGGGATTTTGCTGCGTTTCCTGACCGTTTACTGCACAAAGACATACAGGCTGTGGTTTCTGAAAGGCAAAAAAAATGTGCAGGTAAGCATCACAGATCATCTACTTCATACGCTCACTCACTCACTGGCTGACTGCTGGGTGCCCCTGCCTGGAAAAACAATAACACCTTCATAACATAAGGGCGGACGGACAGCATGCTGGGGAAGCATCATTTGAGTGCTGAAAGATGTAGAAGAGGACATCCAGGGCTGGACAATTTATGACAATGTCCTGTCAGTTCTTTTTTCAAATAAGATTAGGCCTGTTGGAAGGAGAAATCATCTGATGGAGACGGTGAATTTATTTCAAGTAATCAGCAGGGGTGGCTCAACTGCACCATTTCTTACAGCTGGGGAAAAAACCTACCCTACACGTGCATGCATTAAAACATAAAAACACTGAAAGTGACTAGAATCTGCCACGCCCCATTCTGCGCTCCCAGGACTCTCTGCTGCCTCACACACAAACATGCACATACACACTTTCCTGCAATGTAAAGCCTTTTCAATAATAGCCTTTTTCTTTTTGTTTTTACAGCATATGCCTCAGACGATAGTAAAATTGATATCAAAGTCATATTAATCCAACATCTAGAATTATTATTTGCTGCTCATTTTCCTTCACACTTGGGTTGATGCCACCAATACCAATTAACACATTTGCTGTAAACCTTCCCTCCAATCTCATCAGAGGACATTTTTACTGGCACATAAGCACAACAGCTTGAGAGTGCATCCATAACGGCGCATCTTCTCCTCAAACGCATTAACTGTGTAAACGCAAAGCAAAAGCCTTTTAATTTAAATCATGCATGTCAAGGGTTAGCAGCGCCAGAATGGTTCGCACCCTGCGATTGTGAGCTCTTATAACAGGTACAGGAATGGCAGCAGTTGACATAACGATGACACCAGCGGGAACATTTTATGATGCTCAAACATGCATATTTGATTTTCTCCACAGCAATATGAATTTCAGAGGTGTGAGTGCAGATCTTTTTCTTTCTTTGGTCTTTGTGAGTTCCTACAGATCTGTCTCTGCTGGGTGATGCCACACCCTGCTGCCTCCTGACACACACACACACACACACACACAGAGCGAGAGATGGGGGGTTGGTGGGAGAGTCCTCCAGCTTCTGCACACACACAGGGAGGAACTGAGCAAAGTCATCACTGAGGTGTGAAAGGAGCAAACAACTGAACATGCGTCTCTCCCCGCCTCACACATGTCATCGCTACTGTGAGAAGTGTGTGAGCAGCTTCACATACACTCATTATAGGAACACACACCAAACTGGGGGGAAAGCAGATGATGAAAGATTACAGAAGTGGGTTTTGTGAAGGTAAAGGTCGGTTAGAATCCATAAACATCCGGTAAAAGTGCACATGAGAAACAAGTAACAGTAAAAGTCTCCTTTCCTGAGAAGATATTAATGTTTGCACAAGAATGTTTCCGAAAAAAAAGTGAAAAATGAACTTTTGACAAAAATACCAGACTTCTGGGTAATGACTGTATGTAATGATATCTAATTTCACCATATAATGTTCCCAGCCGGCCAGCAACGTAGCTGGATTTTGATATTTCATTGAATTTAGGCTGCGACGTCAAGTAATCAAAATTCAATGTCAGGATAACGTCTAATGCCAGAGTAAATTTGACACAGAATACTGACGATTGATGATGTTGATATTATGTTGGTTTTAAATTGCGTTGTTAAGTTACCAAATCATAAGTCTTCTCAACGTCTTGATGTAGAAAAATGACATTTAGTCGCAAGGCATGGAGAACAAAACCCAACATCTGCATATCGTCATAATATTAACATCCACACAACATGGAATTCTAATGTTAGACATTTAAATTATTGTCAACCAGATTTTAACCCCAGCCGTAATTTAATTTTATGATGTAAGAGTCCAACGTCTCTTTGAAATCCTATGGACATCTGCTGCATTTCCAATTGCTTAAAGGAAAACTTTAACCAAAACTTTGTTTTTCTTGCATGCCTCCATGGAAAATGGCAAGTATATTGATTTATTGATTCCTTTGAGGGCATATTTAACAACAGCAAAACTATATCAAAACACCTGTGTACAGATTCAAGTATAACCTAGTATAATCCAAGTCTCATTTATCCAGTCATATGCTCAGTGCTTCCTAAAACATGCATTTTCACACAAAAAAACACCCTTAGTTTTGGAATCTGGCTTTGAAGAGAGCAGAGATAAGTTTAATTTTCAGTTCAGTTTTAAGTAAGTTCAGCCTCTTAGTCAAAATTGTATGTGTTCGTGGAGTACTGAGCTAGAAGTGGATAAATAAGACTTGGATTATACCGTTCAGTTTGTTTGAGAGTGTGTAAACAATGTTTTAATATAGTTTTACTGTTGTTAAATGTGGCCTCCAATCAATCAATAAATCTGTATATTCTTAATTTTCCATGGAGGCTTGTGAGAAAAACAAAGTAGTCATCATAAATTCAAGTTAACATGGCATGAATAACTTATATACAAATGGTCATGTTGTGGATGAAGCATTCCTTAAAGGTATCCTGACGTCTAGATTGGCTTAACACGAGCGGAAGAAATCAAATGTAGCCCACTCAAGTGAAAGTAGGAATAGATGCAGAAATACTCTGTTAAAAGGCTTTTGAAGAACAGTCCCTTTAAGAGTGCTCTACTGTATAAGCAGTATTATAATATTAGATGATCCAGGTGATACTGAATTCCCCACTTTTCATGATCTTATGTGCAAATGAAGTCATATGGCTGCACTCATTAGATATACTGTATAGTGAAGTGCAACAGTACAATATTTCCCCCTCAAATGTAGTGGAGTAAAAATCTAAAGTAACTAATAAGCAGCAATGCCTCAAAATCTTTAAGTCTCTTTTCTACACAAATCAGCCCTGGAGTAGCGGCTGCTTGTAATCACTCAGCTTTATTTTAAATCAAAGTCAACACTGCTGAGCTGCCATGAAGCATTAAAGCAGCTCCAGGAGACTGCTCTCTCTGCCTTCATCTTTCATCATTCTATCATTTCAAAATAAAAGCACCTTTATGGCAGAGCAGGTGCTAGACATTGCAGTCATTGGGTGCAGCACAGCAGGCTTTATGTAAATCACTACATTTAGGGAACACTTATAGATTTTGAATCAATAACCTTGAGCCTGACACACATGTTTCAGCCCTGGTCATCTGCATATCTACAAGGTAAGTGCAACAAGAGCCATGACAACCATGTGCAGTCAAACTGCTGATCTTAGTGTTACACCACATTTTGTCATTCAGTGACACCACGAGGAGGCATGTACCCTCAGTCCTTAATTAGGAGCCTTACAATGAGCCTGCGCTGGTGACCACGCCCTGAGCTGCTGATGTTTGTCTCCTACACCCACCAACCTATCCCACCCCACCCCCATCGCTCCTCCACACAGTGCTACGCCACCGCAGTGTTATACAACGCCTTGCTGCTTCTGCCATAAACCCTTCTCCTTCTTTTGTCCCACCCCTCACCATGGACTTCAGTCTGCATGTTAAACCTGCTGCTGAGTTATCACTCTCACGATTTCCAGCGTGGATAAGCTGGGTAAGGAGAGAGCAGCTCCTACAAGTGCATCTGAGCATGACGAGAAAAAAGTTGGTAATAGGTTAAGATGTAGATTTTAAAGTGTGTTATTTAACATTATTATACAAAATATCATGAGGTGTTACAATCAGGACAGATCTGGAGCAAAGTGCTGTATAGAAGAGATCTGAAATGATTGAGAAATGCTGCCAGGGACTAAACATGGCTCACGCACAGTGTGAAAAAATAAAAATAAAACGAAATGCTATTAAGTTCCAATTTTCTACTGACAGACACTGAGAAATGAAAACAGATCGCCCGAAGGATGCACAGTCAGCGGTATATGAGTGTGTCTCTGACAGGGAGTTTAGTGTTCAGGGAGGAAAGAAGGTGTGTTACAGGCAGAAATCCAGCCTCAGCAAAATGCAAAGTGAGAATGGTTGATACTTGTATGTACTGTCAAGCTTTCATGTGTTTTCCCTCACTCCTACAAGTCATGTATAAAACAATTAAACAACCCCGCCTAGCAAGACACAAAGTTGAATCAATGTTTGTAAAGACCACAATATTTGGTAAACCTGTATGTTATACATAACATTTTATGCTATCAAGTATTTCTATAAGGCAATGCATTGTTTTAAAATCCTATTAGATGTGGAGCTAAGAAGGCTTTGTCTTAAAAGCATGACAGGGTGGAAAGTTATTTGTTTCTAAAAAATAAATTCACTGGTTTCAGCTTCTCAAATGTGACTGTTTCCTGGTTTCCTTGCTCCTCTTTAATAGTAAACTGAATAGCTTTGAGTTTTTTAACTATTGGTGGGACAAAACAACACATATGATGACATCACCATGGGCTCTGGGGACGTGTGACGGATATTTTCAGAGAAAATTATCAGTGAATTCATAGAGAATTAAAATAATCTTTTGTTGCAGCTCTGTTTTTTTGTCACATTTGACCAAGGTGGTCAACTGGTTGAGACTGGGCAGGGGTTGTGTGGGACCAAAGTGCCACCACCTGGTACAAAAAGGTACATCTCTAATTATAAATGAGAGAATCCTCTTTTAAAAAGACATAGTTATGTATAAACACAAGGTTTTAACTTCTTAGATAAAAATGATAATTACCGCTCAAATTCACGCAGTTTACGCTAGTTTAGTTTATGGGCTTAAATGGGAAATTAAAATGTCAGAAAGTGCAATAGTCATGCATGGTAAATATGCTAATATCTGAGAACTATTGCAGCAAAATGTAACCTTCTGATGAAAAAATTCTAAGTTATAAATTTATATATAATCCAATTTACCCAGAGACCAACAGGCCAGTTTCAATAAGTTAAATGTGAACCATATTTACAGCTTATTCAAGTCTGTCATTTACAGTCTGATTGAGATACAGATGCTGGTGAGAGGAAGGCGGGACTTCCGCTCTACACATGATGACGTAGCATCGATAAGCACAGTCAGGTTACTCTACCTCACAAACTCAAGCTGTTTCTCAATATGCGTTCTTGTGTTCTCGTGGACTCGTGACACGTCATCAGTCACAGCCCAAGTACTGTTCAAAGTTCACATCTAGCCAAGTTCAGTCCAAATTCCCGGATGTGTTCTCGCCACCCATTTCACCAAGGATGCATCGGAACAGACTTGTGTGGACTTCAGACAGCCAGGTATCCCAGCATGCATTTCGCAACAATCATCGGAAAATGACAAGTGAAGGAAAAGCGCACAATTGTAAGCCATAATTACCGATATGTTACTGTTGTTTTGTCACAGAACATAGTGTTTTCATGCATAGTTTAAACGTCAGACCCGTGGTCGATGTTTTAATATAGAGCCCAGTTGAATGTGACTGAGGTCCGCTGGATGACAGCGGTGTCAGCGCTCATAGATAATAAACATGTGTATGAGCGCTCAGGCTGCCCCAGAGAGCAGCCTCTCTCAGGTAGTCCTTTTGAAATCCGTGGCTGATATCTCTGCAGTGGTTAAATATGAAATGTAATTTGTTTGGGGGATGTCTAATGGGCAACATTCAGTCTCAGTATAAGATATATTCTTATATTATTAAATGTTGTAACATGTTATTGTTCTTTGCATTTTTTGCTTATTTGTGTGTTTTTACCATTCAGTAATGATTTTAAGAATTTATTGTAATTTATTTATTGTATTTAAAGATTAATTGTCTTTATTGTAGTATTTATTCAACAGCATTTTAAATATTGATGATCTGATATGAATTGTATACCTGGTGTCTGAAGTGTGGCTGAATAAACTTTTCCTCTTCACTGTTTGATCCCATTTATATTGGTGAGGACAGACTAAATGAGAAACTGCTGTCAGTGTAATCCAGTGCAGTTCAACAGCACCACAATCTACAACTCAACACTTCAGTAAAATGTCAGACTGAATACAATATTAAACTGCTGTTGTTTTTTCTAGGTGAACCAAGTAAACTGTCAAGTCTCCATTAAAAATAGACAGAAAGCATAATGATGAGACAAATGCAGTGATGGACAGTAACTAAGTATATTACTCAAGTAGCTACTGTACTTAAGTACAAATTTAATGTACTTTGGGTATTTCCATTTACTTAGAGGGAAATACTGTACATTCTACTCAAGCTACATTTATTTGAAAGCTATAGTTACTGTTCAGATAGTTTGTTTTATATGTTGTTGTTTCATATTTACAAGTTGCTGTGTGTTGTTATAGATCAGACTCGTGCACCAGTGAAAGGTGTTGAAATTAGTTCTACCATGACAACATTTAAATGCTGTTTACATGTAGCCTACGATGATCAATTAATACTCAGTACATATTCATGTATGTGATGATCACAACACTCTGCATCATGAATACTTTGAACTTTTAATTTTAAGTAGTCCTACATTTTGCTGACAATACTTTTACTCAAGTCAGATTTGGTATGCAGCACTTTTACTTGTGACTGAGTTTTTGTTCTTTGTTGTGATATTCCTGGGTACTTTGTCCACAACTGGACAAACATATCGAACAGACATGCAAGCATCGCACGTCTCATCCTCATCCTCATTCTCCACTGTCTTTCTGGGCAGCCTCCTCCTCAGCCTGCAGGTACAGCAGTCCCGCTGCAATAACTGCGGCAAGACGCCTTCTCCGATCCGTTATTGATTTTTGATTTGTTTTAAAAGACATTTTATAAAAATGTTTTGGCTTTTATATGTTTGTGTGTCAGTTATATATGCTGAAACGTTGAAAACATATACATATTAATTTCTTACAATGTCTATGAAAAGACGCAGGACTGGGCTGTGTTTATATTGTTTTATTCTAAATGCATGTATACAACACAGCACAACAGCTGAGGCGAGCGGAGGTGGTGACATCATCAAGTTCACTGCTGTTCCAAAAGCAAAAATGACTGTACTCTCCCATTCTTGGGAAGTCCGGACTCTCACATGGACTTGCCAAGTCCGAACTGCCGAACTTGAGTATTGAGAAACAGCTCCAGTGGGTGGACTCCGTGTTTGAGTCAGTGTAAGGGGTGAGGTCAGATTTGTGGATACTGTTTTCGGAGAATCCAGCCTGGAGGCCTTGCTCCTCTGTCTCTTCCTCCTCTTGCCCTAAACACAAAAAGACACATTAGACTTTCCACCTGTGATATCAGCTGATAAAATCTCTGTGTTTGATCAGCTCTAGTGTCGTGAGTGTATGGTGATAGAAACATGTATGAGTTGTGTTTGAGCACGGTGGACTTACATAGTTGTCCTGGGTGGACCACTCAGGGTGCTGCTGGGAATGGAGCAGTCGTTCTGTTTTGGCCTGGCTGAAATATTTGGCCTGCTGCTCCTTCGTCAGTGACCTCCACTGTGGACAGAAGAAAACACACTGTCAATCAGTACACACACACACACACACACACACACACACACACACACACACACACACACACACACACACACTTTCTGTCTCACTCTTGCAGATTAATTACTTCCAACTGCTCCTGGAGTCTTTGATGCCAAATAAAGCGATGGGCACTTACAGAGGCTGTTAATTGAGTTTGTGTTGGTTGTGTGTCAGTGAGGGAAACTTAACTTACAGCTGAAACTCAGTCCTCAGACTCAGCGTCACACTACTTAACTTACTCATATAAACTGCCTTGAAATATAGAATTCCTCAAAATTATTTCCCCTATCATTTATGTGAAGACAAAATATTCACTAGTAACTGCTGGCTCGTAGTTGCTCATTTGTTTATTAGATAGACAAAGCTGAACATTCAAAGACTGTAATGAAAAGTTGTGGTGTCAGCACATGGGGCCTCTGGGTCTGTTTTGACTGCAGCACTGCTGCTCTGTTACAATAGCGGTCCCTGGTGGCAGCAGTAGCAATGACAAGCGGTTCCTCAAGACCACAACTGTACTCTGTGGCTGCTGTTATATACACATATTTTCTTTTAGACAAATGTTGCTGTAGTTGATGAACAGTTAATTTGGTCTCTGCCATAATCACCCAAGACCTCAAGTGGGAGCTGAACATCAGCTCCTTCATCAAAGAGGCTCAGCGGAGGATATACTTCCTGCAGCAGCTGAAGGAGCTCAACCTGTCAAAGACAAGAATGATGCACTTCTACACTGCCATCATTGAGTCCATCCTCACCTCCTCCTTCACCATCTGGTACCCTGCAGCCACTGCCAAGGACAAGGGCAGACTGCAGCGCATCATTCACTCTGCAGAGGTGATTGGCAGCAATTTGCTGTCCCTGCTGGACCTGTATGTCTCCAGGACCCTGATGTGGGCAGGAGAGGTTGCAGTCGACCCCTTTCACTCTGAACACAAACTCTCTGAAACAGTCCCCTCTGGCAGGAGGCTGCGGTCCATCAGGACTAAAACCTGACGCTACAAGAACAGTTTCTTCCCAACTGTGGCTGGCCTCATCAACAAGGCCCAGGACCCCACTGACATGGACTCTCATCCCACAGTTGGCACTACATCTCTGTACACTGATCATTCTTGTTATACTTCGTACTGTGAACCCCTGAACATTGCTTGTACAATGTCACACATTTCTGCATGTTATACATTGTTATACACCAAAGCACATTCCTTAAATATACAAATCTGTTCAGAAATAAAATAGATTCAGTCAAAATGCTGTCAGTGATTTTTGTTTGTGTTAGTAATTAAGTTGATTAAGATCAAAAAGTGAAGATGTCCATGTGTAGAGAGGAGGCTGTGCAGTCCGCCTGCACAGCTTCAGTGAAACGTCAAAGTTCATCCATCAAAGCTCGATGTTACAGCTCTGCTTAAGAAAGTCTTAATGACTCAGATGTGTCTGACATCAGGTACAGACAACAGAGCAAGCAGCACACATCTTCAACATCAAGTCCAAAAACACCAATTTTGTAACATCTGATTAAGATCAGCGGTGAAGGTGTCCATGCATGAGAGGAGGGCAGCTGAGGCTGAACAGTGGGCCTGCACAGCATCACCTTCGTTGGGTGACACCTTTCCTCCAATGTCCTTTCAGTGGACGAACTCTGTGTTTGAGTCTGAGTGGGTGGACTTTGTGTTTGAGTCTGAGTGGGTGGACTCTGTGTTTGAGTCTCAGTGTAACGGCCACGGACTCACAACAAGAAACAATCAGTTCAATTCAGAGTCAAAATGATTTAATTCTATGAACAGGCAAGGGGCAGAACCAGGAGGTCAATCAGAAATAGCAAACTTAACCAACCAAGAATCAGAGTCCAGGTAATCACACGTAGGGTCAGAATCCAGGGAATCAGGCAGAGTAACAAACTCCACGTGATAAGGTACGGGCTGGAATACTAGCAAGAGACTAAGACAATCTGGCAGAGGACAAGGGGAAATGGGCTGGTATATATACTGAGGAGCTGATGAGGGAATAGAGTGCAGGTGAGGAGATGGGCAGGGAACTGATGAGGGAATAGAGTGCAGGTGAGGAGATGGGCAGGGAACTGATGAGGGGATAGAGTGCAGGTGAGGAGATGGGCAGGGAACTGATGAGGGGATAGAGTGCAGGTGAGGAGATGGGCAGGGAACTGATGAGGGGATAGAGTGCAGGTGAGGAGATGGGCAGGGAGCGTCAGGTGAAGGGAATAAGTGAAGACCAGGCACGGGAGAATGGCAGGATCTGGGATGACAGGAGAATTAGTTACCAAGAACAAGCTATAGAGTAAAAACTGAACACAGATCAGGAAGGAGCCATGACACTCAGTGGATGGACTCTTTGTTTGAGTGTCAGTGGGTGGACTCCGTGTTTGAGTCTCAAGCCGTTTCTCAATATGCGTTCTTGTGCGTTCTTGTGGACTCGTGACACGTCATCAGTCACAGCCCAAGTACTGTTCAAAGTTCACATCTAGCCAAGTTCAGTCCAAATTCCCGGATGTGTTCTCGCCACCCATTTCACCGAGGATGCATCGGAGCAGACTTGTGTGGATTTCAGACAGCCAGGTATCCCAGCATGCATTTCGCAACAATCATCGGAAATTGACAAGTGAGGGAAAAGCGCACAATTGTAAGCCATAATTACCGATATGTTACTGTTGTTTTGTCACAGAACATAGTGTTTTCATGCATAGTTTAAACGTCAGACCCGTGGTCGATGTTTTAATATAGAGCCCAGTTGAATGTGACTGAGGTCCGCTGGATGACAGCGGTGTCAGCGCTCATAGATAATAAACATGTGTATGAGCGCTCAGGCTGCCCCAGAGAGCAGCCTCTCTCAGGTAGTCCTTTTGAAATCCGTGGCTGATATCTCTGCAGTGGTTAAATATGAAATGTAATTAGTTTGGGGGATGTCTAATGGGCAATATTCAGTCTCAGTATAAGATATATTCTTATATTATTAAATGTTGTAACATGTTATTGTTCTTTGCATTCTTTTGCTTATTTATGTGTTTTTACCATTCAATAATGATTTTAAGAATTTATTGCAATTTATTTATTGTATGTAAAGATTAATTGTCTTTATTGTAGTATTTATTCAACAGCATTTTAAATATTGATGATCTGATATGAATTGTATACCTGGTGTCTGAAGTGTGGCTGAATAAACTTTTCCTCTTCACTGTTTGATCCCATTTATATTGGTGAGGACAGACTAAATGAGAAACTGCTGTCAGTGTAATCCAGTACAGTTCAACAGCACCACAATCTACAACTCAACACTTCAGTAAAATGTCAGACTTAATATTAAACTGCTGTTTTTTTTCTAGGTGAACCAAGTAATCTGTCAAGTCTCCATAAAAATGTAGACAGAAAGCATAATGATGAGACAAATGCAGTGATGGACAGTAACTAAGTATATTTACTCAAGTAGCTACTGTACTTAAGTACAAATTTGATGTACTTTGGGTATTTCCATTTACTTAGAGGGAAATACTGTACATTCTACTCAAGCTACATTTATTTGATAGCTATAGTTACTGTTCAGATAGTTTGTTTTATATGTTGTTGTTTCATATTTACAAGTTGCTGTGTGTTGTTATAGATCAGACTCGTGCACCAGAGTGAAAGGTGTTGAAATTAGTTCTACCATGACAACATTTAAATGCTGTTTACATGTAGCCTACGATGATCAATTAATACTCAATACATATTCATGTATATGATGATCACAACACTCTGCATCATGAATACTTTGAACTTTTAATTTTAAGTAGTCCTACATTTTGCTGACGATACCCAGATACTTTTACTCAAGTCAGATTTGAGTAAAACACACGTTTCTTGTTATTTTAGGTAGTTATTATCACGCTAATGTATGTTCAAGTGTCCATTTCCCCCGATAAGTTGGTTTTAATTCGTTATTTGATTCTAAAAACACAATCTGACCATCTCGAGCTTTTATTTTGGTACTTCCGGTAACCGGCAGTGTGAATTTGCATATTTAGTTTCACCCAGAACATTTAGATTTAACATTTAACATTTAGATTTATATTTAGCATTTAGATTTAACATTTATATTTATATTGAACATTTAGATTGATATTTAGCATTTAGATTTAATATTTAGATTTAACATTTAGATTTAACATTTAACATATAGGTGCCACATTTAATATTTAGATTTAACTATTTAATATATTTCTAAGTTAACAAATGTTGCTGTAAATGTGGTAAAAGGTGACGTTAAAAAATTCACAACACTTTTTTAAACATTGTTTGAAGCTAAATGTGGAACTTGAGTTTTGAGAAACGGCTTCAGTGTTTTCCGTTTTTAAACCTCGCACATGCGCACTTCATTTCTAAAATGGCGGCCGTGCAGGGTGGTATGGTCGACGCGGCTGAAGAAAAAGACATAAAAACAGAACCAGCAAACGACGGCTGTGGAAATAATAATGCAAACGAGGGAAGGTTGCTCTCTACGTCCCCGGGCTCCAGTGCTCCGGCTGGGGGTAACAAATCCCCGGAGGAGCAGCAGACGCTGCTGGCTGTGCTGCAATTCCTCAAAAAGAACAAACTGACCGAGTCCGTCGAAATCCTGCGTCGTGAAGCGGGACTACCGGAGGACTCTCTGGACCTGAAGGGGGCTGACTCCTCCGGGGCAGGCTCCGGGGCTGCTGCGGGCAGCGTGGACGTGGAAAGTGGCGGGGATACGAGCTCTCTTCTGAGCCGGGTGACCAGCTCATCCTCCGCTGTAGCCCAGGCGCCAACTAAAGGTCTGATACAGAACCTAGCTGCTGTTTTTACCATGTGAAACACTGTTTCATCATTAACACAAACTGTTCTCTGTTAATATAACATAGCCTATGAGTTACAAGTGTTTCCCAACATGTATAACTAATACGTGTATGACTATAGAGATATTACAGTCGTACTCACAGTAACCAGGAAAAACACAAATTACAATATGGTGATAAAAGTTTGTAAAGACTTTCACAAAGGGTGTATGTTTTTATGTTTTTGTTTATTGAGTGCAGTTACTGATGTGCTCACAAATCTCCCCTGACTTGAGAGATGTTTTTATTTATGTATTATTAGTATTTTTTATAAGAAGCAGAGGTATCAAAATTAATTGAAAAAAGGAGGTGATGAAAATGCATCCGAATTAAAAAACAGAGGGGTAAGAATGGATGTGAAATATAGAATAGTTACCATCTTACATTCATTATTCACAACACAAAATTGCAATTTATAATTTAAGGAAAGTGGCCTCAAGGGTGGGATTAACGAACAACAAAAGATTTAATTTATTACTCTATTTTTTAAACATGCATTTTCTTCTTCTCCTCCATTTTTATCTTTTTTTTACTTTCTCATATTAAATTAAGCTCAGCAATATTTTCCCATTCAGATGATTAAGCTTAAGTGTAATCGCAAGTGAAGGTTCAAAACCAACTGACGTGCGTATCATAATTATGTCAAGAAAATCTGACACAATACCCCAAGTTGTAGCTTTTTCACACTGTTAACAGTTTAAGTTTTCTTAGTAGCTATGGAGCTGGTCCAGCTGTCATCATGTCATCTCCCATTTTTAAAAGTCGTCTTATAAAACCATGGTATATTTATTTTTCACCTAAATGACAGCTCATTTCAAGTTTAATATGATATAGTTTTTAAAAGCTGTAATGTAGTTGGCCAGTACCAACAGCATGCACATCTCACTCTGACTTCTTCTTCATCAGCTGTTGGGGAAGATCAGCCAGATGTCAACGTGGTGCTGTCAGCTTACAGCCAGCAGGGTGACCCGGCGCTGTACCAGGTTTACTACAGCGGCCTGAAGAAGTTCATAGAGTCTGTCTTAGACTGTCACCGAGCGGAGCTGTCCCAGGTCTTCTACCCACTGTTTGTACACATGTATCTGGAACTGGTGTACAACAATCACGAAAGTGAGGCCAAGGCGTTCTTTGAAAAGTGAGTTTCCTTCACGTATTGTTTGTCCCTCCAACTGAAAACTGATAACCCTATTTTGTTTTTAGTAGCAGTAAATCCGGCACAGTTGATAAACCCTACGTCTTTCATTTCTCTCCATCTCAGGTTCAGCGGCGATCAAGAGTGTTACTACGAAGACGACTTGCGCGTTCTGTGCAGCCTGTCCAAGAGGGAGCACATGAGAGGCAACGAGACCCTGCTGGACTTCCGTACCAGCAAGTTCGTCTTGCGTATCTCCCGTGACTCCTACCAGCTGCTGAAGAGGCACCTGCAGGAGCGTCAGAACAACCAGATTTGGAATATCATCCAAGAGCACCTCTACATTGACATCTTCGATGGCATGCCACGCAGCAAGAGCCAGATCGACGCCATGTCTGGCAGCTTGGCGGGAGAGGCCAAGCGAGAGGCCAACAAGGCTAAGGTTGGATTTACACACCAGCACACGTATATGATGACGTCTTTATTTTCTTTGTATTCCCAAACAGTTGTTGAATTCACAACATGTTTATTACAACAACAGGTTTATTATGGACTGCTGAAGGAACCAGAAATTGAGCTGCCTCTTGATGATGAGGATGAGGAGGCAGAGAATGAGGAGGGTAAACCCAAGAAGAAGAAACCTAAAAAGGACAGCATGGGCTCCAAGAGCAAGAAGCAGGATCCTAATGCACCTTCACAGACAAGGTAGAGATTTTTAATACACCAGTATATAGCTCTTAACAGCCACAACATGTTAGCTGCAGCGGTTAGGGGACAATTTATTTAAAAATGAATGCATGAATTCAGAGGTTTAATTCTGAGGGAACTGGATATGACTTATCCACACACAGTACAAGACAGTTTATAGTGCCTAAGCCTCGATATATTCCAGTGTTTAAAAGAGACACATTGTCATATTTGCATTAATTTACTTTGAGCCTCTTCTTTTAAAGTCCTGACACTGTATGTGGACCTAGCAGTGAGTGACAGTTGCCGTGTGTTTCTTGTTGTTCAGGATACCTCTTCCAGAACTAAAAGATTCAGACAAGCTGGACAAGATCATGTACATGAAGGAGGCCACCAAGAGGATCCGCCTGGGACCTGATAACCTGCCCTCCATCTGCTTCTACACATTTCTGAATGCTTACCAGGTAAGTACTCACAACCACAGCAATCACTGTGTAACTGAGATGTTAACACATTTAAAGAGAGTTCAGATCTTTTGAAGTGGGGCGTATGATGTACTTATCCATAGTCAGTGTGTTACCTGCAGTAAATAGAAGTCCGCATGCCCCCACTTAGTGGCAGAGGTACTGCCACAGACGCTAAGTGATGTACTGCTGTGAATGGGGGCAGCGGCAAAATGTATTTTAGCTACCTGAATTTTTTTTATATATATAGTTAGTGTATGCTATATTCAGAATATTTTCACCGCTTTGCGTTTATGTTTGACAGCTCTCTCTCACGGGGAACTGAAGCTGTTATCTATGCTCTCTTCAAAGCCACCAGACTCCGCTGACAAAATCACTGATTTTACCTCCCAGAATACATGAGTAGTTTTTGTCGTTGTGTAAATTTGGTGAATCTGAACTAATCCTTTAATACATTAAAGTACCACAATAACACAAACGAACTTAACCAATCGAGGCAGCGGTAGACCAGCAGCTCCAGTGTTCAGCCAGGCAAAATTACTGCTTTTGTCAAAGGAGTCTGGTGGCTTTTAAGAAGGCAAGGATAGCAGCTTCAGATTCCTATCAGAGAGGGCTGTCTGACAGCAAGGTAAAGAGGATAAAATATCAAAAGTATAGTATACACTTAGACTGATGCTGTTTTTTTTTCATTATGGCTAAAACACATTTTGCTACCACCCATGTTCACAGCAGTACCTTGCTAAGCTTCCGTGTCGGTACCCCTGCCTGCTTCTCCAACAGGGGACATGCTGACTGCCATCTACTGTAGGTTATACACTGACTCTAGATAAGCGCCTCATACAACCCCTCTTCAAAAAATCCGAACTGTCCCTTTAATGAAGTGGTAGAGTGTGGTCAGTTAATGGTAAACAACAGCAGAATCATTTCTAATTATTCTCACCTTTCACCCTGCAGGGTCTGACTGCAGTGGACTTCACAGATGACTCCAGCCTGATCGCAGGAGGCTTCGCTGACTCAACTGTGCGGGTGTGGAGTGTCACACCGAAAAAGCTCCGCAAGGTCAAGTCTGCAGCAGGTACAGTGCATGAGTCTGACCGCCCTGAACTCGATTAATGTTTTCCTGACATTCTGTAACACTAGTAACTTTTCTTCCCTCCCTCAAGACTTGAATCTGATTGACAAAGAGTCAGACGATGTGTTGGAGAGGATCATGGATGAGAAGACGGCCAGCGAGTCAAAGATCCTCCATGGACACAGTGGACCGGTTTATGGCATCAGCTTCAGCCCAGACAGGTATGAATCAATTCATTGTTGATTTTAAGGCCTACTTTATTACTGTCAGTCAGTGCACTCATGTTAACAGTTTAAACATACCTCTTCGCTCTCCCTTTCAGAAACTACTTGTTGTCGAGTTCTGAAGATGGTACAGTCCGGCTATGGAGTCTCCAAACATTTACTTGTCTGGTGGGCTACAAAGGTCACAACTACCCAGTGTGGGACACACACTTTTCCCCCCATGGCTACTATTTTGTCTCTGGGGGACATGACAGAGTTGCTCGGTAAGAAACTGTCCTTCCTGATTTTTCTGTGACACAGAGGAATACACACCACAGCCCTGTCTATAGATGTCTGTCACTGTTCTCTGCTATGCTTCCTCCAACAGTCTGTGGGCAACAGATCACTACCAGCCTCTGAGGATTTTTTCTGGTCACCTAGCTGATGTCACCTGCACCCGCTTCCACCCCAACTCCAATTATGTGGCCACAGGGTCTTCTGATCGCACCATAAGACTTTGGGACGTCCTGAATGGAAACTGTGTCCGGATCTTCACTGGTCACAAGGTCAGACGAGTTACTAGAGCAGTGCCCCCCAGATCTGTCAGCAGTAGGGCCTGATAATGCCAAATGTGTTGTCTAAATAAAGGAAATAAGCATTTACAAACTCAAACTTCAAACAAAATAGCTATAACCATAGCTCCACTTAACATACTGACTGACTGCTGCAGAAACCTCAACTGAGCAGGTTTTTTAACTCTCATCTTTCAGGGTCCTATACATGCGCTGGCTTTCTCTCCCAATGGGAAGTTCTTGGCTTCAGGAGCCACTGATGGCAGAGTTCTCCTGTGGGATATCGGGCATGGGCTGATGATCGGAGAGCTGAAAGGCCACACAGATACCATCTACTCGCTCCGGTTCAGCAGAGACGGGGAGATCCTTGCATCTGGTGGGTGACCTACAATCTCTCTTAAAAGGAATAATTCACCCTATACCGTGAAGGTTTGAGTGGAGTTTCTGCAGTTTCACTTTCAATGACAATGATTTTTGTTTTCCTAGGCTCCATGGACAACACAGTTCGTCTGTGGGATGCTACGAAAGCATTTGATGATTTAGAGACTGATGATTTCACAGCAGCTACAGGACACATCCATCTACAAGATAACTCCCAGGAGCTTATTTTGGGCACCTATTTGTCTAAATCCACACCTGTCATACACCTTCACTTCACCCGCAGGAACCTGCTGCTGGCTGCTGGGGCCTATAATCCATGAGACTATACTGAATGATGAGAAAATAATTTACAGAAGCTTGAAATGAAGCGTCTGATCCCCAAGCTCCACAAGTAACTGGAGAGGTTTGTAGTGCAGTTGGAAGAAAACAAAACTGTATTACCAACAAATCACCTCTGGTGGGACTCTAGCTGTGAATGAAGATAAATATTTAGTTAGCTGACTTATGTTCTGGCTCTCAGTCGCACAGATTTGGGTCACAAATCAAGCTGATATCCCCTCACAATGAAAAGTGCCAGTGTTGATTGAGGACCTGTTTTCTTTTTTTTTTTTTTAATTACTGCCATGAGTACAGCTTTGCTCAACATGTGGCTGACATTTCTGTGTCATACTATTTTATATTGCCATACACTGTAAATAAAACAAACATGTTTTCTATGTTTTGGACATAAATGTTCTTTATTGTTAACACAGGGAAACCAAACAGTCATATTTTTACAAGCATGTCCAGCAGCTTTCTCCTCTCCCAGCTGTTAGAAATGATGGTCAAAATGAACGCCTGTAAGGAGACAATAAGGACCTTGGGTTAAATGAATGGAGCAATACTTTACTCAAGTATAACGGTTAAAAGGATGGAGACTCTACTGCACTCACGTGATCACTTTTCTGTGACAGCAGGCTGCTTCTTGGGCTTGAATTTGAAGTAAATGCCAATAGCTAGTAGGGTAGCATATGTGGCCAAAACACACTAGAGAGAAAAAAAGATGCATGTCAGTTTTAGCCTGCTTGACAGTAGTAAAATGCAGTTCATTTCTAGTTCAGCTGCAAACAACTTACATTTCTCCTTCCAAGGATTGTGTATGAATTGAAGTGTTTGGCAATCCCAGTGAACTGGTACTGGCTTCCGGCGTCGTGTCCTCCCATGATGGATTTTTAATGGTCCTGGAACAAGGAGAATAACAGGTGACTAATTAAATGATTATTACTAGAATGATGAAATATATATTCAAGTTCATCCTTGACCTTGTGGAGTTGAAATGATTGGTCGATTGGTTTAGTCCATGTGCCGTGATATTTTACAGATCACATGAGTAATCGAGAAAACAATAATAAGCAGATTTCAATAATGACAAAAATCCTTAGTGTGAACACTTAGAGGACCCTGGAGTTTGTGTTAGTCATAAAACCTAATCATTGCACGGTGTTGACAACTCTTGCAGAAACCAGAAACTCAAGTGCATTGGTAAAATCTCTTCAGGAAAGCTCTTCAGAATTTTCATATTTTAATTTTGGCCCTCAACACACAAAAACAACTTCCCTGCAATTACAAACTAACGTCAAGTTACTGGTGTTATTACATAAGAGTATGCAACTTAAATGGAGGTTGGTTTGACATGCTAAAGTTACTTCAATTAAATCTAATGTCAACACGCCGAGAACATGGTTTTGAACTTTTTACTTTTACTTATCAGATTATCACACTAAAATTTAAAAACAGTGTGGTTGACAAGTGCACTCACAGCGGGCATTTCATTCAGATTGGCTATCATCGGTCAGACTGCACAGCTAGCTAGCACACTCTGTACTAGGTTGACGTTAGCTTCCTCCGTTAGCCTGCCAGCTAGCTAGTTTAATATTCAGCCCGCTAACTACAGTTAAATACCACATTGTCACGCGGGCACTTTAAAAATAAAATGAGGCTTACTCGACATTTGTAAAAACCAAAGTGAGTAAGCGTATTTGTTTCTAAATGTGTTTCAACTTACCTTGAACCACTCGACCCCTGTGCTAGCAGAATGAGACGGGTGTCCTTCAGCAGAGGCCGCAAAGCTATATTCGCCAGGAAGTCCCGCCTACTCTCTGTAACCCAGAAGTGTGTTACCATTGGTCCAAACGTATGTCACTCGAAGTTAGCGTCTAAAACGACTATTCATTGGCTTAAGATTATGTCAATCATTCTTGCTTGTCTGTGATTGGACAGAGAATGAACCACCCTTATGAGTTATTCTTCCGGGTTGTGATCATGGCGTGTTGCTGAACAACATGTGAGTTTTACCGGAGATTTAACTTAAGGAAACATTTCACGATAAACACCAAAATAATTATGTGTTACATGTTTAGATTAAATACGAGTTTATCGCAATCGAAATAGGCGTTTTCGATTTGCTTTGTGTTTAGCCTGAGAGCTAAAATACGACACGGGTAGCTAATGTTTTCTCGTGCATTTTGTGTGTAACTTTACATGCAGCAGTATTGCCACTGATCCAAGCGTTGCTTTTTATATGTTAGTGTCTGATTAGAAAGCCAAGCTGCTGTTTATGGCTCTCATGCTGTAATACTTTTCACATCTGAGACTTACGCATTTGTAAAAGTCTTAGCTTTACCTTACTTTTTGTATCATCTGCTCAGGTTAGAGGTTTTGAAATGATCTGCTTATTGACAGTGTCTCTGATTTATTTAGACATCTGAATCAGCATCAAACATGGCATCAGTGGAGGAGGACTTCCCTCGAGGAGGGTCAGCAAAGAAGCCCACAGAGAGTAAAATAGTGGTGCAGCGGACAGAGGTGGACAACTTGTTCCAGGTAGGGTTTCACTCTTTTCTGTCTTTCTGTATCTAAACTACTAAAAAAATCCCGAGACTTCACAGAGCTGTGTACAAGTTACATATCCATAGAAAGAGCAATATCACAATATCACACTTGACTTAAGAACGCGCAAGTCGTCTTTCACAGCCTCTTTATCCAAGTTTGGCTTATGTTTTGTACTTAATCTCACTTAAAAAGGTCTCAGTAAATTGTCCTGCACAGTTAAAGATAGTTTGCTTCTCCCATGCAGTCAAACGAACAAGTAGAAACCAAGAAAAGGAAGGGGGCACCTAAAGATGACAGCAAGAAGCTCAAGAAACCAAAGACAGGCAAAGGAGATGGTCTGACGCTAAATGCAGCCGCCAAGTGTGTGGAAATCCTACATCTCAAGGTAAGACATCTGACAAGATCCAACACATGCTTACTTTGTTAAATGTGCTCAGTAAATCAAAGCATATTCAGCACAGTATCTGACTTGATGTGTGTGTTTTCTGTATTTCCCCAGAATGTGAAGGAAGGTATGCTGATGCTGGGCTGCGTCAAGCAGGTCTTTGAGTTTGAGGTGACGGTCAGCCTGCCCTGTGGCATGCAGGGCTTCCTCAGCATCAAGAACATCTGTGAGTCGTACACTAAGCTGCTCAGCGAGCAACTGGATTCAGCTGATACAGAGGTAGGCCTGGGAGTGATGATTTAATAGAAGTGGGCACTATCACCTGTGATATAAAGAGCATGAGTTCACACTGTCTCTGTGGTCATTTGCTGATATATTGAAAATCTGGATTCCATTTTTCATCACTGTCTCTGTATTTTAAGATATGTGTGAGCTTTGTCTTGCTGATTTTATTGGATTTGTGGAGTCTAGATAACTTAAATCAGGCTAATGTTCTTCATTAACCTTTTTTTTCCGGGCGTATATTCATACCAGGATAATTTGTGATATCTAAGAGGTGTGTTTACTTTACAGGAAATCTGCTCTCTGCCTCACCTCTTCTACCCCGGCATGGTGATCAGGTGTGTGGTTGTCAAGGTGAATGTAACAAAAGGCGGCTCTCTTAGCATCAAACTGTCAGTCAACCCAAAGGTGGTCAACAAGGCTCTGACTTCAAGCTCTCTGAAAGCTGGCATGGTGAGTCATTAGTGAGCAAATATCAACACTCGGCTTCCTTTTTCTTTATCTAACAGTGTGTTGTAATGTTATTTTGTGTCAACTCAGGTCTTGAGCGGGTGTGTGGAGAGCGTGGAGGATCATGGCTACATAGTCGACATTGGCATCAGTGGAACCAAAGCCTTCCTGCCTGAGAAAGCAGTAAAAGACAAACCCAGCAGCCAGGACGGTATGACAAAGTGTTTCAGATTACCCAGGAAATAATCTCAGTTTTTTTTTAACAGATTAGAAATAAGTGTCAATACATCTCTCATGCGTCTGTGTGTTCTCATGTGTCCCAGATCTGAAAGTGGGTCAGTACATGACATCTCAAGTGGAAGAAGTAAAGAATGACGGGCGTGTGGTCCGCCTTTCTGTCAGCCCCCCAACTGTCGCCCAGGCTTGTGCCGAACCCGAGCAGGGCTGGAACCTCACAAACCTCCTGCCTGGACTTCATGTCAAAGCTACGATCAAAAAGGTAGAGACACCTTTTTATTTTGGTAATAAGTCCATCTTCTGTCCATGGATAAGGGGAGAAGTTATGTAGCAGCCTAAAACTGTTGCATTTTATTCAGTGAATGATCTGATCATACTTCAGTGGTGGTTATGTTTCGTTTGTTGGTATTGCAGGTGACCAAACACGGTCTGATCCTGGACTTCCTGTCCTCCTTTAGTGGCCAGGTGGACTTTCTCCACATGCATCCAGAAAAGACATCCAGCTACACAGAGGGAACTGAGGTAAAACTGGCACTTGGGTCCTTTTGTCTCATACTAGACGTCACTTAATGTCCGTCACTGCTTTTAGCTTTCTCATCTGGTCATTTTAATTGATATTCTGGATTTAAATGCGCCATATCAAAATGAGGTTTTGCATGAATCCATCCAGGTGCGGTGTTGTGTTCTGTACGTGGATCCGTCCACGCGTCTGGTTGGCCTGAGCCTGCGCAGCCACCTCCTTCAGCCCGGGACCAGAGTTGACCCCTTTCCTGCTGGGGGTGATCGCATTGGTGAGGTAGTGAAGGACTGCAAGATGACCACTATGCACCACATGTCTGGAGCCATGTTGGAACTGCCAGACAAAACGTTGGCCTTTGTACACGTGAGTCTGATGCTTTAGATATTTAAACCTACTTTGACTGTCAAGAAGAATAAATGCTAGAAATACTCTCTGTAAATATCAAGGTAATAACTTAGTGTATCCCTGGCAGAGGAACCACCTGAAGGAGTCGAAAGAGCCCACTAATGAAAACAGAGTGCTGGCTATGCCTGAGCACACCTGCAGGATCCTGGACTTCAGCGCCATGGACCAAATTTATTTTGTTAGTCTGCGAAAGTATGTGACACCTCAGTTATTCCATAGTAAGCATCGACTTCTCTGTTCTAATGTGATGTATTAAATAACAGCTTTCTTTTGTCTTGATTTCAGGAGTGTGATTGACAAGCCTTTTTACAGATACCATGATCTTCAGGCTGGTCAGGTCGTAGAGGTGAGAATAAAACCCTGTCAGTCACACATTGAATCTTACATTTGGGACTTTTGACGCTGTACGTTCCAAGAGCGGATGTAGGCGAAGGCAACTGAGACTGTCTACTTGTTGGTCTGTAAAATTGAGAGAAAGAATCTACTCACAGCTAATGACATATGAGCATTTTCAGTTTGAACGTGGAGGCGGAAAAGCATAGTCGCGGTCAGGGCAAGGAGCGATAGCTGCACCTGCCGAGGTAATATCCTCCTGACACCCGGCTCTGACATCAACACCAAGTCTCTCGCTGGTTGTCTCATATGCCAACTGCCGCTTTTTGGCTCTTTTCCCAGTTGTTCCAGACGAACCTCGACAAAACAGCCCCCTTTATAAGATGTCTTAAGACTTTCACAGTTGAATAGATATCTGCATATTTAAATGAAGACTGTAGACATGGGTGCTTCCACACTTTTTTAACGTGCCGTCCTTGTCTATTTCTCAGTAGTAGCTGTAGTTTTCCGCTGCCTTTGCCTTCTTCCGCTCTTGAAATGCATAGTGTGAAAACCCCCCCCATATGAAATCAGCAAGTTGAGCCCTTCTTTAGGACTTCAGGTCTGATAGACGATAACTCAGTTCTTTCTGTGAACTCAGGGGACACCTAACACTACACATTTCTCCATCTGTCTTTCTTCCACGTGTCTCTCCCTCCAAGGGGACAGTGTCAGTCCTGCTGAATCACGGCATGGTGGTGCATCTGTCTGACCACATTAAAGGCCTGGTGCCCCGGACACACCTGTCTGACATCCTCCTGAAGAACCCGGAGAAGAAGTACATAGAGGGCATGAAGATCAAATGTCGGGTTAGTCCAGTTCTTTACTTTTGTTTAAAGCCACTGATAAAATCTTTTACCTGTCTATTAGTTTTAATGTGTTTACGTTCTTTCAGGTGCTGTCGGTAGATGCAGAGAATAAGAAGCTGTACCTGACCAGGAAGAAGGCCCTGGTCGATAGCACCCTGCCATTGTTCCTCAGCTACGCCGATGCCCGCCCTGGCCAAGTGTCCCACGGCTATATCGTCTGCATCAAAGACTTTGGCTGCATCGTTCGTTTCTACAACAACACAAAGGGTCTCGTGCCGCTCAGCGAGCTCAGCTCTGAGCCCATCGTCAGTCCTGAGGAGGTCTTCTATGTGGGGCAGGTGAGGAGATCAAACAGCATGGACACAGAGAACAATGTCTGTCTTTAATGATCTGCTTAGAGGTTTTTTTTTTTGGTGTCTTAGTTCAAGATCTTCAGGAACCATCATAAGTTAAAGGCCCCGTATAATAGCTAGCAAAGTGATGTGTGATTTTGCATACTTACAAAAACAAAACAAAACAGGAAGCGAAGGAGGGACTTGTCATGATAGCTAACACAAATGTAGCAGCCAGTCTGACGTTACATGCAAACATAGAGATTGCTGAGCCAAAATGGCGGCGCCAATGCTGGCCATGCCAACAGTGGGTCGGGAAGGTGTTGTCAGTGGTCACCCCAGGAGTTAGCACAACCATAACCTCAGCGATGACCTGTAACTTCGAGCTAGCTCTTAATCCATGTATAAAAATCAGTAATTGGCAGTTTTTATAGTTATGAAGGACGGACATAACAATTTAAGAAAACATTTCATTGGACACAAAATTAGTGTCCGCCACTGAATGCAGGGTGAACGTTTTCAGGAAATGACAAACGACTTTTTTGGTCATTGCTGGGCCAGATACTGACATACAGGTGATTGTCAATGCAAGATGTGTGATATAATCATTTTTGCTTTCATGACGTCTTTCAGCTTTTGACTTTACATTTTGTGGTGTCTGATCAGTTGTTTTTTTTACGTTGCTGGTCCAGGTGTTGAAGACTAAAGTTCTCCAGTGCGACCCCGATAAGGCGAAGATGTTGCTGTCGTTTAAGGCTGCGTCGGAGGGAGACACAGAGAAAGCTGCCACCCCCCAGTTTGACTGTGAGGTGGGCAAGGTGAGATAAAGACCTCATGCCTCTCTCTTTTTGTTCTTATATGTCAGTGTATCAAATTTTGACCTCAGTCTGTATTTGTGTGACGCAGCGGCTGGACGCCAAGGTGCTAAAAAAGTCAGTCACCGGTCTGGAGGTGGCTATCCTCCCCGATGAGGTCCGTGCCGTTCTACCCACGGTGCACCTCTCTGATCACATTTCCAACTGCCCTCTGCTGTGGGAGAGCCTGAAGGAGGGAGACAACATCTCGAACGTCGTCTGCTTCAGCAAGAACAAACAGAATATTGTATCCTGTTTATTAACGTCTGTAGATTTTGTGTGACACCTGGAATGCTCACCTCAACCATACTATGACTGCTTGATTTTATGCAGTATGAAATCTTTTACCGGTCTTTGTTGCGCATGTGGAAGTGAATTTCTTAATTTTGAAAAGTAGGAATTGTTTTCCTTAGCTGCTGCTCTGTTAAAGACTCTCACCAAGAAGCCAACAGTGAGGTGGTCACTGGAGGAAGGAGTGGTTGCTAAGGACTTCTCTGAAGTCACAGTTGGAATGCAGCTGATTGGCTGGATCAAGAACATCATGTCTTATGGCGTCTTTGTAGAGTTCCCATATGGCCTTGTTGGTCTTGCACCCAAGTCGGTGAGTAAAGGGCGTTGTGTCACATCTTCTAATCTTTAAATCGCTACCTCTCAGTCATTAATATATCCTTACTCACATTCTCCCTCTGCTTTGCCTTTTTTTTTAGGCCATGACTGATAAGTTCATCAGAGATACGACGGCTGTCTTCCAGCTAGGGCAGACGGTGTTTGCTAAGGTGACCAACCTGGATGTGGAGAAACGGCGTTTCCTGGTCACGCTGAAGATTTCAGAGGTCATATCTCCAGGGGGTGATGCTCAGACCAGGCTCATCAACGGTCTGCAGGAGAGAAAAGCTGTGACTGAAATGTTTGCAATGAGAGGTATGACTGCACTGGTCTTTCAGTCGTCATTTGAAGTTTGTCTTCGGTGTCTAACGTCTCGTTATGTCTGTCTTTACTCTCAGAGGACAGTGATCTTCGCCAGCAGCTGGCTGCTCTGTGTGTTGGCGAGAAGCTGAAGCTCACTGTAGATACCGTGAAAGACAGCGGTGCCACCTTTAAGTCTGATGATTTGGCCGGTGCTACCATACAGGCTACCAAGCACCATGTCATGGGTATGTATCAACCAGATATATTTTAAATGTCAAAAGTTTCACTCTGTGACCATAGTCTTTGCCATCACATGAATGCCTTGTTTGAAAACAAACTATTCAGAGTTGGCCCCTCTTCCTCAGCTTAACGATACTGAGAGAGCAGTGGGTGTCACGCGAGCTAGAGATTAAATGAAGAGAGGTAGCGGTGTTAATGAGAACAAAGCAGTGATTTAGAGAAAAAAAAATCTGATTGTTTCATGGCAGTGATGTCCTAAAGGCACACGGGCGCAGAACGTTCGTGCCACTTGGCCGTCAGGTATAGTCCGTGTAGTGTGTTCAAATGCAACTGACACAAGGCGGCGTGAGGCAACGAAGACGACGCAACAGTTGGCTTTCTTTGACGCTAGTTCTTTGATGTCGAGTTCTCCCCTCAGAGGACATTATATAACTGTAATCACAGGCTGAGTAGTGCTAACCAGACCGGTAAATGGATCTCCATGTGTAAAATTGTTGCAATGGCCCTTTAATCCTCAGCAACGAGGCTCCACATGTAACTCAGTGTGTGCCCTGTAATGAAGTGTTTTTTCATCCATAAATGGACAGCTTATTTGCTTTCCACCTAATTAAATCCAGTGTGTGTCGCACCCCTTGCAGAGCTGACTCATCTGTCATCTGACACATTTTTACCTTTAGAATATCATTAATGTATTCTTACAAAATCATTTTATGTAAGCTTTATAATTTTCTTTTGGCTGCACTGTTTCCAGGTGTTAACTTGACCCCAGGACAGAAAGTTACTGCGGTCGTCCTCCATGTTGACATCATGTCATCTTGTGTCCATGTGTCCATCCTGTCCAAGCTGGTGGCCAAGAAAAAATCTGTGAGTATCACTTCTCTTAATGTTTTTTTGGTGTTTCAGAACAATGATAATATTTTGACTCTTTCACACAAGTCTACAGTCAGATTATAATCATTTCATGTCATAATAACCTTTGTTATGTGTGTCTGTGTTAATGCAGTTAGTTGAAGGATCAAAGTACACAGCCATGGTGCAGCACGTCGACAAAGACTTTGCCGTCATCTCATTGGATGACACGGCGCAGCTGGCCATGATCCAAACCAGCAGCCACCTGAATGAGGTGTTCCTGTCCGACTCAGAGAGGCTGAAGGGGGGAATGACTTTGGCTGTGGAGGTTATAGAACCCAGCTGTGAGGAGCTGCAGGGGCTCCCCCTAGTGTCGTGGGAGCGCAGCGCACCAAAACGGAAGCGCACCACCTCAGAAAACCAGACGAGCTCCAAGGGTCAGCCCTTTGGGGAAATAGTGCAGGGCAAAGTGCGGTCGGTGAAGCCCACCTCCATTCAGGTGGCACTAGAGGACGGGAGCACGGGCAGCGTGCACGTGTCCGAGGTGATGGAGGTTGCAGATGTGTTACAGGGAGCCTTCCCCACATTCTCGGTTAAAGTTGGCAGCACGGTCACCGCCAGGGTCATCGGAGGACGAGAAGCCAGCAGTCACAGGTAAAGACTTCATTTTACATGTTTGAATACACAGTTCTTTGTTATGTTGTTTTTATTCCATTCTAATTCACAAAACCACGGTTAAAGTGTTAAGATAAATGTGATGGTTTTTAGTGCATTATTCTTTAAATTGTGTTGACATTAATCTCAGCTGTCTCATTTCAGATTCCTGCCCTTCTCCCATCCCAAGTTTACATACAGCATTCCTGAGCTCACACTTATACCCAGGTAATTATATAGTACACTTCATTGAACATTGTAATTATCATGATATACTGCATGATAACCTGAATCATATTAAATATTATTTAATTCTATAATTCTAGATTTTAAACCAGTCATATTTGTCTTCTGCTTTTTTTTTTTATTAGATATTATATAGAAAAAATGCCAGTTTTTATCACATAACCCTGTGCAAATTTTCATATTTTATGTTAGGTTGTGTATTTCTACCTGTTCTCATCCCACTCCCAACACATTTTGTGGTTTGTTTCTTATTTTTGTTTCTTTTCCTCTCTGCAGCAAACTGGATAAGAGCACAGATCTCAAAGCAGTTTCAGCAAAAGAAAAACTAAACAGCTATAAAGTCGGGGAGGAAATTACATGCTTTGTATCAAAGGTAAGTGAAGGAAATCATATTGGCTTTCTGCAGTAGCTGGCTTTATTTCCTCCTGGCACTTTCCACAAAATTAACTTTCTGATCGACAAATCAAAAATAAATCAAACAGCTAACATTAACAAAACTGCAGACACATTTTTCAGTGTTTTTATTCTTGTTCCTGCAGTTTAATCCACAGAGGAAGTCTTTGGAGGTCACCACTGATCCTTCCATTACCGGGACAGTTGAACAGCTGGCCATGATCGCCGATCCAAAAGTGAGTGTTTCATTTGTGCCTATTTATGTTACCATGTTGTGTTGTTTTATATAACAGCTCCTTGTTCAACTCTTACTGTTTTTACTATATAAATAAGTTTGACTGAATTATTTTCAGGACGCCAGTCACCCAGAGAAGCTGTTCAAGCTGGGACAAGCCGTTCGTGCCAAAGTGGTAGAAGTAAACTCCAAACCTCAACGCTTAATTCTGTCGCTCACAGGTAGGAGAAGCTCAGGCTGCTCATCATTGCTGGCTCTTCTACTTCTGTAACCTCCATCTCTTGCTTCAGATTGATACAAATGCAAAACAGACATTTGATTTCGGGGTCTGTTTTTGTTTTCCAGGTGTCCATAAACTGGAGAAAGGCAGTGTTACTTTGGGGATGGTGACAAAAATTCTGCCCCAAGTTGGCCTCCTGGTCAAACTTCCTTTCGGTAGCATGGGGACTGTTGCTGTTACTGACCTGGCTGATGCCTACAAGCCAAAGCCTCTTGATGGGTACAGCAAGGAGCAGCTACTCAGGTTAGTAGATGGAGTAGCAGCTTATGGCTGAAATGCCTTTTTAAATATGTGCATTTGTTACACTGATCTATCAGGTCAGTTTTTGCCTTGTGACGTTTTATTTCAGTTGCAAATTGTGGTTAACATCTATTTTTTCCGTGTGAACCTAAAATCAGTTATCACAGGCAACAACTTAAATATTTTAGGTACCACTATCAGCCTCCAAAACTTAATTTGATTTTCTTAAAGTGTGAAGTTTTATTCTTCTGCCTCCTCCTTTGCCTCAGGTGTTTCCTTCTTGGGGATGAAAATGGCAAGTGGCAGCTGTCTCTTCGTCCATCAAGGTATGAGCAAATTTAGTTGCATTTGTGACTTTGTATAAGAGATACAGACACGTATCGTATTATAACATGTGGTTGACTGTAACTTTGTTTTCCAGGCTGAACCCACAGCAGACCAAACCTGTGAAAGACCTAGAAGTTTCGTCTATAGACGAACTGGAGGCAGGCCAGATCATCAGAGGCTACGTCAAGTCTGTGGGAGAGCAGGGAGTCTTTGTCAGGTAACTGAGTAATTCATCCAGCACTGAACTTTCACCACCTTTTATGTGGATGTCCAATCAGTGTTGATGTAGTCAACTGAAGCAATAAATTCCTCCCTCGGCTATAATGACAGAGAAGGCTGAGTACTCCTGCTCACTGAGCCACGCTAGCAGTGCCTACATGTACCAGGATGCATTGCATGCAAGCTTCCGATGCCCATAACTACAGCATAACCAGCCCTACTGGTCTATAGCTATTCATTTTTTGTCCACAACACAGCATTAGGTGACAAAAATGCACACTCAGTGGTCGTCTGCCCTCTCGACATGTCTTGGTCTTCGTTTCCATTTCATCTCCGGGATCCTTTTATGCTTAGTAATATACACAGCCTCTCTTGGGGTTGTCGTCCGTGGCGGTATCATAAAAAAACTGCCCATGCTAAATTTTCAAAAGTTTCTGTTAGCATTAGAGGCCAGTTTGAACAAAGGGTCCCTTTGGACCCTGGACAGATAGTACATTCATATTTACACTTCTGAACTTCTACAAAGAAACAATATGCTCCATATTTCTTTCTGGAAATGTGGTTTCAGGTTAGTTATATCAGTAATTATCATCCTTATTTCACATGTTTGTCTTCCAGGTTGTCAAGTAGCATCACAGGAAGAGCCCAACTTCAAGAGTCAACCACGTTCTTTGTTGGTAACCACAAGGTCCTCTCTGAGCACCTGACCCCCAACACCCTGCTCACCACCAAGATCATCAGGTAAAAAAAGCACACAGATGTCTGTTCTTTGGTACTAGAGAGTTTAGAAATAGAATAAAGACAGCAATAAGACATCATACCGGAGATCAGAAATCGATTTGGACAAACAGGAAGAATCTAACGCTGCACTGCTGAGGGTGTGTCTTTACATATCTCGCCCTGCGCAGCTTTTGGTACTAGCCATTTATAGAATCAATGCTGTCATCGCGTCATTTTCAGTCTGCAGCTCTTTCTATTCTCGTCCTCAGTATTGACAGAGAGGAGGAGCTGGTCAACCTCTCTCTGCTCCCGGTGGACACTGGGAAGCCAGACGTCCTTCCAGAGTCTCTCGGCCTGCCGCTGCGTCTGATCGGAGAGGAGAAGAAGAACCACGACACTAAGAGGAAACGCACACTGTCTGAGAGCAAACAGGTGACAATCAGCCCTCTCACTCTCACATCACACTCTCCCTTATTCCTGCTTTTAACATTTAACAGTAAACACATTGTAGATGACTCACTTGCTCAGCCTTTCAAGTGTGCTGAGGTCCTGGAGGTGAACAGCACTCAATACAGGAGAAGCACTTCCACATAGATCAATGCCATCTTCAGTTATCACTCATTCATTATCCTTTGGCCTGACACTAATAAATGCTGCATTGATCTTTGCCTCGGGTTAAAACTCTCTGCATACTCGGCAGCTTTACTCGCGGCCAGATGGTCACTTATGTATGTAAGCACTTATGTGTATGTGTTTATTTAATCCTCGATGGTAGTATTTACTGCGGATTCATTTGCAAGAAACAGGCAGAGTCCCAGGTCCCGAAGAAGAAGAAGAAGACAAAGAAAGCAAAGAGTGATGGCAATGACAGCGGCGTGGAGGTGTTCTTCAGAGAGGAGGAGGAGGATAAGGAAGATGAAGGCAAACCCACGTCTGATTCTGTTAAAGTAAGCGAAAACACCACTGCTCAGTATTACTAAAGGGATATTTTGCTGACTTTCAACCAGCTTTACATCATAACACTGTGGGTAGTGTGTGTTGATGAGCTGTGGTAAACTTGCCTCCATCTCACCAGCCCCCAGATCTCTCTGCGTATTTGCCAGCGAAAATCCGCAATGCGTCATCCGGTGTATTTTTGCTGGCTCTAGGGCTGTTGCTCAAACTGCAGATTGTATTTATGCATTTTCGTATGCCCACCACCACCGACGAGAAGAGTATAGAAGCAGATCAAGAGAGAGACACCCCCCCCCTCTCTCTCTCTCTCAAACTCAACCAAACTCATACCAAACGATTAAAGTAGGCAGTGCTTATTAAATGTAAACCAAGATTCTTGTACTGTATCGGCGATTTCTCACCTAAAACGTCTTCATGAACATATTTTAGTGTACTGTTTGGCTGTAATATGAGAACAGGAAGTGTGAAAATTAAGTTTGAAAAAACAGAAACATACTATGGCTTACTGTTTAATTCAAGACTTTTTGTTCCCTGCCCTCACCTGTCATGTTTATTGGTGTGGTGTGGTGCAGTGCATTTTGGTTGTTGTAGGTTTTCTACCACTTGAGCAAAAGCGGATTCCGCAGCCATTTTCCTCTGTTTTCTCTGGCCATGTAGCACCAATTTCAAAAGTATTTGTCTTTCTACTGCATTGACAGCCCAGTTTTATAAAAGGACTGCCTTTCCTGCAGAAATACTTCTTAAAATTGATACAGATCTCCATAGGTTTGGCACAGTGATATCATTATCCAGACCCTGAAAAGTGAATGTCCTCCGCCTCGCTTCCACTAGGTGACGCACAGCTCAGCGGGTCCATCCAGACTGCAGGTGGCAGCAGGTTTCTCCTGGGACGTGGGACTGAGCTCCCTGAAGCCTGCCTCTGCAGTGCAGGAGGGTGACTCCAGTGATGGAGAGGACCAAGAAGGAAGCAGCAAGGTGAGCTGACTGTACAATTTTAGGATTATTTAAGGTATACAGCCTTCTGCATGCAGTTTATAGATAATCTCTGTGCGTAATTTAGGACTTTTTCCTGCTGCCTCCTCTGTATCAAAACATTTTCTACCATCAAACTCATCTTCCTTCCTGTCTTTTGCCTCGGGTGCATCGCTCTCCTCCACCAGCCCCAGAAGAAGTCTCGTCATGAGGTCGAGCAGGAGAAGAAGGCAGTGGAGAAGGCCCTGGTGCAGCGGGAGACTGAGCTGATGGATCCGAGCCTGCGGCCCCAGGACGCAGGCGCCTTCGAGCGCCTGCTTCTCGGTTCACCCAACAGCTCACTGCTCTGGCTCCAGTACATGGCTCACCATCTGCAGGCCACACAGATCGAGCAGGCCCGCGCTGTGGCCGAGAGAGCCCTCAAAACAATCTCCTTCAGGTAACTGAATTATAGATGAATATATTTTTTAGCATTTTAAGTGTGTGGAATAAAGATATTCCATTCAATTTTAAAGAGAGACCAACAAAAGGCAGCAGAAAGATGCACAAAACAACATTAAATTAAACTGTCTAAAATTAATTTGGCTGTGCTCAGGAAAAGTCTCACTTTCTTGACGTACATCTTTGTTGATAAATGAAGACACATTGTAACCAGAGACGATTGTATTTTGTTTCAAACTTGTCCTGTTTGTTCTCTCCAGGGAGGAGCAAGAGAAGCTGAATGTGTGGGTGGCCCTGCTGAACCTGGAGAACATGTACGGCACAGAGGAGAGCCTGAAGAAAGTGTTTGAGCGGGCGCTGCAGTTCTGTGAGCCCATGCCTGTGTACCAGCAGCTGGCTGACATCTACGCAAAGTCTGACAAGATCAAGGTACGATCTGCTCAGTGTATTTGTTGAGATTGATACCAAAATGCTGTGTTCTTTAGTCACTAACATCTGCATGTGTCTCTGTCTGTGTGTGCTACCTGCTCTGTGTTGTGTTGCATCCAGGAGGCAGAGGGCCTGTATAAGACGATGGTGAAGCGTTTCCGTCAGAATAAGGCGGTGTGGCTGAGCTACGGGACCTTCCTGCTCCAGCAGGGTCAGAGTGACGCTGCTAGTGTTCTTCTGCAGAGGGCGCTGAAGAGTCTGCCCTCCAAAGAAAGTAAGATGGCCCATCCAAACACTGAAGATGTATCGTCTTTTAACAGTTGATGTATGTTTATATTTGTGGACCAAAACCACAGGGTCTCATCCCTTTTGCTATGCGATCCATGTCGGAGTGCAGCGTGTGTGTCACCATTCAGATTCTGCTCCCCCGTCCCAGCTGTGCATCTCCACAGGATTTAACCTTTATGTATTGTCATGCTTCCTCCCAGGTGTGGATGTGATCGCCAAGTACGCTCAGCTGGAGTTCCGTTATGGTGATTCAGAGAAAGGTCGCGCCATGTTAGACAAAGTGCTGACGAGTTACCCGAAACGTACAGACCTCTGGTCCGTCTTCATCGACCTCATGGTCAAACACGGATCACAGAAGGAAGTCAGGTGAGCAGAACCTCTTGCTTTGCTTTCGGACTCTCCGTTGTCACTTCTTTAATTCTTTGCAGCTTTTCTGCTCATAAATACCTAAACATACCTGATAAAATATGCAATCCTACATTATCTTTAGCCTCGAGGGGTAAGTTTGGTATTTTTAACTTTAATTTTTTTTTTTTTTTGGCATGATTTTGGGTCTAATTGACTGATGGGAACAACAATTTTGGAAATTTGTCCAGTACTGAGTGAGACCGCTGCAGCTGGCAGATTATTATTCTGACAGTTTATGGAGCAGATCCCTTTGGAAACAGACCTTTTTTGTTAACGAGTAAGATATGTATAATCAGAAACACCCTTGAAGTTGCCATCACCAAACCCACCAGACTCCATTTAAAGAAACAGCAATTTTAATATGTATAGAGCCAGCATATTTTCACACCTAAGTGTGAAATGAATTAAGGGTTTATTTAAACCAAACCAGAGTTGGTCATTGCTGGAACAGTGAAAAAGACTTAGTTTTGGTCTCTATAGTTCTAAAATTAGTTTTATTTTATTTCTGTCAACTTTGAATGAAGACTGTCTAACGATGATAAAATTACTGTTTATTTAAATGGAGTCTGGTGGGTTTGGCAATAGCAAATTCAGGGCTGTTTATGGGTGAACAAAAATGATCTTACTCTTTAATAAAATGGTCTCCCTCTGTGGGGATCCTTTCATAATGTTGTCAGACACTCAGAATAATAATCTGAGCCTGTCTGTGACAAAAAACTGCACTTTAAGGGGATGTAACTTATTTGTACAAACATGCCCTGAGTAGTTACATTGCATCCTGCATCCAGCAGCAGCTGTCACGCTCATTACTGGACCAGTTTTGAAAATTGTTGCTCCCATTAGTCACTCAGACACAAAAGACACCTGTCAAAAATAGGGTCCAGGTTGAAGAATTCCAAACTCACCCTATAGTGGTTTACATGAGAGAACCAGACGTTAGTGAGCTGGTAAAGTGCACAAAGATCTGTTTAATGATGACACATAATGAGTGCTTCATGGAGTCCTCCATCTTCTTGTTTCATGCAGGGCGCTCTTTGATCGTGTGATCCACCTGAGTGTGTCAGTGAAAAAGATCAAGTTCTTCTTCAAGCGCTACCTGGAGTATGAGAAGAAGCACGGCACCCCGCAGAGCATCCAGGCAGTCAAAGAGAAGGCCATGGAGTTTGTGGAAGCTAAAGGCACCAAGGCTGCCAACTAATGACCAAATACACACAATACACACATTGTGTGTGTGTGTGTGTGTGGACTGCAGTGTGCTGAGCCTCACATCTGTTCAGGAACAAGTTTGTAATTAAGCTTTGTCATTGCCGTGGACTGGGGACCTCTGAACCTGAAAGTCAAACCTTTGTAAAGTAGGTTGTAGCCATTTATAAATGTTAAAAACAATCTGGTGTTTAACATTTAATTTTAGTCAGTTTTGTATGAGAACAAGCTCTGAAGAGAATAATTAATGTTGTGACTATTATTCAAATGGATTCATGAAATCTCTTCACACTTGTGTGGGAGCCAGCCTTTCAATAAATCCAACACAATTACAATACATTACGTGACGTTTTATTTAAAAGCAACAAATACAAAATAACAATATATAGGGACATGTTTACGTACAATACATACAGGCAAGACTAGTTTTCTATCAGTCTCTTTTTAAAAGGAAAGGGCATGGGACACAATCGGTAACAATATTGTCTACTTAAATCGTCATGGTTGTAATCCCGCTGGTCTTGGTTTCAGACGGAGGTGGTGGCTACCTCTGACTGCTGGAGCATTTCACCTACATTGGCAGTATTGAAGATGCATGTGTGGCACAGGGTTATAGGGTGACTGACATGGTTTGTGCTGGCTGTATTGGTAACACCCCTGAGATATTAGAGGTATCCATACTGATCCTGTACTCTGATGTCCTGCTCGATGCCTGTAGTGTTTGTCTCTGGCAGTGCTGCACTAGTCGTCCAGTGACAGTGGCAATGGTATCCTGCTCTCTAATGTGGCTCCTTTTCCTGTCATGTTTTTCTTTTTTGGTGAACAGTGCAATATGGAAGTAGAACTAGGAGCATTTTTTTGTATGAAAAGATCCTATTCATCCACCCACTCCCTGACTCATCTGACCAAATCGTTTTGGTGCTGTCAGTATCCAATTCCCATCGAGGCATATTGCTCATAGGTCAGCAGCAGGGCGGCCACTTGGGATCATTATCAACATTTCCTGTGAGATGTCTTTAAGATGACCGCGGCCCATCATCCCTAGTGTATTTAATGTGTGTGTTTTCTGTAAGGGGAGTCCGGTTTCCTCTTGTCCAGCTCCCTCACACCTCCTCCGGATCCATTGGCCCCTCGGCACCCTGGGGAGCGTCTGTGTGGAGCCGGAGGATGGGCTTGTTACACATGGGGCACACGCTGCGGATCTCCAGCCACTTAAGCAGGCACCTGCCAGGACAGAATCAGTAACAGTTTAAATAATGACAACAGAATCTAGTTTACCAGGAACAACTTCATTAGACACTAACATCTGGAATCACATTTTTACAGTGTGAATCACAGGGGATTGGTGGTTTAGTCCAACATGAGATAGTGAAGTCTGGTAGCTTGTTGGGTTTTGCTTTCATGTTTTTATTTTAGTATGGGACTAGAAGGAAAAATTAATTAAATAATACTGAGGGGTACTTTTTAAACCTATATGTATTTTTTTTTTTACAGTTCTTGGTTCTTTTTTAGTAAGATAAAAAAAATACTGCTTTGTCCCATTCAGCATTAAGGAGTAGTAAGACATTTTAGGAAATACACCTATCCGCTTTCTTGTCATAAATGCATAGCACCAAATTCTGGGCCCCAAGCATAAGCAGTCTCTGTGGCCCCCCTGCCCTTCCTCTTTTGATCCATGTCTCCCTCATGCAACTTTTGACTTTTGATAAACTCTAGCTGCATTCTGAGATGAATCCTAGTGCAGGGGCGGACTAAACCCTTTAGTACCTTTAAGGGATGAGCGGGGCCTCAGAGAGCTTCCACTATTTTTCATACAAATTTTAGTCAATTTTCATTTACTTATGATACTAATTGCTTAGAAAGAAAATAGCAAACAAAACCAAACATTTCATTCCAGGCTTTTTGAGGGCCCTCTTCAGCTGGGGCCATGTGTAATCAGTCCCACTTTTCGCCCCACTACGACTATTGATACCACTCTCAAGTGTGTACGTCAAGCTATCGATGCAGCCAACAGCTAGCTTAGCTAAATAATGGACATAGCTACTGTGACATCACCCCATGGTTTGTTGACTGCCATTTTAAAGCTTTGAGTTCTGCATTATGGCCGTGGCTATCTTGGTTTTTTTGGAGCCAGAAGTGACCATATTTGGAGCTGTGGAAGAGCGATGGGTGGATCTGACTAAAAAGCCGAGGACACTATTGTTAGTGGCCTCGAGACCAAAACTGATTATTGTACCAGGCTGTAAACATATTTATTTCTGCGTTTAACATGGAGGTCTGTGGGGATTGACTATTTTGGAGTCTGCCTCAAGTGGCCATTTAGTTAACTACAGTTTTTGGCACTTTTGCATTGGCTTCATTTTTCAGCCTCGGAGGTTGCCGCTTGACAAAATCCACCTACCAGCATCTCTAAAGCTCACTAATTACATATTATACCTCGCTAGGGCTCAGAGGTAGAGCGGGTCGTCCACTAATTGGAAGATCAGTGGTTCGATCCCCGGTTCCTCCAGCCTACATGTCGAAGCTACCAGGGAAAACAAAAGCACTATCCTTTCTTTGTTTTCATAATGGTTGACACACTTCCTTTGTGCCATGAATCAAGCCTTCATTTTCCTGAGATCGAAACTTGTTGCAGACAGGTTTGCATAATGAAAGTGAGGTTTATAAGGAACCAATCTGAAAACTGATGGTGTCATTACTCTATAGCCATTACACTGTGCAAGCAACATCTACTTCAGAATGATACGTTAAAGCATAAAACTTTATTTTAAATTTGATTTACTGGCTGGAGCTTCACTGTCATACAGATATGAGAATGGCATCTTTCTTTCTCATCTAACTCTCGGCCAGAAAGCGAATAAGTGTGTTTCCCAAACTTGCTCAACTATGTTTTATAGCTGCTTGTCTTTAAGTTCCAGTTTAATAACACTCACTTCTTGTGAAATGCATGTGAGCACGGGCACACTCCCAGTTCATCTCTGGTCCTGAATTCTTCCAGACACACCGCACAGGTTTGCTGCAAGAACAAAAATAGAGGAAAGGTTAGTTTACATGTGTTTACAGTTGTTTTTTTCTCCATCTCTATTCAGCAGTAGGCCTGTATCTCATCACAGCCAAGAACACTGCCATTTGTAAATGAGATAAATTTGAGCAGTGAATTAATTTAATCTGACCTAGATTTTCAGCCTAACACAAGTATAAGCTTGTGTGTTTGAAATAATGCTTTTACCTTAACTATGTTTCCTAGTAACGGGACTATTTCAACCTTCCCTTGAACAAAAAATGGAGATTGAGACATTAAATTGAAAACGAAAATGACCCCTAACCACCGCAGCCTTGGGGGAGAAAAAAGAAAGTACTTGGAAAAGCAATCTTTTCAGGAATCACAAGAGACAGAGAAGAGATCTTTTCATAATGCATTTTGAATGAGTGCAGTTATTCCTGGAGTCCTAAATTCTGCTACAAGCACAGAGCCAAGCAGCCACACTGACATTTTGTTTAAAGGGCTGCATTTGAAATACAAGATCTTTTGAGGACATCTCCTCTGAGTGTGTGCAGCATGTTAATCACATCTGAGAGGAGAGATTGATTGAGTTAATCAGCCGAACCCTCCCAGCTCATAATGGGTCATCAGAGCTGGCACGGAAGCAGGGTGGGCAACATGACATGTGCGCAGCTCACACAGATCATAACGACATATGTTAAGACCAAATATTGTGTAAAGGTTTTTGCAGAGAGAATGACTTACTCCTAGAAGGCTCAATTTCTTGCTTGCTCCCTTCAGCACCACCTACAGTTAGTAAAAAGAGAAGGAGAGAAATATTGTGTCATGTGAATGATGTGTCAGCACTATTACGTTGGCAGAAAATCTATAGTGTAAAACAAACACTTCAGATGGATTCAATGTCCTGATGTGACTGGCTTAAAAATATCTGATGGCAAGAGTGGTGTGTACGCCTCTTTTTGCTGCATGGCGGAAAAAAAATAATAGTTATATAGATAATACAGACAGCTGCAGCTCAACCTTCCCCGAAGCTGAAAACGTTGTCGCCAACTGTCCCCACGCCACACTGTGACACCCTGCTACCTGCTCACCACATCAGGCCTTTCCACTTTGCGGCCTCATGAACGGTTTTGAATCAGAGGGCAGGTAAGGACACATGGATGAAGTCAAGGTCATCTATTAAGGGCGGTGTTAGGTTTCACAGTTGAAGATGTAGAGCGGTGTGAAATGCTACGGTGGTATTTATAACCTGCCTCAGAAGCTGGTGTTACATGTTCACCCATGGTGACATATGCTGCAGTGACATACCTCGTTGTAGCTGAACTGCTCCCTTGTCCCCTGTTGTTTCAACCTACGAGAGGCAGAGAGACAACAACATCTGTACGGTACAAGTGACTGTCATAACAGCTTAAGTCAGTGGTTCCCAAACTGGGGGTCGGGACCCCGCAAGCACTCGGGAGATGAATCTGAAAGTAGGCCTATGCAAGATGAAAGGTGAAAGGTTTTGCTTCCTCTTGTGAATTATTGTATGATTTATCCTCTCCATGTTTATTCAGTTGAAGCAATGTGACAACCACCTCAGTTTCCACAGTTACATTTTGTCGTTCCACTGACCCCCATTTCAGCTACTGGGGATAGAAACGGCAAAAAACCTACACAGATAGGCCTACTCTTCGATAACTGGGTATAGCAACTGATAATGACTGGGTAGAAAAAAGTGCTATCGTCTTCCTGTTTTGGTTGCACAATGGTTGATGCACTTCCTTTGTGCTACAAATCGAGCCTTCATTTGCCAGGAGATCGTACCAGCTGGCAGACAGAACTGCACAGTGAAAGTGAGGCTGATAGGGAACCAATCTAAACACAGATGGTGTCTTTATTCTGAAGCCATTAAATTGTGTAATCATTTACCTCAGACAGATAAGTTAAAGCAAAACATTGTCTATTTTCACTTTAAAGTCATCCATGTTATTTATCAAAAGTCAGTTTATGTTGTCATATAGACCAGTGGTTCCCAACTGGTGGGTCATGAGTCCATTCTGAATGAACCGCAAGTGACTCGTGAACCTGTTAAGTTTGTTTAAGTCACACTTAATTTTGAAGTACAGTTAATTTCTGGCACACAGCTGTTATTTTTAAGTGCCGTTTCCTGCTGTAGAGTGAGTGACTAATGGACAGCTACTTAACAGAGACAGCAAACTAGCTCAACGACGTGACCAACCACAAGTATGGCGCTGAATATATTGAACTGTGTGGACCTTGTCAACATCTGTTTTATCTCATGAGGCAGCCTTTGCTCAAAGCCACATCATTTTACGCACATTTCCACCTGAAAATTATTGTAAGCAAACACTGTGATTTGGTTTATACAAAAGGACCCATATAAAATGTTTATGTTGTCAAATTTTAAACAGTCCTTTAAATAGCACAGTCTGTTTCCTGTGGAGGAAGTGACACGTGTACATTTATAGAAACTTGTTTGCCCTTTATAACTTTATTCATGTCACTCCTAAAAATCTGATAATGATATATTTGTTTATTTTTGTGTAATTGTTTTTTAATAAACATGACATTAATCTGTAGTTGAGGGTTCGTTAAATGTGGTATTTACATGTGCATTAATTGTTTTTTGGCCACATGGGGGCAGCGCAACAAGCTGTGAATACAATTTTAGGTTAATATCACCCTCTGACGTTGATTCGATGAACATGATGACAGTTTCTTATGTACAAATCCAGCAGATATGCAGCAACATTATTAATTTTGAGGTTTGTGTCCCCCTGATGAATGTGAGTCCAATATTCACTCTGTTTTGGTCTAGTTAGCTAGTCAGCTAGTTTGATGCTAACTTTGTCCACTGTCTGATGCTGGTGCAGGTGGCATATAGTGAGTTTTATTTATCAGTCTACCTCTATACCACTGGTTGTTTTTTTATTATATAGCTTTCCTTTTGTTGTATTATTTCACATGTATATATACACAAATAGCCTACCGGCATAGATTGATGTTGTTTTTCTTGAAACAATTATAGACTATGCGTAGCAACTTTGGCAGCTTCACCAGGCTCCATAAATATTCATCATGATTGCTGCTATCATCACATAGAGTATTAGGATCTCATTACAAGGCTAGTTTTGAGTTCACCTCTGTGGCACACTGTGTTGTAATGCTTGTTCAAACTGCCTCTATAACTGTGTTACCCACTTGCTGTAATATCACTTCTCCCTTTGTACTTCCTGCTTTTTCTCCACACTTCTCATGAACCTTCCTCACTGTCTCCCCGGCTTTTCACCCCAGTCCACCTTCCTCCCAAACCCTCCCCCACCTACCTGAACAGGTAGCAGCAGAAGATGAGGCTGAGCATGAAGACAAAGAGGCCGATGCCCAGCACAATGACGTACACATTGAGCGGGAGGTGATAGATGTCAGACGTCATGCTGCAGTAGTGTTCAGAGCGCTGAGAACCCAAACCACACAGGCATCCTGGCAGGAAGAGATTTGTAGATATAGATTACACACTTGACACACACTTAAACTGTTACCTTGTAGAGTTAAGATGCCAACATGTTAGCTCAGGCACGTCTGATAAATCTTCTTCCTCTTTAATTTCCTGCACGGTTAAATGTGGAGGAGTAGCTGTCATTCTCTTGAACTATCATGACAGTTAACATCAACACCTCGGTATTTATAGGGCTCTGTATTTTTAGTTTGTTTACAGCCTCGGTTTTTTAAATGGCATATTCACTCTCAAAATACAGAACTACTAAAATAAAACAGTCATAAAAGGCAAAAAAAACGTCCCCAAGATCCACAGTGTACAGCTGTAGCATTGACAGTGCAAGTCTAAATTGGGAGCATAGACTTTAGACCAGAGATGCTCAACTTGCTTTACTTGCTTGTACTTTTGTAAAATGACAGGAAGCCGGGGGCCAGTTAATAACAATAGTAATTAATATATAAATAATTAACCTGGACCTCTGTCGTGGGTGTGTGGGATCCTCTGCCTGCTTTTTTTTTTGCATAAATAAGCTCTATTTTGATTCTGCATATGCACTGGCAGAGTTTCCTTTGTGAAGGAAAAAGTTAGCCATGATTTTTATTTGCATTAAATGTACACTGAAGAAAAAGAGGAATCACTGCAGAGAATTAGGAGATCACTGTTTGTTCATTAACTAGAAAATGAATTGTAAGTACCATCACAGGTTTTGAGTCTCTGGCTGCCAACAGACTCAAAAATGTCACCATATGTTTGCTTGACAGTGAGTATGTGGCACTCTGGCTCATTTCCACACAATCAAGGGCTTTATAAAATATTATGTGAGGCGCTCAACGTAATGTGTTTGTCTGGATGCAGGTGCGCCCGGGGGAGCTGTGGCTGGCACTGTGGTGGCAACTGAGGCGCTCATAGGACTGCGCGTTAATTGGCTGTGAACAAGACAAACATGGAGGACAGACACCACTTCCGCCACACCACCATCTGTTCCACAGACTCTATAGAGGTGACTGGTGGTCTGTGTGTGTGTGTGTGTGTGTGTGTGTGTGTGTGTGTGTGTGTGTGTGTGTGTGTGTGTGTGTGTGTGCGTGTGCGTGTGTGTGTGTGACAGCTCTGGGGGATGGATGGGTAGAGGCGTGTGGTGTCTGTCTGAAGCGTGTGTGTGTGTGTGTGTGTGTGTTGCAGGTGGCAGGGGGTGGGGTATATTAAACAGATTGAACTCTGGGGACTAAAGGACCATTTGGTAAAACAATAGCAGAGGAAGCCCCACTTCCACAGGCCACATGTGTTCCTATTAATTTGCATCGAGGATGTTCTTTGCCAGCCTGTAAATGTCCATGTGTCTCTCTTTTAGGGTGAATGAATGGGTACAGCTTGCACACTGTGGGGGGTATGGGGTGGATAATTTGACATGGCTGGGTGGTTGGGGGATTTACAAGGGGTACTTAGTGCAGGGGAGACCTCGGGTAGCATAATGAGAGACACGATTATTGCTGCAGAATCAGTACACAGTAACAAAACAGGAGTCACGTTAGAGAATAAATTCAGCTGTCATGGCTGTCAAACAAACATGACCTTGAATTATATGGATTTTCTACCGAGGCCTTCGCTCTCTCTCAGTAATCTACCATTTGACAAGCCATTATGTGGATCTCATAAGCCAGCAGCCAGCGACTAAGTTTATGAGATACAAGTAAACACACGTGCCACCACCTCTTGTGTGTTTGGCAGACGGCAGAGAAAGCCACTCACTTACCGTTACACCATTGGAATGGTTGCATGAAATTTGACTCCCAGGACAGCAGCAGTAAATTCAGGCCCTGTCAGGAGGAGGCTGGAGGGGAGCCAAACTCGTGGGCAGGAGCTCCGGACACTGGATCTGTGTGGAGCCTGGATTCAGTCTCTCTGAGCTGGGTCTCTCCTTTGTTGGGTTGTGTCAGCTCCCCCAAAAACAACCATCAAGATCTTCAGATTTGCTCAGATTCCACAAATCCTCGAGGGTGCGGTTTCGTGTGGCTCAGCAGTCTGTGCAGCCCAGCATTCCCAAATCTGGATTAACCACTCCGTGTAAAGATTGGGAGATTTGGGACTGGGGTTTGGACCGGGACTGAAGACATCATGTGCTCCTGGATCCCAGTGAGAATGATGTCATCAAGGGAGGGAGAGAAAGAGAGAGAGAGGGGAAGAAACAAAGAAATCTTGTTGACAAGAAATGATTGTTTTTCAGCTGCCTCACACCATGTGTTATTCAGGAGTTGTTATTGTGAGGAGCTGCATCTCACTCAAGTCCACAATGTCACAAACAACACAGGCTGCTTGGTAACAGGAAATACTTACATTTCCAGCAGAAAAAGGGGGCCTACTTGACTTCACTCTGCGTCTGCAGTGTCGTCCCCCTCGCCAAATTCAATGACATCCACCGCTCAAAATGACAGTCCTCGTCCAGTGCAGGTAATTATCTGGCATTAGTCTGTGCTTTGTCTTCCACCCAAAGCTGCTTTTTTTAACAGAGGATTTTCACAAGTCTCATCCCCCTCTCCTCTGTTGTCTCCTCCTCCAGTCCTCTGATCTTGCAGTGGGTATTCCTCCTCAGTATAAGAGGCAGAGACGTGCGTCCACCAGAGCCCAAACAAAGTGAGGACAGCTCCATGCAGTCAACAACACTCCTCTATAGCTGGGTTTGCTGTTTCTGCTGGTGAGGGTGTGTTTGTGTGTCAGTTAGTGCATGTGTGTGTGTGTGTGTGCGTAGGGGGGGGATCCTACTCTCCCTCTAACCATCTGCTCCTTCAATTGAGAAAAAAAAAATCAGAGACAAAAGGCGGTGTGTGAGTGTGTGTGTATGTGTGAAGGAGTGTGTCTGCGTGTGTCGTGTTCAGACTCTCCCACCTCCAGCTGGCTTTGTCATGGCAGGCTTTCCCCTCTTCCTCTTTCAATCCATAATGGTGCTCAGAGAGAGCCTGCGAATTCGCCTTTCCCCTTCCTCCCCTTGCTCCTGCTCCTGCTCTGCCTTGGGTTTGTAAACAGATCTGCGCTCATGTGACCAGCCGTTTTGCCTCGCAACTCTCCTCTCCCTCAGCCCTCCCTCGCTACCTCTGTCCTCCAATCTGTAGGCAGAAGGAAGGCAGAATGAGCCCGACACTGACGAATAGGGCGCCTGCAAGCATGCTGATGTGTGTGTGTGTGTGTGTGTGTGTGTGTGTGTGTGTGTGTGTGTCTGTGTGCGCACACCTCGGTGCATGTATATGTGAGAGGGAGAGAGACATTTGCAGCAAAGTCGAGGGAGGCCCCGGTCAGCAACATGCGCACGGCTGATGTCCTGACAACCACAAAACAAAGCCATTTGTGTGCAGTTGTGGTCAGCAAAAGAAAAGATGATGCAACCTCAATCACCATGTCCCTCCTTTGCGCGCACTCAGGCTGTATTTTTAGAGCCACGGCAGATTATTATTCATGTTTGCTTTGTTTGATCTATATATAAACATCATGTCACTCCTGTGCAGAGCAGGAAAGAGGTATCTGTCAAAGCAGGAAGCAAGAAAAGTAGGGAGAGAGAAAAGTCACAGCCTGGACAAAGACGTCCACCCCCACACCAGCGGCCCTGGCTGCCAATTCACTGAGGGAGAGAACAGCTGCTGGGCTACTGGGCGAGCTGTGACACGGTCAAGGGAAGTGCTGCCTCAACTATCCCCAGGGGGAGGGAGGGAGGGAGGCTTCAATGGGATCCATGCCATTTTCATTCACCCTCCTCCACCTCCTCCCCCCCTCCTGCTCTAGTAATGATATTACTGCTGAGGAACAGCTGGATGGACCGCACAGATGCATGAGCATAAACACAGTCCATAATACACTGCATGCACTGTTGGTTGTTTACAGGTTTGGGAATCAAATGAAATGAGTGTGGTAGCTACAGGCTTGTGTTGTCATTGTTGGCATGTGAAAGATGGTGGTTTTGTTAACAGCACGCCCTCTTGTGTAATATGATGGAAACATCATTGTATCAACAGCTTCTTCAAGATATACACAACGTGAAAATGCTCAGAGGTTATAGGCTGCACATTGGCTGTGATGAAAGATACTGAGAGGGGTTTTTCAAGCCGATAGTGGAAGACAATACCTCAATGCTTGAGTGATGAAGCTGAGCTAGAAAATGAGAGAGTGAGATGCAAATCTTGGCCTTGTTTTCTTAGTGACATGGAAAGCTTTCTGGCTGCCCCAACCTTTTGTTTTGCATAAATCATAGGTTTGCCTGATTGTAGGTTTATCTGCCGATAACAAGGCAAAAGGCCAGAAATGTGCTTTAAAGCTAAATAAACTGACATTGTACAAATGTTTTTCTATGATTCTAATAACACTGACAGTAGTCTCTTGTATTCGGACCTATCTCCACAGCACTGTGTCAGTGCTCGAGAAAGGTCTGGAAGCTCCTGTCATCATTCTGGTATAAGAGTACAAAACGCTCTGGGTTGTTTGTATTTCTCTAAACCAATCTCAGTTGTCCTCAACAGTGCCAAGCCCAGGATGCAGCGACAGTGCCCTCGCAAAATGGTAGCTCAAAGGTAACAGAAGGGGAGAATACCAGATAAAATAGCTGGTCATTGGCAGGCTTATACCCACAGTCAACATCCAGTGAGTCAGACTACATGCAAAGTATTTGGGCGTTTCTGACGGCACCTCTGACTGTCAAACCATGTCTTATTGATGCTCATTTCCTTTGTGAGTTTAAATGTGCAGAGTCACACCAGAGATGGGCCATCTCCGGAGTCAGGCCCAAGCACAACTGACCACATCTAAGTGGGTTGCGGTGACATCAGATGGGCTTTGGCATCATTACTGAGCATCAACATCACAGGTCGATTCAGTAGCCTCCACTGCTTTTGCCAAACACAACAGATGCTTTTCCCCATAAGCCCACCATTATAAAAGAGACGTCTGTAAAACTGTTGACAGGACACCTCGAACTGCGAATAAGGTCAATTGTGATTCTTTCTATTATGTATTTTGGATCCATGGAGGTATAGGTACGCAGCGGGATAAAAACTACTGTGCATATTCAGTGGGCCGAATACCATGGAAGTAAACCCAGAGGCTAGAATTTATTTTAGCATATGCACCAAGCGAGCATATGCTAAAGAGGCGTCATCTTGGTGTTCGGTGTCTAGGTATTATTATAAATCTATGGTCATACCAGACAGAGCAAGACTGTAGCAGCAAAACTTATGAGTGTATTGAATTAAGTAGTGAGTGTTTTATTGCTTGCTAATTAAAGTCTTGACTTGTAAGAGAAAGATTGTGTTTTTCTTTTATTAAAGGTGATGTAGTCTCTCTTTAAAGCAGAGAGCCCAAAGGCTGAAAGCGCACGTAGCTCTTCTCTTTGCTTAGGCTACATGACGTTAACACTTTGCTTTGTGCCCCAGGGATATTTATGGTGTCGCTGCACTGGAGGGCTACACAAACATTCACAAATGTTAATATATCACGAGAACTCTCCAGTGGGCTGTAATAATGCTTCACTATCAGCCTGATATCAGCAGCTCTATGTCTGCTGCCTAGAATTTACAGATTTTAGATTTTTGCCAAGCTCTGTCCCTCAGAGAGCTGTGGCACAGTTTGTTTTCAGTAATTCATGACTTGTAGATAAAAATGTTGCGGCAACAGTAAAAACAACAAACAGGTTTTGGGCTACACACCCAGAGCTTGACATCTTTTTAGTGAACTGAACTATATGTGAACCAGGAATATGTTAACAGTGTCATTATGCTAACATATTGTGCAATTAGTCAAACTATATACTGCACTGAAATCAATCAATATAATATAATATAATATAATATAATATAATATAATATAATATAATATAATATAATATAATAATCGATATGATCTGTGCATTGAAGTAAAACTCTAATTCAACTAAGTTTGACAAGTTACTATTACAAAAAGAAACAAAATGATTCCCGAATTGACTGAAAATAAAAGACAAGCCAATCCAAGCTGCTCTTTGTCCTGTTGAACTCTTCAGACCTTACTGTAATACACTGCCCATTCCTTTTTCTCCACCTCATGGGTGTGTCCCTTTACAAATCCATTCGCTGCTCCATTGGCCTCCCCATTCAGTCTGCCATTGTTCTCACCATCCATTTGGTCCTTTCTCAGAGCCAGAGGTGGCTTACAGGTGTGCCAGTTCCATAAAATTTTATTCATATCATCCTGGGCCCGGATACCCAGAAGCTTGTCTTCGTCGCTTCTCCTCCTCTCCTCGTCTTCATCGTCGCTGTCGCTCGAGCGGCGGTGGTGGAGGCTGCGCATCTCCCCACTGATGTTCTCGAAGTACTGGTGGATGCAAACCTTGGCGAAACTCTTGGCGTGCTCTTTACAGGTCTCATCGAACATTTTGCGCTCAATGTCAATGTAGTGAGACCAGTACTTGGTCTTGAGAAAGGCGGCTTGAGTGAAGCAAGGTCGAATAGCTCGGATCAGGAAGGCCGTGAAGGTCATCATGAGCAGAAACATCCATCCACATGCCTGTAAGATATAGACATTGATAAATGTATTGGTGTGGCATCATGAAGAAAACATACATAGGTGTAGATGTAGGACGCAGGGGACACGTCCCACTCAGTACTGAAATGTGCATTTGTCCCCCCTACTAAAAACATGAAAATAGCAGAAAGCTTTTCATTCATTCATTTTCAGTAACCGCTTATCCTGTTGGGGGTCACCGGGGTATTGGAGCGTACCCCAGCTGACACTGGGCGAGAGGCAGGGTACACCCTGGACAGGTCACCAGACTATCACATTCACACTCACTTGATGTTTGATGTTTCAAGTTTTATGGTGGACGACCCCCAAGCCCTGTTCAATATGTGTCCCCTCTACCAATATTGAAACAAAATCTACTTCCTTGAAAATACATAGACTCGGACTATATTTTGTGTTTTTGCTGTTGCACATTCTGACCACAGCGGAGGTCAAATAGTCCAACATGTGACCGAAAAAGCAAATCCAGGAGCTTCCTGACAGTTTCATTGCTCATTAACAGAATCTGTATATCAATAGACTTTTCAGAAGACGCTACTTTTAAGCCTGTATAATTGCCCCTCGGCTGATCAAAGACCTAAATAACAGTGTGGGTGTATTTTAGATGGATTGAAATAGGTCCCAGTTCCATGAATAATACATTTAGAGGCTTATCTCTCCCTCTAATAAGCGAACGGGAAAACTTCAGTGATCTCAAAGTGCAAGGCTCAAGTCGGGTGTGGAGATTTGAGTTAACTACAGTTTTAGAGGAATAAAGCAGGGAAAATGTAATTTGCTTAGTCATCATGTCCTGTGATGAAGTTGGAGAAGTGCCTGCTGGAAGTGTTTCCAACTTTTGGCCATGCTTACCATACATATGAAAATTAACTGATTGATCTGACTATACTAATACTAATCTTTATATTGCAGATGCCCTTAATATTTACAACTGTGCTTTTCGTACCATGACAAGACTGGAATGAAACAACAACATGTTGCACCTGCCAAGGGTCAGATGGCAGGGTAGAGGGGAGTTTCACGCACCCAAGCCCAGGAGTGTCATTATCTGCCTATACTTCTGTTGTTCAAACAGGCCATTTACCTGACTTTAAAATGGTCTAATTGTCTCCAGGTCTGTCTCTGTCAAAGCATGCCAGCTAATGACCCCTCAGATTAAACACACTCACAGTAAAGCAGAGAAAACAAATCAGCTGGCTACCTGTGATATACACTTGATGTATCGCGATGCTGCCACTCTTATTTCCTGATGCTCAAATAGATCTTTGCATGGAATCCTCGCCAGGAGTTTTATCTTCTCTGTCTCTGACAGCCCCGTCATCACACTGTAATTCCCAAACCTGTCAATGTCCAGGTTGACGCTGAACGCACAGAGGAAGCTCTTCCCGTCCATGAGAGTGACAGACACCCACACTGCAGGTGCTATCAAGGATCTCTGCGTGATTGAGCAAAACATGTAGCGAAGGATTGTTGGATCCTTGCCGCGCTTCCCTGTGGGTCTTTTCCACTCCTCTGCGAGCACTGACACATTATTGTTCAACACGAAACCCAACAGAAAGAACCATATAGGTGGAATAAAGAGCAGTCCGATCCCATAGGTGTAGTTGTACTCTGGCATACAGGGGCAGCTAAACTCAAAGGCAGAGTACATCTGTGCACTGGCTAGTGCCATGATACCACAGATCCCATTCATAAAGGATTCCTGGTTGGACTGGAGGAACTGGAACATCATACGAAACTTATCCATCTTGGGAGATGTGGTGGATCCTTGGTTCAGATGGAATTAAATCTGTGGAGTGAAGTACAATGGAAAGTTTCAGATCAATCAGTGAAACAGTGGTGGACAAGGCACCGCAGCATTCTTGAACCAGTGTGCAAAAGAAATACTTCACCGCCTCCCAAATTATGATTTGTATAGCAATCTGTTGCCCCGTGTTATGTTGAATTTGGAAAGAAAACTTTGTTTTCCTTGCAAGCCTCCACAGGGACCAAAAACAACACTGGATACAACTAGATAAATGAGATTTTGATTATACTGCACAAATTGTTTGAGAGTTTGTAAACTGATATTATTGTTTTACTGTTGTTTAATGCAATCCTCTTTGACTTCAATTCATCATCATTCTGCGTTCACTGTGGACGTATGGGGTGCGTAATTTACCCAAATGATCATTTGGAGGTGAAGTATTTCTTTATTTCTGTTTTGCAATTATACTAAATAAAGATTTTGTAGGAATCCTTTCACCACTCTCTGATAAGTACCTCTTTACACAGGGATCATTAACTGCAATCAATGGCTTTTGGTTGGCTTTTAAGACAAATCTTAGAACCTACATGTTTTCAATGGCCTTTGATTGTTTGTAATGGTTTTAATATTTTAGTATTTTACAAACTTTTTCATGTATGTAATTGTCCTTACCAGTGTTACTCTGTTTTATATTTGTGTACGTTTTACATTGCTTTATATTTGTGTGACAGCACTTTGGTCAATGACGGATGTTTTTAAATGTGCTATATAAACTTGATTTGGTTTAATAAAGTATTTACTAGTGCTTTATAAAACATAAATAAAGAAATATAAGAGATGTGTACAAACACATACAAACACACACACACACACACATACATACATACCGTGTATAGATCCATAGATCATGAATAAGAACAGTAACAACAAGAGGTCTGCTTGTAGTCATTATTTATGTGTAAATAACTTATTAATACAGGGTGCTCACAATAATCTGAGGCTTTTAATAATACATTAAGTTGTTTATAAGTTTTGGTTGAGATGCTCGGCAGCCTTTTTCCAAGAAAATGGAGGCTCAAGAACCAGATAAACTTTTCAGTACCTGACAGTCCAAAAGTCATTCATATTAATGGCTTAATACTGTCATATAAAAATTTATTTACAGTTAATAAAGCTGTTATTAACCCTTTATAAAGAGTAACTTATTAGAAAGTGGTGTTAGAGTCCTATACTCATGGTGAACTATGACTTTTCTTCTAAACCATCACACACAAACACTTACCTGTTTGCTTCAGAGTGGAGTCACAGGAGAAGAAAAATTCATATGATGACACTGTCCATGGCAAATAACTCTCCTCTCTTTAAACTTATCAGACATCGTAGCTCTGACTGACTGAAAGGTGTTTCTCAAACTCTCTGTGGTGATGTTCAAAGCCGACCACATCATCTGCCATCAGGCCCCGCCCTCCACAGGTGTTTAGAGTTATGTAACAAAAGATTCTTGTTCAATGCAGATTTCTCAAAATCAAACCTTACAGTCATCAGACAACACTTCTCCTTTTTCAATTCACATTAATATTCTCTCTTACTCATATAAATGTAGTATGTGGTAGTGTTAACTCAAATTGCCTGAATCTCAGGGAGACAGTGCTTTTCACCGACAGTCAGAACGATTCAGACATGCAAAAATGGTCTCCAACCATTCAAATATCCGCGGCTTTGGCTGGAAAAATTTGGTTGTTGTATAAGAGGTGAAGGGTGAATGTGTTTCCACTTGTTTAATCAGGTGAAATAAAGTAAATGACAACAGTTTATTGTCTGCAAAATATGACAACTATTAAATCTCCAAGGGATTATTAGTTAATTTCACATAGCCCTTTGAACTCAGCTGCACCCAGTGAATGAGGCAGAGCTCGACAAACCAGTTAGAAGCCCACAAGAGGATAAAAGGCAAGGGCCTACGCTCTCATTCATAAACCACACAAACCATCTTCAACACAGTAGTGTATGGTTCACTGCTTGGTCCTTCATAACCTGATATAATGTTTTGTAAAGGTTTATAATTCACTCAGTTACTCAGAGTAAATGTTTCACTTCTGACACTACTGACTGTGCTGTTAAGCTTACAGGAAGTCTGTGCTATCTGTTTCCTTCTGCGTATTGCGAAGGAAAGTGTCACAGCAGAGCACATGGGCAGGGTGTGCAGGAAATAAGTCATGACAGACAAACTACAACGACATCTAAAATAGGAAGAGATCACTGAGCCTGTGCAAGGTTAGTCTCTCGCTTCCTCCTTCGTACCTATTCACACATCACCGGAACGTTGCAAAGTTGAAATAATTCACCACTTCTTTTGGTGCGTATTCTTGTTCTTCTTCTTCTTTAATGTTAAGTGCAGTAATAAATTGTGTTTTCTATGCAATTTTATCACAGAAATGAGTAAAGAAGATGCTTCAAGGCCTTCGAGGAAGTGACTTTTTCTAACTTGGCTTGCATCATTATGAAATTTGCCATCAAGTATTTTTCATGTAACCTAAAGATTTCTATCACATCTTTTGTTCTGACATATTTCAAAAAACACTAATGCATTTTTTTCAAATTCACTAAGATTATTTGTGCCATTTGACTTATTCACAGACAGCATTGAAGATGCAAGATATTCTGCTGCGAGTGTTTGTGCTGGCTCTGGGTCTCCTAACGATGGATGACCCCGGGTTTGAAGAGTGGGATGATACTGTCACAGTGGGCATGCAGAAGCATGAAGAGAGGCTGCTAAGAGGAGGAGAGGAACTGGACCACCAAATGACGCCTGTCAGTGAGGAAATAGCAAGTACTGGCGATGGTGGGCCTCGGGATGATGTAAAAAACATTCAGTCTGATCAACATGCGACTGGAGAAGATAAAATGTTAACCTTAGGAGATGTGGCTGTCACCAAACAAGATTCAGAGGAGGATGATCATAAGTCATCAGGAGGGGGACATTTTACAGCAAATATGGATCCAAGTCAGCCACAAAACTCTGATAGTGATCCTGAGACTGCTCTGAAGACTTCCCAAACCAACCATGAGCAAAATGGAAACATGAAGAGTAAACAAGGAGACGACATCCAGACTGATGGCTCCTTTAGAGACCCAAGCAGACCACATGGGCAACAAGGAAAACCTGATGAGAAGATGCTCAGCTCCAGTGAAAAAACTAGGGGCAGTGCTAGTCTGCTCTTTCTCTCAGAAAATGGAACTTTAGTGAAGGCCATCGCTGACTGGGATTTCCTCTGGTACATATGGAACACACTCTCCATCATTTTCACAATACGCTTCTTGAGGAAATACCTCGGGAGGAATTCCCAAACGAAACATGGAGAAACCAGGGCCTTCGCCGTGAAATGCTCCGCAGCTGAAGTACTGCTACCAAACAGTGACACTCTGCAGCGATTTCATTCTAAATGGATTCAAATCTCATCAAGTAGCAAGTGGAAAGATTTTTTGGAAGGGTTTGCAAACGATCTACTGGAGGCCATGAGGACTGTCTGTGATAGAAATGACGGTATGCTGATTGAGGACTTTCAGATGGTGGATGCATGTGATATCATCGTCCCCTTTGCCCCACCTGATCCATATAGTTTCCAGCGTCTGCTGTGCAACTTTCAGGCGAATGACCTGCTGCCAGATATGCAAGTCTGTGGTCAAATCAAACTGGTGAAAAATAAGAATATCCAAAATGGCTGCCCCTGTCAGTCTCCTAATTCAGATGATGTGGTGTGCTTGCTGCACTGTGAGAATGAGAAAGTAAAGACAAAAATCACTGATGCTTGTGAGGACCTTCTTTGCATGAAGAAGTCCTCGTTCCTGTCCAAATCACAGGTCACCAGATGGTTTCAGAGCACTATCAAACAAGCGTGGGATCAGATTTCACATAAGTACCAGTTTGAGCTGAACATTCGCTACATGGGTGCTCCAGGTGCTCTGGTAGTTCGGTTCAGATCAGGGAAGAGGATAAGCTTCAATATGAATCCTGTGGTTAAAGCCAACACAGATGCTCATTTCTTCATTACTCCTGGCTCCCCAAACAACTTGGATACTTTCTGGGCGCTCTCCATGACCAAGTATGAAGATCAGTTTTTAGAGCACATCTCTAAACACCTGCCTAAAGACTCATGCCACAGTCAAACTCTTGACATTGCACTTTTCCTCCACAAAAGACAGACAGCATTGTCAGGAGGGAGTGAGCTCAAGGAGTTTCATTTCAAAATTGCACTAATGCATCTGCTTCTGGCCAAAGACCCATCGCAGTGGAAACCCAGCTATTTGGCTTGCAGGCTACGAGACTTACTGGTCTTCATGGAGAGAAGCCTGGAAAAGAAGCTGCTGCACCACACTCTCATTGGGAACCCTTTAACCTGGAGGGTTATTGAACTTCCTGTTGAGTTTACTCAAGCAAAGGCTGTGAATCTCTTCCATCCCCTTGTGGTACATAACTGCATGTACAGTAGTGCTGTGATGCATTTCCAGGAAATGCTAAGAAATGCACACATGCTGATACAGGATTATGTGTAGTGCAGGCAAGAAGGCCAATTGTTCAACTGAAGGTCAGTTGACTTGTGCAGTTTAAATTGTTTTAAGCTCTATTCATGATATTACATATAAGTGTGTCTCATCATGGTAGGAGATGTGAAACAGGAGTTTTGGGGGGCTCTGACAGAAGATTTGAGTATCAAATTCCTGCATTCTAGTCAGTTTTTGCAGTTTGCTTTCTGCATCCATGTACTGTATGGTTGAAATGTCTAGTCAGTATAATAGTCCGTTATCATGTTTGTTGGACAAATGCACATGTTCTAAACATGACATGTCCCCTGCAGCCACCTCTGACTTCATGAAGAGACCACATTGCAATATGTCAGTACAAGGTGAATTTATTTTTAAAACTTAATTTTTCCACATCCAATTTTTAGTAATCATGGTCCCAGTTCTGTAGGAAGTCTTCGTGTTCTGCCATGTCGAGGTCGTCCGACCTGAATGTGTGGGGATCTGAGAATTTCATCCGAGGCTGAACCTCATATCCGTCTCTGCTGCTCATGTCGACCTTCCAAGAGTGACTGGAGATCATATTCCTAGAAGCTGTTGAAATATAATTTGAAAACCTTAGAATTTGCAATTTGTCATTACAGCTTAAGATTCTGGAAAACCATCATTGTCAGAGGGAAAAGTGCTTTGTATTTACAGCAATTTGTACACAACAGCAAAATGCTTTGAATTAATGCCCAAGTAAAGGATCATTTAAAGTTATTGTCTCATACTGCAAGATCTCTCTCATGTCTTGTCACAGAAGTTGAAACTTACACTTAGCCTTTGCTGAGGAACAGGTTGAGTCACAGCAGGTGCACACAGAGTCTGGACCGAACAGCGCCTTCCACCTAAACCATAAACAGTCATCAGGTCTTGAAATTTGAGATGGCAGGCGTAATGAAACACTTGTGGACCAAGCCTAATTTTTGCTGTTGAGCACACATGAAACTACCCTCAAAAGCAAGCTACATCCACCTGTGCATGGTTTACTGTAGCTGTACTGTAACTCACTTTTTGGTAGCTGCATCATAGTTGCAAGCCTTTGAGGTTGGAGTAGGAGCAAGTTGGCCCATAGAGATATCACAGTGCATGTAGAGTTGCTGAAAGACAGATTTCAGTGTTAACATTTAATTTCAAGTTACAGAGCTGTGCCACTAGTTCTTGACAGTACCTGTGATGCAGAGGAAAGCTTCTCCTTGAAAATCAAGGCGGTCACACTGAATTTCTGCACCATCTTTGAGGAACTAGGGAGGAACTTTGACTGTGCACTCATCTTGCCTTCAACCATACATCTGCAATCAGAGAATATGCAGGTTTACCTCCAACCACCAAATGACATGCCCATCTTAATCTGAAATATTTCAAATCTCACCCATAGTTGTCAATTAATGCATGTTTAGGACTCGAGTTGGGGTCTGCAGAGGCTGTCATGAAGCACTTGTTGATGTACACCCGCTGATCTCCAGATGTTGCACTGCTGCTGGGTTGCTTGGCCTCAAAGTACATTGGCTGGCCCAAAGTGTAGGTTTTGGAACCAGTGATATCATTTCCTGATGCTGTGGCAAAGTGAGGAACGTCAGTCACTGGACAATTTTAGATTCAGAAATTAAGCAGGCTGCTACATTTGTTTGCTTATTCTAAATACATAGCAATTAATACCTGAGTGTGTGGTACATGCCATAGTATTGAATGCTTATTTTGCACACCTTTGAATGCTAAAGGGCAGATTACAGCCCTTGCTTTGGTTAATAAAAGAATTGAATTAACAAGTTTCTTCTGCTTTATTTAGCTCTGCATTTTGGTGCCAACATGCAGGTGTGACTTCAGCTCAAATGAAGCTGCCAATGAAGCCAGTGTCCCACAAGCTTTGAAAGTTTTTCCCCTAAAATCAAAACTTCATGAGAATGGATGTTAAAATTCCCAAATTACTTGCCATTTTCCAATTGAACCAATTTCTATCACCTCAGATGTTGCTCCTGCTCTTTGTCTACATTTTAAGCTGCCATTTACCACCATTTACAGAACTGACTGAGATTGTACCATCTGTAGTAGTGTTTTCCCAACCTGGAGTACCCCTTGTTCTGCATGTTTTATGTCTGTCCCCTGCTCCAACACCTGATTCAAATGATCAGCTCGTTATGAACCCCTGACAATTTGAATCAGCTGTGTGGGAGCAGCAAGAGATTCAAACCCTGTAAGACAAGTGGTGCTCCAGGAGAGGTTATGAAATGCTGATGCATAGCCTTTACTCAGTTTCTGTCCAAAATGCAAATCTTTTGAGCAACACATTTCTAGCCAGGTCTAGTTTAGATACTGTGCATTTGCAAGAGCCTAACAGCCTAACATTGTTAATGAATCCAAGCAGATGTTCACAGATCAACTCACATTTACAGCAGCAAACATACCGTCTTGAGGAGTAAGGGTGAAGCCGTTTTTCGGTTGGAGTTTTTTTGGAATGGTGCCTCCCTGTACTTTGGGATAGAAGCCAACTTTGTATGAGTGAAACAACCTGCGGCAGTGAAAAGAATACAAAAAGGATTAACAGCAATTATGACACATGAGCTAACATTAAATGCTTTAAGACATTAAGATAACTTAGACCTACAAGTAAGCCTGTAGACTAACTAAAGAAACCAAATTTAAGTTAAAATCTTACCTGGGATATTTACACATCACAGTAAGGTCAAATGGCATTTCTCTCAAAACTTCTGTGGTTGGATAGTAGCGCAGCGGAACTTTAACTGACCGATAATCTGTTTTACTCTGGAAAAAAACATTTGTGTTGTGGTTTGTTAAAATGGAGGCAGTTATATGAAAATAGACAAATGAAGACTTTTACCAACCTCCTTGCTGAATCCACAGTCAGTTGTCAGAAGGTACAGCAGGTAGTAATGATCTTTGGTCCCTTGGTTAACAGGGCACTTGCCTAGTTTCAAATATTTGTATGCACTGCTAGTCTTGAAGACCTCTCTCTTGATTCTTACATACATTCTGTCAACATGGCACAGGACTTCTACCACCTTTGATCTGGCTGTATTTGTAGCTGCTGAAGTAGAGGGGGCAGTCTTACTTAACCTCTCTTTGAGCCAGTCAGGGAGGGCTCTGGCACCCTTCTCTGGCTTGAAAGCCTCTTTCCGGTCTTCAGCGACTGACACAGCCACATACTCAAGAACTTTCTTTGCTTCAGGTACTTGTCCACTGCCTGATGAACTCCTCAAGAGTTTGCTTTCAGGTGCAAGGGCCTCCGCCATTTCTTCACCTATGACTGCCTCCATTCTCTCCCACTCTTGTTCAGGGTCTGGGACAAACGGGCCATACCCAGCTCCACCTCCGAACTGATAACAATAGGCAGAACAGAGCAGCAGTAACAAAAACCCAGCATGCCTCAGATCCATTTTCACTCCAGCAGCTGCCTCCCACTGAAGCTGATCCCCTCACCTCAACAGGTAGGATGTGAGAGTGGTGTTTCAGCTGGCTTTTATATCCTGCAATCAAGCAAGATTTCCAACAGCTGCTGCAAATGCCAATTGACATCAACCAATGAGAGGTGACCAGTAATGATCACCCTATCTCTGTATTTGTCATACACCTATGTGGGTTTGTGCAGAATCTGACATTTCCTCACCCTTTCTAATTCAGGGGTATTATGTGAAGAATAAAGTATGTGTTAAGTCAATCAATTTGATTTACTCAGTAAGATTAGTAGTAAATAAGTTAGTTTTTTAACAACACGTGTACCATACATAAATTAAAGGTGTCAGATCATGAACATCAATTGCATCACTATTATTAAATATAAAAAAACAAAGTACCTTGTATTGGTATTATATATTGTAGGCCTACAAAAAGCTAAAATAAAAAGCTTAAAAGGCATAGTTACCTTGCTAAAAATATTTTGAATAAACCCTGAATCCATTATGTATACATGTCCTATTACTCATATGCTGAAGAGTTTTGATGTAATTTCCAAAATCTAAGCATCAATCAAATTCAAAAGGGGGGATAGATTTGATAAATAAAAAAGTACATAACATGTTGGGAGTCTTTTTTTGTTTTGTTTCATTATAAGAATGCTGTCTGGGGTCATTTCAATTGGGAAAGAAAGGAGATACTACTTACACCATTGTACAGATAATAATAATAATGATCAAAATAAAATAGAAATGAATGAAAACAATGGTCATATTGGTAAGAAACTTTATCAAGCAAACATCTCTGGGTAAATCTTAGCCACCGAAATGGATTTTTTATTGTGATAACTTTAGGAGCCTTAAAATAGCTTTCAATTTCATTAAAAACATAATTTAAGAAATTTAGCTTTATGAAAATGAAAGCATGATTAATCATACGTACACATTTTCTATTACATATGAGATCAATTGAATTCAAAAGACTGGTTGGATTTAGAAAATTTGGGCTAGTGATATTAAATTCAGCAAATTAAATAAATGTAAATAACATGTTGGGGTTCTTTTATTTTGTAATTCAAACCCGGATGTTACGCAGCGAATGATGTCAATAGCAGGAAGTTCCAACACAGTCCACTTGGCTAGACGCTGTGCACGGAAGCTAAATACCCCTCGTTGTCGGATTTCTTTATAATCAAAGCGGAACTATCGCATTTGTTTTGGCAGAGTATAGTTTTATGTGGGAGTAAAAAGACGCTTGTTGAGTTTGTTCCATCTGTTTGTGCCAGAATGCGCTATTATTGTTGGTGTTAACGGGCTAGCTAACAAGCTAGCTAACAGCTAGTTAAGGTTGTTTTGGTTATTAATGTGAACATTAACGTCACATCGGCGATGTCTGCACTCAGCTTCCAGTGCGAATAACCTGCATTGAACGATTTATTTGATATAGTCCAGACGAATCGGGAAATATTGTATCTGTTTGAATTCACAACGTGTGGAGTTAATATAATTCGTGGGTAGTTAGCCAGCTAGCTGGTTAGCTCACGTTAACGTCAAACGGCGCTCGCGCAGCCCTACCTACCATTGTTGGGGACCGTCTGGTTTGCCCCTTGCCCCGAAAAGTGGACGTCTGGCGAGCTTAAAAAGCTCTCTGTGAACCGGATCCAATGCGTGGGATGATGGGGACCCAGAGTAGCCCCGTCAAGAGTTACGATTATCTCCTGAAATTTCTTTTGGTGGGAGACAGCGATGTTGGAAAGGGGGAGATCTTGGAGAGTTTACAAGACGGATCAGTAGAGGCTCCATATGCGTACAGTAGTGGTGAGTAACCATCTCTGCTTCGGTGCAGTTGTTTGGAAATTGATCAAAATTCCCGGCTGGCCAACGTTCACTAACTTTGCTTGGATTGTTTGTAATCTCAGGGATTGACTACAAGACCACAACAATCCTGCTGGATGGGAGAAGAGTGAAGTTAGAGTTATGGTGAGTGTTTTTAGCAACATAGAATAATCAGCCTAAAAGTGGCGTAATTGACTGACCTATAGCATGTTGATGTACTTAATGTTCGTGCTCATGTGTGTTTGTTACAGGGACACATCAGGGCAGGGAAGATTCTGCACCATCTTTAGGTCTTACTCCCGTGGAGCACAGGTGACGACAAAAAGAGTAACTTTTGTGTTTGTCCCTCATTATGTTATTCTTTATATATGTCAACATGTTTGGCTTTTATTCCACAGGGCATCCTGCTTGTGTATGACATCACTAACGGCTGGTCGTTTGATGGCATTGACCGCTGGATACGGGAAATTGACGAGGTAATCCCATTCAGTCCATTTCTGGTAGACAAACATGTACAGGAAATGCATGGGGAGGGAGTATATCCTGTGTCTATATCCTTGTATCCCTGAGAAAGAATGTTGTGTATGAGTTAGTGCAGTAGCTTTTAGTAATCCTGTTCAAGAGATATTTGGCAACATTTCCTAAAAGCAGTTTTTATTTCCACATTGTCTTTTTCCATTAGCATGCCCCGGGTGTGCCCAGGATCCTTGTGGGGAATCGGCTTCACCTGGCTTTTAAGCGGCAGGTGCCGACAGAGCAGGCGAGAGCTTATGCAGAAAAGAACAGCATGACTTTCTTTGAGGTCAGTCCGCTGTGCAACTTCAACGTCATCGAGTCCTTCACAGAACTTTCACGCATTGTGCTGATGAGGCATGGGATGGAGAAATTCTGGAGGCCAAACAGAGGTGAGCTGGTTAATATCTGTTGAATGCTAATTCTGTCAGATGAAGAGTGAAAGCTTTTTTCTATCGTGGAAAAGGGTCAGTTCTTTAACATGATAAAACAAATATTGCAAAACTCTAAAGGTATTTTATGCAGGATTTTCCAACAAAACAAAAACATACAGACTCGTATAGAAGCAATCCATCTCAGGCATTACTTATGACCCACTAGTGTGCAGACAGGTAACAATCAGGTGCCAGACTGTAAGCAGCAGGCATCCAATAGACACAGACAAAAAACGCAAACATAGCACAGTGAAACGTAAAAAATGAGAGTGAATCTGGGGTTGACTTTTACTTTTACTTTCACTGGTTGAACATGTTTATAAACTGTAACTGACAATAATCCTGCATAGTATACCAAGTTTTATTTGTCCAGAATATGAGATACGCACTTCTGAAATTTCCCTTGTCATCCAAGTGCAATGGATATGAATTTAATGGAACTAGTACTCTTCAAAAACATTTCAGAGTTACATTTGACAAGCTCAAAGGCATTGTGAATTCCCAGAAACAGTTCTCTAACTGCTCTTGAGAGTAATGAAATATGTTTATCTCTTAATTAGTTACAACTTCAAGGTACTTTGCAATGCCACGTTTAATTAAATGGCACTTGAGAATCCTCTTAACTTATTCTGAAAAGAAATTCCTACTTACAAAGATGCAGCCTCTGTAACTTGTTGTAAAAATTGTATGTTTTTTCCCTGACAGAATGGCATGAACCTGTAAATGTCACATAGTGGAACTACAGATCATCACCATAATTCAGTTATTTAAATCTTTAAGATCAATACATTTTTCTTTTTTCTGTTTTCCTACTGGACAAAACAGATGAGTGAATGTAAGATATTTTCAACTTCACCTTGTGAAGGGACTGAAAATAAGGAAGAGAAAAATGCACTGAGTTAACAAAAGAAAGCATTAATAAAGATAACGTGTATAAAACAACAACAAATTTCTAGTGCAGACAGAAGTGTGCAGGGGTGAACATCTTTGTCTGGCAGAGGGCATCAGCTTGATCTCCACTTTTGTTGTGACGTCCAGACAGTTTATGGACACACTGAAAAGATGTGCTGAAGTGTTGTGGATGTCTCACACCTGCAGTTTAACTTGAGGTAGTATTTGACATGACATCTAGTTGTAACATCCATGATCTCTGCTGTTGTTCCACAGTCTTCAGCCTCCAAGATCTGTGCTGCCGTTCCATCGTCTCCTGCACACCGGTGCACCTTATCGACAAGCTGCCCCTCCCTGTGGCCATCAAGTCCCACCTCAAGTCTTTCTCCATGGCCAATGGCATGAACGCAGTCATGATGCACGGACGCTCCTACTCAGTGGCCAACAGTGCGGCCTCGGGCGGTAGCGGCGGCGGAAGCAAAGCCAACAGCTTGAAACGCTCAAAGTCCTTCAGGCCTCCACAGAGTCCCCCAAAGAGCTCGTCGTCTTCCTCTAAGGGGAACTGTAAGATTTCATAGTGACAGACTGGACCAATGGTTGCCCCCATGGGCTAGTGTTAAAGGTGTTGTTGCTCCAAAAGGTCATGAGGCCATGGAAGAGCACGGAGAGAGCCACCAGCATTCTTCAACAGAAACGGATATAGCTGTGAACTTACAGTGACCTTTGGGAACTGACTTGGATGGTTGGATAGGTTTCTGTACTCTTCACGCTTGCTGGTGCCATCTTGTGGATGTCCGTTTATCTGTACCCTTGACTACGGAGGCTCACAGTGATCAAGTAGAACAAGATTTCCCTGAGACCAACAGATGTGAATGGATTATCACTCAACCTGTTAACACTACAAATGAGTGAAGGGACATTAGCTAGCTTTTTAATTTGGAAAAAGGATGGTTTATTGTATTTAAAGTTGTAAATATGCTGTATGTGCTTGTTCCTTTGGTCTGTGTTTGGTGATTGGTCTCGGAGGGGAGCTTCTTATGCTTGTTTTGGGAGACCTGTTTTGGTGTACAACTTGTTTGTGTGTCTTATGCCCTTTTGTCTACCATGGAAAGCTCCCTTTGCAACGTCTATGGTTCGCTCCTTATTTAAAACCCACATTAGTTATATTTTAAACAAGACTGGCTTATATTGAATGTCATGAGAAGAGCATGGCAAGTTTCCCAGACAGACTTGTGCTGGCTTTAAGAAAAATAACAAGACCATTATCCATCAGAAAACATTCTTAGTCTAGATCTGCTCAAGCTGAGAAACTTGTCTAGCTAAGATGTTTTGAGGACTTCCAGTGGTGCCCCTTTAATTTCTGCCCAAATGAATTCACCCTCTTTCCTCCATCAGTCATTGGTTTGAACATCTGTTGACTTTCTCAGGCCATTTTTGCCCCAAATCTAATATCCTGAGTCGCATCATCGCTCTAACTGGTTTAAACCGACCGCATGATCAATTTAAATCCATCAACATGACTTGGTGCTGATGGGGAAACCTTGTACAAACTCAGATTGTTTGTTCAGTCATGGTGTTTTGCCTTCAGAAAGCGCTGCAACGGTGTCTCGGTTCTTAACAGGAATTTGTAAACTCACTGGACATTGGTGAGAGGAGTTTTTAATTTGAATTGCTTTTTGGATATTTTATGTATATGCAATGTATTTATGAATGTAAGACAATATTCATCTGCGCCTTTGCTGTGGCCATGTGGTAATATGTGGGACTTTAAGAATCAGAGGTGGAAAGATCAGGCACATTTGCTGTTGTGATATTTTTATTAAGCGTTGAGTATTTGTACTTTTGCTACCTAAGTTTATCTTATTTTCTAACCCTCATAAAATGTATGTATAATAGGAGGGGTCGGTCATTTTATGGTGGAGATTAGTGTAATGTCAGATGAACTGGGAGACTTCATAAAGGGCACAGGAAGTCTTTTTAAAATCAGAGATAACTGGTGATTTCTTTTAATAACCGAATGAACTGCAGAAATACTTTTATTCAGATACAAATTCTCAGTTGTCTTTCCACCTCTGATTACCATGTGCTGTATTTCCACTTAAACATTCCCAGTGTCATGGCTACACGTCTGTGATACTGTCATGGAGGGCATAAAAAATTGGTGCATGTTTTCCTACCGGCGCCTGTTTTATGTGGTGTATTGAGGCCAGTCCAATGGGCTCACATGACATTTAAAGCACTATAAACGTTTGATAATGATTGTTGCTATCAGAGCTGTGTGTCTAAAGGTTTGGATACGGGATGAGTTATGATTTTGTCTCCATTGAAAACAGTCACCCAACCAAATAAAGGGTAAAGCTACACGGTTGTGTTTCCATCATCTTGTGCGCCAGGCTGCTGTGATTTTTTTTTTTCTCCATCCATTTATCAAGGTCATTGTGGGGGAATTGTGGGAATATTTTTTTACCCATTGTCCAGTTCGGGGCCGCCGGTGCCCAAGTGCAATAAAACCCGTGTGTGAGTGGGGGGTGCTGAATTGATTAGCTGCTCTCTCGGTATTGGCCAGTTTTGGATAACCGGCGCGTCGCCGCAGCGCATGAATGCAGCGCGGTCAAAAGTCAGCTAAAGGTTGCAGGGTCACTTGCAATGAAAAGATGAGGGGTGCTGCTTCTCATCGCCTCGGCGCTGCGCCGGGACAAAGATGAGTCGCACACTATTGAAAATGTGGCGCTTTACGCCTTCCCACCTGACCGAGGCATCTCTGAGCTCCGTGTGAATGAGGGACGGTGCTAAATTGACCGACGTCTAGACAAGAAGGACGTAAACAACATGTTTTGCTAGACATGATGCGACACGCCCCGTGTTTGGTTTCCACGCTTTCAGCCTTGTGCTCCAGGACTTTTTCTTTTACAATCTCACTCTTTGGTTTGCGCAACTAAACTAATACGCGCACAAGTTTCTACTGCGTAAAACATCTGGACATGTCTCTAAAACCAAGGATTAAAATATAACCTACAACTGCAACAACGGAAAAAACAGCTCATTACCTCATTTATGAATGACACCTCTATAAATTCTGTCTGGACACATTTAAAGTTGGATTTCTCACCGGAATGTGTAGCTCCGTGCGCACGGTTGTTGGGACAGCTTGCCACCACGGCCCCACGTTTTGCTTTGATGTTTTTACAATGTTTGTCCAGTTGCTTAGCGCATGGTGCTGCTTCATAAGAGTTTCAGACACTGGACGACCATGGGGGCGGTCAGAGGGGCTGCCCTTTCCACCTCCATTCACACTCTGAAAGGCTGATGTTGCGTCTTTCTCTCTCATTGTGCAGTTTCGTTCGCTTATTTCGCTGCTGGGGGAAATGGAACCTGAATGAGAGTTTGCCTATTGTTGCAAGAGTTTTGTTTTTGATTATCAAGTCAATTATTTCATGCAACACAACTGCATTTTTAATCGTTTTTTGCCTGATATCTTGCTCAGTAAATGTCCAGCGCGTGGGAGCTCGTCTTGGTCGTTGGGATTGTAACAACTCTCCTCTGTGCGCACGTTTAGCTGATTTCCACAATGTTTACGCACAAAACGGACCACATTTGAATCCGACAGTCCGAATTTGAACACCTAAGGGAGGAATGGATTTACTCGGTGGGCGACCCATGCAAAAGAGCAATAATGTGTGAAATCCCTTTACAACTTTTGGAGGCTAGATGTGTGAGGGATCAAAGTTGGCATAATGCACCCAACTCGAATAAGATCGGATGGATACGTGCGTATTTGTTGATGCTCTTCATTTGGGAATTACCCGAACTGTCTTTGTGTGCGAGTGTGGCAGGATCCAAAGTTGCACACGAAGGATTTTGTCCCAACAAGCTGAATTCTAATCTCTGGGTTGATGCACAAAGCACCTGCGAGCGTGAATGCAACATCGATGAGGTGGTATTATTTATATTATTCTCAGTAATGCTTAATTAATATTCATCGGCTCATTTTTGTTCATTTAAAGCTGCTAATAAATGCTGTGTTGTGTGTGCAGGACTGTGCTGACTTTGAGAAATGCTGCACCAACGTGTGTGGTCTCAACAGCTGTGTGGCTGCACGTTTCTCTGATGGCACCCCTGCCCAGCCACATGGGCAGGGTGGAGAGGGAGGAAGTGATGCTCCCACCTCCACAGCTACCTGTGAGGGCTTCATCTGCAGCCAGCAGGGAGCAACCTGTGACATCTGGGATGGACAGCCCATCTGCAAGTGCCAGGACCGGTGTGAGAAAGAGCCCAACTTCACCTGTGCTTCAGACGGCCTCACCTACTTCAACCGCTGCTACATGGACGCAGAGGCCTGCATCCGTGGGGTGACTTTAACTGTGGTCACCTGCCGCTTCTACCTGGCTGGGCCCCACACCAGCCCACTGCCTCAGGACACTACAGCGAACCCCACTCCGACATCCTCCCAGGAGGACCCCATGGCCCCCACACTGTACTCCAACCCTCACCACCAGTCCATCTATGTGGGAGGCACAGTCAGCTTCCACTGTGACGTTATTGGAGTCCCCAGACCTGATGTGACATGGGAGAAACAGAGTGAACGGCGTGAGCGGCTAGTCATGAGGCCTGACCAGATGTATGGCAACGTGGTCATCACCAACATCGGTCAGCTTGTCATTTACAATGCGCAGGTGTGGGATACAGGTATCTACACCTGCATTGCACGGAATTCTGCAGGAGTTCTCCATGCAGACTACCCACTGTCTGTCATCCGCCGGTCTGATGATGACTTCTCTGAGGATCCTGAGATGCCCATGGGGCGCCCATTCTCACCAGCAGACTGCCTGGCTGAAGTGGACGTGAGAGTGTGCAGTGGTGAGCGCCACGTGGACTGGTATTATGACAGCAAGCTGGGCTCCTGCATGGCCTTCAGCAATGGTGGATGTGACGACAGCCGCAACCGCTTCGAGACTTATGAGGAGTGCAAGGCGTCCTGTCAGAGAGAGGGGATGGGTATCTGCTCCCTGCCTGCTGTCCAGGGCCCCTGCAAATCTTGGGAACCACGTTGGGCCTGGAATTCCCTCCTGAAACAGTGCCAAGCCTTTGCCTACGGTGGCTGCCATGGGAATGCCAACAGCTTCCACACCAAGAAGGAGTGTGAGGCAAACTGCCCACAAGCCAAAAGAAAACCTTGTAGGACATGTCGCGTGAAGGGGAAAATGGTGCCCAGCTTATGCAGGAGCGACTTTGCTATTGTGGGGCGGCTGACAGAGCTGGTGGAGGATCTGGACTCGGGGTTAGCCCGCTTTAGCTTGGAGGAGGTCCTGAGAGATGAAAAGATGGGCTTGACTTTCTTCAATACCAAGCACCTAGAGGTGACTATCGCCAAGATAGACTGGAGCTGTCCCTGTCCCAACATCACCATGGAGGAAAACCCATTGCTGGTGATGGGTGTTGTTCACGATGGCATGGCCATCATCCAATCAGACAGCTACGTCAGAGCCATAACTGAGCGCAGACTGAAGAAGCTGCGTGATGTTCTGAATAAAAAGACCTGTGAGGTATTGTAGAAGTCCCAGGACTCGGACTTGTTAGCCCACATAGCGTCTGTGGTCACCTTTACCTTTAGCACTGAAGATAAGCATCAGAACTGCAACAAGACAAGCTGATATTTAATAACAACTCTTTAAATCAAAAGACAAAAATATGTCAAATTTTGTATGTTAATGGCTTTATGAGAAATGACTCGTATGTACAATATATATTCATTACAACACAGGTTGTACTACATTCCAAATGTGTTGTGCGTCCATTAATAGCAATGCTGAAATGTGCTTTTTACATAAGTTTAAATAGGTATTCTCTCTTTTGACATGTATTCTGTATGTTTCTGAAAAATACGATAGCAGCCACATAAGTTAATCAACAAGCTTGTGATGCTAAAGAAACAAACACCTACAGTATGTTACCTCTATATTGTGTTTATGTGTTTTATTGTTTTGTGTTTATTCTGTACTGGGCTCTTTATACTAGTCATTTACATAGCTGTTTTATATAGGTTTCTTTTGTTATGTATGATTTCAAGCTCTAATGTGCAGCGTATTCTCTCTTCATATCTCCGTCTGCAAAGCACTTCTGCATACTGACTGTCTGCAATCTGAATGAAGAAACAGAGTAGGTGGCTGTATCAAGGTAAATATAGTACAAAGACAACATAGCTGTGAGCCTTTTTACTCAAGTGTGCAATACAGAAGAATATAGCGTATCACAGATTACAGTATTTCAGTTCTGATTAATATGGAGAAATGATTCATTAACAGTTCTGGAAAATTTGGCAATGTATCCGAGCTTCAAGTGTAAGTTAAGGCGTTTTGAGTATCACGTTCCAACACTGGTGTTCACCCAGAGAGGGAACGACGGGATACTTCACACCAGGCTCTCCTTCCTGAACAGAAGACACTTGTTGTTTGCGGGCATGTCCACCTAGCAAAGAAACATTAAAAAATCACACATTAGTGAGACAGTACTCTCATAACGCAGGTAACATTCTCATCTTTGCTGCATTTCAAAGATAAAAATGGTGTTGGATATTCAAATGTTCACTTACTATTTTCTCCAAGAATAAACCATTTCTTTGTGCTATAGAATTGAGGAGGGAGATATCCCTGAGTCCCCACTCTGAGTTCCTGTAAGATTAAAAAATACAGCCTTTATATATCCCACTGTCACCTTTGCATTATTTATGGTATGTATGAATGACAAAAACACCTGAAACTTCACAAGGCAAACAGATGCTACTGTCTTCTTTTTTTTTTGACAAGAAAATACTGTGATCTCTCAATTTCTTCCAAGTCTCTTTATAACAGAATAAACTTGCATCAAGTATTAAAAAAGACTGATAAAACACAGAGCACTTTACCTCTGCCGTAGGCTGTAGTCAAAGTCGATATTACTTTGAGGGGTGATCTGACCATTCACTGCGTAGGGCTGAGGGCAACAACAAAATGTGTTGTGTAGCATTTATTGGCACGCTTCTCTGTTTACATTTGATAATAACACGTCATGAATGTGGTCAGTGCATGTTTGTGACAACATGGCTTTTGTACTCACCCCATATGTCAATAGAAGACCTTGCGGCTTCAGCACTGCTCCAGCCCCTTTGAATAACCCCTAGAAAAAAAATGGTGATTACATCATATGTGGTAGGGGTTGAGTGGCAGGAGGGATAAATACACCAGCCCTGTTTTAAAGACTGAAAGACCTGAGGCAGAACATGTATAAGGGAATTGCTTACAGTTATTATCTGAGGTCAGAGGGGTCACACTATATAGACACGCTCAGGGGCACACAGTGCAATATTTCTGCTTAATGGAAACTGAACAGCATGACCTGCCGATAGATTGCTGTACAAAACTAGTCAGGCTATGTATTTTTGAAAGAAGAAATAACACACTATTTTTCAGACCAATGAAAATTTTAATTTATAAGCAATAAAACACACTCTCACTCAATTCAACACACACAAAGGTTTTGCTGCCACAGCTGTACTTGGTCTGGTCTGACCAGTAGCATACAGTGGCTTAAGTATGTGTAACTTACATTACTGAATATCTTTTTTGTCTTTTGCCTGGTCTGTGTTTATGCCACTGTTAAGATTTTATTTTAGGATTAACCATTAACTTGTAACTGCCACTTGTGGCCACAGTGGTTCCTGTTCAGGTTACATAATGTTGCTTTAAAGGTACAGTGTGTGGGATTTGGGGGATATACGGACAGAAATCTAATATATTATAATAAGTATGCTTTCTTTTCACCTAAAAATAAGAATCTTCATGTTTTACTTACCTTAGTATGACCTGTTTATAGTCACATAAGGAGCAGGTCCTCACCTACAGAGATCGACATTTTCTCTGTCATGTTTCTACAGTACAGACAAACCAAACACTGGCCTGTTTGGGTGTTGACATTGGTCAGTGTAATTAGCAGCCCCTCTGCATGAGAGCATTGGAAGAACACTGATTTTTTAAAAGTTGAAACTGCTTTATTCTGTGTTTTTACCAGTTTAAATCACTAGGTTTGTTTAATTCAGGTCCCAGTAAAAACCTCCTGACTGACTGTATATTAAGTTGCCAGAGACAAAAGCTGAGCACTCACTAGTAGGTGCTTGTCTAGCGGCCCATCTCATGCAGACATGCCATTCATACTTTAGTGTTGGCCACTGTAGTTCAATAGGGGAATTGGAGAAACACTGATTTGTATATTACTCAGTGTTTTTACCAGTTTTAATCACTGTGCCTGTTTGTTTTGGAGAGGAAGAGACCTTGACAGATAATTTGGCTCCCACTAAAAACCTCCTGAACAAAAATCACAGAAGGAGTTTTACCCATGAGAAGTTTCAGCTAGTTGCAATCTGCAAACCTCAACACTAGATGCCACTAAATTGTACACACTGTTCCTTTAAGTAATACAATTTAAAAGCCCCATCTATCTTCTAGCATCAGGGCTTACCTAAACTATATTTGGTAGGATCAGGGCTGAATTAACCCACCCAAGGAGACCCACAGCAAAAATTAACTGAGGACCCATTGTTAGTGATTAGTTTGTGTTGCTTTGATTCATTATAAATTTATCAAGAAATATGAGGTGAGTAAGCACAATATCAACCCAAATAACAAAAGCCTTACAACTTGATTTTAGCTAGAGGCCCCTATGTGATGCAGGGCCTCAACATGCTGATGAGGCCTTTGACATTTCAATGTATAGTGTGCTTTGGTGGTGCATACAGTACCAAACTAATGTGTAATTTGTGTAATTACTGCAACTGCCACACATTTAACATGGGGCCTTCAGGGGCCCTGCCTGCTCTGCCAGTTGGTAATCCAGTTTTGGGTGGGATCCTTGGGTTAGATTAGACCATTCACAACACCATGTGCATATGCATCTGTGAGATCAGCAGCCCTACCTCTGTGCAAGCCATTGGAGAAATGTGGATCATGTTGATGTTGACTACCAGATCGAGGCTCTCTGGCTGGATGCCTCCCCAGTACTGATGGGGTAGAGAAGCATCCAGGTGGATGGCAGGCCTCACATTGTACGGCTGGTAGTGGGCTCTGTACGCTTCGATACTGAGAATGGGAACAATAGACATTATTGTTAATGCAAGCACCCTCCAGCACAACAGTCCTGCATCAGTAAACGAACTACCGTAATACCTGAGTGAAGTGGCCAACGCTTTGCCTCAAGTTTGCTACGCAGGAATCAATAAGTACCGTAAATACCAGAGTTTATAAGCTGGTAATAAGCTACACCTGTTATGAAAAGTGTTAATAACTGATACACACAGCCTGTGTTTACCTGACTAGAGACTGGCGGTCATACTCTGAGGGCTGCCAGGTAATATTCCGCAGGGCCTGAGCGAAGTGTATGACATGCTGTCCGGTACCGGAGGAGATCTCTAAAGCCTGCAGGGGTCTCCCGGTGTTCACGCACTCCCGGAGCACCGCCAGGATGGGCTCCTTGTTCCTCTCCGCGGCGGCGGCGTTCAGCATCGTGCCAAACCCCGGGTAAAGCTGTCGAGCTATGCGGCACAGTTTACGAAAGCACTCCAGCAGAGCTGAGTAACGTCAGACCAGATTGAATAACTCCACACCACCCACGAATGTTTTGTTTTTCGGCTGAAAATGGTCCTCTTCCGCATTGCGTCATGTGACCGACCTGACATCCAATAAGGACAGTGGGCGGGCACGAGCGCTCCTGCACCGTTATAAAACAAAGACAGCACAGATACACTGTTTACACAGAGGGGCTTTTATTTAAGGGAAAATAGCATTCAGGTACACGTCCTATTTTACAAGATGTACAGCTTCTCACACATGGACGTTGGGCTCGAATTTAACAACAGACACAGCAATCGACATATAATAATTTAAAAGTTCTGTCTGGGTGGCAGGACATAAATAGAAACAGCAGAAATCAATAACATGTTTGGCAAACACAAAAAAACTTAACAGGATTGTCAGTGTGGTAAAGTAAAGGCTTGAGTCACAACCTAATTTTAAATAAGCAAAAGAGAACATCTACCAAAATGTCATTCACTTAACAGAGTTTGTGCAAAAAAAAAGAAAGATAAAACTGTCAATCTGTTGAGCTACTACTCAGGTATATTAATATAAGAGCATAATAAGAGCTAGTACTTTTACTAAAGCAATATAAAAAGACAAAACATCACAACCAAATAAACATCTTTTCATTTACACCTTTACATATGAATGCGATCACACTAAATTACAGTGACTTAAATTGTGTGCTTCAGTTAATGTGATGAAAAGTGGCTTCCTGTTTATTTGAATGACATGATGTGACAGCTGTTTTCATGCGATTGCGAGCTGCTTGTCCCTCTCCTCCAGCCCGGCTGCATGTTCTGCATTTTGACTCTGCTCATTCTCCACATTGAGCAGTGTTTGTGGTGTGTTAGGAGCGGCCTCCTGGCTCTCAAGTGGACAGTTCTGCACCCGAGAAGGATCCAGACAGAGGAAGGTCTGGTTGTTGTCAAGAGCATCCAGGCTGGTCGTGGTCGTGACCACAGAATCACTGAAGATCGTGTTTGAGAAGACGGAGTTGAACGTGAACGAGGAGCCAAAGAGTGACTCCTGCACAGGGGATTTGGGGTCGTCTGTTGGAACAACAATTGTTGGGTCTCTGGGAGGTTTGACAGGAGGAATGGGCTCAGGCTCACTGTTATTGGTCTCTGGTTTAGATTGACTTGCTACTTCCTCCTGATTGTTGCTCTCCTCTGAAACCTGGGCAGACAGCGGGTCAGTCTTGACTGTCACTCTGCAGTCACTATTTACACTGGAGCGCCGGGATGATCCCTCTGCTGTGGAAATGACGCTGCTGGCTCGGGGGAGACTTTTGGGTGACCTGGGCTCTTTGAGTCGCCCCTCTTTCCCCAGAGGGGTGGAGAAGCAGTTGAGACAGCCAGACATTGAGGATGACTTACCCTGAACGTACAGCACTGTGATAGGTGAACAAGCTAAGGCTCGGGTAGTTTCAGCTTGACCAGAGGTCATTTTTGAATTCATCCCATTGAGCCCTGGGTCAATTTTGACTGAGCTTGCTGAATCTGACGAGCGACGCATCACTTTCCCTCTTGACACCCTTCGGATGCTCTTTGTACCCCTTGTGAGCCAGAAGTCCTGGGAGAGCCCAGGAGTTTTATGTTTTGGTGTAGACTGGATATCTGAATTCTGACTGTTAGTGACGGGCATAGTCGAGGCTTTCTCCTTGTGCTGCTGATGCTGCTTCTGTGTGTGTTGGGGGGTGGAGGTATCACTGGGGGGCTGGAAGGAGGAGGCGGAGCAGCGGCGTGATGGAGGCTGCTGGACAGGGCTGCTGCCATTTGACCATGGCTCATTTTCCAGGCTCAGGCTGAACTCTCCGCTGCTCTCACTGTGGGCTCGACTCGGGACGCCGTTCAGCCCTGGAAAGAGATTATAAAGGTTTTCTTATGGTTTAACAATAGAATACACAAATTTTCTCTTAATCACAAAAACACATTGGCTGTATCAAGATAGTGTTGGAGATATCGGCTGTAGAGATGTCTGCCTTCTCTTAAATATAATCAAACTAGATGGCACTCAGCTTGTGGTGCTCAAAGTGCCAAAAAAAAAAAATCAAATTTCAGGTATCATGACCTGGTCAGTCAAGATAATCCACAGACCTTGTTGTGAGCAGTTTCATGCAGGAACTTTTTTCTTTCTACCAAAGTACTACTACACTGCGTGTATCACTGCGCAGAAGGAAGCATACATCTACTCATGGACAAGAGGCTCCTGATTGTGACAGCGTGAAATGTAAACATTAATGGCGTCCACTTCAGCTGAGCTGTAATGTTAATTAGCTCGGTGGTTCTAGGTGACTTAGTAGCAGTAAATACACAGTCCAACACTCTGCAACTCACACCAAATCAATCTAGATTGATAAACAGCTCTATGAGGAAAAATGATTGTATATCTAATGACCACCAGAGGACAGCAAACTCAAATCTTTCTCTAACAGTTGTTGCCCTCTGTCGTCAGCACAGAGATTAATATGAAACAAGGTCATGATTGCAATTTGATGGATTTGCTCTAATTCCCGAGCTGGTAATACATCTGTATGCTTGCTGAATCCTCTAAACGAGTATCCACGGGGCTTTACCGTGGTTTTGCTCGTCGTTGTCCTCAAATCCAGATGGCACAGCACTGTCACTTGAATCCTTGTCTGTGGGGCATAGAATGAGAAATCACTGAACGGTTACGAGCGACTGACACTTTTCAACACTTTAGTTTCTATGTTTAAAACAAGAAAAGCACACAAGAGCGGCGTCTTTGCTCTACTCTCCGACACACTTTACTTCATAATGTAACTAATGAAGATGACATGAAACAAATCAGTAGCTCGTGAATGCCTCTACCTGTCACCCAGACGTCAGAAACATCTGGAACAGTGTCGGTGGTGTCTGTGGTTGGAATTGTGACGTGGCCGGATGGTTGAGTGGTGGGAAAATTAAGGTGGAGGATGGACAAGATGGATGTGGTGAGGGATGAGGACAATGCGTTCTTCCCGTCCTCCTCCACGTCTGCCTCTGACCCTTCCAGCTGCTCTGAGCTGCCTGCCCACCGCTCCTCCTCCAACAGGGCCGAGGGGTACGCCAAGCTGCTCAGGGCTGCATTGTTGGACCAAGGTGTGGAAGAAGTGGGGAGTGAATGAGGGAGGGGAATAGACAGGTGAACTGGCCTTGGAGATTAAGAGGTATTTTTGTTCTATGGTGAGGAAAACATGGAGACAGGGATGGCTTGTTTGTGTTTTGATACAGTTAATCCCTACAGTACAGCTGCCTCCTGGTAGTGCTGAGCTCATGCAGCGTCAGTGCCCTCCTGCAATGCAGCATTTCTTTGACCTCTGAAAAAATACCCTAGATTGTCTTCAAATATAGCCACTCTGCTCAAAAGTGCCACCAGCGTTGAAGTATGTCATATAGTTTCTAACTTAGTGAAGTTAATGTGGTGAATTAAGGTTGGCATGGACACGTTACTAACATGTGACTGCTGATTTTACACCTGTTGTGTAGCACCCTGGCTGACAAGGATGAATCCTACTCAGACTAAGGTTACTTTGGTGTTATGGCGTGCGGCAGAAACAAAATAAAGCACAGATACACTTAGTATTATCAAGTTAGCAGTGAATAAAAGGCGACAGTCAAGATGAGGGTAGACACCGGACCACAATCTTTCTTACACATGGAACGACGGAAGAGGGACTTGACTTTGTCTCTGTCCTTCAGCCTGTTCCTCATACGGGGAAACATTTTGGTGGCTTTTTAACAGCAAAGTGCAGCCACATGGGAGGCAGACAAAGGGATGGATGCAAGCAGAGGGAGGGGTGTAAGGGAGGAGAGAGACAGAAGGGGGAGATACGGGGAAGGAGGAAGGCAGGAGTGAAGAAACACATTAAGAAACAAGTAAGACACAGGGAAGACATATTGAGGTTTGTTGAGGAAAGTTCACACACATCATGCATCATCATGAATGACCCTTGGGACATGAGACACACACAAACATGCTTATTTTTTAAACACACTACAATACATGCATTACTTAAGTATTTATTACATTGTTTTACTTTAAACCCATTTATTTAAGTTATCACAAAAATGCTGAGGTGGAGGGGGAAGTTTTATCAAAGCCTGGGAGGATGTTCGTCCTACAGATACAGCTTCATGTGCAGATGAACCTCTGTCTCTTGGCTGTGAGCTGAACTTGACATGTACACACTCCTGAATGATCTTTGTGCCCTGCCTCTGATGATGATCTTACTTCCATGTCTATGGTTGAAGCGGTGATGGAGGGACTTTGGCACTTTAAAGACAGTGGTTCTGCCAAGTCAGTGGGAGATGATGTGGTGAATTCAAGAAGGTCATACTCACTGCTGCTTCGTCGGGGTGAGATGGCATCACCTGCTGAGGCTGAGCCTCCGGAGCCATCTGAGCTGATGAAAGAGCTGGTGTCGTGACAGGGGAGGTGCGGCTCTGCGACACCTGAGTGTGTAGGTGTAGGAGGGCGGTTGAGTCCATGCTCACGGCTATTGGATTTAATCAACTTCTTCAGTTTCAGAGTGATCCAGTTTCCACGTCTGTGGAAGGGCAGATATACAAGAAGAGATTGGATCTGGAACTGGACTAGCTATGAATGTTAATTTTTGTCTCATATTCAGATTAAACAATGCATACTCAAATCTGCTGTTATCAATATTCTTATCTTAAAAATGTTGCAGTTCTTCTTAACTTTACGGAGCATTTTAGCATCTTGCAGCTAATTGATTTGGTTTACTTCACAGCTCTCATAGCAACATTTTGGGCTGCAGTTGGTGGAGACCAAAAACAGAGATAAAACTAGAATTACTGCCTCATGGTTGTATGCCTCTGCCAATATTCTAAAACATGGATGATTCACACACATCTTCAACTCAGCAGCAGCACCAGCAGAGATTTTTTATAATCAGCACAGTTTCAAGGTGGACACCCAAAATTAGTGTCACTAATTCAGTATCTGACCAAACGTCTCGCCTTCGGTTCCTGAGTTATCGTGTTGAGCAATGGAACTAAAAGTATTTTTGCAGAAAGTTATGATGTCAAAGTGAAGCTGACCTTTGACCTTTTGGGTATAAAATGCCACCCCTTTATCATTTTATCCTGTTAGACATTTGTGTGAAATTTTGTCATAATTAGCATCTAAATTCTTGAGTCATGGCCAAGAACGTGTTTTGTAAGGTCACAGTGACCTTTGACCACCAAAATCTCATCAAATAATTCTTGAGTCCAGTGAACGTTTGTGCCAAATTTGAGGAATTTCCTTCAAGGCACTGACATAATGGCTCTGGCAATGGCTCTAGTCGGTGTGGAAGCGCAAAAATAAGCTTATGTGAGTAAGCAAATTAGCATGTTGACAAACATGACCGGCTTTTCAAAGACCGACGGAGCTCACTGTATCATTGACTACACTAAAAATATTTCTTGACCAATCAAATTTCTGTAGATATGAACTGTAATGTGTGAACTTAAACGACATAAGTTGAGATTCTTGTCAATTAGCCAAGTACCTCATAGTGACCAAAATATAACAAGTGCTGAATGTGAGAACAGAAAGCTCAGCCATTTCACCACAGTTTTAGTAAAAAGAAATCATAGCCATCACTATTATAGGCATCTTACCTGCGAGGAGGCGACGGCTCATAAAACTTGTACTGGTCCATTATCTTTTCCTCCAGCTTCTCCTTCTGCCTCCTCAAATCATTAAGTTTGTCACTAAGCAGAGACAGGTAGATAGATAGATAGGTCATCTGTTATAATTGAGGGCCTATTGTATTTTGGTACCTTTTGTGCTGTTTTTCAGTATCAAACTCTCAGCCTTAATGTGTTAGCTCATTAACAAATTAGCACAACATGCTGTAAATCAACAATAGGGCCTATTTAATGCCACAATATCTTGTCACGGTTTTGGCCATATTAGCTTACATATATTGTCGCTCTTCAACGTGAAACAGATCCTTGCTCTCCATAGTCTGCTCCAGCAGGGTTCGGTTCTGCAGCATCAGGGTCTCGATCTGGCTGAGCAGGTGGCGATTCTCTTCCTCCAGGTTGCCCTTCAACTGGCTCAGCAGCTACACATCACATTGACAAACAGTCATATGTGCACATGTGAAACGCACACTACTGTGAAATCCTTAAAATAAAAAAAGCACTATACAGAACACCAGCGTATTGAGTGAATGTAGCCCTGACTCTAAAGAGTGTTTGTGCTCAGGTTAAGAGTTACAGTAAATACAAGGTAAATGTGTATTATTTGATAAGCATTAACACTGCTGCATGTCAGTACCTCACACTGGTTGGTGAGCTTCGTGGAGGTGATGTCCAATTGCTGAAACTCCTTCTTGAGCTTGGAGAAGTCAGCCTCCAGCCAGGTGTGCTCCAGCTTGGCCTCATTCAGCTGGCTCTTGAGCTGTTTGTGATCCGCCGTCAGCAACTCGTTATCATTAAGAAGCTGACGATATGTCTGGTTCAGCCTTAAAAAAGAGATACGGGGATGTTTATCCCTTCATGTAAGCCAGCAATCATGCGTTAGTCTAGGTGTGCATTAGTGTGCATGCTCCTTGTGCCTCCTCACCAGTCCTTCTCGTCACGGAGCCTGCAACACTCAGCAGCAGTGGTCCTGTGCTGTTCTTTCTCCAGAGCTATCCTCATTTGCTCCTCCTTCAGGGCTTTCTCCAGGTCTTCTAACTTAGTCCGCTGCTGCAACAGGTTATTGTACCTAAAGACACCCCCACCACACACACATGAACATACAGGGATCTCGTACTGCATAGACAATTCAATGATAGTTCCTAGGTCCAGGCTGTGTCTCCTTTCCCCCACCTGTCCTGCAGTGTGCGATGCTCCAGCTCCAGTGTGCGATGGGCGTTTTTCAAACAGCCTTGCTTGCCCAACAGGGCCTCATACTCCATGGCTTGCCGCTCATGCAGAGCCGCCAGCCGCTCGTGATCTCGTAACAGCTGCTCATGAACACCACGCATCTCTTCGCGTTCCCGTATGGCACCATCCCGCTCGCTTTCTGTCCCCAGATGCTGCTGCTGTAACTGAGCATTCTGGGCCATGAGCGAGGCACTCTGTGAGTTCAGAGTAGATTTTTCCACCTGAAGAAGAAAAGGGTTCCAGTTGATTAGGAATTAATGCTGCATATCAGTGTGTACTGATGCAGAGGCTTGAATATAAGTATGTGTGGACAGGGGCTGTTACAGTAAGTGTACCACAGAGAAAAGAGTGTGTGAAAGTGGCACCTGCAGGTTAGCGTTGTGCGTCTGCAGGGCTGTGTTGTTCTCCTGCAGTGAGGCAGCCTGCCTCTGCAGGGCGAGGATCTGAGCCTGCTGACTGTCAGACTGACTCTCCAGTTGCTTCAGCTGGGCCTGTGTAGCCTGGCGCTCTGCCTCCAGTGTCGCATTCTGAGGAGGACAAGAGAAGATTATTGTAAGATATGACATTAAAACCAGGAGGTTGTGTTAACTTCATACCCAGCAGCACTTTGTTGGTCTATTATTAACATTAATTAACACGAAAAGCAAGTGCGAGTGAGTTTAAGAGCCAATTTTACCATTTCATAAATGGGTCACTATATAGGTCATTTACTTTAATGAGGACCAACCACTTACATTCCTCTCCACTTCGATGAGACGGTCCTTGAGCTTCAGCAGTTCTTTGGTGGCCTCCTGGCTTTCACGCAGCCATTCGCTCATTGCCTTGCCAGTCTCTCTTGGAGGGGTGGACCTCGATGCTGTCCACTCTTCCTCTTGCCTCTGCTGCAGGGCCTCATAGCTCAGTTTTACCTGTGGGGTCAAACACTTGGATTTGTAGCAATGTGCAATATACAATGAATTTTTTAAAGAGGTTTTTCTCAAATCGGACACTAACAGGCATGGGCGGATTATGAGACAACAGGGCCCTGGGCACAGACATGCAAAAAGGCCCAACCAACTCTCCCACACAGGAGCAAGACACACAGACTTTGTGGTGGTTTCGCCAAATTTTCGTTGTTGTTTTGCATCTCTTTGTAGTCGTTGTGCATCTTTTTGTGGTTTTGTGTCTCTTTTGTGTGTTTTTGAGGAAGCTGTAGCTCACAGCGGATGAGCCACAGCAGGTCGTCCTCCAACTGGAAGATCGGCAGAGTGTATTAACCTGTGTGGACCTTGTACTAATGACTAAGGAGAACTGTGGACCCCATGGCTGGACCACTTGGGAACCACTGCTTGACCAAACCAAATCTATTTTCATATGTAAAGGGAGTGTAAATGAGCCGTTAAGGTGAATTTTATAATATGACTTACAGTCTTGAGCTGTTGGCGCAGTTGCTGGTTCAGGTTGGAGGATTCCTGCAGACGAGCCTCCAAAGCTGCCATCTTGTCCTCTTTAATCTGAAGAGATTTTTTCAGAGACGTCTCCAATTCTGACTCAAGCATCTTGAACCTGCTGCATAGAGGAAATACAGAATTTTGTACCAACTCTGGCATTATAGCACTCCGTATTTCTTACCATATTCACTGGTTACAGGAACTCCAAGCAGTATGTAAGCACCTGCTGTCTGGTGACTCCTCTTCAGCGTGCTGTGCACTCTCCTGGTTCAGGACCTTCATTTCCAACTCATGGGCCAGCCTCTCCAGCTCATTGTCTCTCTGCTGGGTCTTCAGCTTCTCGCTCACCAGCTCCTAAAGATGGAAAGTAGATGTGGAGTACACAAAACAAAACAAAACACAAAGACATTTATTGACAGTTTTGGAATTAAAACATCCAGAGCTCATTGAATTAATCTGTTTGGGAAAAAATAAATCTTTGGAGTTCTGGGGCCGTATTCACAAAGGTACCTAGTACAAAGAGTTGCTCCTAGTGACGAAATTCTAAGGAAATTCTCATAATTGTAATGTTTTCTTTCCCCTTAAAGTTTTAAATACCCTTAAGGTTAAGACTAGGTCCTTGTAAAGTAATTCACAGAGCATCTTAGACCTTAAAAGAGCTCCTAAGGTGAAAAACTGTCAGGAGTAGGGAGGACTTTTAAGAGGCTTAAGAGTTTCCTAATCACAGGAGAAAATGGAAACACAAAGAGGTCAGAGAAATATTCTCCAAACGCTAAATGACAGTGAGTAAACCTATAATCTACAGAACCAAATGTTCATAATCTTTTTTTGACTATTTGTTAAACTGCAGCCGTGGTTAAGAAGAAATCAGCAGAACGTTGCACTTGTGTCAGCTCTCATATAACGACATAAAATTATCTTCACAAGAGATGGCTTCCTGACACCTGGCTAACTTGCTGCCACTATGACACAACAATAAACATACATTTTGCAGTATTTTTACTTGCTTTCATCTAATTTTTCAAATCAAATGCTCGTATGTAGAGTTTGATGAGTTGTGGATGCTATTACACGTGAGGTGTGCAGATAAAATCTTGCTAAAGGTAAATTCCCCTGTGAACCCCTGTGAAACACATGGGCACTGCTGCTGTAAAAAAAAACATTAGCACAGCATTATCAGTGACACATCAGGGTAGGTCAGGGCAGATATTTAATCAGTCAGCGCAAAAAAAAAAGAAAAAACAGACAGCACAGACTTCCCCCCCTCACCTCTCTGAGGGTGGCCAGGGTCCTTTGGTCGATAGCGGCTTGCTTGGTCAGTTCTCTGTTGTCTCTCTCCAGGCCTTTGACCCTCTCAGCAGTCTCCCTCAACCCCTCCACCTCCTTTACAAGAAAACGCATCTCCCTTTCCAGGCTGGCCATACACACATTGCTGCTGTCTAAGTTGGCTTCCTGGATTTCAGCCTGAGAAAGAAGATGGTAGAACAGTAGCTATTTTATACAAGGGCACTGTAAGTCTTCCAAACATTATCCTACCATAGGTTAGCACCTGGCACCTTGCCTTTAGAAAGCAAGCCTACCTACCTGCTGGCGGAGTCGTCGATTCTCTTTCTCTAGCTGCCTCTTCTCTCTTTCCAGGACTGTGGTTTCTTGCTCCAGGCTTTGCTTCTCTGTTTCAAGTTGCTCCAGGCGCCGCACAGAGATCCGAAGTTCCTCTAAAGTGGCCTGCAGACTCTGGTTCTCTGCCTCCAGCTCCTGAACTTCTGCCTCCAGGCGCTGAACTTTACGGTCTAGAGAGATGGAGGGTGGTTAGGAGAAATGAACAAATTAGTAATTGCATGATTGCATCTCTCTCTTTAATGTTGAATTGATCCGCAGAACCTACCAGTGTTATCAAGGGAAGTCTGTAGATGCTGATTAACTGTGTCTAGGGCCCTGCACTTGGCCTCCAGCCGCTGTGTGTGTTTGCTGGCATAGGAGGAACGTGTTGGCAGACCTGTGAAGATGCTGTCGTGGCTGGGACTGCTGCTCTTCGAGCCAGAGGAGCGATCATGTGATCCAACAAAACAATGGAGCCTATTGTGATTGTTCTCTAAGACTTCCAGATCAGACATCAGTTCTTTGAAATGATCTCCACTGTCTCTGTCCTCTAGCTGTCCTTTCTCCTGAACATGAAGGTCTGGATTATCTGTGAGGAGGATCTCACTCTGGACTCCCTCCATCTCCTCTGCGTGGAGTGGCTGATGGCAGTTTGAATTTCCATTCAGCAGCTGCTGTGTTACCGTGTTGAGTGGGAATACATTAGTACGGTTTTGTATATTTGAGCAGGAGGTTTGCAACCTCATAGGTTCATCTGTTGAAGAGATACAGTTGTTGGTGCTACACACCACCTGGCAGACATGATCATACTGAAGGTGGCGGCCATGTTTGGGCTGCGCACTGTTGGTTATAGAGGCGGCTCTGAATTCCTCTATGGTCCTTAAGAGACTTTGGTTCTCCTTCTCCAGCTTCAGCATCCGACTGCGGGTCCTCTCACTCACCTCCTCACTCAGAGTCTGCTGACCTTCATACAGACATATAGGGGCAATTAACTGAAGGATGTGGGGACTTGAGACAGAATAAAAAACTAGTTGTATACACACACTTGTAAAAGTGCTGTAAGTTACAAATTCCAACACATGGAGGGAATTTCAATGGAAAATAATAACTGGATTTTTCAGAACGCCAGAAATAAAATGGGCCCAACACATTCCAGCTCATGTTGGAGAAACTGTGGAATATGCACTGCCAATCACACCTGTATATTTTGGCAATGTCCGAAGTTAGGTTTATACTGGAGAGAGGTATTTGATGCCCTTAATGAGGTTCTTCAACAAGATATTTCACAATATAACATAATTTATGTATTAATTTCCTTACTTACCCTCACCATCCCAAACAATCCCATCCATTAGTTCTCTCATTACTTCATCTTATTGTATCACCAGCTCTTACCTTGAGAGTTCTCAGTGGTCTTGGACAGCTGCTCTAACTCCCAGCCCAGATGCTGGGACTCCTCCATGCTCCTCCTCTGAGCCAAACACAGAGCCAGGTTCTCCTCCTGCAGATCCTCGATGCGCCTCCGATCTGCCTCCCTCTCCTGAGGTGGAGACACAAAGTATCAGCAGAGGTATGAGAACAGATTCTGTCCAGCTGCAGAAAGGACTGGATGATCATTAAATCTTCAAGAGGACTTATGCATCAATGTTTTTCCTTTTATACTGCTACTGATCTCCTTGTGTGCAGATGTCTGACCTGTTCCATGTCGTGGACCCGGGCCTTCAGCAGCAGACTGTGCTTCTCCAGCTGGTGGATTTTATCTGAGCGTGCCCTCCAACCCGCTAACTGATCCTCCAACACCTCTTTGGTCTCCTGTAGCACCCTGTTATCCTCCTTTACCTCCTGAAAAACACACACATACAAAAAATGTATCAAAGAATTTAGTAATTTTGTAAGTTCCAAGCATATATAATCAGGATTCATGTCTTAATATTCCTGGTAAAGCATTTATGAGACTGCTCTAACCTCCACTTTGGCCTTGTAGAACTCCATCTTGTGCAGTTGCTCCCTGTAGCGTCCCACTTCACTCTCCAGCTTGTCCGCCTTTATGGCTCTCTCTCTCAGGGCGTCCAGCTCGTCACGGTAGGTGCGGGCTGCACGGGCGTCCACAAGCAGCTGGGAGTTCTGGTGAAGGTTCAGGCACACGCATGACTTCTAGCAAACACTTAATGGCACTCAATGGCATTTTTCTCAATCGGCATATGACAGTTTCCTGTCATTGTCAGTTTGTTTCATTATTTGTATTTAAAGCTGCATTGATTAATGATTAATGGCTTTGGGGATCTCAAAATACCAGTTTATACTACATGGCATAAGAGTATAAGAGCACATGTTGAACATTTTGAATGATTTGTGTCCATTCGTAAGATCAGCATTTGTTATAAATAATCTTGTAAATAGACTTAATTGTGTACAAATTGTTTTTTTACTATGTTTTTCTTGTTCCCTTGTTCTTTCCTTTGTGGGGTGCGTGACGTATGGTGCACAGGTTGTTGTTAGTTAGAGTTAGAAACACACCCTTCTTACCCTATCCTTTAGTATTCCCTTCACATTGCATGTCTTTCAGCTCTGTTCTGTACTGCAAACTGAGTACAGACAAAGTAAGCAACTAGTTAGTGGAGCATTTAGCAGCTAAAAAAGTCAGACATTTCCCTCAGGGGTTGGTGAAGAAAAAAAACAGAACTAAAAGGAGAGTAAATATTGGATTTACATTCATCATGTGGATGGAAACACGACTCCAAATGAATGCTAATGTTGCTCTGTTTGCTGGATGTATAAACAGGCAGCTATTTGCTGGCAATGTTCGACAGATCAACTTTATAATGTGATAATGTGTTGATGTTGTGTTAGCTTGTTCCGCTGCCCCTAAGTGTTTGAATAATCAATAAATGCTGCTTTAATATGCAACAACTGTTTGGTTGTTTGACACACTTTAACCATGCTAACTTGTACAGCCACGAGGATTAAACAGAGAATACAAATGAAGATCTCCTGTTCAGACAAATCCATATAAGCTCTGGTTGTATCTCTGAGTCAGAGTTCAGAGGTTTAAATTGCTGTCATTAAGCACTGCTCTGCAGCAAAATGTGGTGTGCAATAATCTGCGTAATCTGCAGAGCGGTCAAGGGGTTACTGCGTGTCACCATCAGAAGGAGCTGCAGTTTATACTTTGTCTTTTCTGAATTCAGACCTCCTGCTGGATCCTCTTGAGCTCTGCCTCCATGTTCTCCAGCTCATGTCTGCAGTCCAGCATCTGCTCACTCTTCTCCTCTCTGGCGGGTCAGATGTGAAGTGCAGAGAGACAAGCAGGTGGGCTGGTTAGTGTGCACTACTTTTCTGCAATATTTTGATATATTATAATACTGAAAATGATCCAAACAAATATTAATTTCAATCACTGTTACGAGGGAACAAATTTAAAATGCTTAGTGGCAAATTCAAAACAAGTAGGATCATTACTGGTGTTATAAAACTTAAACTATAAACTTCTACTGCACAAACCTACATATAATTGATTTCAATATAAAGCTCCTGACACCCCGATTTGTTTACTCTCCCATATATTGTTGCTCAACAGATGCATGTTCAGATATGCACATGAGAGAACTGTCTAAGGCCAGGGCCTTCCATGATGCTTTAAGTGATATTGTGTTTGCTCAGAGGCAGCAGTGTGTGAATCTGAGCATCCCAACAAGGGAGGACAATACAGCTGAGAAGATGGGATAGAGAGCAGTGATGGAACTGAGATCTTGATCGGATCAGGGTTTGTGTGTGTGTGTCCATGTGTGTGTGTGTGTGTGTGTGCATGCAGTATCCGCTGAATTGCAGAGCCAATGTGGGTCAGTGGTGGTGCGCAGCCATGAAACCTGCCAAGCGGGCAGTAATGTGGGCCAAACTCCCAGGGGCATCTCTTATCCTGTAGTATCTCTCGGTCTCTCATTCACTCTCTATTGGCAGCTCCCCAGAGCACAGGCTAACTCTAACTCTAACCATCCTGAACTGAAACTCATACTACACCAAGAGACTTATTGTGGGGATGGACAACTTCAACCAGTGTCTATTTTTGATTTCATGCAAGTTTTTTTTTTTTTTTATCTTTTTGAATTCCCCTAATATTATTTTTAAATAGTATTAACTCTCTGGTACTCACAGTTCTTGTCTAAGCCGTCTAATTTTGGCCTTAGAGTCAGCCAGCTCCACTGCCAGGTGTTGTTGAGTCCCCGTCTGCCGCTGCATGCTGGGAGAGTAGCTGCCGGACTGCGGGCTGGAGGGGCTATTCAGCAGGCTCACCACACCTTCCTTTTCTTGCATTAGCTCTGCTATTGTCTGTCAGGTTACAGACTAGCTTTAACATTACTTCACCTCCTAAAATGTCCTGCACACTTTATACCCAAAATAGGACTTCATGTATACAATATTTTTAGATTCATACACATGTTCAGATGAAACGTGGCCATTTCTCTTAAACAATCTGGAAAAAATTCTGAAATAAAATCAATATACCTCTAAATGGGCGTCCCTCTGCTCCAGCACATTTCGGAGGTGCGTGGCCATGTTCCTCGCTATGGCCTCCAGCTCATCTGGGTGCACCTCGCTGGATTCCAACCACTGCAGATCCAGAACGTTCTCCTGACTGTGGGTCAACTGGTCAATGTGGGACAGAACAGTCAAGGTGGCAGGGAAAAGCCAAATATAATGTGAAAGAATACAAAGTGGCACAAGGATCATCATCAAGGATCATTTCTCTTCTCAATGAATCCTTATTACTTCCAGGAATTTCATATAAACTTCTCATATTATATTTAACTCACAAGAAAAACATGCTGTGTGATTTCTGTTGGCTGCGAAACCTACTGTATACAGTATTCTTTATCAAGCACGACTACTGTATATACAAACTGATTTCCTGTACAAGACAGCTGTGGCATTGCAAAGCTCATGTAATATGAAGTCAGACACCTCCTGAATATGTGCAGCTATGGCAGCTTTCGTGTCAAAGTCAAGCGTCTGGATCCTCTCAATATACTCCTCTTTTTTCTCACACTGAAAACAAAAACAGAAACATACTTAGCTCTCCACAGCTCATGCAGTCACTTTGTTTGAGATTTTCTGCAAATAAAATCATCAAACTGTCTGCGTTTACCTGCACTGCACAGCCCAACAACAGCAGCAAAAGCTTCTTCATCTCCTCCAGACTTTGTTCTGCGTGGGAAAAAAAAGTTCATTATCTGAAATAGAACTTATCAGATTGAAGTATTGAGGGCTGCTGGCATGGATTTAAGTTGAATAGAGCGCTGGCTGGTGAATTTGGGTCACTTCTTGCCAAAGCCTCACCATCACAAGGCAGTGAGGTTATCAGACTGATAGAGTGCAATTGAATTAAACCTGTATCAGAAAGAGCTAAAGCAGCCTGTCCGTCTGGAAATACTGTAACCATTTCCAGTTTACAATGACTGTTTTCAGTGTTGGAAAGCCTGGTTGGGGGAAAATGCTACCTGGCTTTCATTGCTCACTAATTAGAAATGAAGATTATTTCATTGTTGCCTTCTCCTTTATGCAATTAACAATTACATGATTGCTATCAGCTGACTTTAGTTTCATCAACACATCTGTTGTAATTTTTTTTAAATGATGGATATATAATTTTTTTAAATGACATTTTCTCTTAGAGCTTTCAATTTGACCAGATTTGCAGTGACACTACGTCTATATTACGCATGTCCACATCTCAGGTAAATTAAAGGATACTCTACCAACAAAATTATCATTCTATATAAATTATTCTCCCTGTTTTACCTTGAATTTATGAAGAAAGCTACGTTTTTCTTGCATGCCTCCATGGCGAATGAAGAATCCAAAAAAACGAGAAAATTCCTGATGTATTGAAGTAAATGGGGGCCGCATTTAACGACAACAAAACTATATTAAAACATCCATTTACAAACTCTCACACACTTAATGCAGTATAATCTAAGTCTTATTTATCCAGTCCTATGCTCAGTGCTTCCCAAAAACATGTATTTTTACTAAAACCTTACTTTTTAAACACGTCTGCATATAAGTAGCACTCGTGGGAAAACATGTGTGCTTGAACTCTACTCATGCATTTCATTGGGCAGAGTTTGAACGCATGCATTTGCCTAGATGCGCCTCTTCAAAAGCTGTGTGAGACTTTGCACAGATGTTCCTAATTACCTGTTTTTGGATTCTTCCTTCATTGTGGAGGCACACAAGAAAAACGAAACTTTCAAAATGCATGCAACGTAACAAGAAATGATCATTTTGTGGGTTAAGTATAAATAAGTGCAGTGCTTATTGAGTATCAGCAAACAGACTAATCAGGCTTCCAACCACATACTGACTTAGCAGCTCCAATAGAGAGGAGAGACGAGGAATAAAAGAGCATACCACAGTAAGGAGTCCTGCCAAGCAGCAACACGTTTGGCAAAGGAATCATGATTAACTGTCTCAGATTATCCTGCAAAAGAAAAGGAGAGAAACGGAGAGGAACGAGGGAGATGGGGTGGAGGAAAAAAGCAGATAGGAACATTTTAGGCCAAATTGAAACAAGGACACTTCTTGCGGGCTAGCCAAAGTGCTTGAATGGACAGGGACGTATGTATGTACAGCGCATAGCAGCTGCTTCAACACATGTATAGAAACACAGCCAACAAATGGAGGAGCACCCTGAATGGGTAGATGACAGAGCCAGTTTCCCTGGTGCAGGAGTGAGATCCACCAAAAGTGTTTGGTACAGCCTTGTATCAGGCTATAAGTAGCTTGCAGTCATGCGTGTGTGTACAGGATGTGTGCTGGTGCGTGTGCAGTAATTGTTGATAGCTCCTAATCTCCACCCTGTAAAGTTCAGGAAACTATTACTAATTCCCATATGCAAGGAAAGCTACAACTGACATTTAGTCCTTGATGTAATCTAGTCCACCCTGCACCAACAATCACATTTTCCAGTGACTGCCACCGTGACCCTTTAAGGAAAGTTCAACTGAGTGGCCATGAATCTCACATCCTTCTCTCCTTTCCTCGCTCAGTGTGATTACAGAGTGTAAAACTGAGAGCAAGTGTCAAAGTTTTAAATGGTAGTAGAAAAGTTTGATACAGAAGCTTGTTTTGAGGACAGTGAAGAGGATGAAAATAGAAATATAATAAGGATACAGGACCTTGCACTAGACCAAAAAGTGCATCTTACTGTCTATCAATTCGTTCATCTTGATAACTGTGTAAGACATACCAGTTTTTCCTAAATGTCACTAGAAAACCAAGTCAAAAAATGTTGTACAATTTCATGCATTCGTCGCCTCCAGAGGATGAATCATGCTGACTTTGGTGGTCCCTGACTTCTCCTCTAGTGCCACCACTAAATTGCCTTTTTTGTTTCTTAGTAAAATGTCTTTACAACAACTGGATGATTGCCATGAAATCTAGTACAAACATTCATGGTTTCCAGACAATGTATCCTAATGATTTTGGTGGTCCCTGACATTTCCTCTTGTGCCATCAAACGGTTGACATTTGGGGGTTTGACTGAAATATCTCAACAATTGCTGGATGGATTACTATGGAATTTAACAGAAAATCACGTCCCCCTCAGAATGAATTGTAACCACCTTGGTGATCCCCTGACTTCTCATGTAGCACCACCATCAGGTCAAAACATTTAAATTATCCAAAAGACCTGCAAAACTAATGACAGTCCAATCAGTCTAACACACCAAGGTGATGAATGACTGTCAGTTGGGTTCAGTATCTTGCTCAAGGATAATTCGACATGTAGGCTGGAGGATCGAACCGCTGATCTTCCGACTAGTGGACAACCCGCTCTACCTATGAGCCACAGCCGCTATGTCTGGGCCCTTAGCTGATGTGTTCAGTGCGAGATGTATAATAAAAGTAAAGCATAATATTTACCATGTTCACAATAAATGGTAAATATTAAACCTGATAAACTTTAGCATGTTAGCATTGAGATTGTGAGCATGTAAATGGTAGCATTTAGCGCAACACACTGCTGTGCCCGGCCTCGCACAGCTGCTAGCATCACTCTAGAGACCTTTCTGTCTTATTTTTCAAGCAGTGGCGAAGTCAAGTCCTTCAACTAACCTTACAACATAAAAATAACCCAAATTAGACCAGCACAGATGTGGTTTTCACAACAGCAGTTCAAAGATGCAAGAGCTGCCCTACATCTACTTTTACTGCAGTGCACTTGATCAGGGGTTATTTTAATGAGCAGAGGAATACATAAGAAGCTGCAGTCTGTCTCAGGCATAAATGAATGCTGATGTTTTTTCCTGCCTGTTAGGTCCGTGGATGGAGAGCTGGGTTGAGAGTGATTAGAGTGGGTAAGAAGTAATCAAACTCTGAGACTAACTACAGTATAAACAGTGATGAGATATGATGATTTTAGATCTGCCGTTAACCTGCTGTGCCGATATATATATATATATACAATCCCATCATTCCTTTGCAGGGCTGATCTCAAGAACGTGTCTTGTTCTCAGTGAAATTACTTTTCTTGTGCTCTTAACAGAAGAAAGCTTAGCTCATATTGTACTTAATTACTCTGACACAGGCAGCAAATCCAAGATTCAGCATCAGTGGTGTTTGCCAATGAATCCCGTGACTTTATGTGTCACTCTAAAGCTCTGACTGTCTGTGGCTCTGACTGCAGCTTTACTGTGGCTCAAAACTTGCTGCTGTGCTGATTACACAGATGTGTGTGCTTGGCTGATATTTAGGGCATGCATCTTAAGAACTAGCTGATCTGCTGGGACACAAGTGCGACCAACTATCTGGCTTTGCGCATGTGTGGGATGGAGTGTGCGTGATGGATGATGCAAAACCGAGGCAGAATTGAAAAAGTCAAATGTTTAGATATGATAATCCCATGTAGGGAGAGATGGAAAGCTTAATAGCCTGTAGCATGGATACATTATATAACATATTATATGGCTGCAAAACAAGGGAAGGGAACATCCAAAACTCACCAGATAATACGTCTTGATTTGCTGAACAAGGAAGTTCAGGTTCGGGATCCTCTGACTTGGATCCCTGCTCACTTTGTTTGCACCCTGAGGCGTAGCCGAGGGATTTCTGCAGACGGGGTGCAACATAAAGGCATTTTACTTGACATTTCTGCTATTCACGCTCAAACAAATGGTTGTCAGTGGAATGGAGTGAGAGGAAGCTACAAGCTGGTAAAAGTCTTGGCTCAGGCATCGCCGTGAAAACATGTATGAGGTCTCTATTCATTCCTAACTTTAGCCTGTGTGACGTCATTCTTTTCAGCCAACAAACCACACTGTTTTCGAGCCAAAGGGGGTGGCATTGGACTTTCCACCCAAAGGAAACCCTTTAGCTGGATTCTTGGGAGCTGTTGGCTCGGGCCTAATGTAGTCTGGGGCTGAGCTGTCATACATTACGGCTGAAATGCTATCATTCAGGAAGCTTTATGCAGTTATATAGGTCAGACTTCAATTTGCTACCCAGGAAAAGTTGCTAGGTGCAGATTTCAGGGGGATGCAGGGGTCACATCCGCCATAGCACTTGCCCTCCCCAGTATAAACGTCAAACAAGCAGAGGACTTTCACTTTGACATAATTAGACATTTACACCATAAATGAATGCAGAAAAAGTAGTCTGGTGCATAAAAATTCACCAGAATGCAAGAAATTAAGTGTTTGGTGCTCAAAATCTTCTGTTGAAGGACCCTGTGCCCCCTCAATATTGAAACAAAACCAACGCCCTCAGTTGCTAGCAAAGTAACGGACTGAACTTTGCAACACATTGTACCAATTTGTTTTAGAACTGGGAAAAAGATTCAGACAGATTGGATGACAGAGGGACAGAGATGCTGCTCTCCATCTCTGTGCTGTTTGTCCTGTTTCCCTGCCTCCCCCCTCCCTCCCATCTGTGTCCCAGGGCCACTAAACACCAGCAACAAGGCCCTAATCCAAGAGGGTCTCCCAATCCAGGAGATTATCCCGCCTCTTCCCCTCCCCTCGGCGCAGAATTGTTTTGCATTTAGAGCTGGTTATTGTGACCCTGGGGGATAAGTGGGATGAATGGATACTGTAGACTTGGGGTGGCTAGACAGCGTTATCCACAAGTGCACTGGGTCATCAGTTTTTTTTACCCTTTCTTTGCAACTCCTCAATTTCAGTTCTACCATCAGTGTCTTAAGTGTCATTTCATCCCAACGTGAAGACTAAAGACAGCGTCTCGCCACCTGTCAGCTCACATTGCAAACTGCCAGACAACCATCAGTTAGTGATTGTGAAGGGTGAGGGTAATTCCCTCAGAACATAAGGCAACCAAATCATAATCTCGTAAGTAGCGTCCTGACAGTATCTATGATGGCCCTCATGTCTTGGGCCGTTTGCAGTCTTTTTCCTTTCAGTGTCTCTAACTTTCATGCTAATTCTAACATTTCTTAAGAAACCCTAACCTGTAAGCAATGAGGAAGTTGCATTTAAAGACCGCTGCAGACTACAAAGATCCTCTTTATTGCTGCAGAGGGACAAAGCCAGTACTGTTGGAGCTTGTGTATTAGCAGACGCTTGATACTGTATCAGTCGCTGCTATAGATGAGGGGTGAAGATATCTAATTATTAAAAAAAGATGTGATTTCTAGTATTCGAATGAAGCACTCAAGTTAAAAATAACCGTCATTATCAGATGCTGAATCAAGCATGACAGACAACAGCTTCGAAAAACAGGCCACTAATCTGAACATCCATCAGGACAGTGCTCACAGCCTTCAAATGTGACAAATGAAAGACAAGCTGTGAGAAAGCTGCAGCATGAGGTGACTTACATTTGTGTCATTATGTCATTCAGAAAGACTCCATCCAGTAATTCAGAGAAGTCCAAGTGCATGCCTCCATCATGTGGCACGAATGTCTTCACCTATATAGAGGACAGTATACAGGATGACAGGTTGACATCACAGTGTCTGGCAGGAAATCAGAGAGCCTTCTGCATTACTTACCCAAGTGACAAGTGGGCTCAGGATGAACTGATCCAGACAGGGCAGAAAAACTCCACTCTCCATGGTTACAAAGGTTGTGGGTGATAAATCTCAACAGAATATCCCAGATGTTTCAATCGGGCAGAGACTGGCAGCAGCTACATTTTCTTCACAAGTGAGGAAGTGTTGCAGAAGTGCACCATCCTCATCGTCCCATCCATCTTATTTTAACTAGTTGAGTGTCTCCTCTCGGCACTGCGGTTCAGACTGTCGGCGCTTTCACTCACAGACTCCTCTAACAGCAACATCCACACAGTTGAAGCACAGTCCTATCCGCATTTTGTCCCGCAACACCACACACACACACACACACACTAACATCCTCCCTGGTCCTCTGCTGCAAAGGCATCTGCCGTCAGCCCCCCTCCTCCTCCTTCTTTTCCTCCTCCTCCTCCTCCTTCTCCCAGCCTCCCTGCTCGTCCCACAAAAGAGTTAGCTCTGATGTGTGACTGATTTCAAAATATGTCCAACAACCAAAAAATGACAGGTTATGCAAATGTCCTAATTCCTTCCAAAAACAGAAACTCGTAGTGTCGACAGCACAACGTGAAACGCTCCCTCCCTCGGGACAGTTTGCAGCCACTGCAGCAGAAGTGCTAAATAGAGCTATCTGAAATATCTTTGCCTTAATCTGTCACCATGGCAACGGCGCCCCCACCCCTCCCCATCAGCAGCAGCTTCTCTTTCACACGGCAACAAAAGCAACTCTGCTGCCAACACACACACACACACACACTCCAACATCACACACTCACACACTGAGATGATAGTTTGTTCATGATCAAGAGGATATTTGACAATGTGCAGCAACCTTTTGTAAAGTTCTGACAATGTTTAAAACTCTTAGTCATTTTAATTTACTCACATAGTTTAAGGTTGAGCCAAACATTTACAAAGTTTCCCTTATTATGATACCCTGCATTATTTTCTGAGTAAATACCCTCAACATAAGTAGGATGCAGCCCAGTATGACTGCACAGTAAAAGATTTAAGCACCACTTAAATAATTAACTGAATTTAGGCTAAAAGGTTGAACTGAATTCGAGACAGACTCCCATGAATCTCACCAGGCTTCTTCCCCTGAACACAAAACCTCCAAACTCATCATGCCAAACTTCAGCTGACAAAGGCAGCAGCCTGTGATGGTGCTGTGGCGCCACCCTGTGTTAAAGACTGGAAGCAAATCTGTACATGTTCATAGATGCAGCCAGACATACTGTAAAGACCTTGTACATTTACTCAAGTAATGTATTAAGCACATTTTTTAGGTATTTAATTTCATGCAACTACATTTCAGAGGTAAATATTACACCTTTCACTCTACTACATTCATTTTAAAGATTTAGTTACTAATTACTTAAAAAAAAAAAATCTAGCTAGTTATCATATATTCTTAAAGGTTAAACCACCCAGCAGTATATAGAGTAATTTAAATGAGCTCCTCCTTTACCAGCTGCAACATGAAAAATATGACAAACATAACTGTATTAGTAATTACAATTTAATAATATAATATATATGATTCTGAAATTGGCCATTTTACATGAGTGCTTTTACTTTTGGTACTTTAAATATATTTTGATGCTAATACTTTTGTACTTTTAAGATTTTGAATGCTGGACTTTTACTTGTAACAAAGTATTTTTACACTGTAATATTACTTCTTTTATTCAAGTAAAAGTTCAGAGTGCTTCGCCCACCACTTGTAATAATGCACCATGACACAGTGTAATGTACATAATATTAAGAGATACATTGCTCTATAAATCCTTCAAAATTAGTTTGATTAATTGTTAAAATAAATCAATTCAGTTAAGTGTATTGCATTATACTGTACATATGGGTGTTACATGGGGTGGGCCCCATGGGTCTTCCTCAAGCTTCCTCAAGTAAGGGTGTGTGGTGTGTCTTTCTGGGAGTTTGAAGGTTCTGAGCAGTATCTTAGCTGTTCCTAGCACTGCACTCTTCGGGACAGACACCTCCGCTGCTGGAGCCACTCTGAGTGCTCCGATTACCACTGGCACCACTGTTGTTTTTACTCCCCACATCTTTTCTAACTCCTCTTTCAGCCCTTGGAATTTTTCGAGTATTTTTTCTTGTGTTCCTTTTTCTTGATGCTGCTGTTGCTCAAGATTGCTACATTAATCACCACAGAGTGTGTAATGTTTCCAAAAGTTGTCCAGTTTAGTTTAAATTTTAACCTAACAACATATTTCAATTTTCATTCTATAAGATTTTCAAATTTTCAGTCTTCATAAAATCTAAATGCCAGACAACAGATATTTTCCCTCAGGCAACAGCCAAATAAGCAGAACATTATAAAGTCCAACTGTTTTAACAGAGGAATTAATAGTTTGCACTGTTATTTGACATATAACTAAGTCCAACTACATTTGACGTGTTGATTAGAATACTGGACTTTGGCTGATGATAATTGTGTGTGTGTGTGTGTGTGTTGGCAGTGTGAAGCCCACAGTTTGACATCACGCCACACTTGTTTTAGAGTTTGTCTGCCCACCAGTGGCCAAATGTGGTTCATGCAGTCTGCCTGAGTTTATCACAGAGCACAGATTAAGTATCAGACAAACTTTAAATTAAACTGAATGCATGTTTTGGACTATTTCTAGTGTAACAAAGTAATTTCCTGGACTTACTTGCATATCTCTGTTTTACCGGCAAGTGTAATAACGCAGTATCTTTTATGTGTTGTAGGTGAAATTTCAGAGGACTGTAGAAAAGACACTGACCTCATTAGATATGCCTGTTTGCATACATGCATCTATTTTATTCTAATTACTTTAAAACTGCGGAGGACTTTATTTAAATCCAATCCTGAGGCCTCCTGTTTCTATTCTATGCTTATTTCACTCTGCATTTGCATGACCTCAAAAGACGCACACTGGTAACCAACTTACAGCTTGTTAGTGGCTCTGATAAAAGGAAAATATGAGCTATGGTGAGGTAGCTCTGCATTAGTCAGTGCTAATTCAATTCTGTAAAGTGGGAAACACAGCCAAGGAGGTCTTGGTATTGTCTGTCGAGAAGCACCTGACCTTGTTCCGCAGGAATTAATTTGTGTATAAATCTCGGCCACTCTGTGCTTCTCAGAGAGGTGATGCTGCAATAAACACAACAACGAATAGGAAAAAGGTCCTTTTTAATAAGATCAGATGAACATTTCCAATGAGATGATAAACAGCTGTTGTCACATCTGTCAAATTACTGCATGAGCTTGTAGCTTGCACTATTAAGGAAAATACAGCATAAAACACTAGGCAAAAAATGTATTAAAAAGTTTATAAAATACAAGTGACTGTCAACAAAAATAGAGCATCGTTATTTAAATACTAAACATGATTTGTTTTGGTGAGTTTGATGAGATGTGTTTATGGATTTACATGTAAATAAGTTTCATATAGAGCATATTGATTTTATAATCGGCATATTGCTTGTCCCAGTATATAGTTTGAGTCTGAATATTGCTTTCAATATTCATGCAGCATAGCATGCTCATATAACAGTCAACGTTTGATTAAGTAGTTAGATACTGACACTGTCACAACTGTAATGAGTCAGATTATTATCTCAATATTGTCTTTGCTGACTGCAATTAAAGTTAGGTTAAGTCACATTCGCATACTGTAAAATCTGGAGTATTCAGAGGCGTTGGGCTATAGAAAGACATTCTGTGCTTATAAAGATAAAGGGTTTTTCCACTCGTTTTCCTCCTTAGAATCCAGGTGGATTTTTTGCAGGTGTCTGTATTTGCCCTGTTGATCTTTGTTTCCTTGCAGGCTCTTAGCGTAACGTGACCGCCAGTCTCTCTCAAAAGCAGCCTTGACGTGTTCCAGGATTGTCATCCCCCTGTCTTTAAGACTATCTTTCATCCTGATCACCAGTCCAACTCCAGTATTGATGGCAAAGTCACTCCCGACCCAGTCATGGTTACCTGTGAACAAACAGCAAGCCTCAGATATTATGTCTGGAACAGGTATTATCTCAAAAGAAAAATGACATTGAGATCCAGCACTGTGCTTTTCATCATAATCTGTGCCATTCTCTACACAGTTTATTGCTTGTTTGTCTCAGTGTTTGAGTGTGAGTGAAAAAACGTTTTAATGTGACAGTTTAAATTTTGGAAAATAAGAGAGGCATTGATCTTTTGAGTTTTGACGAGAAAGATAATAAACCTATATCACCCAAAACATCAAACTATTTCTTTAAAGAAAAATTGTATGCAATGTTTTCAATAAAGCACTCAATATGAAATCAAGATGTCCTGAAATATCTTGAAAATGTGCACATGCAAATAAAATTGACAAAAAATTACATGTAAATTGAACAGGGTGCAAACACGTTGCACATTGCCTACCAATGTAGACAGCGTTGTCGGTCACCATGTACTTGTTGTGGTTGAGCCCATGTTGAATATCATCCCCTTGCTCTTTGTGACTAAAAAACCTCTGCCAAAAAAAAAAATCCATATGTAAAAATGCCACATCAATTTTCAATTTAACATTTGCATAATGAATCCCGAGTTATGTGCAGAAGTTCATTGCAAACACTAAAGTACATATACTAAAGTAAATATTTGGAGCTTGTGTTAATTCACGCACCACCTCTAATGAGCAGTTGTGCAGCTGCATGCAGAGAGACTGGAGGGAGGTGACAAAGTTAAAGGTGAGAGGGTGAGTCTTCTTCCAGAAGCTTATCAGCAGGCGCACTCTGACTCCTCTCAGTACCACAGCCTCTCTGATCATCTCATCTATAGGCGACCAGTACCTGTTGACGCAGCCATTGTATTTAGGCACTGTTATACAATTTAAAGGCAATGAAACACATACGAAATTTCTCAAAGTTAAGATACTGAAAGATTTGATTTCATTAAATTTTTCCTCCCGAGACCCACAAAAATGCAGTTTATAATAAAATGTATCTGTCACAAGAAATTATGTTTGAATGGAAAAGCTCTCAGGAACATAGATAGGGGAGATCGGGGTTGGTTGGCACACTTTTCTCTGCCGTGCTTCTCTGGGATAATTTATGTTAGAATATTCTGACCAGCTGGAAATTAAAGTTTAAGGCCTTAGTTATAAATAAACATGTTTTGATGTACACAAACATTTTCTGAAATTAAGTTATTTGTGATTTAAGTGGTTTTGTGGCAAACGGCCCCATCATGTGGTTGACTGACAAACTGTTAAAACACTATATTTACAAAAAATTACACAACCAATAGAAACAATTTCTACAACTCAGTCTCACTCCAAAGTTGTCGAACTCTGGTGCTTGGGCAGTGCACTAGCCGCAGCTAGTCAGTCCTTCAGCAATACTCTCGTAAGTCGGCCCGTTCTTCACTGTTCCCGTCATCTGACGGTTAATGGCCTCTTCTTAAAGGCAAGGAGGGTGCGCAATTACAGCGTCTGTCAGGTTTAGGTTTCCCTCTTGTTACTAGCTGCTCCCTAATTCCTGCTATCCGCTGTTTCCTGCAAGCAGGACAAGTATGAAAGTTAAGGCGGCGAAAGTCCGACTGGGGCAGGTGAGAGAGGTGGTGGATAGGTCCAACAAACACAGACTTTCACCCAGGAGAGCGGTGTTTGTGTCCCGTAAGATTCTAAAGCCTAACCGTGTTCTTATTTCCTAAACCTAACCACGTGCTGTTGTTGCCTAAACCCAACCTTTTTTTGTTGTTGTTGCCAAAACCCAACCACGTGTGTTAGCTGTTGGAGGAAAATAAACATTCATTCCCGGTGTTGTACCGACTTAGTGCTCTTGTTTCAAAAGAGACTGTTAGTAAACGGGAAACTTCTTGTGAAAATGGATGGGTATGAAGACAATGCATGTAACAGGCATTGTCCCAGAACGTCAACAACCAACATATCCAGGGTACCTTGCAAGTTGTATCTGGACGTGGAAAGTCCATGACCAAATGTCAATAGGTTACGAGGTCGGAGTGAGAATGTGTTGATTTCTACATATACTTTTTAAAAAAAAAAAAAAAATGAACCAGAAAGAAGGAAACTGTAAATATTATAGTTTTCTTGACCAGAAAACAAAGACATTTAATATAATTTTAAGCAATTAATCAGTAGGAATGTCTAATTACCTTTACCATTTACCATTCAAAAGAACAAGAAAACAATATAAACATTGTTTCTAATTGTTTAAAGTAGTTTTAGTCTCTCAAAATACAACTACAGCTACAATTGTTGGGCTACTGTTACAATATAATCCCCATATCAGTGTGCCAAAAGCCCCACTCACATTTGACCCAGCTGTTTGATGAAATTATGTTAAGCAGCTACCGTCACTCATCACAGACTTTCAGATCTTATATCAAGATGTAGCAAATTCATATGTGTGTATTAACTAGAAGTAACACATGTCTAATATCTATGTTTAACAGTTTTATGATATGTTAAGTCCATAGACCACTTTTTTTACTTTCAGCACTATAAAACTGAAATGTTACCTTCAACAAAAAAGCAAGTAACTTCAGATGTTCCAACATAATAGATGAGTGCAGGTCAAGGAATGAAACATTTTGATGTTACATTTTTTGTTTCCGTCACATTCAAAGGACCAGAAAAGCTGCATACCAACTGACCCCTGTCTCCCCTGTAACAGAGTCCTGACGTACCTTGTGACCGAGGTTCCTCTGAAACTCCTGCTCACCAGAGGGAGGTAGTCCGTCACAGATATAAAGATGAATGCCTTTGCACTTTGGATGACTTGATAGATGGCATCTACATCTCTGGTGCGATCTTTAGCACAGAAGAGTTCAGGAGAGGTCTGCAGAGAGGATACATCACTCAGATAAGTTTGTGCCCAAAATTTAATAAAGAGTATGGAAATCTGGGCACAAACGTGATTTAGATCTTTCAATTTACACCCCACTGAGAATGTTACACTGATAAGGACATAATAATTAGGATATTTGGCTAATTTTCAAAAAATGTCTGACAGATTCAGGGTAACACTTTGACAAAGTAAAGGGCAAGAGAAACAACGAGGCACATTTCTCCCACAATGTATCATCACTAGAGGAAGAACCAGAGCGGGATGGAGCTGCCGGCAGCTTGTGACAGCATGGCTCCATTAGTTCCTATAGGATGATAAATGTCCTAAATGCAACTGATAAGCATCTTGTCGCTTAGAGGGTAAGAAGATTCATTACTGTCAAATTAGGCTGAGGTACTGAGATATTCAGACCCAAGATGCTCCTCGGCATGATATTACCATGATTAATCACCCCCTGCGTGTGTCTGTTATTAGTTGGTAATGAAACTTTTATAAAGACATTCAACATCTAGTCCAGAGTCAGGAAATTGGTGCCTGAAGAGGAATATAAACCAGCCTAAGAATTCATTACAGACACAACCTGTGGTTTGTGCATTTTGTGTAGCGTCAGTTAACATGCAGTAAATACTGCGACACAAAGCGGTTCCTCACAGACACATAAGCAGTGGCCTTGGTGGCATTGAGTTGTAGCTCCAGGGCGTCGTGCCTCCCGTAAAGGGCTGTAACTCTCTTCGACCAGATGGAGGGGATGTAGTCCCTCTCGTGGAGCTGCCAGTAAAATGAAAAGATTCGGTGGAGGTCCAGAGCCAGACAGCTGCAGTTGTACACCACCACCCCCAGTTCTTTCCTCTGTGGGGAGTCAGAGAGGAGCACAAAGTAAGAGGTGATGCAGCAGAAAAGCTGCAGTCTGAGTGAAGGTGTGTTCGCTGGATAGACATGATGAAGCAGTGTGAGAGAGGAAGTAGACTTTTTTAAAAGGCAACAGTGATGCTGATTTTAGAGGATAATAACACTCTGTGAGAGGATTTGATAATCTAATGGCAGTAACTGATCCTGTTATAAGATTATAATAGGATCAGGGTTTTTTCTCTCGAGTCTCTACAACTATGCTAACAGCTCCATGAGGCTGGGACACAATGGTTATTGATGCAAACATGCCTACGATGACAATGCTAACATGTTTATGAGGTATGATATTAACTATGTATGGTAAACATACTAATTATTGCATATTGTAGTTGGGGACATAGCAGTCCCCCCGGCGGTGGCATACTCATTTAGCTCAAAGGTGACACTAGACAACCTAAGGCATCCATTGATACTACGTCAACATAGCTTTCAGGAAAGCCAAATTTAGGCTACATTTTGGCGAGGGATCAACTGGCATGGCCATTTCAGAGGGCTCTCTTGAACTCTCTCCTCAAGACAGTGTCACGCACAGACATATTGCTGGGCAGGAAAAAAGGGCATCTCTTAAACAATTTTTCTGGCAGCTGGTGAACCCAAATCTGCCAGAGGGCAGGAGGTAGACAGTGTGGTTTTACGCCAGACTAGCTTACTTGTTGTTAGTCTTAATGGTGGGTTACTGCCTATATTAGACTTTCACAACAGTGACAACCGATGCCGAGGCATAGGACACACACTATTGTTACCTGGTTGTCCATGTAGACAGATCAGGGAAATGTGGATGCTGCTCTGTGGGGCACTTGATTTGCATGCAGCCACCACAAGGGAAGTTGTAGAGGGAGAATCTGAATAAAAATTGGTTTCATGGGTACCCACAAGTCTCCCCTAAACTTAAGATGACTTGGACCTAGTAAGCTGAATCTTTTGTTCCTTATAATTGATGTTCTTCTTCTCAATTTTTAAGGAAAAGGACACTGAGCCTGTTTCAAGAACAATGAATTACCAAACATGTATACCTCAAAATGCTAACTGTATTGATATTAGTCTATGTACATCAGATACTTAGTAACATAAACTGTAAATGGGAAATCAAACCAAATCTGTATGTTATTCCTTGTTTCTAAAATTGACAGTTTTTAACTAGCCTCAAGTCAGTAGGATTCATCCTCTGGGCAGAATGGGCATATGTACTAAAGATTTAAAGGGGAGCACCACCTAAATTAAGAATTCCATTATATTTTTTACATGGCCTCGGAAAGTACAATCTTTATACAATATTTGTGAACATGTGTTACTCTCTCTTAAGGTCAGATACCACTGAAGCAAGTCTCAAACTTGTGAAGTCATAGGATATAAGCTGGAGCTGCTCCACTGACAATAAACGGGAGTCTGATTTTGTGTCTTTTTTATACCCAAATGAGCTGTATTCTATTGTCCTGTTCTCAGCTCTGAAAAATGTGCCCATATACTCAGAACGCTCCCCTGGCTGCTCTCAATGTCATTTAGAACATCTTTCTGATTCATTGTCTATGGAGCAGCTCCAGACTTTATACCCTATCACAGTTTTCACACTCCTTTTTGGTTTTGGGAGAGATTTGTTCACGTTTGCTAATATTCTTGGATTGACGACAACAGGATAAACAGATATGAATTTTGAAAATAGGCGTTGTTCCCCTTTAATGGCAATCTATGCAGTTGTTGTTTAGGTTTTCTTGTCGACCAAAGCATGGCTAAAAACAGCAAAAATGAAAAGCAAACAAGAGGAAGTTGTTTTAAATATATTCTTGCCTGGTCATCACTTTCACAGCAGAAATTTGTTTTGTTGTTTTTCTGTCTTGGTGCCTGACCCAGAATTAAGCACACAGATGTTTCAGACTATTCTCCTAACATGCAGAGTGAATTTCTGACTTGCTCTCTTTTTGTCTCTCGTCTAACCAGCCCCTCCATGACTTGTGTGTGTCTTTGTGTTCACACTACACACACATTCATATGTGCCCCTTCCCTCTGGCTCCTGAGTTAATTACATCGAACAGTAGTTCTACCTCCAGCCGGCGCTGAAGCATGAAAAGTGCCAGGTAATCACTTCAAGTAGTAATATGCTAATGCTCCCTGGTTCCTCCTCTATGGTGAATTACATACTAAATGCAAAATGAAATGCCACTTGTCTTTCTGGCCCGCCTCAGACAGCAATCCTAAATCATCTCTGATGCCTATTTAGAGCTGCTGGAGTAATTGCATTAAAAGGTACAGGTGTAGAGTGGGAGTAATCCAGACTCTGTATTATGTTTTAAGTCCCTGTGGGGTACAAATGTTATCATTTAATTACATTTATCCAGCTTTTATTTCTGAGAGACTAATATCTCCTGAGACCAGAAAAGAACTGCAGACCTGAACACACCTGACTGCAGAGGCCCATTTATCCTCTGGTCTGATTTGTACTCTGCACGCTCATGTTGTCGACGTTTGTTGTTACCTTGGAGAGTGACCTCCAATCCATGTCAGCGCTCCCAATGTAAATGTGCCTCCGATCCACTATCCAGAATGAGGAATGTAGTCCTCCTCTGGTAAACGCTGTCATGTTAACAAAATGAACCTCTGCGTCTAGACAACGTGAGACAGAGAGACAGACAGAGTGTGAAAAGTTTGAAAGAATAGGATGGAGAGAACTGTGGAAATGTGCCAATGGCCTTGGACTGACTGATAGACGTGGGCAAAGCAGGCAGGTGGCCTGAGAGGCTATGAAAGGAAACCAGCGAGGTACATTTGCACATTCATGATTTTTTTGACCTTCATTGTGAGGTTTGGCAGGCATGAAGGTTGTATGACCCGTGCTGTGGAGCTGCTAGAGGGGGGCCGTGCAGTGTAAATGAGTCTGTCAACTAAAAAACGTACTAAAATTATCACAGAATACGCATGAATCTTCTTTTAAAAACTGGTCTGTGTATTGAAAATGTTGTCAGCTGAGTTGTTAGGGGCTATAAATCTTCATTCTGGAAAGGCTACAGTGGCATACCAAATTGCTTTTATAAAATGAAAATATGACAGCCACTCACTGTGCGTTGCCAAGGTCTTCAGTTCGGCGGAGTTAGTTAGACTGCTGGCAATCTTCAGTTTAACCCCATGAGATTTCAGGCTGAGCAGTCTCTGGAACAACAGCTGACCCTGAGGAAGAGAGTGATGTTTTGTGTAAGTGTGTAATATCTGAGCAGCATTTCCAGATGTCTCTTAAAAGGGCCATACTTACATCTCAGCAGGACTAACCTCATTAAAAGACTACATGCAGATGTACTAGAAAATAATTGCATTTCTCTTACAGGACACGAGGGAAATGTAGTGGGTTCATGCTCTGCAGGATATATTCAGACTGGCTGACTTTGTACCTGTTTGGCAGTGCTTGGCGTTATTTCCTGGGCCCAGGGGTTTAAGTTCCAGACAGGTGACACCACCTCAACTGAGTGCTTTGCCTGGTCCAACAATGTATGAAAACCAACAGAGAGAGGGAGGTGGGGTCCGCCATCCATGGGGAGAGAGAGGTCGTCTGGAATATTCTCCACCAGCGCAATGCTGAAAATAACACATGCTTTTTTTAGAGCCTTAAAGTCGAACTCAACAATGTCTGTTTACACTTCATCAGAAGTTACTATAGCATAGGTGCATAAAGTTGTATACAGCCTTGCAGAGACCAAACAATTCTAGTAAACTGCCTTCAGTGATGTCACTTGAGTCAATGTTGGACTAAAGACTGCAAGTTTGTCAGGAAAGAAATCTAGGGGTTTGGCGTTACTAGACCTCTTTAGCCCGCTCCTCATCCCTTCTTGAAGCCACAATAGCCACTACTTGCCGAATCTCTGACCAAAGTGTTGGCAATCATGTTGCATTGTGGGGAATGTAGGCACCAGGTTTCCACACAGTGAGAACTTGTGAAATAAAAAAGATGATTAAAAAAACAGACTCTTTTAACAATGTGAACAAATATGACTCTATTTTGTATAAGAAACAACACTTAAATACAATAAGGTGCAAAAAATCCTGAGTAGTTACCAACAGAGCCAGTGAGGACCAAATCAGGAATGACGTGATAATACTGAGTTTTTCCTCAGTGTCTCTGAATTGAGAATAATGTAGCCCCGAGTAGATAATGAGTTACTGCCTGGAGAACAGACTTGGAGATACTTTAATGACAAATCATTGTTATGAGTCTCATCTAACTTCTTATTTCTTGGAGTGGCCCTTCACCCCTCGCTACATGAAAATGAAATGGGACAACCCTTCAAGACCCTGATACATCATCAGTGGTCATCAATGGCGTTTACATAAACAGACTTGACTATGGCAGTAATTGGTATTATCACAATGACATTTCCCATTTATATGATAAATATAGAAAAGCATGGACGTCAATGATTTGTTCACATCTAAAGCATCAAGCTATCAATCAATCAATCAAACATGTTGAATAAAAAAGAACACTGCTGCATTACCAGGCTAATAGCAGGTTAACATTAGCACCCCTGCCATTCTGCGTTGACATTAGAGAAGTGCTAGAAAGTGCAGCAACTTTGCTGTTGGACTTAAGTTAAAATTTGAGAAGAATTGAAACACCCTACACCTTGAGGTGAACATGCAATATGGAGGGTTATGGGCTTAGTGGCAGGGACGAGGGGTGTGTTGGGATTTAGCCATGGTTCATACATGTTTTGCACTATACATGACTGCAAACCTTTTTTTTTCTTGTTCTGTCACGCTTGCAGAGCATCTTACCGACAGTCCCCGCTACAGTTTTCCTCGGTGATACCGTCCTCATCGTCCCCCCAAATGTTCACCGATGAGAAGATCAGCGCCACCAGCACAGCAAAGCAGCAGAGCAGGGCAAAGATGGCGATGCACTTCTGCTGGGTCTGGAAGTTAGACACACAGATCTCAGGCTTAATTCATTCATTAATGTTATTGTGAAATATACATTATCTGCAGCTCTGTAGAGCTCAACTCTCCTGTCATTATACTGCAAGTAAGCAACTTGCAGTGAAGACATCGACGTGGCAGTCAGTTCTGGGTGGTGTACAGAAGGGAAATTATCAGCCATTAAATGCTAATGTCCTCATTCAGTAGAATTGATCAGAGGTTTAGACTCAGGATCGATACAACAACAACAACTGTATGCTGTCTTCTCACTGTGGAAACTTTTGATTTGACAAACACGCTGCGGAGGAATTCAGAGTTCTAGATCACACACCCCACCCCCAGCTTCACAAATCCCACTTTATGCCACAGGGCAGAGGACAAGCGAAGTGGAACGCTTTCCAGCTAAAGGCAAATTGATACACGCTAAAGCCCAGCTATACGGAATATTGGAAACTCTGCTTTATGATTTTCTGTATAGCTCACTGTCTGCTTTGTTGTTGAAGCGAGTCCCCAGCTGAAAGGGATTTTATGACCTCTGTGCCAGCATGGGTAGGCTCAGTGTCGCATTTCTGACAAGCAATATTAAAGGCTATATTAGTGTGCATGTATGTGTATGCAGTATATGGTATATAATAAGGATGGAGTGACAGTCAGTGGGGTCATGGTTATGAACCAGCAGCCTTATTGCCCTGATCCAGCCTGGGGAGTCTTGATTTCCACTGTTTTAAAAGTGCAGTTAGGCACTTCTGTTTTGCTTACGACTACAGATTTTCACCATCTCATTCCCTGCCCTGTTTGGCTGTGTCGGTTTGTGAGCTGTCATCACATCACATTACATATTCTCTTTTGTTGTGTTCGATCAATCAAACGAATTGTATCTCGCTGATTAGTTTGGGAGCGTGAGCAGTAGTCCCTCTCAAAAATTTGACTTCCAGCTACATTTTTTTCATAGAATCTGACTATTACACAAAGGAAAAACACAATTCAGCACCAAGTCAGGGTGAAGACGGGGGTCGGAGGGTGTTTGTCAACTTCATTTCCCACTCCTCTCGCCACTGTCTGTCTCAGGCGATGAGGCTGAAAGACTGGTGCCAGCTGGATGCACCTCACACTCTCTCCGCTGTCCGCTGAGACCACTGAGCTCCTCAACACATTTATCAGAGTCAAGGACCATGCTTGACTTGTGGATGTGTACATGGCTGCTAGGAAATAAAGCCTCATGATACAGAATGGTACTGACAGAGTGAGATAGGTCAGTCGACTTACAGCTGGTGCAGGGAGATACAATATTTCCTTCACGTCAAGCACATAATAACACAGTGGATACACACACAGCAGATTTCTGCAGCTGATTTCAGAGCAGTCTAAATAACCTTACTTAACTGGCACTGAGTTTAGAGCTGACACAATGAACTGATATTTTTATGTTGTACCTTTATTAACCAGACAAGTCAATTGAGAACCAATTCCCATTTCACAATGACGACCTGCAGCAGAAGCGACAGCTCAGTACAAGATATTAAAGCACAGATACAGCCGGTGCAATAAAACAACAACGGACACAATTGAAATATCACAGTAAATAAAACAAGAGAGATCAATGGACTGTGCTCCAGAGAGGCAAATTCAAAAATAGGTGCAGTAATCAGAAACTATTGCCTGTAATGAGAGTATTTGGTTCAAAGAAGTCAACTGATAAAGAACAGGTAATTATCATTTATCATACAAAACTAAATTTAAAGACGTCCTTTTGGTCTTTGGGAAATTGGGATGGTCAAAACTTTTACTATTTTGTGACATTTTATAGCTGATTAACTGCACATTAGTTGGCATCAATTTTGATAATAAATTGAATCGTTTAAGTCATTTATCAAGCCAAATGCAGAATATTAGCCGGTTCCAGCTTCTGTTTTCTGTTCTGTATCATGGTAGATTGAATATGTCTGGGTTTTGTAATGTTGTTTGGACAAAACAAGCAATTGGAAGTTGTCCCCTTAGGGTCTGGGAAATTGCAATCGTATATTTTTTCATTATTTTTAACATTTAATAGGCACAGATTTCTGAAGGGATGCATGAGACGTGTCATATTTAGAACATGTGCATTTGTCCCCCTCCAATAAAAACATGAAAGTAGGGGAGGACTTTTATTTTGACGAAGATAACGTCTTTTAAAGCATAAAGAAATAAAGAAATTGGTTTTTAACAGCCAAAATATTCAGACATTGGACCCACAAACCCCTCTTTACATATGTGACATTGAAACAAAACCTACACTGATGTGTGGTCATCTTTTCTCTGTTTCATATCATAGTAAATTAAACACCTGTATATATGTATCTATAAGGAATCTGGAGATTGCATTGACAGATAATTTTCTAACATTTTACAGACTGTTTAAACGATTATTTGATGGAGTAATTGCTAAATTGATTAATAATGAAACTGTTAGTCGCAGTCCTAACTGTTTATTTCACACAGCTGTTTTTTTAATCAGATAATTGAGTGGTCCAAATGAATGAATGAATAATGTAAAGGTAGCCAGCAAGAAAAGCCTCAGGCAAACATGCACTGAAATCCTACCAGCACACAAAGTGAGAATAATATAACATGAAACAGATTTGTAGCTGAGGGCTGTAAACATCACCTTCAAGGGCTCCTGTGGGGTCGGTCCCGCCATGAGAGCAGCACTCCTTCAAACTTCTCTGACAGCAGATCAGTCACACATCTTTGTCTGTCTGTCTCTCTGTCTTCATCACCCACCCCTCAGCCTGTCCCGCTCTGATGTCTTTAGCCACCGTCTTCATCCTGCTGGTTCCTCACTGTCCTGGAAGGTATGTGTGTGTGCACCTCGAGTCCTGGTCCGTCCCATGTCCTGACATGGTTCTTTCAGCTTCTGGCTGTGTCTATGTGTGTATGTGTGTGTACTGTGTGTGTGTGTGTGTGCTCCTCAGTGGAGGTGGAGAGAGAGATGGAGAAAGACCAACCCCTCTCATTCAAACGGCCAATACAGAGCTGTAGCTCCGAGCCCCAGCAACCCCCTCCTCCTCCTCAGTTCCTCCCTCCTCTTCCTCTTCCCTCTTTATCTTCCTGTTTTATCCGCCTTGTGAACAAAACTCATCTGGCAGAAGGAAGCTGGGCTTGGCTTAGAGGGGAGGAAACATGCCATTGGTGATCTGCTGTGTGTGACAGCTGCTGCAAAACTCTCAAATTGTTCTGAACTCATTAGGTCAGACACACACACACACACACACACACACGCACAGCTCTGCCCAGCAAAGACAAAAGAATTTAAAACAGCTCCTTTTAATAACTTCAACTGATGACATAACTGTAAGTCAGCAGTATTGTCTGTTTTAATCCCCACTGTGTTTCAGTCATTGTATAAATGTGCTTTTCAGTAATGCACCAGATTCGTGAGCACTTCTTCATATTTCACTTCCACTGTATACAGCTCCAAATCTGAAGCTCTGCCTCTTCCTATTACGCAGAGCTACATTAAAGGCCCTCAGTGGGGGGAAATGAAATATGCAAACACTTTCTTGCACCATTTTATTCCACCCCAAACCTTTTCTCTCACCGATGAATATAGCATTGCCTAAAAGCAGAAAACAACATATGCTGCTGACTGCAGGCAAGCTGCTGCTGTGTTTATGAGTCCAGCACTGTACAGGGAGTAAAGCAACAACCTAATGGGGAACGAGAGAGGAATGAGAGATAGAAGGAAGGAGGAAGTGTTTTTTTAAGCTTACTTGGTTGTTACTTTTGACATAGTTACCATAGTATTCCACAGGATTTAAAGACTACTGGATGGATTGGTAGGTGAGGCATATTCAAGTTTCCTCCACTGTTCATCTTGCACAAAGCATCAGCTGCAAATTTGTTCAATATTTGAATGACCTGCAAAACCAATGACATTCCAGCCCCTGCTGTACTTTGTGCTGATTTGCCAATGCTTGCACATTATACCTGCTAAACTTCAGCAAGTTAGCATCACCGTTGTGAAGATGCTAGCATGTTAAACTACAATGGCAAACACGATAAACAATATAGAGAGCCGAAGTGAAACTTCCAGGTTCTGTTCCAAAAGTAGGAAAACCTCGTTCATAGTCCCAATTTGATTTTAAACTACATTTATAAGTGCAAATAGAGCCTTGAAACAGAGTCAGCTTAACAGCAATGTTGTGTTGCTCGCTTCATATGTCTAGATAAAGATGGTCGCTTTTAAAACAATCTAATACTGTTCATTCTGTTTTTATAGTGGCCTTTAAAAATCACTATTTCTCATAAGCAATTGTCAGTCACTGGCTGTCATGGTCTGACAGAAAAGGAACGAGCTCAGAGAGACAGGACTGATCACCATAGATGTTTTTAGACAGCAGATCTTCAAATCAGACAGATGATTAAAATAAGAGAGAGTACTGGTGTTAGGCAGAAGAGCGTGAGCCAATGAGGGAAAGGACTGAAATGCAGACAGTCAGGTAGACAGGAATACTCAAGGGATTTATTGACAGGATGAAGGTACACAAGCTTACATGCAGACAGTGTAAAGGGTTGGGGGTCAAGTTTAGGTGGCTGGAAATCAAGGACCAAAGCAACATTGACAATCTGGCAGGGAGTAATTTGGAAACGGGCCAGTTTAATACTGCAGGGCTGATGAGAGAGCGGAAACAGGTGAACAGGTGGATGAGAGAGTCAGGTGACTGGGACAGGTGGGAGAGTCTGAGGGCATGTGGTGGATGGATGGAAAATGGCAATGTAGGGACCTGGGGAGGTGAAAAGTGGGTGGAGAACACTGAACAGGAACTAAAGGGCAGACATCATGACAGACGGTTAGATGTATGAATATGGACGAAAACAAGTTACTGAGATGTTTGCAGATGCTGCTTTGTCTTCTTTTTTGAGAGAGTTACACAAGCTAGTGGAACACTGGCTAGCCTGAATGCTAATGTGGTGCTACGTCATGATAAACATCAGCTTGTTGATAGCATTAGCATTTAGCTTCAGACATGTTGTTCCTAGTATAGCACAATGACTGTAGACCTTTATAAAGATGGACGACGCAGCTCCACATCCTTCCACTGTACAAAAATGAAGCCAAAATACAAGTGCTGACATTCAGCGCTATGCTGGTGATGTCATCTGGAGCCAGAGCCTGTGCAGTTAGTGATTACGAGGTAGAGCTGGGGTATCAAGTTCCCACCTATACACACATCCGACTCATTCGTGAGCAGCAACATTGATGGCAAGTACACAAAACGACACACAGCTGTCAATTATGACGTCAAAGCCCCACTTTTTTGGCATGTAATAAATCATTTAAAAAAAAAGAATACTTAACATACAGAGGCGTGATGAGAAGGACCAAAAGACCATTTTTAGTTTGGCCCGTGTCCCTTCCACCAACATGTAGGGGGCGGGGTTTATGACTTAAACTGCAGCCAGCCACCTGCCATCAAGATGTTTTGGTTTCACTTTTAGGGGGCTGTAGAGTTGTCCATCTTTACATACAGACTTTGATCTAGCCTCACAGAACCTAGTCTTTTTTTACACTCAGTAAATTAAATTGCACAGTAATTACACTGTAAAAACACCTTATTTATCTCATTTACATACTCATAAACAAACTATTTTTTTCAGTCAATGAAACAAAGTTGGGTATGTAGCGTAAGTGTGACTTGCGGAGCACTGTGTGAGATTCCAGAGAGAAATTGTTAGCAACAAGGAACAAAGTCAAAGCAGTGTGGCCTGCTGTGTTTGTCTGGGGCAGGTGCCCTCTGCACGTCAGCCTGCCTGTGAGCGAAAAAGAGAGAGCAAGAGAAAGAGACGGAGGGGACAGAAATGTTTGGATCACTTCCCGGGAGAGGTGAGTGTTCCTAAAGCTGTACATATGGGGTCAAACAAATACGATTTCAAACAGGATGGGATATTCTCCGTTTCCCTGACCATCACAGGCACAGACCATCAGCTGACAATGAACCGCAGGGCAATTTTTAGCAGAGCAACAATGTGATAGAGATCCATGGCTTAACGGTCAGCAGCGGTCACAGCAGGAAACTGTTGACATAAACAATTCACCAACTGCACAGTCACCACCATGACACAACACTGAATACTAATATATGAAATGCCTACCAGTCTGTTTTCTTTTCCTGTTATGTTGAACAGCTGTAAGAGCTCTTTTTGATCTTTTCAAAGCGATGCTGTTTGCAGGACAGCAGTTCAGAGGTCACAGCAGCCTTTACAGTTTATTCCTACTCCCTCCTGACTCTCTGTATAGGGCATCATTATATGATAATATTCAGCACAGTTCTCCAACACAAGAGACCAATTATACATAATCCTCACCTTTGAAAACCACACTGCGAGGCACATTCAGAATTATCAATGGGTCTACACCAGTAAGAGCTTTTATGCACAGTGCAGGTGTGTGCTTAAAAATAGGGTGGTCATTTATTGCTTTTTTAAATACAAGAATAGGAAGTGCATCCATGGGTTTCATGTTTTTGCCAAATTATTAAACACCAAATACACTCCTGTGAGTTGCCAGTGAAGGACACCTCAGTGTAGGCGTTTCACCTTCACACCAAACACTCAGCAGCAGGTTTCCATGTGTGCACTGAACATGTTTTTTTTCTATGTTGCCATGGCATCATAGTCAGGGTTATATGTGTTGAGTGAAGGCTGACTGGGCGCAACGCCACCAGAAACAGCTGGGCCTCATGCCAAAGGGACTGGGGATGGGTTGCAGATAGGGATCCAGCAGTGAGGAATGACCCTGTTAGGTTGTCTTGTTCGGAAAGTTCCATCAGTGTCTCCGCTAGCGCAGCCTCTACAACCAACAGGCCACATGGTTAGCAGAGAGAGGAGGAATTAATTGTTTAATTGATCATTTCATGATGGATTTTTCTTTTTCATGACTAAGCACTTACTAGATGGAAAGAAAAAACAAGGAAAAAAGCTAGAAAGCACTCAGCGGTGGACAGTCGTCCCTGTTTTTCTTGACTTTACTTAATTTAATCGCATAGCAGGAAACAAAAGTGGGGCAAAGGGCTCATGCTTACATGCTGTTTATAGATATGTGATGGAGAAAGACATGTATGTTTGCTGGAATAAAACTTAAAATGCCATCAGATGTTGAAGGATTTGGGAAAATTATATATTGTTTCAACAACTTTGTCAGGCTCATTCATATATGTTATACACCACATTGGTGAAGATTGGATTAAATGTGTTGGATGCTATAACCTTAGCAAAGCATTCAAATTCAAAATGTTAGGCAATCCTTTGAGCAAAGAAATATGTGAGAACTATGATTTGTCCTTATAATTAAGCTTATCTGCTGTTCAGGATTTACAAGCAGCATAAAGTGCTTTTTGGATGGTATTGTCTGCATCCAAAAGCAAGTCAGTTCTTCCTTTGCAGATGCCAACTTCCCACCAAATCTGTTAGTTTGGAGTTGAGATATCAAACACATTGGACTGAAAACATGATCTCTGTGGTTAAGATAATAAAATCAGGAAAACTATTCATGTGAACAGTAGGGTGAATAAATATCAACAAAATAGACCAAACCAGGCAGGTTACAGTTAAACCGCGGAAATCTGTGCCTGGTGGATTTGTCCCTCTCAGCTCCCTTACAGATAATGATGGTGTAGGAGCTAACAAAAATGGGGACTAATTCATTTCATATCATGCCTAACTTTAGTCTGAGGATGCTCGGTTCAAAATGAGACAAAACTTTTTTTATGGATGTCAATTTTTGAGACTTGACGAGGTCCAAAATGTTGGTTTTAGCAGAGATTGTTTCTGGAAAACCCTGACCGGCCGGTTAATGGGAGTGAGAAGTCATCAGTCAAAGATGGTATAAAACAGCCAACAAATTGTGAACCATCACAACCACGAGAGGTCCTGGAGCATACAGTCAGACATGTGCACACAAAATATGAGGCTGATTGTTCCAGTAGTTTGAGAGACTAGCTGCAACCACAAACACAAACACGTATGATCCCCTCCAGGCTTACACCTGTCAGAGATAATGCAGGCAACAAATTTAAGAAACCTGTCTCAGTTGGAAAGACTTTATCTAAAGCAGCTCTGGTTCCCCTCCACATATTATTATCATTTTTTGCAGCATGCATTAATCAACAGCCCTTGTTTGCATTTTTGGCACGCATGCACAGTACTGCAGTGACCAGAAATCAACTCTGAACCTCATTCGTTGGCAGGCAAATACTTATTGATTCCCTGACAACAAACCCAAATGTGTAAATATTTATTAAGGTGCTGAAATGAAACTTTTTTTTAAAATGGACTCATATTTGATCTGTATGTTATTCATTTCAAAATGTCCAACTTTTGGCTATAGTGTGTGTGTGTGTGTGTGTGTGTGTGATTTGGAGCTTTAAAAGATTAGTTTGGATTCAGCAATAACACAGAAAAAGTAATCTAGATAGAGGGAATGGTAGATTAGCAGCTCCTGTGTTCAGCGAGGTAAAATAATGTCATTGGACTCCGGCTTTGAAGAGAGAGCATAGATAATTTTCACTCATAGTTCAGCTGTCGGAAAAGGGGTTGCTGCCGATTGATTTTCTGTCAGTTGACTAATTGATTAAATGGCTAATTGTTTCAGGTCCGCCCTGCTTTAGCTTTAGTATAAAACAGGGAATATCCAGCTCATATAAACTATTTATTGGTAACTTTTTAAAAACACACCTTTAAGCCACATTCTGAAGAACATGATTTACAAGAACAAGGTTTACAAATAATATATATATATATATATATATATATATATATATACCAAAAGACTATGTGTTTTTTGTCTTTGTGTGTGTGTGTGTGTGTGTGTGTGCTGGGTGTGTGGCAACAGTGAAGTAAGTGGTAATCAATTGTCATTGGAGGCAACAGAGCTCAGTTGCACACTTCTCCAGCAGCAATTCTCCAGAGCAGAGGCTGAAACACCGCAGGCATGCAGAATGAATGGATTTCCAGTGGATGACACTAATGCCTCACGAGATGTTATGTTGCATATCGAATCACATGGCTGGTGAATAATCTGAATAAACATTAGATACTTCCACTAGTTTTTGTTTTCACATGCCACTCTTCAATTTCCAAGTCTTAACTTCACCTCTTCCCCTTCAAAACAGCAGATGTACAGTTAAATAAATCATGGCACAATGTTGGAAAAGTACTTGACGGTCATCTCACCTGTTCTAGCTTGTCTTTGCGTCGTAGGAAGATGGATGCAGAGTAGCCCTGCTGTTGGACAGCGCTGTAGCTGCTGCTTTTCATTTGGGCCACACAAGGCAGGGGCGCTGGGGGAGCCTCCTCTTGCCCCCTCGACCTTGGATCATCTGACAGTTCCATTGATGACCTGTGTGCTGCTGTCTACTGGGGTACAGACAGTCTGATGTACACACACACAGACACACAGAACCAAGCACACATACAGACGCTGTCACTCCCGTCTTCCCTCTTCTATCATTCAGTAGCTGAATCAGCCACTATTTGTCTCTGTGCTGTCTGAGCTACAGTATGTCTGTTTGTGGCCAGAGCACCAATGCGTCCTCACACTCTCCCACACTTGTTGGGGAGGGTTTGTGTGCGTCTTTGTGTGTGTGATTGTAGTACAGTCCCCCCCAGGCGGTACGGGAGGGGCAGGCAATTGGCTTCTGTGGGCTTAGAGACGGGGCGGAGGTGCAACTGGACAAGACGGGAAGAAGCAAGGAGAGTAATCAGATTGGGAAAAGTGTGAGGAGATAATCAGACATAAAGACACGTACACACTCTCACACACAACTGTACGAAATCTAATTTCTCCCATTTGCACCTCACGTACAGAATACTGATACTGGCAGAGGCAGAGTGTCCTGAAGTACTGCAGCCTCACCTTAAGAAACCTTTTGCTCAGGTCGAGAGAGACACCATATGCCTGCTATAAAAAGGGCGCACACACACACACACACACACACACCCTCACACCCACACACACAAACAAGGGGACCGAAGGTTTTTATGGCCAGCACAATTTAAATTATGGGTACAAAAAGGTGCTGGTGCAAGAAAAATTGACTTTGCAGAGCTCTAATTCAAAACACAAATCCCCTTGAGGCCAGTGTGTCAATACTCGCAGAGCTACTGTATGTAGCCTTTAATCAGTGGTTGTGGAGAATTTTAAAATGAGACCGTGATAGCTGTAATGTTTTTAAAGCAATAGTTCAAATAGGAGACTTGGATCACTACGGACAAGCAGTATGGAGATATTTTGAGGTTTCAATTATGTGTTTTGGACATTTGAATCTGGGGTGCTGTAAGCCTCCATTAGGTGGAGTTGTGTTGCTACCCCCTCTCCCCTTGGATCTCCGCAAGTGATGTGAGGACTCTTAAGGCCCAAACATACTCGTACTATAAGCGGAGCAGACTCTGCGAGGAATGTCCGCAGTCATTCGGGCTTTCATAGTCGAGTGCACTTCCACATTGTAGTTTCCTGTAAAAATGTCTGTGAAAAATCCCCGCGATGTGAAAATTACACGCAGAGCGGAGTGGTCGTAAAAAATGAGCTTTGCGCGCACAGGGCTTGCGGACATCCGCTTTGACTCCGCGCGGACCTCCGAACATAACCCCCTGTAAAACTGGAAGAGCTTTTTTTACACTTTTGGTTTTTTTACAACAAAGATACTAGTTGATTAATGAGCTTTAGACATGCTGGCAGGCAGATTTTGTTACTTGTGGACAGAGTGAGGCTAGCCGTTTCCCCCCGCTTTAAGTCTTTATGCTAAGCTAAGTCAAACACTTTAGGAGAGTAGTATCAACCCAGGTGTCAGAAAACATGTTGGCACTGTACATTTCTGCAAACCAAGCATACATTACATTGTTATGTTTTATACCTTGAAATTTTACATTTCAACAACACTGTGATTAACTTGCTTGATTATTGTCAGGAAAAGATCATGTTTTGGATTTAAATACCTGCCTTTTGTGGCACCATCTTGTATGGGGTGTAGACGATATAATATAGTGCTACAATGTTGTATTGATTTCTTGGACAACCATATGATATTTGCTGATATTTTGAGGTCTGCCACAATATAATTTCTACTCGATTTAGATCAGGGGCCTGTGGCTGATATGGGACGATATCAGTAAATGCTCTCATCTTTTCTGTAGCGGCTTGCCATAGTCTGCCTGGGCTTGGCTGCTAGTACTGTTTGAATGGTTAGAAAGACGGTGTGCTTGGAGGCAAATGGTGACACAAGGTGTATGAATGTTTTCACTTTGCATCGATGATATTGGATCACTGATTATCGAATCAATATATTGATCCAGACTGATGTATTGTTAAACCCCTTCTACTCTGGCAGGAAACGCAGCGAAATCTCGATAAAAAACATTGCTTTTCATGACACTGTCCTTAGTTGAGAAACAGCGACGAGTTGCTAAAAAACACCCACATTTGATCATGAAAACACAGTGATGACTTGCTGAAAAAACCAACTGGTTTTGTTGTTTGCTGGACTCACACAGTGGTGGTCTGCAGCTTGGCAGGCATCTCGCCTAGCTTTCGCACCATCCACCGTTCCCTCCACCTCTGCATGACAAAGCCAACTCACACACTACGTCACTTTAAAAATGTTGATATGATACCTATGGAATGTAACAATGTAATGAATCTATGGTTGCAGAAATGTACACTGCCAACATTTTCTTCTGGTGACTTGGCTGTTACTGTCAATCGTCGCATTTAATTCTCTGCAAGAGAGCAAATAAGCATATTTACTAAAACAATGATCAAGTACAAGATTTTTTTTAAGTAGAGATGGCAAAACTTTCATCTTTTCAACAGTAAAGGTCAGTCAGGCATTAGTCTTGATAGATTGTACCTACTTAACTGTGTTTGTGAACTACTTTTACACAACTATAGTGCTGAGAAAGCAGTTTTTGCCTTATCCTATGTTCTCCTTGCCAAAGCCCATAAGTTGTGATGGTCCATCAATGAGGAGGTGCAGAATATGTAAATACCGCCAGTATCATGCACACACACAGCGCAGCGTCATACATCTTATTCACTCTGAGGCCGCACGGGTGCTACATCATCAATGACAGTTCAAATTACACTGAATAGGGCACACGCTGTGCATCACCTGGCAAATATCTTATACTCCTATTAATTTTTAATTTGCCTACATGAGCAAATAAACACATCATTCTTATTTTAAGGAAGGCCAGAGTGACAGCCCAGAGCCCAAAAAGCTGCAGTGACATGAATATTTTATTTATATGCAATAAATGCAAGCAGTGTGAGCGCGGCAATGAAATCTACAGGGAACCTGAACTTAATAAAACTAAGCGCAAACAATCCAGCCAAACTGTTCCCACTCAGGTGAACACCTGCAGAAGCGCTGATGTGCACCAGCGGCCGCGGTGAATGTTGTTCGCAAGGGAGAAAAACCCTGACACAGCTTTAAGGATTAAGGAAGTAGAGCAGAATATCTGGAGACATACAATTAGCAGTGCAGTGGCTCTGGCAGCGGGGGCCTCTAAAACCTAATTTGTCTTGTGTACTTGACTCTGCAAAGAAAGAGAGAGAGGACAAGTTTGGGAGGGGGGTTGGGCTTCTCAGAGGTTGTAGCTCTGGCTGATGGCTGTCACTTAACTAACACCTGCATTAAAATGTTTACTTTACCATGCAATTGCTTATTTTTTGTCCACCTAGGGGCAGTGACACTTTGTAAATTCAACACTTTGGTGAATTTGTTACATTACAAACATTCTTCATGACTTGAAGAAAACAGGGACCACTTTTAATAAAAGCAAAACTCTATGTCAGTACAAACTGTCTCACGCATGGCTGAGCAGCTTGTGCAGCATAATCCAAGTCACATTTCTCCAGTCGTACACTCAGCACTTCCCCAACACATGCACTGTGAACATCCACTGTAAATAAGAGTAAGAATAAGAATAGCCTTATTCGATAAAGGTTGAATAAAAGCATTTTTTGTGGAAACGTTACACTTCTGCATCATGAGCATGCCTGGGCACTCGTGTACATTTGAGCTCCGCTTGAGTTCCAACATATGCACATGCCCATCCACTGTTTGAGAGAGACTGTTTGTACTGCTACGTTTAAAGTCATAATGTTTTAAAAATGCATGTTTGGGAAGTAAATGAGACTTGGATTATAGTGTGGGAGTTTTACGTTTACGTTTGCTGTGGCGGCATGTGCAAAAACAAAGTATTCCTCACAAATTCAAGGTAAGGTATATAAGAGTAAGGTAAAGTAATTTAGGTATCTAAGAGTAAACTCTCTTGTGTCAATGGAATTAAAAATAGTTGTCAAACCACGAAAGCCCTCGACCCAACCCTTTACAGAAAAGACGAGGAAGACAGCAAGAAGTATCTTGGCATATAGCTCCCATCCTCTCTTCAGCCAGTTTGAGCTCTTGAGCTCTGGGAGGCGTTACAGAGTCCTTCTGGCAACCAAAAATATATTTAAAAAGTCCTTCATCCCAAGTGCCATCAATATTCTCAACTCAACAAAGTGACTGATTAGTAGAAGTATGAAGTGGCATACAATGGAAACACTTGCGTACAGCACAAAATGAGCACAGTATTTAAATATAATTAGTTACTTTACACTGTGAATTTGCACTGCAATGGAATTAATGTGAGAAAAAGAATTCAACATAATCGCTCATGATTATCATGCATTTTATTGGAAATGAGACAAACAATACACAGGTATTGCAAGGTCAACATTTAACCTAACATCATTACAAAGGAAAGAAAAAAATCATACAAAACATCCAAACAAAAATTCTCCAAATGCTCAAACAAAATTAAAGACAAAGTACAGTAGGTGCTGAGCACACAATGCAGTTATCAATCGTTATTCAAGTTGTTTTGGCTAAAATGTTTCAACAGTTCTGATCAGGTTACATTCATGTGTAAACATTGGTATGAGGCAAGACACTGGAAAACCTACGGTCATTACACTGTCCATCGTTCCGTCGTATCGTCAACAATAAAATGCAGCTGCAGGACTCGGAGGTAGCCCCTGTCTATGCTGGTTCAAACACAACATTTTGTTTGTGATCAGAAAATAACTTGACAAAGCGTTCGTCAACAGGCAGCTGGCTTTCACCCTGTTTTGTTTTTGGTCGAGGATCAACATGATAATGGAGCGCAGTAGGGGCACGTCATGTCCTGGTCCCGTAGAGATGAGTAGCAACATATATCAGCTTTGTAATGTGCAAAACAAATTTCACCTCCACCTCACCATCTCCTATACACTGTAGCATCTTTCTTCTCAAACTGTAATGATTGTTTGATCCAGGGCACTTGTGACAAAATACATTTGGAAAACCTTTCTGGGAGCTACATTTGATTTTATACTTTTTATGAACACACACGGTCTATCTTTGATACACTGGTTTCAAATGACATCGCCACAGGGAAAAAAAGGCATGGATGGGAGTATTTGATTTAACTATAATAAACATTTACACTGGTACATACTGTACATACCCAGTTCTTTTCCCAGCAAATAAGCAACGTGGCCTTTTCTGATGGAAAATCATTACCGAGACAGGTTCGGGGATTGCAACTGCAACAAATCAACAATATATTCATCTTTAGAAATAAGTCTATGGCGGGACAGAAGAACACTATTCTCACAGCCTGCACTTCTGCTGAATCATTTTTTGACACAATTGCACCTTTCTAGTTTGGGTCTCTGCATTGGCTCCGAAGGGTAACTTTGATATTTTTTAACCTGGACTTGTTTCCCATGTTTTTGTGTCTGACTAATGGGAGCAACTTTTTTGAAAAATTGGTCTAGTATTGAGCGAGAGGGCTGTAGCTGCCAGCAGTGAAACAAGCTGTAATGTAATATTAATGGGCAATTTCGCAACTTCAATTTATTCCATGTCGAGTTCTTGCTTTTGTCACTGACAGGGTCAGACTGTTATTTTAGGTGCCTAACAACAGTTTGGAAAGGATCCCTACAGAGATAGACCTTTTGGAAGAGTAACATCCTTTTTGTTTAACCAGAAACCACCCTGAAATCGCCCTTGCCAAACCCACCAGACTCCATTTAAATAAACAGCAATTGTATCACCTTTAAACACAGTTCATTCAAAACCAACAGGAACAAAATGAAACTAACCAAAGCCATCTTGGCATCTCTCCAATGTTCCAACAATCTCTAATTCTGGTTTGGTTGAAATAAATCCTTAATTCACCTAGTTAAATCTGAAAACATGCTGCCTCTATACATGCTTAAATTACTGTTTTTTTAAAATAAGTCTGGTGGGTTGGGCAATGGTGATTTTGGGGGCTGTTTCTAGTCAAATAAAAAAGATCTTAAGTATTTAAGGGATCCTCTTCATAATGTTATTAAGACACTTGAGCCTGTCAGTGGCAAAACAAACACTCTTAGTAATGCATGCTGATGGTGCACAAATGACCATTACAGTGCAGCTGTTTTTTGGTCACTGCTACAGCTGTCTTGCTAAATACTGGACCAGTGTCGAAAAATTAGTCACTCAGACACGAAACATGAAAAAATAGGGTCCATGTTAAAAAAAACCCTTTCGCTTGTTCAGTCAGCTGACTGATCAGCTTATGGTTCAAACAGAAAGATTTCAAGGCTTGTGTAAAAACACAGTGAGAGAAAGTAAGCAGGATTTTGGAAAGTTTATCTTTAACATTAAATCCTCTCATCTTTTACATCTGTACTTCTTTCAAAAGCTTTTAAGGATAATGGATAATAAGAATGAGCTGCAACACAAAGACACAGATGGGTTACTGTATATTATGTCATAGCTTCTTCATAAGCTCACCAATTAATACTGTGAAGTCTTCATATTGTATATCTGACAAGAGCTGCTATTTGGTAGTGTTGGACTTTTACAAAGTGCTATCACGAATCACTTTCACAGTTCGGGCAGTCAGGCTTTCCCATCATCCTTTTTCCTCCATCATCTGAGACCAAATTTGTAAAAAATCTTCTGACCTTGCGTCTTCAGGATTTGTCCAATTTAAAGGATGCATTATGAATTATGTCCTTGGTGTATCAGTTGTAGGATCTTGAGCCCTGTCGGGGTCCTGGGTCTCGCTCTGCCACCGCTGCCTGGTCTGAAGCACCGCAAGGTTCAGTGGCCAGTCCTTCAGGCCTGGACAGTGTGCTGGAGGAGGCTTCAGCTCCAGGGTGCAACACTGCCGCCCCCTGCTGAGTCCCGGGACTGATCTTCTGGTCAGTCAGAGGGCTGGTCAGGCCCAGATTGGACAGGGCATCCAGGGTGCCGTCTGGGTCCACCATCATGTCAATTACTGTCAGATTGGTGCAGAAGAAATATTTGAAATTAGCACTCGAGTTAACACAACTGGATGTTTCTTAGTTCACTAAAAAATAGAAAAGCATCACATCCATACCAAGCAGTTGTCTCTCCACTCTCCTCAGGTCTTGAATAATGCTTGAAATCTCCTATTAAGAGAACATTAATTTAAAAAAAAAAATTAATTGGATGATGTGATTAAGTAAGACAAAGTTCATACACCAAGTAAATCAAGCTTAATTCATCTCTTCGTTGCTGCAGGACTACGTTTGGAACTGTGCCGTGATGCTTTATGAGCCCTGTGACTGTTCGGTGGATGGACATATCTCTTCAGGGGTTCACATGAGGCCAGGGTGGGTTAAAGGCAGGATTTATCAACCTGCTCCAGAGAGAGGCAGAAGTTTTATGGACTATAACTTTTTCACCAGCAGCAGCTCGTAAGTCTTTTTTCTCCATCAGAACAACAATATTTGGTGAGCTCTGTTCTCCAAAAAGGGAATTTGCAAGGTAATCAAAACTGTGTGTGCAAGACTGAAGTGACTTGGATTTGATCTCCCAGACAGCTGTAATTCTGTCAGCACTCACTACGATTGCTTCAGTAAGTAATCAGACACTGTGAGGTTTGTACAATTATAGAGAGAGCGAAGGAGTGGAAAACTGTAGCATTAATTTCACCCTTTGAAAAGCTAATGGATTACTGACATAAACAGATTCTTAGGGAAAATAAATTCATTACTGTAACCATTTTGCATTGGCTGTCAGTCTCTGCCTTTCTATATCAGCTTATGCCAAACTAATGTCAAGAAGCAAACACTATCCTGATTAAACTTCCATGAAATTAATCTGTCTGATGACTGTATCGAAATGCCTCACATTTACCAGGAACAATGCACTTGGTGTTCCTTAGTACATTATTGTCAAATATATAAAAGTTATAAAGTTACGAGGACAGAATAATCACTCGTTAACATATGCACACCCACACAAGCGCACCTTTACTTTTTTTTAAACCACATAATCTTTCAGGCATCACTTTAAATTAAACAGCGGTTATCACTTTATTCACGCATTATGACACTGTGATGAAATCCTTCCCACACATCATGCAAAAACGTTAGAGCTGTGCTAGCAGCTCTGTGGAGTACATCCCCAGTGTTCAGCACAAGGAAATGCATCTCTTTACATAAGATAAAAATGCCGCAGCAGAGAGGGCAGAAAAGTTGAATGTTTAAAGAGAACTGGACACAATATCGGAGGACTGGCAGTGCGTTGAGCCCATATGAGCAAGCGCACTAGAGACTTCCAACTGCCAAGCTGGCCACTTCCCGTTTAGCGCTATGCTAACTTCAAAATAAAATAACTTCTAGACTTTTGAAACGTTATGGGACCGAATGGATCAAATTCTGTTGGTGAAACAAGTCATTTCACATGGGCTGTAATACCCAAAGACATTTATCCACGTATTAATAGATGTCTCTTTCACAATGTAAGTCTATAGGAAAAAGTATTTTTGGCCCCAATGGTGTGACATCACTGACCCAGAAGTTGTAATTCCACTGTTGTGCCACTACAAAAATTGGCTTCAAAGTCCAGAGCACTTCCTGGGTGAATGGATTCTCCCTGTCCAGCCTTATATAATATGCACATGGAGCAGTACAGAGACAAAAACAGGACCATTAATGCATGGCGAAAAATTAGTGTGGTGGTCCACTATGCATGCACTATATGTTACACAGCTAGCATGGTACCATTGATAGCTAGCTAAACACGTCTTCGAACTTTTCACTTAGAAAAAAATCTGTACAAAGAGCTTTATTACATCCATGTATCTGTTAGCTAATTAGTTTTTATGCTCACTGTCTGTGGTACAGTGCGTATGGTCTGTCCAAAATCCGCCATAAAAAAAAACAACAGAATTACCACTTCACAGTTTTATGCCTCTGCAAACTAGTCAAGTTTCTCTAACAGTTTACATCCATGTCTGTGAAAACATGGATGCTTTACACTCATCTTCCCCCCAATAACACAGCTGATCTAAACAATCAGCACAGTTTCATGGTAGACACCCAAGAATAGTGTTACCAATTCAGCATTCGACTAAATGTTCTGCTCCTGTGATAAGACGCTGAGTAATGGCCAGAAAAGTGTTTTTGCAGAACATTATGATGTCAAAGTGAGGCTGATCTTTTACCTTTTGGGTACAAATGCCATCACGTCATCATTTTACACTATTAGACATTTGAAATTTTGTCATAATTACATATGAATTCTTTAGTTATGGCCAAAAACATATTTTGAGAGTTCACAGTGACCTTAACCTTTGATATTTGCCTGACAAATTCTAATCAGTTCATTGCTGAATCCAAGTGGACATCTGTACCAAATCTGAGGAAACTCCCTAAAGACCTTCTTGAGATATTGTGTTCACGAGAATGAGACAGGTGCAAGGTCACAGTGACTTTGACCTTTGACCACCAGAATCTAATCAGTTCATTGTTGAGTCCAGATGAACATTTGTGCCAAATCTGAAGAAATTCCCTCAATGTGTTTTTGAGATATCACATTCACAAGAGTGGGACAGACAGATGGGCGGCAGACAGATGGACGTGCGTACGGACAACCCGAAAACACACCAGAGCAGAGGCATAAAAACAGGACGTAGTTTTGCAATCACATAAGAGATCACTGAGGTTCTTAAAAGGAATGAATGGACCTCCAGTTGACTCGCACACAGAGATATGTGGCAACGCGTCATTAGCAGGCAACATTGACTATGTTCACCATCTTTGTTAAGCCTGTTAGCATGCTAACATTTACTAATTAGCAATAAACACAAAGTACATCTGAGGCTGATGGGAATGTCATTACTTTTGTAATTAGCAATATAATGGACAAAGCACCTGCTGGTCCTGGACGAAAGGTGGAAGGATCGCCAACGTGATTACAATTCAACCTGGGGGGAACATAAACGTCTGAACCAAATTTTATGACAATCCTTCCAATAGAGTAGGCCTATTTCAGTCTGGACAAAACGGTGGACCGACAGACAGTGCCATCTTTAGAGTCATGCTGCTAGTGAGGCTAAAAATACTACTGTCTTGTGTATTTCAAGGGCCTTCAGCAGATATATAGACAAAGTGTGAGAAGTGGACAGGCTCATCACCTTATTGGAGCTCTTGAGCAGCAGGGAGTCGTGCTCCGCCTGCAGTTTGTTCTCAATCTCTTCCCATTTCCGTTCTTTATCCTTGAAGAGGATCCTGGAGGCCAAGTTGGCGCAAAAATAGATGAAAGTAAAATACATTAACATATTTTTATTATACCTCCTGATAGAAGTATTAGTTGACTGTTAGAGTGATTTCATTCATCAGCTGTAGACTGTAGGAGTGAAAAAAGGGACATGTAGCTGGCTGTCAGTGTAAACCTTTGTGATGTGCCACTCAGTTTGTGTTGCTTGGCCTAGTTCTGACATCAAACACAGACAGGAATCTTTTATATGTTTCTATTTTAACAATACTGTCCTGCATTTATCCGTTTCTAAATATAACATCACACCAGATTACAATAACAGCACGTTCCTCCTCCCTTTAGTGATGTGACTCTCACCTGATTTTGCAGGTTGTTTTGTCAACAGACTGACGTATCCTTGCTGAGAGCTGAGTCACAGAGGCTAGTAGTAAACTGTCGAGCACCGCCTGGTAGATGATTAAAGAAACACATCGATGTCACTTTTATTTAACAATGGCATACAAATAATGCAGATGGTGGAATTGTAGAGAGAAACTGCAGAAGCTAACACAAACTTTACAGTGCTATTGCTAAATTTAGGCTAATTCTAGCCACGATGACTTTGCATTTACACATTCATGCATTACACACACAGTCTGTCTTATTAGCTCAGCCAGTAGCTTTGGGGCCACTAAGAAGCGCAGGTTGTCTGTCCCTGTAGTTGGCATGTAGGGAGCTCCATCTAGTGGCACACTGTGGTACAACTGTACAGTATGTCCAACAACAAACTGCTGCGGAGGTGGAAAATAAAGTTTGTATGACCTACATTTTCAGACTTTAATGTCAGAGGAGTGTTTACAGGAGTGTACACAGTGTTTGTCGTAACTCCTACTTGCTGTAAAGACTATACTATTCTACATGTTGAGAACTTGTTTAATATTAACACAGAGACTCACATCATCTCTGTTCCATGTCTGTCGGCGGATGGCACGGGAGCCCTGTCCACCAGAGCCTCGGGGTCGAAGCTCCACAGACCGCCCATTGGTCCCCTCTGCAGAAGGTCCACTTGGGTCCAAGTTGTCATCAAACACACGCTCCTCCAACTAAAACACAATTATAATTTCATACAAAATGAATGTTATTTCTTAAGACCCTACGTTTGGTCAGTTTTACATCTGATTTTGTTAAGAATCTAAAGTCTTGGTATTTTGTTACTATCTAAACTATCTATTTGCACAGGAACAGTCACACTGCTGCTTTTTGGCTATTTGCATCCATCCATGATGCACTATTAAAGATCCCACTGCATGCTGTGATTGGCTAGTACTTAGGAAGACATTAGGATTAGGGCAAAGAGGTCATGATTAGGGTTAATATTTGGCCGTCACGAATATTCTCTGGGATTAAAGTGGTAAATTTGCAGGGGAAAAAAATCACAAATGCACCGCCAGAAAGTCAGGTGACGCAGTATCAAGAGAAACACAGTCCATGGAGGTAGTAAGATGTGGTAGATGACTGGGTAAAGTACAGGACATTCACAGGGGACTGTGTGAGTCTGCCTTGACTCTTTATTTTTAGACTCATTTGACTCATTATTTTCAGTTTATAGGATGCATAAAGCTGCTGAATGCACACTGTGTTTATAAACTCAAGCAGAAAAGCTGAATAGACTTGTTTGTGGGAAGTTCATATTTCAACGTTGCTATGACAACCAGAATTATACACAAAGGCATAAACAGCCATATTGGCTGTTCTGCTCTGGGTGCAAACAACACTGCTGGCCATGGACACCTCAGCGCTAAAAGCATAATTAGCCTAATTATTTTATAATGTGTTGAGTACCAGAGCTCCGGGGTCTGTGGCTGCAGGGCTGACTGAGTCGATCTCTCCTGCCACATCATGAATTTCTCTGGCGAGCATGGCCAGGTCTTTGGCTAAGTCCTGGCTTATCCTGATGAACAAACACAAATGTGAAATCAGCATCGCATTCATGTTAGAACAGTTTATCTTCTTCAAAAACACTGCACAACCCAACACAATACTGAAAAATAATAACAGCTATGTGCCTCTATGCAGGAGAAGGGTGTTTGAATACTGTCATCATGACTCATCACTGTTCTCAAACTGCACTGAAGTTCCTCTCACCCACGTACCTGGCTATTTCCTCGCTATGTGCCGTCCAGTCTCTCATGTACTCGTCCTGTTCCCTGGAGTGCTGCTTCAGGGCAGATAGGCCTGCAGGGTTAGGAGTTGCTGGGGCCGAACCTCCGAGTTGGGCTACCCGAGTGGCAGGGAACGGCCGCGTGTGGCCCTGCTTGGACATGTGGCGGTTTGAGCCATACTCGTCCTCTGAGGTGGACGCATACTCAACAGGCACGCGGCGCCACCGAGTGCCAGCTAAGATTAGGAAAGAATGGAAGTTAAGTTACAGTGTTTTGATTGTGCTGTGAACACAACTTCAGGTTGACATGGGAAATGAAATGTGTTAGCAAACAGAGAGCAACATTAGCTTTCATTTGGAGTTATGTTTCTGGCAACCTGGCAAACGTCGGTCTAATATTTGCTGTCATTTCAGCCCTGCTTAGTCTCAGGGCCTCACCATGCCACGCCCACTTTTAAACAGTCGAATTAAATTCCTCTCAATGTTATATCCTGCCTGCCTTTTCTATTTCTCTTGGAAATATGTCACCATACTGACGCTAGATACTCTTGAAATGCTCTTTTATCTGGACTTTAGAGAATAGTATGTTTTACAAGCTGGTAATTACAGATATTTTCATAATATTTGGGTAGTAAAGCATCAACTGGAACATGAAAACAACAGGATGTGAGAAAGATGAAAGGAACAAATTACTTACACGCAGGTGTAACATGCCCATAGGAGGAGGTGCCTTTACCCTTGTCAGGCAGCTTGGAGGCGCTGTTCGCCCTAGCTCTGGGTCCAGACACTGAAGTCACATTAGACCCTCTCAGTCCTTGTCTGATGGCATAATCACCAGCAGCACTCCGGGCCCCCAGACCTCTACTCCTTGTCACAGTGGCCTCTGAGTCACTCTGGGCTGATGGGGAGCCCACCCTCGGCCTCCTTGGCTGAGCTAGAGCCTCTATCCTGGACATTCCCCTTTTTGCCATCCCTGTCCTGGATGTGGAACTGGCAGTGGAGGCCTCAGAAGCTACAGACATGCGGTCAAGATCAGCAGGTTCGGTGTCTGAGGAGTCCCCCAGCCGGGCTCGTCTGAGTAGGGACGCCCTGGTGGGCCTGGGCTTGGGCACACTAGTAGTTTTACTTGTTGCAGAGGAGGCTGAGGGCTGGGTGATTTTAGCTCGACTCGACTTGGTGCTAGCTCCCACTGTTGTGCCACCACTCTGGGCTCTGGTGTGTGAGCTTCTAGATTCTTGTGTCGAGGTGGGCTGAGAGTCAGAGAGGAGTGAGTTAGAGTTGACGTCATCATCAGTGAGGTCCAGGGAAGTCCAAGGGCGGCTGGGCTGCGGAGGACCAGATCCCCTGGTCTTGGCCCTCCTGTCCTGGGTCTCTCGGCCCCCAGTCAGACCTTTGCCGGATGAGCACACTACCGTTCTCTCCTTCTGCTGTCCTGCAAGAGTTCGGCGTTTCTGGATTACTTTTCTTGCTCCATCAGCCTGGCTTACTGTGCTGGTCGTGTCCACGTCTGACTCTGGTGACATGGAGCCTTCGATGGACTGACTTGGTGGATCACCTTGGTCTGACACAGTCGTCTCTAAAAAGGCTGCAACGGCCTCTGAATCTTTTTGCAGTGTGGCGCTGTCAATGCCAGTCTCCTTACTCTGAGTTCTGCCTGTGAGCCCATCAATACGAGGTATGAGCTCAATGGGCACGTTGGCGCTTGGTTTCTCCACAGTAAAACTCTCCTGCCTCAACAATGGTTTCCCACTACTCTCCCTAGCCTTCTCCTCTTCCTTTTTCCTCCTCCGTGACTCATCCATTCTTTTCTCCCCACTAGTCAGTGGACGAGGGGGGAGCTTGGCCAACACACCTGACTGGCCTGATCTTCCACCAGCACTGTCCTGCGACTTGGCTGGTGAGGAGCGACTGGGGCTACCCCCGTGACTGCCCACACCTCCACTGCCATGCCGAGTCTTTCCTCTGACCATCTTCTCCTCCTGGCTCTCCTTCTCCTGTAGCTCTGTGTCCTGTTTCTCCCCCATATCTGCACGCAGGCCTGCGCCTGGGGTTCTCCTTCCTAGAGCGAGCTCTTCACCAGGCAGCTGGGGCAGGGTTCTTCTCTTACGCTCTGTGTAGCCAGACGAGGCAAATGAGGCTGAATGGCTGGATTCACTTATTTCAGCTGAAAGGAGAGGGAAACATATTATTAGTGATGTGGGTCCTCAGATTAATGGGTATTACATATCAGTGGGGTTGGTATGCTCATAGAACTGATGCACTGGCTCTGTGGTTTCCATTCAGTCATTCTCTTCCTACTAGATGGAGCATATGTTTGTGCTATTCATATTTAAACGAATTGTTCTCACAGAGGTGGCCAAAGACAAATTTACTGCTTTAAATTGAAGGAGTATATTGAGTATTGAGTATCTTGAAGTGAGAGTTCAAGAGACGCCTTTGAACATGTTTTCCCCTCAACAAACTTTGATCTAAGTTTAAAATGTTATCTTGCCCAATCCCCACTGAGCTATGCCGATGTAGTTGGTACCAATGGATGCCTTAGGTTTAAAAATGAACACTCGACAGCCTCTTAAAGACGATAATGATTCCCTTAAAATGTTTTTTCCAGGGCAAGGCCAGTGGAGGGAGGCCAGCCAATGAACCAAGCAGCAACCCTCTCAGCTGAAAAATGTGGCCAACACTGAAGTACCAAAAACTTTAGTTCCTGGAATGGCCACTTGAGGCCGACTCCAGGAGCTCTCACTCATCCACAGCTTCACCCTCTCTCCTAAATATGGTCACTTTTGACTCAAAAAACCAAGATGGCGATGGCTTAAATGCCAAGCATGAGGCTTCAAAACAGGAACCCACAAACCAATGGATGATGTTGTGGTAGGTATGGATGGATGCCACTGTTGCCAGGCAGTTTGTCATTTTTATTATGATGAAAAATGTGTGTGAAGATTCTTTATAGGGTTACAGCACAGAAAGCACTGGCTCAGACCACTCTTTGTAACTCCAGCTTCAAAATGAGCTGATCAACCAAACATTTTGTGTCTGTTCTTATCAAACTTTACAGAAGTACCTCTGTCCTCTGTGACCATGACGTGACTCTCCCCTCCTGATCCCTCAGGGTCTGTTCTAATGTGACTGGCAGCCAGAGTAGCCCACTGCGAGACCCAGCGAGGACCACCCACCATCAGTTCCTCTGATAGTACCTGAACAAAGACAGCGTGAAAGATACAAGAGAAAAATGATCGTAAATTATAGTGTTCAGACACCTGACAACTTTTTGGCTTGAACTTAGAAGCTCTCCGTTTTTTGCACCTCTGTCTCCATGCGTCCAGGCTTTCCTCTGTCTCCTGTACCAGACCTCTGGGAGGTGAGCCTCTCTCTTTGGTCAACACCCCCCAGCCTGGACACACACACACCCTCCTGCTCATCCACACCAAACACCTGCAGAGGTGAACAAGCATACACATACATGTATACAAATGTTTGTTTTATGAATTCATCAAAAGCCAGCTAATGATAGAAAATGGGCTTAATCCTCACTTTCTTCTTCCCCACCTTGTCGATCATTTTCCTCGCTTCTTCCTCCTCGTGATCTCCATTCTCCACTTCAATGGTATAGGTTCCCCTGTCGCTATAATCATCTCCGTGGTGATAGCACTCATCACGGCCACTCTGCTGATGCGGTGCTGAGCCACGTCGCCTTTCTACGAATCCGCTTGCCACTTTGGAAGTGGAAGACTTGCGACGGCGAGCAGGACTGTCCTCCTCTGCAAAGAGCCCCTCTGGCACGTTAGCGCGACCCTCTCTGATCTTCATCCCTGCACCGCCCCAAAGCCCCCATGAGCGTTCCTCCATTGCTGCGGCCCTGCGCTGCTCTCCAAGTGCGTTCTCAGAGTCGCTCTGAGTGCCGTCCTCATGTTTACTGCCTGGTGTGGGAGTGGTGAAGAAGAAGACAGTGGTTTAGAATGTAAAGAAAGAGACGAGGGGGGTTAAAGAAAAGCACAAATCTTATGATAAGCGCAGACACACGTGCTGCTCAAATGGCTGCAGAAATGGATGTACATTCAAACCTTTAAGACTTTTCAGTTGCACAGGCACATCACTCTTCACACTCTCCCCATCATCCTCTGCAACAGCATCTTTCAGAGCCAATGGCAGCTCATTCTGGGCCAGCCAGTCGGCAACTTTGACCTCCGCAGCTACCATAGCTGTCTGAAGTGGACTCAGCTCCTCCCCGACAGCCCTCTTAGGACGCGGCCTGGTCTCTGGTCCTACTTTCGCCACTCGATCTTTGACAGTCACTTTACCGGATGCCCCAGGGTCAAACTCAATGGTGAAGGAGGCGTGGCCATGGACGGGCTCTGCAGCCGAAGAAGCAGCAGCCTCTTGTTCTCGTGAGGGGGCTTCACCACTCACTTTACCTGCTGAGTGAGTATCCTTGGTTGGGATCTCGAAGTAGCTAGGCTCCTGATTGGAAGCTGTTTGAGGGGCCGACTTTGGGACCTCAGTACTTTTCTTGGCGTCTGCCAGAGTTAAAGCGAACATATGTATTTAGCACCACAAAGTCCACTAAATGTAAAGGAAGGAGCACAATATTCATCATGACTGAGAACATTTACAGCTGCAAAAGTGAGATGTTACATTGATTACTGCCTCACTTATATCACAAGATCACATGAAGTAGGATTTTTACCAGTTTCAGCTTTTTCTCGCTTCCGATCTGAGCTCCTCTCCTCAGGCCTCCCAGGTTGCTGGTCATCAGCGTCTCCATCTCCCCACCAGGCAGGCTGTCCATAGAGGGGGGTGATTCTGTGCAGCACCGCTACGTCCCCTGGCAAAAACAACCCGTCTGGTCATGTTAGTCTTACATGAGAATGACATAGCTGCATTTACAAAAACTAAAACAAGCATTTATAGGGACTATATAAACAATGGTTTCTAATACATGATAATGCACTATAATGCAGATGTAAGCACATATTTCTAGTGTTTATTAATGCATTTATATAACTTCAGGGTCAGAAATTTGTAAAACATGCCCGTCACAATTCTCCAGAACCCAAGATGAGCTCTTAAAGGTCCAGAGAGTAGGATTCATGGGGATATATTAACAGAAATGGAATATAATATAAGTATGTTTCATTATAGAGTGAGCCGTCTATATCTACAAAAGGCGTGGTTCCTCATCTGAGGAGATGCCATGTTGTGCCACCTTGTTTCTAAAGTAGCTCAGAACTGACAAACCAAACACTGGCTCCACATGGCAATTTGCATTTTTGCATCAGCCATCCTAGTTAGCAGCCCCTCCGCGATGCGCAGTATTGGAAAAGGAGAGGTTTTTCTTAACATGAAACTGCTTTATTTTGTATTTCAATCACCTGGTCCGTTTGTTTTGGAGAGGAAGAGACCTGTACAGATAATTAATTGCTCAAAATAGTTGACACATAAATGAATTAACTGACCTGTTTTTAGCACTCTAATACTTTAAAACCTTCCTGACCATCAACATGTTACCCTAGGACTAAATTTATGAAAGTATCATCTGAAGACTGAGATCTGTGTCGTTACTGCAACCTGCATCCTCTGAGATTCTAACCTGTCGTTTTATCCTCCACCCTGCTGGCTTCGGGGGGCTTGGCGGCGGCCCCTCCACATGCTGGTGCTGCCTCAGACGGTTTCACCTCAGATTTAGACGATTCGGCCTCTGGAGGTTTCTTCTGGCTCAGCTGCAGCTGGCTGCTGAACTTCTCATGCTGACAGACGGGACAAGCAGAGCAGATGCAGGCAAAACATGGTAATGCTGTTACATCTATAGACAGCCAGATTTTGTTTACTATACATTTTCTTTCTTTTTTGATCTTGGTCGAAGTGTATAATTGAGGAGACATTTTGAATATTACTGAGGAACTTTCATCTTTCCTCATTAAGATGAAACCCTACCCTTTCTACAGCTGCCTGGCAGTTCGCTTTGATGAAACAGCAGATTCATCAATCTTGAAAAGTAGTATTTTGCCCAGTTCAGCAGAATTCTTTGCTGTCTTTCACTAATCCACCTCTCTCAGGTTATTTTACATACTAGTTTAAGAGCTTTGTGGCTGTACTCTCTTGAGCAGGCATATTCACTCTGTCCGCTAACAAGTGAACATGCACAGGGTGCTGCTAACCTTTAGGGCCTCCTCTGGAATATGCAGCTCTCCTCGGACCACGGTGAACAGGTTGGTATGTGAGGCAGGTTAAGGTAAAAGACGATGAGCTCTTTGCAGGGGTGAGAAACATGCACTGATAGCCTCATCTATTATGCAGCAGGCAGAGTGCAATGAGCATTCACAGCTATTCAGGAACAGATAAAGTTACAGTGTTGTCCGTGTGCACTGACCTTGTGCTGCGTGTCACATGGTTTGACAGACACACAGGACCATATTCAAAAGGATATCATATCCAAACCTCAATTTGTCATCAATTTTCAGTGTGACGTAGATTTGCTCCTGTATCCTGACATCGTTGACAAATGTCTGCAAACCAAACAGAGAGTGATGAAGAACAACAGGGTTAGGATTATGGCTGGGTGCTGAATGTAAGCAGTGTGCCTGTAACACCTACTACTGATGACAACCACTTACCTAAAGTTTGGACTGTATGATTGGTCAGAATCCTTGTCTAGTTAACCTTTTCTTGAAATATGTATTTACTGGTTTAATTCATAATTTTGTTATTTTTACACTGTGTTTTGGCTCAAGTCTTGTCTGTCTGTGTTGTGACAGTGTTATCCACGCACATGTCGAGCTTGTTTGCACACGTCGACTTTGCACACCTAACATTGATTCACTCTACGAGCCACAAGTTACATCTAAAGTTTGTCTATGCTAAAAAAACAAACAAAAAAACGCTAAAATAAATTGAGGACAGCTCAATTTTGATGTGCTGCACATGTTGCCTGTCTGCAGCTACATGTGTCAGGCATCAGTTTCAAGCTTCATGTCACCTGCTTCCATTGAAAATGACTTGTAGTCTGTTGCTGTGTCGCTTATAGTGTGAACAGGGGGTATGGGACAGACAGGGGGTCTGAACTGAGAAAACAGTGAATACTTATTGTGGTCATGTTTAAAGATAATGAACACTGTGCCAAACATTGTCATCAGCAGCTTCAGTGCAGTCTGTAGCAGTCTTCTTAAATCAATAATGGAGAAACCCTACTGCTAAGGCACTGCCAAAATTTTTGATTTGTGAATGGTCTGAATGGTGACAGGGGATAACTTAAGCTGCTTCTTTAATAGCTACCTCTTTAATTCTGTGTGGTGATGGCAGCATTCCACAGGAGTGGAAATGTACGGAAAAACGCACATGTAATGACAGCGAGTGGTCGACTGACTGAATGTGGAAAAACTGAGACATATTGTTGACACTGCACTCTTTTTTCTTACAGCATCTCAAGAGTGTTCATCATCTGATTTGTACATGGATGCATGTTTTACCTCTTTAAACTAAAAGAAAGGAAAACTATAATTACTGTCTTCTGGTTTTATGCCTCTGCGAACCCGTCAAGTAGCAGTTACAGTTTACATCTCTGTCTGTCCTGACTCATATGTAGCCATGAAAAGTAATTGAGATATGGATGTTGGTGCAAAGAAGCTACATGTTCTAAAATATGGATGCTTCACACACATCAACTCAGCAACACAGAAGAACTGAACAATCAGCACAGTTTCAAGGTGGAAACCTAATTCAGTATCTGACCAAATGTCTCTCATTTTGTTCCTGAGATATGACACTGACTTATGTCCAGGAAAGTGTTTTATGCAAAACATTATGGTGTCACAATGAAGTTAACCTTTGACCTTTTGGATATAAAATGTCATCATTTTATCCAATTAGACATTTGTGTGAAAATTTGTTAGAATTAGTGTGAATTGTCAAATTTTGGACTAAAATATTTTTGTGAGCTCACAGTGACTTCGACCTTTGACCTTTTACCACCAAAATCCAATCAATTTACTGCTGAGTCCAAGTGGATGTTTGTGCCAAATTTGACGAAATTTCCTCAAAGCGATCTTGAGATGTCGCGTCCCTGAAAATGGGAGGAACAACCCCAAGAAAAACAAAAAAGCATAATGCTTATGGAAACAGCTATTTTGGGCGCGGAGGCATAAATGTTCGGAGGTGTTATTATTCATAGTTTATTATGCAATGGTTTTACTGGTCTGGCCCACTTGAGATCAAATTGGGCTGTATGTGGTCCATACAGTAAAATGAGTTTGACAGTCCTGAGACAGAGGGTAGCTTAGCGCAGATGCTGAATCATAAACTTCCAGAGCATACCCTGCCTCTCGCCCAGTGTCAGCTGGGATGGGCTCCAGGATAAACTAACTGTGATGTCCCAAATCACACACGTGTTAAAGGGAGAATTAAGGAGAGAGCGGAGAAACTTTCCCTCAGATCAATGTGAAAACAGCCTTCTAATGTCATTCATTCATTCATTCATTTATTTATTTTCCATAACCACTTACATGTATCCTTCTGGGGGTCACAGGGGGCTGGAGTCTATCCCAGATGACACTGGGCGAGAGGCAGGGTACACCCTGGACAGGTCTCCAGACCATCACAGGGCTGACACATAGAGACAGACAACCATTCACACTCACATTCACACCTACGGATAATTTAGAGTCACCAATTAACCTGCATGTCTTTGGAGTGTGGGAGGAACCCCTACCCTGGGTTTGATCCAGTAACCCTCATACTGTGAGGAGTCACCACTAACCACTACGTTACAAATTAATGACATACTGTATGAAGACTCAGGTTATAATACAGTTTCTCTCTCAGGGATTGTTCCTTTGCTCAGCAGTCAGTACACGAGGCTGTTAAAACACAGAGTAGTGGATAAATAAAACACTCACCCCATTTAAGCTGCCCAGATCCTTCACTTTATGTTCGTCTGCATCCGGCTCATAGTTGATGACAGCGTGCTGCTTGTCCACACTGCGGGACTAAACACACACACAATCCAGTCAATCAGTGTAATCCACGCTAATCTCAGTGCTTTAGATAATAATCCATCCTAGATTAAAACGTGACAGCTCAGAGCTTGTGTCTGGAGGCATACTGTACCTGCAGCATGAGCTCACAGTCGTCCCTCCCCACGAAGATCATCTCCCTGGGGAGACGATGACGCGTCCCCCCGCCGCTCACCAGGAACCAGGAAGTCAGACTCATCTCTGCCTCGCTAGCTCACCTCTGACCCTTAATGCATCCTGCTGAGAACGGGAACAGTGTTAGCCTTCAGTTATCCTTCTATGGGTCTATTCATTAGCCATGAGCCGAGATCATACGGCGCTAACAGGCGTGAATGAGGCACGCTGCTTCATACAGCTACAGTAAGAAAACATCTGTGCATGTGGGTATGTGTCATATGCAGAGTAGCTATTTCAGGTATCGCCCATGGGCACAGACATGCAAAAGGACCCATCACCTCTCCTACATAGGAGCAAGACACAGACTTTGTGGAGGTTTTGCATCTGTTTGTAGTCGTTATGCATCTTCCTGTGGTTCTGTGTGTCTTTGTGGTCAGTTTGTGTCTCTTTGGGATCAATTTGTGTGTTATTGAGGTAATTGTGTGTCTTTTGGGATGTTTTCCTGTCTCCTTGTGGTCATTTTGAGTCTCTTCCTGGTCAGTATATGTTAATACGAGGGACATTTTGCGGGTAAAGACCTGGGGGGACCCTGACACTTTGGGACCCTGAGCTTGCACCCAGTAGGCCCATTCAGTAATCCATCCATGGTATCACCCGAGGACCCTGACATGCCTGTCTCTCCCTGTAATGCACTGAACATGAAAGAAGATCTCTAAGTGAAAAGAGCGACTACAGATTCCAGGCATCCTACTACACTCCCGAATTAAAATACTGGCTAACACGGTGCTGTCTCTACAAAGAGAAGGAGGAAGTGAGGATGACGTGGGGTTAGTTCAGAGACAGGCATCCAGAAAGATCAAGATAATGATGCATGTACATTAGGACAGCTAATTTAATTTGATGCTTTGCAGAACACAGGCCAGAGAGAAGCAGGAAGTCAGGGACACAGACAGACCATAAAAAGAGCAATGATGTTTTTCCTTGTAAACCCTCATCTCTGCTTCCCATGATGCTCTCATATGATTCCCGTGCAGCTCCCAGACTTCCCATGCACATGAAGCAGCACAACAGCTCTTTTCACTGAGACAAACAGCCGGTCCTTCCTCTGCAGGAGCACCATCAGCACACAGGGCCCTGCTGACTCACGCTCAGAAGAATCCATAGGTGAGTTGTTGGGATTTAATTACGCACACTTTGTCATATCTGGGGCTTTTTTGTGTGCATCAACTCGATCCCAGTGGGACCTGACAGCCCCCCTCTCTCTTTCCTCTCTTGCTACGGAGCACTGGACGGGTTAACCCTCACAGTGGCCTGACTCTTAGTGGCCCAGATTTCCCTTTGAAACGCTTGACCACACACGGCTCCATCCACTCTCTGCTATAAATCTCCCCTGCAAATGACAACACGTCAAGTGTGCATGCAACGATGGGTCCTGGTCAGCCAATGACAGCGCTCGCTGCAAATTAGCCCAGTTAGGCCGTGTGTCTCAAATGGAGACATTTGATATGGACACCACGCTACAGAGGAATATAACCCAATGCTTTATAAAGATCACGCGCGTGATGGTGTAAGTTAAATAAATGCATAGCCACGGTGTGTCTGCAATGACTGTTTATTCCCGACGTGTCATCTATTGATCCTAAACGTGTAGAAGATCCCTCCTTATTCCCTCGCGCCCTTTGAGCCAAATGAAGGCTAATTCAGACAGATTTACGATAACAGTTATCACGTGTTATTGTAAATCAGGTTAGCGAGGCTGTTCGCTGCTGTGCTGCCAAGGCTCTCCCCCGTTATGGACGACATATAGGTTTGTCGCACAAACACAGCGATGCTGGTTTCACCCACTCCATCCTCGGTGCTGAGGCAGCAGCAGGAGACAACAGAGTCTGTCTGACACAGGAACAATCAGAGGAACACAGATGTCACTCACCAGGAGCTCTGCTGGACGATCAGCATCCGAAATGTGGAGGATTATGGACAGCGGTACTGCTGCTACTCCTCCAGACCCGCCGCCCTGCCCTGCTCCTTCAGCATCACTGTGTCTTGGCCTCAAGGTGGCGCTGTGTGCTCATATAGAGGGAGCACAGGAGGTTATGTAATACTGACAGCAAACCGTGAGTGGCCTTTATTAGACGGGTAATTCTGGATTATACATATATAATATTATTATAGAGACTATATCTAAAGAGAAATAACTAAAAGGATAGATAACAAAATAAAAATGTGTGTATATATATATATATATATATATATATATATATATATAATGTGTTTTTAAAGTAAATATGAAAAAGCAATAGTGTTAAATATAACATATGGGTTTTATTTATTCATTTTTCAGAAATTTTGGTTTTGAGTATTATTTGAATTATAGAGTAGCCAAATTGAGTAGCTGTTTTATTGTATTAATATTCTTCTTCTTTTTTTAATAAATCAATTGTAATTTGCTTTGAGAGGAGGAAAAATCAGCCCAAATTATTCAATATGTACTTGAGCACTTGAGCCATTATTTCCATTTGGAGCCAGTCTCCAATTGAAACACTAGATGGCGCCAAATATTTGAGCTACGATGTGGGAGAGGGCTCACATACAGTTGTTGAGTGTGGTCAGCTCTTAAGTTTTCATGGCACCAATAGAATTACTCAAAGGCACACTTACACACATAGCAGTGCCATAAAAGATCATATCTGTGACAGAATAGGAAAACATATGTCAAAATATAAAGAGGAATAGATGAAAGAAAAAATTAGTAAATTAAAAAATGTGGATATGTCATGATAAATAAATAAAAGAATAAATAACAAAATAAGAATGTGTGTATATTTAAGAGTAATGAATAAAAGAATAGATAAGAAAATAAAAATGTGTGTATATATACATATCTATCTATCTATCTATCTATCTATCTATCTATCTATCTATCTATCTATCTATCTATCTATCTATCTATCTATCAATATCTCTCTCTCTCCATATATATATATGTATATAGAGAGAAATAAATAATGAATAAATAACAAAATAAAAATGTGTATATCTAAATAGAAATAAATAAAAGAATAAAAAACAAAATAATAATTATCTATATCTATATATATCTATATATCTATATATATATATATATATATATATATATATATATATATATATAAAGAATAAATAAAATAAAAATGTGGATATGTAAAGAGAAATAAAAGAATAAATAACAAAATAAAATGTAAATATAAAGAATAAACAAGTTATTAAAAATGTGTGTGTGTGTGTGTATATATATAAAGAAAAATAAAAGAATAAATAAGTAAATAAAAAGGTGTACATTTATAAAGAGAAATAAACAAAAGATTAAATAAGTAAATAAAAATGTTTAAATAAAAAATGCTGCTGCTGTAGTAAAAAATCTTTTAATGATTTATTTGGGAACAATAGAGAAAGTGCTCTGATGCTAACAATGCTATCAAGATTCAGATTAATATAACAACATGTGTTGTTTTGTCTATAAATGCAATAAGAGAAAGATTATTTTATGTCTTTTTTCAAATGTGACATAGTCTCACTTAAAAAAGAAACCCCTCTAGTAAGGGCTATTCAGCATAACAGAGACACTTTCAAGTATGAACAATTTGTTTAAAACTTTATTGAGATGTAAAACCATTCAACATCAGCGACAGAATCCGTTACTGTGTGTTTATGTTCATGTTAATTGATACACCAGAGCTGGTGCCTGAGATGTTGGGTGCCACGATAACACTTTTACCCTGGGCACAAACTGAAGCACCAGCTGCAGGTGTCAAACCAACGGCGGAGGAGGAAGAGGGAGGTGTAGCATCTGTGTTCTGTGCAGCTGCTGATCCACCTGCTGATCCACCTGCTGATCCACCTGCTGATCCACCTGTTGATCCACCTGGTAATAAAAAACAGGAGAAAATAGAGTAATTTCCAAGTGAAACAAGGCTGTAGCTGAATAAACCTGCAGATGGAAGCTGTGAGTGACAGATCAGCCTGAGAGAAACTGCAAAAATAAAGTTCTACTCCACCTGCATATGCTTGCTTTAACTTCTGTGCAGCGTTGTTGTGGTTCATCCTCCTCAGGATTTCAACAGTTATGTTCACAGCTGTTTCTTCACCATAGCTGTCTATCATCCTACTGACGGTGTCCTGCTTGTCTGCATTCTCTAGATGGCCCTTACGAATGGGCTGACATCCGTCCAGCACCGGCTGAGTGAGGTTCCACCGAAACCTCTTGAAGTCATCAGTGCCCAGCTCATCCAGAGTGTCTAAGATCAGAAGAGGAACCTGCATTTCTGATCACTGAAAAGAGGAATAAGAAGCTTTCAGTTTGCAGATTAGCTTGCAGTTTGTTAAGCAAGTGTAGCTTGATGGAAAGTACTAGTTCCTATATGAAACTGTCTGTGGATTATTTTGACTTGATTATCACAATTTTTGGGAAGACACATTGCTGTTGAGTTTTTCAAATGTATTTTTTGGTGGTTTGAGCACCACAAGCAGAGTGCCATCTAGTCCCATTATACTGGAGAGAAGGCAGACATCTCTACAGCCGATATCTCAACACTCAGCAACTCACACTAAAACAATTTAGACTGATAAATAACGATACAAGTAAGAGGAAAATATGTATTTTTCATTTTGGGGTGAATTGTCCCTTTAATATAATTTTTCCTAGTACAAACAGTCTGTAAAATAACTACAAGAGGTTGTTGTTGCATGTTGCACTGCTTCCCCTTCTCCTGTGTTTAATGTCAAATGGCAAAACAACCAAAGAATGCCTGTAAACAAGTACCTTTTCAACTTGGTATGTTACATGTTCAGTATTTAAAATCTGACAGACCAGGGTTTTATTAAAATAGCTCTTCAATTATAAAAATACACAGAAGAAATCTAACTGAATATCATTAGCTACAGGATCAAAGGAATCATACACAAAACACAAGAAGCTACACTGATGATAAATATTGGAAAACAATCATGAAAATCACCACAGGACAAACATAAATAATAAAATGAAAGTCATGTTTTATGATGTTTAAGCATCCTTTTGATAGCTCAAGTGAGACCGCAGTTAGTGGGTTTTCTTAAATGTCTGAGTGAATGTCTTACCGTGGCTCCAGTAATTAGACAGTTGTCCTGACAGAAGTGAATCTACTGAGGATGCAGCAGCTTTGTGTGGTGATAAAAGACTACTTTTAGTTTCTGTCTTACGCTGTGAACAGAGATTTTCACAACTGCAAACCACAAGAACACATGAGTTCAAGTTCATGTTACAGAAAACAAAACTGACTGAAAGTTCAAGTTCCTCCATTAAAACTCACACGTAAGCATGACACAAAGCACGTTTAAAAACCACAGGGAGACGTTCCCACAAGAAAAATGACATTTTCATCTGACTGTGTCTCTCTTTGTGAGATTTAAAGACTATAGTTCAAGTCAAGCAGGTCGCAATAACTGAACTGATAAAATATCTGATGAGCTCATTCCCTGATATTAAAGTGGATGTAAGCGGATATCTACAGTTTTTAAACATAGCTCACATGTTCCACTAAAACATTTAGAGAAAAGAAAAGAAACACCAAATACATCAAATTGAAATGAATAAAATGAACCTAAACCTGGGATTACTTTTGCATGTGTCCAGTTGTTTCACATAGGCTCAATTCTGCCTATTTAACTCCGTGAAAAGAGTACTCTGATGTCACATCAGTGTGGCTCCGCCTGCTGACAACAGGTAGAGATGACAAGCACCCGCAGAGGTGACATCGCAGCTTAAATGTCAGGATCAGCACCTTTAAATGTGCTGGAACATGTAGAATACTACCACTTTATACTGCTTGAGATATTTATAGTACAAACACATTAATGTTTTTTATAGCAATAAAAAAATTATTTACTTTGTAATGGTCTCATTGTTAATGACAGAGACAGCATTTCCTGCGCAGGACCGAACGCTTATGGATTGTAAGAGTAAATATGAGTAAGTATTTTCATGTCGAGCCCTCCTGGTACATTCTGTGAGAGAGCAAAGGGTGTGATGAGAACACAAATATTTATCAGCTGGCCTGTAGAAAACAAAAGGCGACACTGCTTGTTTTGTTGTTGTTTATTTATTTTTTTTAAAAAGCATTTTGTAGTTAAGTTTAAATGCAAATTCAATTAAGTACTTGGTTTAAAAACAGCATTAAAAAGGGGAATGTCTATTCTGCCAGATCTGGTGTCACATCATTGTAATAGATATGGTCATCATTACACCACTCGTAGGTGGAGGCTGGTGTACGATCACACAGTTGTAATTAAATAAACTTCGTCTTCACAGGAGAAGTTACAACAAACACATGATTATGTTTTAACAAGCATGTGTCAAATGTGTGTGTGCTGCTTTTAAGTGCTACATACAGAGACTAAGGGCCCTGACACACCAAAATGACTGTGAATGTAGGGCCGTCGGTGAGAATCTGTCGCTGTGGTTACTGCAGTGTCCCGCACCTTTGGCACTAGTTTTTCAGCTGATTCGGCATGATGAAACGGTGGCAGAGCCACAAGATGTATAAAATGAGATTATTTCTAGCCTTTGAGCTCTGTGGGAGAAAATGTTCGTAATCATTGAACTAAATATAATTCGTTCTTTCATCACAGGGTTGTGTTGTTAATAGGGTAACTGGCTTGTCTTGAATCCGTCCTGTCTGTTTTTCAGATTTTCCTTTTTCAGTGATGATTACTGACTTCTACCACCCACTGCTGTGAAGTTATTTCCTCTCACGCAGGCGCAGAATGTACATGCTGGTTGGCTGTTGGCTGTAGTCTTTGCAGTGTGTTCAGGTGCAAGACTCATCGCCACTGGTTTTTTGATGTTGGTTTGGTGTGTCTGGGCCCTCTAACTGTACTGGCTGGCAGATGTTCTTTGAAATGGCACATGAGAGCTGGAAGACTTCCACAGGTTGTATAATGTGTAAATGTTTCCTTTTTACTGGCAGCATGTAACTGTACATGGTGAACTATTGTAAATGTCAATCTCACCAATCATTTAAAATCTAGTGTGTGTTCCCTGATCCCAGTCTGGTTGCTTTTCATTAGTTTATTATTTATATGTTATATTCAATGTCCCAATGTTGCTACCAGTAATTGTCGGAGCAATTATCCCACTTCCATCCTGAGCTGTCATTGTCGCGGGAGCTGCAGGAGGTGCCACCGGAGCTGCAGGAGGTGCCACAGGAGCTGCAGGAGGTGCCACCGGAGCTGCAGGAGGTGCTACAGCAGAGGAGGAGGTAGAAGGTTTAGCTGTTTTTCCCTTTTGCAGATAAAAAGATACAGATGCAGAGAATCAGTATATACACATGTAAAAAAAAAAGGGTTAAGTGTGTTTATGAAGCTTATCATCCACTGCACCTGCGAATCTTTTCTCTAACTCATCTGCAGCGTTTTTGTTTCCCATCTTCCTCAGGATTGCAACAGTGACCTTCACAGCTGATTTTTCGCCATAGCTGTCGGTCATCCTGCTCACAGTGATGGTCCGGGGTGCGTTCTCCAGAGATGACACAGGAATTGGTTGGCAGCCCTCCAAGATGGCCATGGAGAGGTACCACTTGAAAGTTTCGAAGTCCTCTTGGCGCAGGCCTTGCAGAGTCTCAAGGAGCAGCTGTGGAACAGTCATGTCCGCTCACTGGTGGAAAAGAAGGAATTAGTGTCCCGATTAGTCTTCAGTTTAAAGGTGATAGAAATAGGATTCATACATTCATTCAGCAGATATATCTTTTTACAACCCTGCTGCGTTAGTTAGCAAACATTAGAAGGAAAGTGGCAACCTCCCAGTGACTTTTTAGCCCTTTTTCTGCCTTCAGCTGACACCAACGATCAAAAGCTGAACCGATGTTCATTCTGGTTTTGCTTCTCCGTTGGTCGGCTAGAATTTGCGACAGATAGCGCTGGGACGACGCCATACTTCGGCAGCTAGACTTTAATTCTACACCTTTCTAGACGTTCTATGGATGTATTATTTTTTTTTTTTTAAATATTTGTTTTGATGAAACAGCTATACATATGACCTTTAAAGGAAGCATTCGACAATACTTGTGGGCTATATGCTTTGTTGCCAAAAGTTAGAAGTGGAATTAATGCTCCTATATCTGCCCTAGTGTTTTATGTGCTGGAGCTTACCCTATGACGCTACAGATCAGGTAAAAGCATAAGAACAACTTTTGGGTTTCATCTTAGATTTTTAGATAATATCATACATGTTGTCTCTTCCTGGTTTTAAAAGGTGCATTACAGTAAAGTGGTGTAATTTTCTGAACATACCAGACTGTTCTGTTATTTGCCTTTACACACAGTCATTTAACACACACCTGATGATTATTTATCAAATTCTCACTGTAAAAATATTTTGTAAAAGCACTAACAATCATATCTGTAATATTGTCACAATACTGATATTGAGGTAGGAAATCTTGACATTTGAATTTCTCCATGTCACCCAGCTCTACTTTCTAATATCATACGCAGCAGCAAATGCTGATATAAATCATTCATGAGTTCATCTCTCTCAAATAAGCCATCTGCAATTATAATACCCAACCAGCAAATACTATAGACATCCACATTTATAATGAGACATGAACAAATGGTTGCTATTCAACAGTAAACATTAACAAGTCATGTATAAATGGACTTTGGTCCAGGTGTGAGCGGGCCTTTTCCAGAGGGAAAACAGTCTATGAGTATGGAACTAGAACAGTGACAGTGCATCTGAAATAATATTTGGCATTGGGAAAAGGAAACAAAAAATTCCACTGATAAAGTAAAACACAGGCATCAAAAATTAGCCTACTTTATTTTGTTTTTGTTTTGTTCATTCTGATGTGTTTTTCCACTGAGAGTCTTCTGACATTTTTCTGTGTCACTCTTTTTGCAGTGCCATTTCTTTTCAGTTTCAACTTCCTGTCCTTCAAGAGTGACATGAGGAAAACACCAGAATGTTGTCACTGAAAGACACACCAGAGTGAAAATAAATAAATAACTTTTAATGTCTGTATTTCATTTTTAGGTGATTTTTTTGTGCCATTGTTTCCTATATTTTATTTTATTTTGATGCAAAAATTTAAGTACACTTGACAGATTTCCTGATAAAGTAAAGCGGCATTCCAGCTATTCAATATAGCTCTTTAATAAAGTTGAGAAACATAAGAACAGGGTTGGGAATTAAATTTTTGTCCCCCTAACACTATGGCTGATGGATTCCAAAATGAATCAGCCACTCCATAGATATCTATTGTTTGTTTTTGGGTTTTTTTTTAATTATTTTGTTTTTTGTTTTTTTGGCAGGTGTGTGAAGCAAATCTAGCAGCCACTTGCACATTTTACCAGCATTTGGCTGGGCTGGGGCCAATTTCAAACCCTGCGTACAAAGTTAATAAGAAAGAAGATTAAAACTGAAGCAGATACACCTGAATGATATCCTGACTTTTAGTCCAAAGTATGACTACAGCCCCACAACCTGTGGATCCTACATTTCCCATAATGCAAATTCAAGTGATTGCATCATCCAGGTTATTATTTTTTTCAAGTTTCATTTTGAGTATTAAAATCTCAATGGTAATGACTACACTGAACTTCGTGTGTAAAAATCAGTGGAGTTCCCCCATAAAGAAATATTTCTAGTTAGAAAAAAACAAAACAAAAAACAAAAAAAAAATTCAGCAGGCCTAAAGGGAGGCTTTTCCGCAACCTGGCAACCCACAACTTACTCTAAGTAAAGCAAACCGTGATTAATCTATAAAGATTTAATCAACACAAGTCAGAAACGTAATGGAGCCATTAATTACAGTTAATAAACCCTTTATAACGCGTTCCTACAGAGAAAGTGCTGAAGCGGAAATACTTTAAAAACATTAATGGCGCCACATCTGGATCTGAGGGACTGGTGATGACTTTAGCCTCGGCTTGTTCTCTAAACATCTACAGCGTCATAAACATCTGTGGACAAACGGGACCGACAATAATGAGCAACAGCCATTAACCTGACTGCTGAAAGGACAAACCTGCAGGTAACGACACGGTCAACGTGGTTACAACAAGAGGAAACAGGCGCCGTCAGGTTTCACAAACTTCTGCTGTAACTTCATTTGAGTGTGTGTGTGTGTGTGTGTGTGTGTGTGTGTGTGTGTGTGTGTGTGTAACCAGCGCAGCAGCTGGCTGCAGCACAGCGGAACCAGAGAGCCAAAAGTAACTTTAAATGAGCACTTTTACCCAACTTACCGTGTCACCGACAGCCTACAGATGTGCACCCGAGAAACAATGTAAAGAAAATGGCGCTAACATGTTAGTTTCGGTTTCAGGGTTGCGCAGAAAAACGCCAGCGCAGCAGCAACGATGACTGAGGATGTGGTGGAAGAGTGTGACCGCAACATCAGTTTGATTCTCTCGAAAGTCACCTAGAAATAGCCACAAAGTATTTCTCGCTAGATTAATAAATAGAGAAACGTTTTCAGCGTCCTCTCAAAAGTGTAGATTTTTGTTCATGTTGACTGGAGGCATTTATTATTGGAAAAGTCAAATGATATCAGAAATAAATGTGTAACAACAAGGGCAGAAAAAGTCACCATTAGAACATTATTTTGATTTTAGGATGAAGAAAAGACAACAATCCTCATATCTCACAGTTTCATCAACTTTAATGTCCAAACAAATTATTCATAACAAATGTCATGATCTGTCCACCTTTCCAAACAAAAAGGGGCTCGGCAAATAGTTAGTGAGAGAGTTGGTGCTCCTTCACACATTTCAAGATGAAGTGTGTGTTCCCTGATCCCAGTCTGGTTGTTTTTCATTGGTTTATTTATTGACGGTTATATTCCATGTCCCAGCGGTGCCGGAGACTGTCGGAGCGATTATCACACTTCCGTGCTGAGCTGACATTGTGGTGGGAGCTGCAGGAGGTGCCACTGGAGCTGCAGGAGGTGCCACTGGAGCTGCAGGAGGTGCCACAGGAGCAGCAGGAAGTGCTAAAGCAGAGGAGGAGGTAGAAGATTTAGCTATTTTTCCCCTCAGATAAAAAAGATACAGATGCAGAGAATCATACACATGTTAAAAAAAGGGGTTAAGTGTGTTTATGAAGCTTATCATCCACTGCACCTGCGTATCTGTTCTTTAACTCATCTGCAGCGTTGTTGTTTCCCATCTTCCTCAGGATCTCAATAGTGACCTTCACAGCCGACTCCTTGCTGTAGCTCTCTGTCATCCTGCTCACAGTGTCTGTCCGGGGTGCCTTACCCAGACGGGACTTAGGAATTGGTTTGCAGCCCTCCAAGATGTCCATGCAGAGGTACCACTTAAATTTTTCGAAGTCATCGTCGTCCAGGTCTTCCAGAGTCTCAAGGAGCAGCTCTGGAACAGACATGTCCGCTCACTGGTGGAAGAGAAGGAATTAGTTTCCTAATTAGTCTTCAATTTAAAGGAAGCATTCAACAATACCTGTAGGCCATATGCTTTGCGCCAAAAGTTAGATGACAGAATAAATCGGCTCCTCTTTTATCTGCCCTAGTTTTACTGGGGTTATGTGCTGACTCTGTCCTGGTGCTCTGCAGTCAGCTGGCTTTTTCCAGAGGGAAAACAGTATGAGAGTATGGAGCTTGAACAGTGACAGTAAAAGGGGATTTATGGTTGTATGTAGAGCCTACGCACGTAGCCTACGCACGTCGCATATGCCGTTGTGAGCATTTTTACTTCTGCGGTGTGTCTGTGTCACTCTGCAGTTACACCTCCAAAACACTAGTCGGCAGCAGATGTTTCTGTGAAGTGTTGTAAAGTTTATTTGATTCAAAACACACATTAAACACACATTAATGTGGCTTAATAGAGACAGTTTGAAAAACAAGTACACAAATCAGCTTCACTATAACTCGCAGCATTCACAGACAAACACTTGTGTTAATCTGGACACATTTGCCCCACAAATACAACATGCAAATGTTGTTAGCGCAAGCCTATGGCGTTTTACATTGTATAAATTAGCCTAGCAACTAGCGATCTTTTCCTTTTCTCATATAAAACCAGGGACAACAGCAACATTTAACAAAGGTAACGGCACACAGTTTGGCTTCATTATAACTCACAAGGTTCACCGACAAAACAACTGTCACACTAAACATGTTTTCCAAACAAATACAAAATGCTAATGTTATGAGCACAAGCCTATGGCTTTTTACATTGTATAAATTATCCTAGCGACAAGCGGACATTTCCTCTTCTCATATGAAACCTGGATAAATCCCTAAGTACAAAACATAAAAAATGAAAGTGCTTTATAAATAAAATGTATTATTATTAGTAGTAGTATTATCCCTGAAGGATAGATCACACACAAGACTTAAAATGCTATTTTAGTAGAGGCTTATTGTCTTCACAATTTATTGTTTCTTATCTGTGAGCTAAAAGTAAATACAAGCTCCGTTGCCACTGAGGGAAATGGTGTCAGTATACAGCGACAGACGGGAGGTCTACGTCACCGCGACGCGTAGTTACAATTCTGGGGAGGTGCACGACAGGATATGGCGTCTATTCAACGCAGAACTAGACTATAAAATATGTGTAAGGGTGCATTCACACCAGGATAGTCTGGGGAACTCGGGCGATTGGGTGGGGGAATGCCAAAAAATTTCACACCTTCATTTGGTTCGGTTCACTTTCACACTGCACTTTTTAAAGCGGACCAAACCGCCTGGACAACATTACGCAGTTACAACAGCTGCTCGTTTGGGGGCGATAATGCCTCAAACGACCACTGACCAGGAAGAAAAAAAAGCATGAGGAAGATTGATTGGCCGGACCAAAACAGAAATCCATCCCCTTCTGCCGGCTTGGTCACCACAAAAACAACGGAGCAACACCAAATTTATGCATTTACGTACCTCCTCACCACACCAGGGTTCACTTTCAAATGAACTGAGACCCCCAGTTTTTTAAGCGGACCAGGGTTCGAATGAGAGTTCACACCAGTCCAAACGAACTGAATTATCAGTGGAAGCGGACCAGGGTTCTTTTGAAGCAGACCAAATTGCACCAGTGTGAATGCGGCCTAATTTGGGCATCTGGAATAATGTTTGACATTGAAAAATGACACAAAAAAATTCCACTGAAAAGCAAAACATCAGAAGTTTTTGTTTCATTCTGATGTGTTTTCCCACTGACAGTCTTCTGACGTTTTTCTGTGTCACTCTTGTTTCAGTGTCATTTTTTTTCAGTTTCAACTTCCTGTCCTTCAAGAGTGACATGAGGAAAACACCAGAATGTTGTCACTGAAAGACACACCAGAGTGCAAAATAAATAAATACATACATACATACATACATACATACATATATATATATATATATGTGTATATATATACATATATATATATATGTATATATATATGTATGTATAATATTTTTTAATGCCTGTATTTTATTTTTAGGTGGATTTTTTGTGCCAGTGTTTCCTATATTTTTTTTTATTTTTGATGTCAAAACGTATGTACATTTGAGAGATTTCCTGATAAACTAAATTGGCATTCCAGCCATTAAAAATAGCTCCTTAATAAAGTTGAGAAACGTAAGAACAGGGTTGGCAATTAAATTTTTGTCCCCCTACCCTATGGCTGATGGATTCCAAAATGTATCAGCCACTCCATAGATATCTATTGTTTTTTTGTTTTTTTTAAATTATTATTATTTTGTTTTTGTTTTTTTGGCAGGTGTGTGAAGCAAATCTAGCAGCCACTTGCACATTTTACCAGCATTTGGCTGGGCTGGGGCCAATTTCAAACCCTGCGTACAAAGTTAATTTAAAAAAAATAAATAAAGAAGACTAAAACTGAAGCAGATACACCTGAATGATATCCTGACTTTTAGTCCAAAGTATGACTACAGCCCCACAACCTGTGGATCCTACATTTCCCATAATGAAAATTCAAGTGATTGCATCATCCAGGTTATTATTTTTTTTCAAGTTTCATTTTGAGTATTAAAATCTCAATGGTAATGACTACACTGAACATTGTGTGTAAAAATCAGTGGAGTTCCCCCATAAAGAAATATTTCTAGTTAGAAAAAAAACAAAACAAAAAACAAAAACAAAAAAAATTCAGCAGGCCTAAAAGGAGGATTTTCCGCAACCTGGCAACCCACAACTTACTCTAAGTAAAGCAAACCGTGATTAATCTATAAAGATTTAATCAACACAAGTCAGAAACGTAATGGAGCCATTAATTACAGTTAATAAACCCTTTATAACGCGTTCCTACAGAGAAAGTGCTGAAAAACATTAATGGCGCCACATCTGGATCTGAGGGACTGGTGATGACTTTAGCCTCGGCTTGTTCTCTAAACATCTACAGCGTCATAAACATCTGTGGACAAACGGGACCGACAATAATGAGCAACAGCCATTAACCTGACTGCTGAAAGGACAAACCTGCAGGTAACGACACGGTCAACGTGGTTACAACAAGAGGAAACAGGCGCCGTCAGGTTTCACAAACTTCTGCTGTAACTTCATTTGAGTGTGTGTGTGTGTGTGTGTGTGTGTGTGTGTGTGTAACCAGCGCAGCAGCTGGCTGCAGCACAGCGGAACCAGAGAGCCAAAAGTAACTTTAAATGAGCACTTTTACCCAACTTACCGTGTCACCGACAGCCTACAGATGTGCACCCGAGAAACAATGTAAAGAAAATGGCGCTAACATGTTAGTTTCGGTTTCAGGGTTGCGCAGAAAAACGCCAGCGCAGCAGCAACGATGACTGAGGATGTGGTGGAAGAGTGTGACCGCAACATCAGTTTGATTCTCTCGAAAGTCACCTAGAAATAGCCACAAAGTATTTCTCGCTAGATTAATAAATAGAGAAACGTTTTCAGCGTCCTCTCAAAAGTGTAGATTTTTGTTCATGTTGACTGGAGGCATTTATTATTGGAAAAGTCAAATGATATCAGAAATAAATGTGTAACAACAAGGGCAGAAAAAGTCACCATTAGAACATTATTTTGATTTTAGGATGAAGAAAAGACAACAATCCTCATATCTCACAGTTTCATCAACTTCATTTATTTAATTTCAAATAATTCTGTTAAATGCATATCAAACAGAAAATGACAGGAAATCATAGAAATAAACAACAACAAAATACTTGTATACTCTGTAAAATGGCAATAAAGGCTTTCTATTCGACATCAAAAACAAATGTACAAAGTGCTTTACATTAAATAAGAAAAAAAATCACCGTAGATGTAACAGAACTGGATACAGTGTCAGAGGCTAAAGTTGTTCAGTGGTGCTTGAAGCAGAAAATGCTCAACTGCTGTGGATAAAGTGACCTGGATGACGCTGCTTCCTCACTGTTGGGCCCATAGAGCAGGTGTACAAGAGACTACTGCTACTTCCAGTCCGGCGCTCTGCTAACTTGAATAGGGATACAGTTATTTAATGGTTTGGCTCTTCTAGACTTTCCAGATGTTACTGGGTTGAGTGGATTAAATTCTGATGGGTACGCAGGCAGGGGCAGACTGGGACACACATTCAGCCTCGGACAGTCAGGTGCACCGGCCCACACACACATTAATGCACCTGCTATGGCACTGTCCATCTCCGGCGTTAGCAACACCGGCAGCCTCGGCCCCTCGACCAACGCCGCAGCCAAACAGGTCGGTTATTTTGTAGCACTTTTCTGCCTCTTCTTGTAAAGATTTAAGTTTTTTATTCGAGTCTTTCCACACCACCCTTTCTTTTTTACCAGCTTTATCCATGTTTCGTTCTCCTTTCTCAGTAGCTAGCACTAGCAGTCAAACTAGCCTGCTCTGCCATGAGTAATGACTGATGACTGCGGCTGAGACGATCAGATTTCAAGAAAAGCGAAGGCCTCTTTCGTATTGGAAGAGGCCACTCTTATCTCCTCCGTCAAGCATCAAAACATAAGACTGACACCTCCGTTCCCTCTGAACATCTCACAGCAAATAGACAACATGGGAGAGACACACATTGCAGTACTGACAGCTAGCTTGACATTCACTTTTTTCCTTTCTTTCTTTGACCACCGGTTCGGCCCCACTGGCCCACAACGGGCAACTTGATGACCATCCCATCGGGATTTGTTCCAAACGTCCCGATGGCCAATCCGCCATTGTACACAGGCCCGCAGAAAGCAGGGAAAGGATAGCAAAGGCATGACGCTGATGCACCAAACTGTCCCTATGATTGCTATTACTTGCTGCTGTCGTTGGTTGGGTTGGTTAGGTTGGTTAGGTTTAAGCAAGAGGACTGGGATTGGTTCGGGTTCAGGTAAGAATTCATAGTGAGCCAGTCAAAAGCAGAGTAAGGCAGAATAAGGAGGGACATGCCTTCCCTGTCTTAGGAAATGGAAATTTGCCTCAGGAAATGGGCTGAATTTTCAAGCCAATTTTCATAGTGGCCAAACAGTTGAATTACAACTTCCGGGTCCATCACATGATGTCACAGGCCCAAAAAGACTTTGTCCCCATTTTGAGCATCACTACCCCTGCGAAATGGTTTGTTCCACTATCAGGATTTGATCCACTGACACCGATAACACATCGTAAGTCTAGAAGAGCCTCACAATCAAATCCCTCTAAACCCATTCAGCAGTAGGCTAAACCAGAAACTAGCGACTCGCTTGCTCCAACAATGCAGAAGATCCTGGTAATTATAATCCCAGGAAGTCAAACATTTTTGGCTTTATGTGCCACTGGGCAACTTTCAGAAAAATGAACGAGGGGCTGCCCCAAGCTCTGTATCCAGTTCTCCTTATACAAGGGATTAGTTTGCATGAGTTTATTGAAGTCAGCTATCCATAAGTTGTAAAATGGGCTAAGAAGTACATTTTCATGAGCTTCTGTGTGTAGGCGTGTTTTGCGAGATGACGGCTGCTTTAATGATACCTTCAAGTGAATAATTTCATATCACGAGTCATGATATTACTAGATTATTAGATTTTTATTTATTAACTACACTAAACACATGACAAGAAACTTACTGTATTATTTTCCGAGAACACCGTCTTTCAGTTTTTGTAGACTGACTCGCCTCCTAACATCTGCTTACTTTTAATTGTAATAGTGGTGATGGTAAACTGCCGGGGATGTAACAAATACATTATTATTGCCAAAAATACCGCCAGCATTAGAGCCAATATTACCGCGAACATTACCACTGATGATCATATTACCACTATGATGGCCAATATTTCCCCTAACATTACCACTGATAATCATGCTACCATTAGAGGGAGAAGGAGCGATGGCACCAGCTGCTCCATCAATAAAGGATCTCCTTCCAGTTGGCAGACACAAAGCAGACGAGGAGGAGGCTCCAACTGCAAGGGAGACTTTCTCCTGAGCTGCTGCTCCCTCTGTAAAATAAAGGTCAGGACATAGAGAATCAGCAAGACACACAATTTAGCAAATGTTAACCAGCGTCTACAAACTCACTGATTCACTTTACCTGTGTATGTTTTCTGTAACCTCTCTGCAGTGCTGTTGTGCTTCATCATCTTCAGGATCATAACAGTTGAGTTCACAGCCTTTTCTTCACCGTAGCACTCGATCATGTTACTCACAATGTTGTGCCGGTGTGGGCTCCCCAGTTGGTGCAGAGGAATTTTTTCACAGTTTCTCAAGACGTTGAGACGAAGATACCACTTGAATTTATCGAAATCATCTTTACTCAGGTCCTCCAGAGTCTCCAAGAGCAGCTGTGGCACCAGCATGTCTAATCACTGAACAGGTAGGAGAGGGGGAATTAGTTAGGAGAGAGGATTTTATGCGATGGAGCTTCAGCGTTACTGTCTTGCAAAACCAGCTTTTCATAAATTGTTAAAAACAGCTCAGTTTTCAGCTTTGTGATATTTTATCAGATAATCCAGTGGAGTTTAAATGCCTTTTAGCATTAGGATATTCTCAACCTTTAAATATAGAGCACCACAAGTATCATGTAAAGCATTATAAAGAATTCTATCAAATGGTATCTAATTGGACAATTATATAGAATTAATTAAATATTTCACAGGTAGTTAACAATTTATGGTACAATGTGACACCTAGAGGGATAACAGACTCTTTGCTGAGCCCTGCTCCTTAGTTGGTGCTACTCAGTCAAGCTGTAGAGCTAGCATGGAGCCCACTGTCACTAACTGTAGTCACTGAAGAAGTACTGTCAACATATTGGAAAACTGACTCAGCAGTGAAAACAGGTTAAAAAGATGAAAACATGCAGATTTGGTCCCCCCAGTGTTGACTCCATGGCTACAGCCTCGACACACGTCATACGTCACTAAGTATATCATTTACAAAACACACCCTCACAATTTGCCGTTCTATTTCAGCTGCAATATTTTCCCAGCTTCCCCTTTGCCCTGGCAATGCCGCTGCTGCTCTTTCAGCTCCACCTCCTCCAAATGCGTGCACACACACACACGCACACACGCACACACACACACACACACACACACACAGTAAAGCCAGACAACAGTAGAGAGGCCACGGTGTAGACAAAGTGAAGATAACTCGAAGATTACTGATGACAACTACACTTGTTACTGTAAATCCTTTACCAGTAAAAAGCCAATACTTTATCAATACACATGTTCAGTCTGCTCTGTTCGTAGTCTCTCATTTACCATTGTTATGTTTACACACATTGAGACTGAAAATCTCCCCTACAAGAGAGACCCTTAAAATGCAACAAATACAACATATAAACAACAACTAATGATATTATAAAATAAAAACCAATAAACTTTGTTTATAGCTGTTGACGTGATACATGTGGTCCTCCATACTACAGAAACAATTCATACTTTAGTCTAAAAAAAAGTCACAAAAAGATGGTTTTCACTGGACAGCGGTAAAAAATTCTTACATTTGTTGAAGTTATAACCCGAAAAGAGTCTTTCAAAACTACAACTATACAGATAAATAGAGGCATGCAGATGGACCCAATATGCTACAGGAGCACAGCTCTCTCAAGCCTTTCAACCATTCCAGATATCAGACAGGGACACCTCTGTATCTGCTCAACAGTTACCATTAAAATCATTGTAGAACATATTACATATACGCCATCAAGCACCTACCTGAAGTCAGTGTTCTGTCAGCTCAAATAGCCAAGGTGTCCCAAAGCCTCAACAATTAAAGAAACCAGACTGAAACTGAAGCGTACCTGACGCCTTATCGATACCTTCAGCTTCAGATTTCCTTATGGTCTGACGGGAAGACTGACGACAGCGCAGTCAAACCCTAGTACCAGTCAAAGTGGGCGTAAACTAATTACACTTTAAGGTTAAACTTTACCAGAGTGAATGAAGGTGAGACAGAATTTATTGCTCTTTCTTCAAGGTCCACACGTCCTCACTGATATATACACACAGCTTATATACACATCCAGCAGACATGTAAAGTTTGTGCCCAACTGATCTGGTGGAGCCAGCCTCAACAACTACCATTATCGTACCACTGAGAAAAAGTTCCTTTAGCCAGTCAGCCTTCTCAGTGCGAGCTGCCCAGTTCAGGAACTCATTACCACCACACATTCGCAATAGTGAAACACACAAAGCCTTCAAACACACTCTAAAAATGTGGTTAAAAGATCATCAGGCCTGCGATCACAATCAGTAGTCCATACTAATCCTATAATTCTGTCTACCTGCTTGCGTGCCTCTCTGCCTCCATATTGCCTGCTTGTCTGTTTCACTTGCTTACATGTTGCTTAAATGTGCATTGCGTTTTTTTTTTTTTTTGCATTGTATGTTTGCTCCTGGTGTCCTGCCAATATGCTGCACTGCTAGCCTACCTGCTGGCTGAAGCTTATTTTCCTGTCTTTTAATGTGCTTGATGTGCTTTCCATTGTGATTATGTGCCACCTCCTATCTTGTACTGTGTGTGTTATGCCTTCTATTCTGATCCATGTGCTTTTATACGTGCTGTGCTGTATATTTTACTGTTATTACGAAATGTCGAGTGTAATGTTTTTTTCTTCCTTTTAGCTGGCATTTAACACCTTGCCTGGGGACTGCAGTTGGAAACTAGCTACTCAGCTAAAACTGGCACATTTACAGAAATGTTCATTAATGTGCATTGTCCCTGTACAAATAAACAAATAAATGAAATGAAATGAGGAAGAAGTACACAGATTTTTCACTGCAGTAAAAGTAGCAACAGTCTTGGATTCAAAATTTTATGTAAGTCAAAGTACAAAAGTATTACATGTACAATTTACTTAAAATACAAAAAGAAACCAAACTGCCCATTTCAAAATAATGAATATTATATGACTGAATTACAATTAGTGACACATTGTACATGAAATGTTGCAGTAAAATATAGAGATATATTATTTTACTTTACAAACTAGCTTGTAAATTTCACCAAGAAATCAATTACCTTTGATCTTTATCCATGACACATCACAGTGTATTTGTTGATTATATTTTGTATTATTAATCTGAATCTGCAAAGTAACCAAAGTTGTCAGACAATTCTAATGAAATGAAAAGTATGAAGTAGCAGAAAATGGAAAAACTCAGGCAGAAGTAGGGGAGACCGGGGATGGTTGTAACACCGGATACATGTAACAATTTTTACTTTTTTTTATTTTTAATTAGGAACAACAAGCTATGAATCAGCTGATTCACTTAGTTTAATCCTTATTCCTCCTGTTAGGAGTCAGCACCCTGTGGCAGACATAGAGGCTACTGGAAAGTCAATAACACCCTTCTTAATGACAGTCAATTTCATGACAGTGTTAAAAAGGTAGTTACTGAAATACACTAAAAAGAAGTAAAGAGTTATTGGCTCTTAAAAATTAGAAAGAGTCTAGCTTATTGAACAGAGTAAATGTCCTCTTATCTAAAAGTAGAATATCCTTTGAAGATGAACTGGAATTGAGGAAAATTCAACTTAAAATAGACAGACATTTATTTGGATTTAACCAAAGGTGCATTTATAAGGTCTAGAGCCAAATGGCTAGAGGATGGGGAGACAAACTCTAGCTATTTTTCTGCTCTTGAAAAAAATAAATGGTAAAATAAAGCCTCTAACAGCTCTTAATATTAATGGAATTCAACGTACAAACCCAAAATTAGAAGTTCATTTCAAAATTTTGCATAAAATCTATCCAATGAATTCTATTATGTCCAGATATGTGAATATCAAACTTTTGTTCTTTTGTGGACATGCTGATGAAACATTCTTACTTTATCTATTATTTGTTCATCTTACATTGCAATTTGTTTTAGCTCTCATGTATTGTTCGTTCTATACATGACGTGTTTTAGTACATTGTATTGTTGAATACAGTTTGCCCCAATGTGGCGCTGGCATCAGTCACATGACTCATCCTCAGTTCTATCGTCCTTAATTTCATCCAGACCTCCGCTGGAAAAAAAGTTTGCTGCCCCTCAGAGTTTTTCCTGGGAAGAGGAGCTTGTAACTTGTATGGTCAATGAATTAATTTCCTTAAAAGCTATTTGACTAAGAAAGTAATGACGTCACCACCCTGCTACTGTGAATACACTTAAATTCTAAACGTTGCGACATGAAGTGATGCTTCACTTCACTGCCGTTCGCATAATAACTCTTTGGCGCTGCAATTAATCAACAACCCACATTAATATCAGTGCTGAAAGAAAGACAGACCTACAGGAAACAACACAGTCAGTGTTACATCCATTACAACACTGTGTCAACAGCCGCCTTCAGGTTTTCCTATCTTCTGCTGTAGCTTTCATCATTTCATCTGACAAAATGTGAAACAACCAACAGGCTGAACAAAATCGGGGCCAAAGAGCCAGAATGATCCTTTTATACAGGAAGCACCATAAACCAAAATGACTTACCGTGTCCACAGATACCGAGAAACAATGTTCAAAAAAAGGCGCCTATTGACTTGCAGTTTCAGGAAGTTCACAAAAGCTATGAGCGCAGCTGCAGAGATGACTTAGAATGTGAGGGAATAGAGTGACAGTGACATCAGTCTGATCACCCACAAACAGTGGAGGAGATTCTATGCTCAAGAAAAAGTACTCGCACTGTAAAAGTCATGCATTTAAACCTAACTTTTAAGTTAAAGTATGTCAGTATTATCAAAAGTAAAAGTACTGATTATTCAATAAAATATTCCTTGTCAGTGTTTTGCTGTTATACATTATGTTTTCGGATTAATATTACAACTGTATTAATGTGTATGTTAAATTTTACTGCTGTAGATGTTTAAGGCTGTGCTAATTAATTCCTTTATATACTGGTTAGTATAAGTGTGGCTGTCCTGTGAGAGACATAAAGACTTTAGTTAGCTTAAGAAGTAGAAGAACTTGCTCAATCCATAAAAGAACACTTAATGCTCCAGTTTATCAGAAACAAAGTCAAAATCATCGGATATGGAGTTAAGTGGTTTTGGCTGAGACGGAAAAACTGTAATTGAAAAGAAACTAGAGCTGTAGGACAATTAAAAAGTACAATAGTGTGTTTGCCTTTTAGATGTAGCCTAGCAGGGTAGAAGTATAAAGCTGCATGGAATGGAAACACTCATGACACATGCACTTAAGTGAGCTTGAGTAAATGTACTTTTCCCCCCCAAAATTACCCATAAATGACCACAAAATATCACTCCAAATAAAAAAACAAAAACAAATTTATCAATAAATGGGTAAACATTTGAAGTGTCCTCTCAGAAGTTTTTTTTTTTAATTATTTATTTCATTTTTTGGCCCAGTTATCAAATTTGTTAAAGGTATGTTTTATTTATTATTTTCTAATTTCACTCAAACTAGGGGGAAAAGTATGATTTTAACAACAGTAAAAGAAAACAGTATTGTGATTTTAGGATAACTAAAGAGAAGAAAATATCTGGAATCATTTGTCATAATCTCATCAATTTTTCCCCTTAAAAAACATAATTCAATAAATTTATAACGAATGAGCTTAAAATATATAACAAAACAATATAACAAAAACAAAAGTCTATGAAATAACAGAAAGTATTGATTTTTACAAAATGATAGAGAAGAGAATATCACATGTTACACTACAGTTTTAATACAGTGGCACTGTATAAACGTTTATGGAGCTCATCGACCTCAAACTTCCAACTTCCAAAAATACATGGTGGTCCTGAGAGCTCAAAACACTGAAACTTAAAAGCAACTTAATAAATTGACCTATGGCTAAGTCCCGCCCTCAAACGCGATGAGCCAATCACAGTGCGTATAGCCATTCTCATACACTCAGACATTCTCTGCCCGGACGTTCATTGAAATGCATTACAGAAAGTCAGTTTTGTTTGGTTTTATGAGCTTTTTTCTGAGATTTGAAATTTAAAAATGGTCAAACGGTGTGCATGGGGTACATGCACCTCTGACACAAGGTATCCAGAGAGGCTGGGCAACAAGGTGTATTTTATACCCTTTCCTAAACCACATCTTAACCGAGAAAAGTGTCTCCTTTGGATAAAGTTGTGTGGTAACGTCAGACTACAACATCAGCTCAACGTGAATAAGATTAACAATGATGTCTACATCTGTTCTAAGGTAAGTCAACATTGTGTTTGAGGCAACATATTGTCACTTTGCTGGAAAGAAATATAAAGTTATCTTTAACATCTCTAGCTAACGTTAGCTAAAGTTAGCCTAACGTTAGCTCCTAGCTGCGTTGTTCATCATGTCACCTTGTTTGCTGGGAGTTCATTAGCTTATTTTGTTCTAGTTTTGTTCTTTGGAACGAATCAATTAGAATCAGAATCAGAATCAGAATACGAATATGAATCCGTTCCATTGCCTATTGGGTTTTTAAATCCAAGGTATTTGCATTTGTTTGTGCTCAGTGATACGTGATGGTCAACATCTCTGATAATCATACTACGTAAACTGTCAACAACATCCCCAATACTGTCTTTAACATCACCGCCAACATTACCGCGAACATTACCACTGATGATCAGACTACCATCAGTGACATCAGTACCCCAAATATTACCTCTGACATTACCAGAGACAATCACTCTACGATTACCCCAAACATTACCGCGAACATTACCACTGATAACCAAAACAGATTTACAGCCAATAATCGGGCCAACATTTCCACCGATATTACCATTAATAATCACTTTACCATTTCTGCCAATAATATCACTGACATCTCCGGCAATATCACCGACAATATTACCACTGATAATCACATCACCGTTTATGACATCAACACGGCCAGTATCATCCTCAACATTTTCGCAAGCATTATTACTGATAACCACGCTACCATCACTGTTAACAGTGTAAACAACATTTCCGAACACATGACCAATGATATTCCTGCTATCAGTACTGCCAACATTCCTGCCACCAATGCAGCCAGCATTTTTGAGAACATTATTACTGATAACTACGCTAGCATTACTGGAAACAATACTGCCAACATTTCTGTGAACATTACCACTGACAGCCATGCTATCTTTACTGCTAACAGTACTGCCAGCATTCCTGCAATCATTATCACTGATATTCATGCTGTCATTAGTGGCATTTGAGGCCCTAGGAGTGATGGCACCAGCTGCTCCATCAGTAGAAATTTTCTGATCAGTTGGAAGATCCAAAGCAGACGAGGATGAATCTGCATGAGAGACTTTCTCCTCAGCTGCTGCTCCCTCTGGGAAAATAAAGATTAGGACACAGTGAATCAGTAAGAGAAACAATTTAGCAGCATCTACAAACTCATTGACGAACTGTACCTGCGTATGTTTTCTCTAACTCCTCTGCAGCGCTGTTGTGCTCCATTTTCTTCAGGATCGCAACAGTCAAGCTCACAGCCTTTTCTTCACCGTAGCTGTCTATCATCTTACTCACAATGTCACGATGGCGTGGGCTCATCAGATGGCACAGGGGAACTCGTTTACAGTTTTTCAAGTTACTGAGAGCAAGATACCACTTGAATCTTTTGAAGTCCTGTCTACTCAGGTCCTCCAGAGTCTTCACGAGCAGTTGTGACACCAGCATCTTGAATCACTGAAGAAGTAGGAGAGGGGGAATTAGTTAGGAGCGAGCTTCAGTTTCACTGTCTCGCAAAACCACTAAGAAGTCAACCTTATATGAGTAAATAAAACAGCTCTGTTTTCAGCTTTGTGATGACACATTTATCAGATAATCCAGAGGATATTTAAATGGTTTATTTAGCATTAGAAAGAGAATATTCTCAACCCGTAATGTATGGAGGACCACAGGTATCATGTAAATAGTTAAAAAAATATCAATTAAGTGATATCTGTTTGGACAATAAAATGGAATTAATAAAATATTAAAAAAAAAAATAAAATACACATTTCAATTACGCATTTACAGGCACAATTTTGTCTCTTTTCTCATTTGACCTATTTTTAATAAGTCTAATTTCTTTCAACAGTTGTTCTTGCTATTGACCATTTCAATATCAGTTAATAAAATATTAATGGGGTTATTTATTCATTTGTAAAATATTGTATGAAATCCAGCATTCCATTGAGATATAATTTAATCGAATGCTCAGTGACTATTTATGTGACAGATGTGGTCCTCCACATTTAAGGAAGAATTAATATACTGAAAATAAATAAATAAAAATCAATTAATTTGGCTGAATTTGAAGATTTGACAAAGAATAAATATTTTACATTTGTCAAGAATTCTTAATGTTAAATATAGAGATAAATAGAGACATGTAGATCGACCCAGTATCCTACAGGAGCACAGCTGTCTCAAGCCTTGATGCCATTCCAGATATCAGGCAGAGACATGTCTGGATCTGCTCAACAGTTACCATTAAAGTCACTGCAGAACAATTTATATTTACATCATTGAGCACTTACCTGAAGTTTGTCAGCTCAACTGTCCAAAATGTCTCACGAACGTCCCAACAATAAAAGAAAGCAGGCTCTTACTGAAGCGCACCTTAAACCTAATCGATACTCTCAGCTTCAGAGTTCTTTATGTTCTGATGGGAAGACTGACGACAGCACAGTCAAACCCTGGTAGGAGTCAACATGGGCATAAACCTGTTTAATTGTTAGGTTAGGGTTAAAAATTAACCAACAGAGCAAAGGTGGGAGAGAGAAATTTTATTGCCTCTTCAGATAAACCACAAGTCTTTGTTGATATGGTAAACGACAACAGACGTGGTGAAATTAGCTTTTAGAGTTGTGTTTGTGCCCACCTGATGGAGTCCAATATTCTTTCTTCAGTAGCTCTAACAACAAAAAACAGATGCGGAAACTCTCCGTTGAGATGAGAAAAACAGTTATTGCTAGTGACATCATTCACATACACAGAATCGGTAATAAAAATCATACACATCTCCCTCCTCTCAGTGCTGGATAATTCTATTTATTACTGACAGGAACAAAAGCTAAAGACAGATGACAAAGGCTGAATAAACACCTTAGGTAACAAATAGTAACAATTAATGACAAACAATAAAAGTATGCAAATTTTGTCTTCCTCTTGTTTTTGTACTGTGCCCTCTTCACATAGACTCCTCTCCACCATTTCCCTTATGTCCCTTATTTTTTTGATGCCAAAAGATCCACCACTGCCTCCTCTATTGTCTTGCAGCACCTCTAATGGCCTTACCCCATGTGAAACATCCAGTCAGATCCAAGCAGTTTCTAACACATCTGTTACTTATGTCAATCACGCCTCATTAACTGCAGCCAAGAAGTACATGGTTAGGTTAAGGCAACAAAAGCACATTGTTAGGTTTAGGCAACAAAAGCACATGGTTAGGTTAAGGCAACAAAAGCACATGGTTAGGTTTAGGCAACAAAAGCACATGGTTTGGTTAGGGTAATAAAAGCACATGGTTAGGTTTAGGCAACAAAAGCACATGGTTAGGTTTAGGCAACAAAAGCACATGGTTAGGTTTAGGCAACAAAAGCACATGGTTAGGTTTAGGCAACAAAAGCACATGGTTAGGTTAGGGTAATAAAAGCACATGGTTAGGTTAGGGTAATAAAAGCACATGGTTAGGTTAGGGTAATAAAAGCACATGGTTAGGTTTAGGCAACAAAAGCACATGGTTAGGTTTAGGCAACAAAAGCACATGGTTAGGTTCAGACAACAAAAGCACATTGTTAGGTTTAGGCAACAAAAGCACATGGTTAGGTTTAGGCAACAAAAGCACATTGTTAGGTTTAGGCAACAAAAGCACATGGTTATGTTCAGACAACAAAAGCACATTGTTAGGTTTAGGCAACAAACACACATGGTTAGGGTTAGGCAACAAAAGCACATGGTTAGGTTTAGGCAACAAAAGCACATGGTTAGGTTTAGGCAACAAAAGCACATGGTTAGGTTCAGACAACAAAAGCACATTGTTAGGTTCAGGCAACAAAAGCACATGGTTAGGTTTAGGCAACAAAAGCACATGGTTAGGTTCAGACAACAAAAGCACATTGTTAGGTTTAGGCAACAAAAGCACATGGTTAGGTTTAGGCAACAAAAGCACATTGTTAGGTTTAGGCAACAAAAGCACATGGTTAGGTTCAGACAACAAAAGCACATTGTTAGGTTTAGGCAACAAACACACATGGTTAGGGTTAGGCAACAAAAGCACATGGTTAGGTTTAGGCAACAAAAGCACATTGTTAGGTTTAGGCAACAAAAGCACATGGTTGGGTTTAGGCAACAAAAGCACATGGTTAGGTTTAGGCAACAAAAGCACATGGTTAGGTTTAGGCAACAAAAGCACATGGTTTGGTTAGGGTAATAAAAGCACATGGTTAGGTTTAGGCAACAAAAGCACATGGTTAGGTTAGGGTAATAAAAGCACATGGTTAGGTTTAGGCAACAAAAGCACATGGTTAGGTTTAGGCAACAAAAGCACATGGTTAGGTTTAGGCAACAAAAGCACATGGTTAGGTTAGGGTAATAAAAGCACATGGTTAGGTTTAGGCAACAAAAGCACATGGTTAGGTTTAGGCAACAAAAGCACATGGTTAGGTTTAGGCAACAAAAGCACATTGTTAGGTTTAGGCAACAAAAGCACATGGTTTGGTTTAGGCAACAAAAGCACATGGTTAGGTTAGGGTAATAAAAGCACATGGTTAGGTTTAGGCAACAAAAGCACATGGTTAGGTTTAGGCAACAAAAGCACATGGTTAGGTTAGGGTAATAAAAGCACATGGTTAGGTTTAGGCAACAAAAGCACATGGTTAGGTTTAGGCAACAAAAGCACATGGTTAGGTTCAGACAACAAAAGCACATGGTTAGGTTTAGGTAATAAAAGCACATGGTTAGGTTTAGGCAACAAAAGCACATGGTTAGGTTTAGGCAACAAAAGCACATGGTTAGGTTAGGGTAATAAAAGCACATGGTTAGGTTTAGGCAACAAAAGCACATGGTTAGGTTCAGACAACAAAAGCACATGGTTAGGTTTAGGCAACAAAAGCACATGGTTAGGTTCAGACAACAAAAGCACATTGTTAGGTTTAGGCAACAAAAGCACATGGTTAGGTTTAGGCAACAAAAGCACATTGTTAGGTTTAGGCAACAAAAGCACATGGTTAGGTTCAGACAACAAAAGCACATTGTTAGGTTTAGGCAACAAACACACATGGTTAGGGTTAGGCAACAAAAGCACATGGTTAGGTTTAGGCAACAAAAGCACATGGTTAGGTTTAGGCAACAAAAGCACATGGTTGGGTTTAGGCAACAAAAGCACATGGTTGGGTTTAGGCAACAAAAGCACATGGTTAGGTTTAGGCAACAAAAGCACATGGTTTGGTTAGGGTAATAAAAGCACATGGTTAGGTTTAGGCAACAAAAGCACATGGTTAGGTTCAGACAACAAAAGCACATTGTTAGGTTTAGGCAACAAACACACATGGTTAGGGTTAGGCAACAAAAGCACATGGTTAGGTTTAGGCAACAAAAGCACATGGTTAGGTTTAGGCAACAAAAGCACATGGTTAGGTTTAGGCAACAAAAGCACATGGTTAGGTTAGGGTAATAAAAGCACATGGTTAGGTTTAGGCAACAAAAGCACATGGTTAGGTTCAGGCAACAAAAGCACATGGTTAGGTTTAGGCAACAAAAGCACATGGTTGGGTTTAGGCAACAAAAGCACATGGTTAGGTTTAGGCAACAAAAGCACATGGTTTGGTTTAGGCAACAAAAGCACATGGTTAGGTTAGGGTAATAAAAGCACATGGTTAGGTTTAGGCAACAAAAGCACATGGTTAGGTTAGGGTAATAAAAGCACATGGTTAGGTTTAGGCAACAAAAGCACATGGTTAGGTTAGGGTAATAAAAGCACATGGTTAGGTTTAGGCAACAAAAGCACATGGTTAGGTTTAGGCAACAAAAGCACATGGTTAGGTTAGGGTAATAAAAGCACATGGTTAGGTTCAGACAACAAAAGCACATGGTTAGGTTTAGGTAATAAAAGCACATGGTTAGGTTTAGGCAACAAAAGCACATGGTTAGGTTTAAGCAACATCCACTATGCCTCCCACCCACCCTACAGGGACTTTCCAGCTCCTTATATATGTCCTCACTGACAGCATTTCAAACTGGCGCCATTCGACAACTTATCATATCGTCTCAACAGGTGCCATCCAGCTGATTGGCAGCAAAATATAACACCACAAAAAATTCCATCTGGATGCGTTACGAACTGAAGCAGCCTAGTAGTGTATCATACCACCGCGAAAGGTGGCCTTTGGCTTCGTTGTCTGACGACAAATCACTGACACAGGCAGTATTCGACTTCAGAAAGAGAACAGGCTGTTCTGACATTTGAGGCAAGAAATAGGTCATTCAGAAAGAGTTAGAGACTCCTCGACTCTGATTAGGGTTAGGAGGGGCATGATTTTGTTAACAGACTATCTGTCTTGTGTACTTCTTTCAGAATATAGTGACTGTGTCAGCAAATATGACAAAAAGTTTTTTTCATAGACGTTATCAACTGTAGCCTTCAGGAGATATATGAAATGGAAAAATATGGACATACATGGTTTAAACTAGACAGCAATGTAGCAATGTGGTGGATGTGAGAAACACTGAAATATCAACAACGGCTCTCATTGTATTGATCATGCTGGATTTTCTGTGACAACACATCATCTTTGTGTAAAAACACACACACACACCCACACATACACACACACACACACAACGCATACTCATTCTTGCCCTCTGTGCAGCAGCACTACACTGCATTATTCTTGACCCTCCCTTCCTTCCTGTCTTGATTTACTAACAGAGAACGCCCATGGTGGGTTTCAGAGGCCAAGCAAAGGAATCGCCTGATCATCAGCTTCAGTACAGCTTCAGACACACACAAGAAGAACACACATGCTAAAAAAAAACATACACACCCACACTCCCATAAAAACCTGATGTACCCAGTGTGTTTTCTCAGAAGTCTCAAGCTGTGCCTCTGCCAGCATCACATAGCCAGTCACTGGTGTTTAAGAGAGACGTCATATCAGCAGCCAATATTTTGAGCCAGGGAACCTGATGAAGGATGAGTGCATCTGGACGACCAATCTCACTTCTGCTGTTTTGCCTGTTCGGCTCAGGTGAGTGAAATGACAACTGAATGCTTGATGTGTAAACAGTCAGATGATACAGACTTGTAATTTAAAAATAGTAAAGCTTTTCTGGGGTTGTGATCCCTCACGGTAAATTACGCTGGAGGATGTACTTGTGACCACTCGTCATAGGTTGTGACTGTTAAAGAGGTGTGAGCAGTCAACCAGTGATCAATTATTACTTCTTTAATTGTGTAATTTTAGACATTTTTCAGAGACTGAAGAGATAAAAGTCTTTTAAGGAGGAAAAAAAACAGAGCCTACGGGTATGCTGTAGCGTTGGTAGAGCCCTCTCAGGTAAATTTATGTTTTTGTAAATAAAAATGACTTCACATGAAAAAGAGCTTTAAAAATTGTATTTTCCTCAGGAATAATCTGCAATCACCTCGCGATCTCTCAGATTTATTGTAGAATCACTGAGGGGACCTACCTGGGAACCACAGGCAGAAACATAACAAAGGGAAACACAGCACTATGAGGACATTTTATCTGTTGTACATGTGCAGTATGTGTGTGTCATGATGAATGTGCAAATGTGTAAAGTAATTTTTACTACATTCGTCTGACAGCTATTGTTTCTAGTTACTTTTCATATTCAAAGAAATTCAAACAAAATATACCATCTTATGAAACTGACTCCATAGCTAACAAATAAAAATTTGACCTCATAAAGTAGATTCAACTTTACAGCATTAAAATGCTGCGATGATGCAGCAATAATAATAATAATCCAGCATTATAGTACAAAATAAACCTCTGAAAGTGTCCATTCTGTACAATGAGTGATACTGAGGACTGCCTCCATCACTGAACGCTTGTGAAATCATGAAAAAGTTGTTTCAACTGGGCTCATCCGTACAATATTCAGCTCTATACATGAGACTGTCATAAATGTAACTATAAATTTTGGCGGGGGGGGGGGGGGGGGGGGGCGGGGGTATGCTGACACACACACCAGAGAGCTACTGTGAGTGAGATCATCTGATAGGCGGCAGAACAACCTCAGGATTCAGTGGAACAATGGTCATAGAAAAGAGGAGCGAGTTCTTTGACTTGGGCAGGGTGTCCTTCCTTCCTCAGAGGAACACACTGGGTGTATTCAGTGTGCTACAAAACAACAAAACAATGGTTCACAACAGATCAGCTAAAAAGAGTATTATTTCACGAGATGGCAAAATTCAATTGACTCCTGTCTGTATTATGTAAAGACAGGGGGAAATGACTCATGGGTTCATTTGGCTCAAAGCAACAACACAAACAAATGAAGAGATACAGCATTTCTTTCCTGCGATTGGATTTGACATTGCAGATATGTAAGCATAATACAATTGTGAATTCTTGTATGTTAGGGTTTATTCTGTGTTCAGTGTTTATACTTTAAGATAAGAGAGAATTATTATGACATGTGTTTTCCCTTTTTTTTTCTTTCTGATTGGGAGGGAGCCCTCAGGATATGTTTATTAATACGTCGACAAATTCAAGTGATTTATTGTGTCTTTCTTCCCTTCCTACCCTCTGACCACCCCCGTGACCTCAGCTACCTCATCCCCTGTTTCCATTTACACACCTGCTCCACCTCTTTCATCGCAAATTTCACCTCCCTCTCCCTCTCAAACAATCCTCCCATCTCATCAGTCTCCTTCTCTCAGTACCCCACCCTTCATCAGCAACTCTGGTGAGTCAACAGAGGAAGTCTGCTGCCCCTTGACGATGTCACCCTCCACTCTGGTGGTCAGGTATGTCAAAAATAGCTGGTGGTTATTTTTCGGGTGGTGCGGCGGCTCAGTGATCTGGGTCTGCTCAATCAAATTCCAAATAACATTTCCTCATGTGTCTTTCCTTTTCTACATTTCAAAAGAATCTGTGGAGTGGAGATTGACCCTTGTGTATGAGATACAGTGTTTGCACCAAAGTGCTCTTGCGTATAGGGTAACACTGGGCAAAGGATGATTTAAACATGCCACCCTGAGAGCACTGGACTGTCTACTGATAAGCTTAAGTATCTGGTTCACCTTTTCCTGCTGTCCCTTTATACCAACCAGCTTCTACCCTGACAGTAATCTGCGCTTGTTTAGCAGCTGATGCCTTTAAATTATCAAAGGAAAAGGAGGGAAGTCGTGCAGTGCAGAAGAATGAGAGGAATTTTATCATTTTATGTGCAGATGCAGGCACTAAAAGTCAAGTAAACACAGACAAAAAGGCCTTCCCTCTTCGTTTCTGTGTGACATGTTTGAGAAGCGTACTTCTTTCATGTTTCTGTGCCAATGGCTGACAACTAATTGTGTGTAAACTCTCCTGTCACAGGTATGAAGATCCAGTTTCAGCGAACTGCTCTGTATAGACGATTCAGCGATTTTCCGCTCTTGGTTGGGAAGTCTCACTGGTAGGAGAATTACTACTGTCTAATATATAACTTGAGCACCCTGTTATCATAACTTGAGACTCCCTTATCTCCCCTACCTATCAGTGTCCCACTTGGGAACAAGACTCTTAAGTGCTGACTCTCATCTGCACCACTTCAGACTGACCCAAACTGTCCTAATGCAAACTGGGCGGTAATGGCTTAATGAAGCCAGCAGAGCTATCTGAAAATAGCAGAGATGTTATTCTGAGGTCAACATAACAGACACTCTGCACCCCTCAGCTGCACCTTGAGTTCTGCACCTTGAGTGTCACAAACAGAAGCCCAACACCACAGAGGATGTGCTGGACTTTTTGTTCAGACACAGCTTTCATTCTGGTTATACAAGGACAGAATGACACTTAAAAACAGCCACTGTACCCCATGTTTCTGTGGCATTCCCCATGAGACATCCAGGGTGCCATGGTTGTACAGTAAGCCTTCTCCACAAGGCACATATAGGCTGCAGGATTCCTAGACGAGTAAAGAGTTGGTCCACTGTTCCACAACCAGAATGAAATCTGCATCATTCCTCCTGAATTTAAGGCCCCTTTCACACATGCACTGCAAACCTGAAATTATCTGGACATTACCCAGGGGAGCTGCATGTCAGAACCCAACTGTCCAAATCATTTGGATCAGGCATTAAACAGACTTTATCTTGCCAGCTCTCTAGTACGAAGTTTGTGTAGTGTCTGATTATGCCCATGGGTGAATCAAGCAGGTAATTGTCCAGAGAATTCACAGTGAGCTAGTGGTTGTGTTGATGACATTTGATTAACATCCAAAGGTGGAGAAAGGGTAATTCACATAAAAATGACAATGGAAATCTATAACTGGAGAGATGGCAAGATTCTGCGACTTCTATTGGTAAGGCCCGGAGCCAAAATCGTCAACACATTAAAGAAATGGCAAGAGACCTTGTTTAAGAACAAATTACAATCTGGCTATGGGATTGTGGTGTAGTCCACGTCATGTCCTGCCTCCTGCACGCTATACCCAGGTGCCACCCCTTGCCTAAACCAAACGGAGTATATCCAGTAGGTGAGAACTCTTCTGACACAGACAAAATGGGAACCACCACCTCTGTCTGCCAGCCCACAAAAACTGTCACTGTCACAAATGTTTATTCCATTGTCCAACAATATCCACACTCTAAGCCAGAAGGTCTCCTGCCCTGCTGAGAACAGGCTGGAGGAGAACTTGCCTTTTCTTCCTGGATTGTTTGCCAGAATCTCTTTCAGGATTTTGCTTTCATGATCACAGATGGTGCAGTCTGTCTGGCCTCCTGATACCTCACTGCTGCTTAAGAAGTCTCCTGGGCTGGCCAAGCTCAAAATAATCCCTTCTCCAGCTAAAAGGTGCCCAACAAGTTGATGTAGTTACCTCTAAAATGGAGGCTTGGATTGTGGCCACCTTGGATGCCATGGCCCTGGACTCTGCAAGGGTACAGAAAAAAGGTCCACAGGAGGCAGGAGGTTGTGGACAGGACCTCAGCCAGATGTTTCTAGTTCACCCTCAATACATGTTTCGATTTACAGAGTCTTTGTGGCGGCCTCCCTGCCACTTGATCCAACGCACCACCACATGGTGATCAGCTGACAGTTCATCTCTTCACCAAAGTGTTCAAGACCCTATGGATGCAGATTTTAGGAATAACCTGGTCTGTTGTAGACAATTAATGACTAACACAGAAGTCCAATAAAAGTGCAGCATTCAAACTCAGTTCAGGCAGACCGTTTCTCCCAGTCACACCCTTCAGGTTTTCCCATCATTGTCCATGACCGTTTAAATGCTACTGGGACAGCAGTAAATCAGTCCATGGGGAGTTGGCTTGGGAACCGGAAGGTTGGTGGTTTAAGTCCCCGCAGGGACCAAGTAGGCACTCCGAGGGGACTCCGAGGCACTCCTGAGGTGCCCTTAAGCAAGGCACAGAACCCCTAACTGCTTGGGGCATTGCGCTTTGGCGACCCATCGTTTGTGCATCTCTCCACATTGGATGCTTGTGTGTGTTGAATTTACAAAATTGCAGCAAAATGTATATGAAGGTGGTGTGCTCTTCTAGACCACACCCAGAGACTCCAAGAAGGCTCGATACTCTGAACACAAACCTGGCACATAGGCAGGGACAGTGTCAACAAAAACGGAATATTATAAGCTTCACAAATTTAGGACTTACTGCAGGATTACTGTACGTGATATGTATATGATAATATTGTATTAATCTTAACAATTTGTGATCTGCGACCTTTTGTAACTCTAGGAACCTCCTGATATCACTATGGATCGTTTTCTGGTCTGGAGTGTTGATAGGATGACGGAGTGGAGCATCAAGCCTCAGTGCTATGCACTGTCTGAACAGGGAGGGCAGTGCCACATTGATCTCCCTCTAACAGTCTACAGTGAGTTCATATTTCTGTCTGTCTGTCTGACATGTTAGAAAATCTTTTTCTGTATGGTTTATCCAATGATCTGTCTCCACAGAGCCTCCAGACAATGTGTCCATCAGCTTTGATAATCACACTGGGCCGATGTTTGAGGGTCACCAGTACACTCTGCAGTGTACAGTGGACTCCTATTGAAAACCTCACTGTGACTTTTTATAAAGGACAAACAGCACTAGGTCAAGTTCATTCTCAAAACAGCACACATAAACCAGTGAATGAGACCTTCACCTTAGACATCACCCCCAGTAAAGAAGATGATGGGGTCGTGTACTGGTGTGAAGCAAAGCTGGAACTGGGACCTGAAGGACCACAGCCCCCTCCAGTGGTGATGTCACAAAATATCACTGCCAGTGTTCTCTGTGAGTGAAACTGCTAACATTTTTAGTATGTTTAAGGTGTATAGTTTTTACCAGTAAGGATTTTTATTTACAACCTCTCTACTTCTCTCTTGAGTGTCTTAACATCTTTCCTGATTAAAAAAAAAACATGTACACCTCGCTTGTCTTTTCCTCCTCTTCCTCACTCTGACTTCTCTTTCCTTTCAGTTGGTCCACATCTGGTTTGTGCTACAAAGCTGCAGGTGAGAGAGGGAGAGAGCCTCAGCTGTGAGGTGACAGGAAACCCCCAACCAGTGGTCACCTGGTTCAAAGATGGGCAGGTGGTTGCCTTGCCAGCTCACTCAAGCAGACAACATGCTGGCAAATACATAGTCTCTGCACAAGGACCACTGGGACAGAAAAACTTTACAGTGGATGTAGAGGTCCTTCCCAACAGTGGTAGGTTTATGTTTTCTGCATTATTATAAAATGAGTGTCATTGCATTTCCGCACTGAATTTCAAACAAATAGAAATCAGTCCAACCATGAGACCTGCAAACCACAGACTTTTTATATGAGGAGTTCTAACTAAAAATGTTTAAACCTGTCATCCTTTCCAAATTTCTGAGAAATATTGCTCTGTTCTTTCATTACAGCAAAAAAAAAAAAAAAACAACTGAGGTGAAAAGTAATCCTGTATTGGTGGATTTAATTTGTCTCTTTCTCTTCCTAGGAACTACAAACAGCTGTAATAGACATTTCCTGTTGGCCATTTTACTTATTCAGATGATCAGCTGGCTGTAAATCCTATTCAACGAACCCAACATGATGCGTCTTTCTTCTTCACGTGCTGTCTGGATGAACGGCTCCTGCTGTGCTTTGTCAGGAGAAAAAACTTATTTTGTCTCTCTTGTTTAAATTGATCACTTTCGCATTAGTGTCTGATTGTACAGTGTCAGCACTCCAAAAAAACAGTGGGGTCTCATTAGCAGCAAATATGGCTCTCTTTTAGAGAGCTTCTGCCCAGGTACATTTTCTTACGGTGTGTTATTAAGCTGGTCTGTGTAATATGCAAAAAAAGCTAACTTTCATATCTTCAAGACTGAAAGCTGCTCTAGAAATAAATTCATAGTCTTGTAAATTGTAATAATCAACAGCAATATAGGTCTGTGACAGAGGTTTGCTTTCTCCCATGTCTGTTTCTTTACAGAGGATGTTTATGAACTGTCTGAACTCTTTGTCAAAAAGTGCTTCGAGGTCCGTCCTGTGTACATGTGCTCACCTGTCTGTAATATGAAGAGCTACCAAAGTGTGGTGTCTACACTTTTAACATTGCAAAGCACCAGGTCTTCTTTCACTGAGGTCACAGCTGGTCTGCTGTGCATTAAAATGCTGAACTACCTTGTATCCAACAGCAGCACTGTATTGCTTTAGATTTGAACTGCCTTGATCATCCAGTAACAAAGTATGGTCAAAATTAAAGTAAACGCAGGTCAGTCACTGATTTGAGGCCAAACCAGGCGACAACCTGAAAAATAAAGCCAACACAGATGTGCCAAAACTGCAGTTCATCAAAAGGACACTGGAAGCTGGCTCCAGATGTGGCAATCCAAACACATCCCGTGTTAAAATACCCAACTTTACAGCATCAATTAACATGTTTACAGCCTGGTACACAAAAATGGCTCTGGTCTCTACAGCTAATTCAATCAATCAATCAACTTTATTTGTAGAGCGCTTTTCCTGCACGGACATGCAACACAAAGTGCTTTACAGAATTAAAAACAATTAACACAATTAAAGAAAGAAAAACAATTACAAAGAAAGCCCCTCCCTCCCTCCATACTAGACACACACACACACACAAGCACACACAAGCACGCACACACACAACACACACAATAGGGAGACATGGCATGGCACTGAGGATCGAGGAAACGCCATCTTTGGGGTCGTCCACACTGGGAGGAGCCGCAGGCCATGCCATCGGGGGGACCAGCACCCAGGCCCCCCGACTCCGACAGACAGGTGGACCCCCACATCGAAGGGAGGAACCACCAGCCAGGCCGAAGGGACCCAAGGACAGCACCCCCACTAGCAGACCTGACACAGCTCCCAGTGTGGAGGACCCCCCTGAGGAAACACTGGAGTTAAAAGCTAAAAACTAAAAGCATAAAATAGGACTAAAAGAATAAATAAAATAAAATAAATACAGTACCAAAAATAAAATACGTAAGATTATAAATAAAATAGAATAAATACAGTACCAGTGATAAATAAATAAAAACAGAAAATTATTAAGATAGCAAGATAAAAGCAGCAACATAAAATAGGATAGAACCAGATAAGAACATAAGAAGAGTTTAAAATATTAGTTAAAAGCCTGATTAAAAAGGTGTCTTTAATCTTCTTTTAAAAATATCAACAGTCTCTGCAGTCCTGAGGCTCTCCGGCAGGCTGTTTCACAGGTGGGGGCCATAGTGGCTAAATGCTGCCTCACCATGGGTTTTTGTTCTGGGTTTTGGTATGGTTAAAGGGCCAGTGCTGGAAGACCTCAGGGTCCGCGAGGGTTGATATGGTAAAAGCAGATCAGATAAATAAGAGGGCGCAAGGCCATTAGGACAACCAGTAAGAAGATCCTAAAATCGATCCTGAAGCAGACGGGGAGCCAATGCAGCAACTCTAAAACCGGTGTAATGTGCTCCCGCCCTCTGGTCCTCGTCAGCACGCTCGGGGGGAGAACTTTTATATAACTCATCTGTTTACATTTGGCTTAAAGGCATAATACAGGCTGCTTGAGGTGTCACCAGTCTGAGTCAGACTACCCCTCACTCCCTCACAGCTCTACCCTCTCGTTCAAACACGGTCACTTCTGGCCCCCAAAAACCAAGATGGCAACGGCAGAAATGCCAAGCTTGAGGCTTCAAAACAGCACTCCACAAACCAGTGGTTGACGTCATGGTAGCTATAGCCATTATTTTAGGCAGTCTGTGTGCTGAACAGAGTGGCAAACAATGTGATTATATAAAGGTGTTAAATACTGGTAACAAGTGTGACTGGAACTTCAGTTCTGCTGGCTCAAGGTCACACCAAAACCAAAACACATCCCCGATACAGAAAATGCTTCAGTAGTAGAGAATAATAGGTGGACAATGTCCAGTCATACACATGGCAGTCACAAAGCCTTTAAGCGTTTTGTTTGAAAAGGCAGTCAAGCCACCATGACTCTGCACTGCTGTGGTTAAATGTGAAAAACACATTTCTATAAATGAATCCATTGAGTGTAGTAGCTCAAAACTAAAACTCAAGGCTTGGAATTGCTTCAGTTACTGTACCTTGTGTTTGCATAATTACACCTTAAAAACAAATGACTACACAATGTGTCAGCACTTTATTATTTATTAATCCAAAGTAAATCATTCACATTTTAAACAAAGCCTTTCAAATACAAGTCAGTTAAAGGGTCATCATCACAGGTGATTCCCATCATGTGTCCAGTCCATCTGCAGGGAGACTGCTCCCATCTAGAAAGAAAAGACAGAAGACTTATTTTCTATCGACTTTACAATGTGTCACTGAACGTTAAACGTGTGTTATTGGCTCTTAAGTAAATTGCAAATTATCAAATTCTATAAAGGTATTTTGCAGCATTTCATTTATAGTAGGTAGACATCAGGTCACCAAATGCTGACTATTTTTTGACAGCTAAAATAATAAAATGTGAAACTATAAACATGTTCAAAGCCTGCGTCATCCTTAGGCAAAAAATAGTATGCTTCACTATGTGTGTTGGTTGTTGCATTGTCTCATCTTAAAAAAAAGGGACTATTGTTGGTAATTTAGCTGCTCCTCAGATGCATGCTGCTATTAGGCCAACAAAACTGCTGAGTAATATCAGAAATAGAAGTCTGACCAAAAAAAAAAAAAAAAAAAAAAGTTATTTAAGATCCACTGATTAGCTTTTTCCTGAGCTTTCAACTAATCTCATGGTCTGTCATCAGATGTAGTTGGAAAGCTACTAAATCATCTGGCTCACAGGATGTAGACTGTGGGTATAAGCCTATAGTCAACTGCTGAGATAAATGTCAACACTAGGGCAGATCCAAACGCTTCGAAGCTTTGATTGTTGCCGTGGCAACTGATGTCAATCAGTTTTCAAATTTATTTATTTTTTTTTAAATATATGTATGCATTATCCCAAAAATCCCCATTAATTAAGAAATACTTATTCAAAATTATTCATTGTGCATAAACATTAATCATTTTTAGTTATTGTCAGACATGAACATTTAAACTTAGTGACAGTTTTGTGACTACGACTTACTCTCATTGAGTATCAGTCGTTAGCAGTCCAGCACTACAAAAAAATGGGAGAATATGACCTGTGTCAGGCTTACAGATATGCTAGCAAGATATAAAAATATTGAATAGTTAGTTCATAAGTTTGTGAAGTTGACCCCCAAAAGTCTAATGCCAGATACTCCAAAGGAAACTAGTATGTCACAAAGCCACAACAAGCTTGGCAATCACTGGAAAACAGCAATTAAAAGCTTAGCCATCTTGCAAAGTATTCTTTTTTTCTAGCTATCATGGCTAATGTGCCACCTGTTTGGTAACAAAGTGGCTGATTGTCCCCCATGTGTTGATTAATCATGAACATTTCTCAAGCTTCAATTCCCAAAAACTGGTATTTGGGATAGCCCTCGGTAACACGCCTCTTGTGCATTACCATTTTCAAAATCCCTGTTGCTACATGAAAATAACCTCACGTAGCCAGACTCATTTCCACACCTTGTTTTAGCGCTGTGAATGAAACAATAACACCCTCCAAGCTAGCAGCCTACATGCTAAAATGTCTTTTTAATGTTTCATGTGGCATTTTCTTTTGAAGGGATTTAATATTTTCATGCCAGGGCTCACCAAGCCATACGCAGCTGTTCCACCAAAACAAGTTCCCCTCCATCAACACTATTTTGCAAGGGCACTATCACTGCATGTTAGGCTTTGCATCACCCAAAATGATTGTGGTTGGTTTAAAGAAATACAAACAATCCAGAGATTTTTTTTTTTTTTTACCATAGTGTGGTATTATGACGGGTTCAGCCAGTGCTTTCTCTGGTGCTGGCGTGGTGTGAGATGGGTCTGGCTTTGTGAGACTAGTGAGTGAGTTTGTGGAGTTTGAAAGACGAGCATTTTACAGACAAGAAGGGTCCTGTCTCAATACTAAATCACTCAAGTACCATTTTAAACATTATCCCAAAGTCGAGAGTAAATAGCTGTTAGGTCAACCAAAGTTTTAACAACGAAAAATAAATAAAACTTACTCTTTGTAAATCTGCATTTAGAGCTGTCACTGTATGATAACGTCATCATCATCGTCAGAGATGATTTGCACATGATCATCCACATGTCTGGGAAAATCTTGAGCCTGCAGCAGCTGGGGCAAAACATGACACACCCCACTCAGTGGGAAACCGACCGGGCTGGACTGAGGAGGTGGAGGAGGAAGAGGGGGACTTTTGGTGTCCATCCCAAAGCTCCAGCGCTGAACTGAACGTTTGTATTTTGCAACAGCTGCTGCTAGGAGCTCCTCGGAAACTGAGAGAGGTTGCTCTCGAGCCAGTGCTTGATCGGCAAGGAGATCCAGGAGGGAGTGAGTCGGAGTGGACCTGGTGACCAGAGCTTTGTCTGCTCCTGCAGGTGTAAAGGAACCAGCATCTGCTGCCGTCCCGTCTCCTGTATTACCGTTCACTTTTTTCAAGAGAACAGCTTCCTTTTTCTCAGTACCAAGTGACACAGAATTGGAGATATCTGAGCTCACGATAAAGACATCGTCTGTTTCTTGGGAGAGTCCTTTCAGTGGCAGAGACCCCAGGGGAACAGGGCAGCCATCAGATGAAGCTGGAGGGTCAACGATAGATGGCTGCTTCTTCTCAGGCCTGGCCCTCTTTACTCTGAGAACATGTGAGACATCAAGTTAATTTGTATTTAGACATCCTTTGATCAAAAAAGAAAAAAAAAATAGACTTTTGAAGACTTTTCAAATGTGTTCGGGGGAGCTCAGTTCTTTGTTGTACTCACGGTAATGACGGAAACAGGCTCAACATTTTCCTGCTCTCCCTTATCAGCACCCTGAAACAACAAATGTTGAGAAAGAGCATGTCATGCATACACACTCTGGTAAATAAGTACTTTTAAAAGTGCAAAACTCATTTGCACCAGTGTCACAAACCTAGACTGCATCCACCCTTTTGGCCAAAGAGGTTTGACCTCATTCTCCAACAAGGTCTTCAGGTGCTCCTCCACCTCCTGGCTGCCTTTCCTTTCCTTTTTATATCTCTCCATTTTCACCTGTAACACCTGACACAAACTCTCCCTGTACAAGAGAATATATTTACACGAAGTAAAAATGGAATAATAATGCACACAAAAGCAGGTTAGTTAACTAACATTTCAAATAATCAAGCGATCTTAGTTACATCTGACCTGGTCTCGTCATTCCACTGGAACAACTTCTTTGGGCCTCCTCTTTTCCCAGCTTTCTCCTCCACGTTGTCCTCTGGGCCAACATTCACCTTCTCTTTGCCGTCTTTCTCCTCCTCCCTGACATGGGCAGAAGCAGAGATCAAGATGAGAGGGAGAAAGATACAGACGGGTGACAAATTTAAAAAGGAAAAAGTGAAATAAATGAGTGGAGAAACATGATAAATGGTGGCTCTGTTATGCTGTGGGGGGCAATTTGCTGGCATGGTTTGGGTCCACTTGTCCCCTTAGAGGGAAGGGCCACTGCAAAACAAAGTTAAACAGTAACCACCTTTATCTTATGATAAAACATTTCTATACTGATGGGAATGGTCTCTTCCAGGATGACAGTACCCCCATCCATAGGGAAGGAGGGTTCACTGAATGGTTTGATGAGAATGAAAATGATGTACCATAAAACTTCAATTAAAAGCCTAGTCCCAAGTAAACGCCTACTCCCTTTTATTAACCTGGTGTGGCTACACATTTTGACAAATAAAGGCCTGTCTCAATTAAAGGCCTGGTCTGGTTTCCAAGCAGTTGATTCTTTTTATAGAAGTTATTTGGATGTATAAAACCAGATTGTTGACTACCCACTTGAGCTAATATTAGTTAGCTGTTTAGTTTGTGCATAAATGTTTAAACGTTATCTTTATTGTCATGTCAATCAATATAAAAGAATAGGCTTATGCATTTTGATCAAGTTACACTATGATTATGAAAGAATATGCTGATGAACTTACTTTAAAGTCTTGGCTTGATCGTATGCTTGGCAGTTTTCATGGAAACGTGCAATCTGCTCGGGCATAGCTTTACCGATGGCCTCCTTGAGTTTCTGCACGGGATCCCCCACATTAGGGGCTTCCTGTTTGTCAGCGTCAAATTCAACAAGTGAGTCACATGCAAATGTATAACTTGAACAACCCATACGAGCTGTGATCAACTCAAACGTTAAAACACCCTCACCATGTGTGCGAGTAACAGTTTCTTCACGCGTTTGAGGAGTGTGTCTCTGCTGCAGGGCAGGAAAGACGACAGGTGTGTGTACACCTTGGAGCGCACCTGGCCACTCTGTTCCCGACACTGCAACTCAACACTGGATTAAGACACAGTCAGAGTGCTGAACTACACACTTAAAAACTAGGTTCAATATCACAACGGACAACGAAAGACAGAACACGTTGCTTCGCGATTTAAAGTCAGAAAATAGAACAAATACGGTCAGATTTGTGTGTGACAAGTGCGGGAGCTCTGAAAAGGTTGTCCAGATATCACAGAACTCCTGACTGCTTGTGAAAGTGACCTTAAGAAAGACAGTGAGCACTAAAACTGCTCCTAGTGACCAGTGAGCACCTGGGTAATGTTACAGGCACTATACATGCAGTATTTACCATGAGGACTCATTTTCATGATTGTGGTTGAAGTTGGTCTTCCTTCAACCATACAAAACTGAAGCCAAAATATCCCAAATACAGCTGCTGCCATCTTGCACTAGTGACATAATTTGGAGCCAGAGTCTGTATAGTAGCGACCCCCAGTATCGAGTTGCCACGCATACACCCGTATAAAAGACAAGTCTAGAAAAAGTTACGTAAAATCTCTCTAAAACTCATGTCTACAATATTTGAAGGAAGTAATCTGCTCATTATTTGGGCTCATTGTACAATATCAGTTGTTCTGTACCGCTTTTGTTATACATTGAATACAATTTGAAATATGCATGATATATCTCACTTAGTCAGGGGTCGTCAGTTTTTATGTCCCTGTTTTATTTGAGAATCCACACAGAGCGCTTTGTTGAGAAACACTGAACGTAAACGTTACTCTTTGTTTACAAGAAAACTCCACAGGGTACCTGGTTTCAAGAAAACGACCCAACTCAGAACAGCATGTGCTTTCTCACAAGTGCAATCTGCAACATTCAAGAAGTTGCCTGCTCATTTTGCAGCTCCTCAGAGTTTAAAAGAAGTGATTCCAGCATATAATGTCCAACGCAACAAAACTCTGCTTTGTCTGTGTTGTTGGGTAACTCACTCCAGCAGGATTGAGTTGATTTCTGGAGTGAAGAACTTGAGTTTCGACTCTCCCTCTGAGGTCTTGGCAACCTGAAAAAAAAATCGTCCATCAACAATCTTTGCAATTCACAAGTTCTCAAAGCTGCAGCTGGTAACTAACTTGGTAACTTTTTACAGGAGACAGATAAGGTTTGTTTGACATGAGCCACGGCTGCACAGAATCGTTCGCCACTGATCACCGCACGATGCATGCTGTTAGATTTGTGTCCGACTTAATCTTGACTTCCTCTGACATCATGCAGAAGTGGACAACAATAATCTCAGGAGATCGAGGCTGCCACAGTTTTCAGAGCCACACGTTGCTCTAACCTGATCTAACAGCTGATTACTTTAGACGTTTTCATTTTTGTAGAATTGGTGATTGTCAGCTCTGATTGGTTGTTTTGGATGTTGTGACAGTTTCAGGAAATATGACCAAAAGTTAACTGTGGCTTTAATCTGTCAACACATGGACACAGTGACATCTAAATGAAATTTTATCTTACCACCATGAGTTTTCGAATGCTGTCCTCCAGTTGTGGGGGAAGTCCCTCTGGCAGCGGGACACACTGGTGAGGTGAGGTAGAACTGGTTTGTGTCAGGAGCTGGATTGGCTCTGATTGTGGCCTGAGCTGCAAGTTAGTCTTTGCATTTGGAGGCTGGACTGGAGCAGCATCAGACTGGGTCAGACTGGGACTGATCTGGGCCGGATCATCTGTTTTGGGTCTGGAAAGCTCTGCTGCAGGTTGAGGAACCATCTTTGGTGATGAAGTCCCTTCACTGACGTCTAATAAAGAGTCTAAGTCGATATCAAAATCCACTGTGTTGGCTGCTTGGATAAGAGCGTGGTCATTGGTTGATCCAATTAAACTGAGGAGAGGGTCAGTCAGTCCTGTACCTCCACCGCCGGCTGCATCCGCCGGGCACAGAGGGATTGTGACTCCACCCATGGTAGCAGCTGGCTTCTGACTGGCTTTCTCCATCTTCTGTCGCTCCTTCTCCTTCTCTCTTTGAAACTTTTTCAACATGCTGGTGACACTTAATGTGCCAACTGCCTTTTTCTTCTTTGTCTTCTTCATCACCTCGTATTCAGGTCCAATTTCAGACACAGTGCTACAAGATATACACGTCATGATTATGAGAGAATTATTCTGAGAACTGTATTCACTGAAATGAGAAATGCTCTAAACAAAAAGGTAAAATTTCTTTGGTCAGACTCACCTTGACTTAGGATCCACACTGCTCATCATCTCTTCACCTTCTCTGCAGCGCTTCTTTTTTGTCTTATCCTGTCTGCCATTGACTTTACGTTTCTAAAAAAAAAAAAAAAATCAAAAAAAAAAAAATCATTGTTTGAAGGTGTTTACAACTGTGGTTCAAAGAAGAGTTTTAACATTCAATCGCTTACAAAACAACATTGAAAAATGTCTTCGTAACTTGAAACATACTCCCTGAGATAACAAAAACATCATAGCAATGCTTTGCATGTTTCTTAGATGCACAACTTACTTTTGAGGGCTCCTCTGTTGTGAGGTCCTCGGTCTCAGAAGCCTGGCGGAACTGCAGCACGCCCGAATTTATATAGAACCCACCAAATTTGGTTGTGATGGAGGCCGGCACAAATTCATCATACTACAGAGACCAGCCAGAGACAGTATTGTAACTTGATTAAAATAGATTTTATCAATAAGAGAAATATTGGAGATAAGCCAGAAGAAAATGTTGAAGTGATGGGCCTCGAAATGTCAGTGTGAACCAAAGTGAGCTGGCCTTGCAATGACTCACTGAGGCGATATCTGGTCAGTGTTGAGTAATGTCAGTGTATAGTAAATCAAAACTGTATCTTTCTGGAACACAAGAGGCCTGTACTACCAAGCCTGTTCAACTTAACCAGAATCCCTTTTTAAAATCCTGTTAAAATTACATGTTTAGTGATGTCAATTATCTCTCTGTTTAGAGGCAGAGGCTCCTCTTTTATCTGAGACTTCGGACTATTGCCCATGGACACCTCTTTCGTCAGTGATCCGATTAGTCAGCGGTCGGGGTGTTGACAGGTTGTGATCCGATACGCTGCTCAGGAGCAGGTTAGCTGTTCAGCATAAGTTACCACCGTGATTTATCCCAGTAAAAAGAGAACCAGCTTCATAGTACTGAAAACCCAGAGTTAACGTTGAAGTTATCTCGCTAACTCCAAATTCTGCTTCATAGTACAGGCCTCAGATCTTCCAAGATGCTGATATAAGAACTATTTCATGTTACTTGACGCTGACTCACAGCCTCAGAGTTGTCAATGAAAGAATCCTCTTCATCATAACCGTATCCAATATCAATCAAGTCCTGAATGCGGTCCTTCTTTTTCTTGGGTTTGTCACCCTGCAACAAGAGGATGCAAAATATTGATGTGCCATTTGCCATCTAAAAGTGTCAGTTTAAAAAAGAAAAATCTAGTACAACTCGACTGATTTTACAATTCTAAAATGGGGAGTGAACTGGTCTTCATTTACCCAAAGAATTCTTGTCAGACTTACCAATAATTCAGTTTTGAGAAAAAAACAAAAAAACAAAAACCTACTCACATATTTTGCCTCCAACTTCCTTGAAATAGCAGCGACCTCATCATGTTCTCGCTTTTCTTCCTCTTCAAATCTGCTCAGTGGGACTTGAGTGTCCTAAAGTCACACATTTAGCTCACTGTTAGCACACACTGTGCAGTGTGCAGCAAAACAGCAGCATGGCCAGGCTGTCAGTTTGTCATAGGCCCCCCATGCATACCTATTATTGACTCAGAATCTTCAATAATTCTGATATCAGTAGATTGCTTGTTGCTGTTTTTTTTTTTTTACACAAAAAGTATTGATTACAATATGATTCTCAGCATTTTAATGCATTAAAATAAAACAGTTGATGTGAAAAATTATATTTCACACAAAAATTCAATTTGAATAAATTATGAAGTAGTGAAACACCTGACAAGATTACTTAAAATCGCCATTTCTTTATTTAAAAAGTTTGAAAAAAGGGAAAAAAAAAAAAGTTTGGTTAAATAAAAAAGTCTAGTCCAGTCAGACTATTGATGTGACATGTGTATAAGGGGAAAACCAAGTGTGTCTTTTGCATTTTTAAAGCTGTAAGCAGCAGGTGTTTGCCAAATTATATTTAAAAATTACTTTCTAAAAAAAATGGGCGGATGGTATTTTAAGTTTGTTTTTTTTCCAGTATAAATCAGGGAAAATCTCACCTTGTTTTCAACCAGCTGGCTGTAGCTGAACTCCGGAAAGCTTCTCTCATCCGGCTCAAACAATGTGAGCACCAGCCGGACCGTGTTGGTGTCAGCGGGCCGGTCTGACCCGTTTTCTTTCCCCTGTTCAACATCTGACGGAGACTTTTGGGCGGAGGCCGCCCTGACAGAGGATGGAGGTACGTTACAGGGCAACCTGGTCAACTGAGCTCTCCGAGATTCAGCCATCATAACTGACAACACGGAGTGTCTCTGACAAAGGTATGAAGGACTTCATTAAGTAGAAATACACACAGGTGTGCCGTAGGGCGCTTACGTCACAGCTGCCCCATCTGACGGTAACAAAACCCGACCAAAACCTCACTAATTAAACATATAAAATTCGTCGTTACTTGTCGTTTGTGAAATCCGTATAAAAGCTGTTGTAGAAAAATAGAAAATCTCTTTTTTAATCGGAATTTTAATCTTGGAGCAGCAACTTCCGGGAGTGTCCGCTGGTTGCCTGGCAACTGCTCAGTGACAGAGTAAAAGTTAGCATTGAACAAAGCTAGGCTAACTTTCATTAGCTTTGCAGCGGAAATGTTTTACACAGCGTTGAGCTTAACGTGTGGTGATGTGTAGGCCTAAAACTCACATCGTTAGAATTAATAAAACACTATTTTAGTTTAAAGTAGACCCACCAATTGTTGACTCCACAACCACTGCTGAAAATGTGCTTTTGTTTTGCTAAAAAAAAAAAAAAAACCCCACAGAGTTTAATTGTGTGTTGGTCTTGAACAGTGTGGTTACTACTTTAATGTTGAAGCTGGTAAAGGTGGAGTTAATTACTTTATATACTGATAGATAGCTAATATACACTGACCGGCCACTTTATTAGGTACACCTTGCTAATACCTAGTACCTAGTGCCTTAATCCTTGGTGGCATACATTTAATAATGTGTTGGAAACATTCCTCAGAGATTTTGGTCCATATTGACATGATAGCATCACACAGCTGCTGCAGATCCTGCTGCTAGTAGCCGTCAGAAGATGGGTACACTGTGGTCATAAAGGGATGGGCACGGTCAGCAACAATAGCCTACTATTTGCAGTAACGACCAGTTTAACAGATGTACCTAATAAAGTGGCCAGTGAGTGTAGACTGTAGGCCTATTATAAAGATGGACAACATGACAGCTCCTCAAAAGTGAAGCCAAACAAATGGCTGGCTGCATTATAGGTCATTAGTTAGTGGGAATGGACATGGGCCAAACTAAAAACTCAAAGTACATGTCAAATAACATTTTTCCCAAAGATGGTCTCTGTCATATTTAGGTGGTTCTTATCACGCTGATGTGTGTTCAAGTGTTTGTTTTTCAAAGAAGTTTGGTTCTAACTAGTAATTTGATGTTAAAAAGGCATATTGAGAGCATGATTGACAGCTTAGTGTGCCAGTTGGTGTGCTCATTATCAACGAGTTTAAAATAAATGTACGTCCTTTAAAATATGAAAGTCTTATAGCTTTTTTTATTCTTCACATCTTTTATTAAGGTGCCATACTCCTTATAAACCAGTTAAAGCAGGGTTTGGAGACTCTGGAAATCACTACTGCGCAGACTTTGGCTCCACATGACGTCATCAGCGCAAGATGGCAGTGGCTGTGTCTGTGATATTTTGGCTTCATTTTTGTATGGCGGAGGTAAGTAAACCTGTCGGCCATCTTTATATACAGTCTATGGTAGCTACCTATAATAAAACATCAGAATTTATTCGTCGTTTTATATTTTGTGTTCAAACTGGGGTCATGCTCAGCCGATTACATGCATTGTGTCTTTTCAAAATACACTTACATTTTCACAGGAAACGTACAGTTTGCATATCGTCTCTTTCAAAATAAATGTACTAGGTTGGGACAAAACTGCAAGTTGACACTCTTTCCCTTTAACAACGGACGCACATGGTTACGTAAAGGCACCTAAAGCATGCGTTTGGGTTTAGAAAAATAACAGGGTTTGGCTTTACATTCATATGGGAAACAAACACCTGCTTCCTGGGTGATAGTCAGTGATTGTTGGCTCCATCCACCCTTTTGCACTTTTCGGCCCCTTTACTTACGTTGTTGTCCTGCCACGTTTCTCCCTGAAGCCCTCGGGCACTGTTACACAGTGATGGCACACACAGCCGTGTATCATGCTGATGTGGAAGGACGGCTTTTTTGTTGGTGTCTGATGCAGGAGTCACTGCCTAAGCGCCAGTATTCAACAGGTTTGGAATGAGACCGTGTAGGCCCCTCCTTGCTCTGCTGTCTCTTTCCCGTTTCTCAGACCATAAATGAGACAAGAATTAGCTAACTAGCCATCCCACGGTGCCTCCTCCAATTTTTTGTATCAGTTAATCTTATTTTTCATACATTTTAGTTCAAGTTCAAGAATCTTTATTATCCCCAAGGGTCAATTAGTTCCACATAGAAACAAGTTTGTCAAGACAACACACACATCGAGTCAAAGCAAACATATTGGTTTTATGAATATGATAATGAGGACATGATTGAAGTACTGTCTACAACACACTTTGCACAGCATAATACGCAAGTGCACACCTTGATGAGCCTCTGAGGTAAGCGGATGTCACTGATCTCTTTTTCAACCCTGGAGTGAAAATGTATCCCTTATTTAAAGTCTTTTATTTTTTATTTATAAATGAGAACAGATGTTGAAAGGATGGCAAAAGTTTATGTTATTAGTAGTAGTAGTGCTTTTGCTGTACACAGAGATGCTTCTTTGCTTTACCACACGGGGGCGCTGGAGGTCCATGAGGATGAGGGGTTTACTGTGGGTAAAAAAGCTGGGATATTTCAGGGGCCGTTTAATTTGGATCCACTATGAACACCTCATCACACACATGGAGGAAACTCGGTGGGCCCATGTTTTGTTTGTCATTTAAAAAGAAATATTATAATCATCACTGCAGGTCGGTTATGACACTTTGGACATTTGACCCATGTAGCTAATAAACTCTTTACAACTGTTTTGCAGAATTAATATGACAAAAAATACTTTCACCAGATGCTGAAATAACAACATGTATAGGCCAATTAGGCAAATAAACAGCCTCCATCCTGTCATGGTGTAACCTGATGGCCTGACAGCAGTGTGTCTGGATTGAAAAACGAGAGAAGGGTCAAGCAGCAGCCAAATCTGAGTCGTGTGTAAATCCCAAGTCTTTCTCATGCAGCCTGCACCCGGCCTGCAATGAATTGACTTTGACAATTACAATAACGGGATAATTGCAATCTGTCACCATACATTCAGTGTTAGCATATCACAAAATAACCAATCCGAGGCATGCAGTGTCCACACACATACACACAACCACACACATGTCCCTGATCTGCATAGCACACACTGTATACACCGCTTTGTAATTATAAATGAATTTCACGGTGCGAGGCTTTTAATGCAAATAATATGGATCTCCTTTTACCTCCCTCTCTGACCAGTGTGTGTGTGTGTGTGTGTGTGTGTGAGTGAGGGAGAGAGAGAGAGAGAGAGAGAGAGGATCAGATTGCAGCCAAGCTTTGTTTGACTAGCCTGCCCTCTCAAACGAGTTAATGGGATGGAAGTTATTTGCCACCCTGAGCTGACGATGCGAGGTCGAACAGAGTCGTTGAATTAAAAAAAAAGGGCGTCAATAAATGTGCTGGAGACAAAGAGCTAAAATACACCCGAGCAGGACAAAGACAGACAGATGGAGACGGCAGGGGTAGCCTCAGTCTCCGTGTGTGCGTGTGTGTGTGTGTGTGTGTGTGTGTGTGTGTGTCGTGGTGTGGTTGGTGACAGGGACCCCATCAGTGCAGGATCAGAGTGGGGAAATTGGAGGACAATGTCGGGAGAGGGGGTGCGGGGGATAATTTAAAGCGATTGGGAAGGCGGCGTCCCAGAGGTGCATAATTCACTCATTCATTAACTAGACCAAACAAGAGCCAATATTAATTAACTCGTTCGTCGTGCCGAGGCGCCCCGAGAAGCGCGTGCTTTGTTGTCAATTGGCCACAACAGTTCTTGGAAGTGAAGGCTTTAAAAACCAGAGCTGACGGGGCCACAGGGTGAACACCTCCAGCCACTGTGTGCACGAGGGCAGATTGTTACTATGGCTTTTGTAAAATTAATAAACCACTGGAAGAAAGTAACTTTTTATTTGCTTGCTTCCTTCTACTAAAGTACAAATTTGAGGTAGGCCCTCCTTATTTGAGTATCCCCATTTCTCTATTTCTACTCTGTGAAGCTACATTTCTATTTACTTGACAGCTAAATTTACAAACCACTCTGGGGACTGAGATATTAATGATAATAATAATAATAATAATACTCAGAAAGGGGCCAGTCTGCATGATGAGTACTTTAGGTAGGCCTACATTTTACTGTTGTAACTTTACTTAAATAATATTTTCAATGCAACGGCAATTTTTGTTATCATTGTGATATTACTGCTTGAGTACCTCTTACATTATTGCATGAAAATAATGATAAGAATCATCTTCATCGCCATTGGTGGAAAGTTACTTACTGCATTTACCCATTACATCAGTTTAATTTTTGAGGCATTTGTTCTTGAGGCTGGAGCCAGACAAAGGGGACAACTGCTACAGGACCCCAGACCCCAGGGGGCCCCTAAAAGCCCCTGGTTCATTGTTTGGCTTTTTTGTTTGTTTTGTAATTTTACAGTAACTCTCTAAAAAACAAAAAACTACAGAACAGTTACACACTTTAGCATCAACACATCATCATCCAGTATGCACAGTATGCATTACCAAATCAAAATATCAGCCGATATGATTCATGTGGGTCCTACTTTATCACCTGACCTTTAGGCCATGTTTGGATCAGAATCTAATTTGCAGACATTTATTATTTCAGCTGATACAGAAGCACAGTTTCCTGATTAATAAGTTTATGTTAAGTTAGATTGCGCCTCAGAAAACCCTGGGCCATGTAATGTTCCAACATAGAAACACTGCACAAATAGAGAAAGAATGGGGGGTTGATGTGTGCCAAGCAGCGCAGTTTTTGCCTCCTTGCAGGTTAGCACCTTTGTATTTCCATTTGATTAAAATACTTAAGGGGGACATTGTACATCTTAATCATATATATTTATTTAGATGAGTAATGCTTTCTGCTTACACAACAATAGAGTAATAATTTATATATTCTAATACTTGGAAGGTCCTATGTGAGTACTTTTACTTATAAGAGATTATTTTTACTTTGTTGTTTTACTACTTTTTCATGAGTGAAGGACCTCAGTGCTTCTTTTGCTACTAATACTACTAATAATAAAAGTTACAATGATAATAATGGAAATATAAAAAACTGAGTAAGCTGGTCATTTTCCCCCATTCTCAGAGCAATACAAAATAATGTACCAAAAAAAAAAGGAAAAGAAACTGTCACACATACACACCCTGAGGGCCTCCTCCTTTCCCTCTCCTCCACTGGGGGGCGCTCCTCCACTGATCCTTGCTCTGCTGTCAGGCCCTGCTAACTTTGATTAAGGTTTAAATTGGCTGAATTTAATGAACGTTGCCTAATTAGGCAGGATAACAGCTTTAATTGATAAGTAATTATCTGCCACAAATTGTTATTAATTCTCCGGCTCTGTCTTATAGTGTACTGACTCTCCTCATCTCCCCCCCAACCACCCACCACCCTCTCCCCCCCCTCTCTCCCCTCCTCCCCCTGCAACATTTTGTATTTATGTAAACAAGCAGTGGTAAACAATTAGGCATATGTTAGGATGGGATATTCCAGAGGGTATCGTCAGGCTGTGCTTGGTGGACTGGCAGTTTATCTGAAATTATTTCACTCACTGGCTGATATCTTTGAGCATTAATTGCTTAAACTGTCCTGTCATTTTGGCTGCGTGCCATCGACTGCATGCTGTCACGACCAATACAGAAACATGCTGCAAGAAAAATGGCTCTAAAAGTGGCTGTTTGATGAATAAAGATACCTGAACTTTAACTATAGTGTAAAGGAGAAAGTGTATTAATTCCAGGGTCATTCTGATAACCATGCAAACACAACACTGATGAACAAGTTATAGTTTAAGTGATTATCCACAGTTAAGTGGCTCAGTTTCATTATGTGTTTTTAGTCCGTCTTTAATTTGTAACTTGTATACTGTATGGTGACAATGTGATATTTAACTGAATGCACACCTGCACGTATGTGAGCGAATACTGCAACATGGACTTAAGCATCAGTTGATGGTGGATAATGTAAAATATTGACAGGATTTTAAAGAATAAATTCCTGAAGAAAATGTGAACACCTATATCAATCAGTTTTAATCTAGGATTTAAGAAAATATCTGAATTTAACGGGCTCTTTTAACCATAGGCATAGAATTTTGGGGGAGTAGTATTTACATTTTTTCAGCAAATTAAAGCAGAGATGCAGGAGGGCCCAAAGTTACATAATGGGTCGTAGGCGTAGATCTTGGGTGGGATGCAGGGAATGTCAACACGTCCCAGTCCTGCCTCCCCTCCCTCCATCCAATAAAACCCCAAAAGTAGCAGATGACTTTTATTTTGGCAAAATTTAAAGAAATTTACGCCATAAATGGATACAGAAAATGCACAAATTGGTGCATACAAATGAACCAGAATGCAGAAAATCGTTGCGTTGAAAACATTTACATTCTGTACCTGAACCCACTGTTGTTGTCTCTTAATACATGTCAGCGTTATACTAAATTGGGTGTTATATTGTTATATTCCTGTGACACACTTGAAACCCAATAGAAACATCAGTATTTGTATTAGATTAAATATCTTTGAATACTAAGTCAACTGAGACGGTTCTACTATAAGTTGGAATTACAAGGGTGAGAGGACATGAGGTTAGCTGAGAAAACAAAACGTGGACCAAAGAAAACACCTTTGTCTCAAACAGCATTAGTCCTTTCATTGCAGCGCACACAGGCCACTCTGACTGAGCTTTTCATTAAAGTGATTTAAATGAGACGCGCGTGAACTTGCTTCCTAATTAAAACATCTTTCCTCGTTTACAGAACGGCTTTAAGCTGAGCTCTTTTCTCCTCCTTCCTTCAACCCCTCCACCGCTTCACTCCCGGCAGATGGTTTTGTTGGGCTCCAGTAGCCAGCCAGTGGCCGAATAGGCTGATCCATTCTTCCTCTGTGCCCATCAGATCGGAGCATTTGTTTTAACAACCCCCCTCCACACACACACACACACACACACACACACACACACACACTCACACTCACACTCACACTCACACTCACGTGCACGCACACTTTCCAGATGATTAAGAGATGAGAAGAAAAGTATTGACTGGGCTGCTAAAATGTATATGCATCTACTCCGAGCCAGTGCATGAAAAATTGGCGTCACCATTTCTCAAATTATATCATTACTATATTTTGAAAATGTTAATTTGCATAGCGGATTTCCCTGTGGGCTAGGGGGGTTAATTAGGTCTATTTCCGTGCGGCTTGTGCCAAGACAGCCAAGGAAGAAAGGGGGGTGGGGGTGGGCAGAAGAAAGAGGGAAAGAGGGAGAGAGAAGGGGGGGAGATCTGACTCGCTGATAACAATTAAAATGGCATTTTGGACTCTTTCAAGCATAGAACATTTTTGGCATATTAAGCACGTTTTCGGAAAAGGTGATAAGTTACTTTTAATTGAAATGGAATTATGGCTGCAGAGGAAGTTTAGCTTTTGTTAACACTCATTTTAAATATATATACATACATACACACACGCACAGGAAGACTTGTGATTTCAAAGCTTCACGTTTAATCTATCAAACAAGAGGTGAATTAAAGCAAATAACTTTAAATCAATCACAATTTGCATTTCCTCCCAATATTCTGTCAGAGGCACAATTACGCTCATAATTAGATGGAGCAAAAGTAATAATTGCATAGAGAGAGGGAGCTAAAACACACTCGCCTGGAAATGGGTTCTTTCCTTTTCTAAATGATCAAAGCTTCCATTATGTGTCAGGAAAAAGATTTGTGGGGGAAAAAAACAACATCAATAAATTAAATCCCTTCACTTTTAATTGGAATGGCATCCTCTCCTGGTTTTAGGCTGCACAAAGCACACTGCAGGATCAAAAAACGCCTCCCAACAATTCATTTAGATTAGACTCTTAATTATCAACCAATCGCCTAAATAATGACTGACTTCATTTCAGATAGTTAAAAATTAACTTGTATGCAGTAATTGAGTAATTAACTCTCCACTGCTTCACCTTAGTTTACTAATTAAAAAGTAAATATGACTTGATTCCTCCTCTCAAGAGGCATATTGAGGGTTTTGTGGCTCAAAGGAGATTTTTATTCTTCTGTGTAGTAACCTACATGGTCACACATTTATTGTTTTCCTCTAAAAAAAGAGGGTTTTTTGGCACCAGGGCAGCTTCCTCTAAATGTTCAGTAATAATATTTCAATGTCCTTACAGCAATGTGAATGTGACTGACCTACATTAGATTGGTTAGGGCATGTATCCCCACAGGACATGTAACCTCAGGTGAAGTACAGTGTAGTGGACACAAACACACTTTGGTTCAAGATTGAACTTAAATTATAGCTGCATTTTGAGGAGGAAGATGAAAAATGGTAGAGGAGGAAGTAGAATTAGAAATACAGGAGGGTCAAAGCTGCCTGTACCATAACTGAATTTTAACATGTCACAGCAGAAGAAACACAGGTGTGAATAATACATTTAATGATGGCTGAATTCCATTTAGCTGCTTTGATTTCAGTACCCTTGTTTTCCGCATGCTTGCTCACTGTAGCTCCTCTTCCACTGAACAAAAAACAACAACCCTTAACATCCACTAACATCTGGCTTTTCTATTTAATAGGACAGGTTACAATTGACATTCATTTCCAAGACAAGTGACACTGTAGTGGTCGCAGGTATTTATCGGCTCCAGCTCTGATTACCTCCAATCAGCAGTGATGGAAATATGACACCTAGGTGGACGCACTAATTTTTGCCCCTTTTCTGGCACAATACAATGACAACAATGAGCATTTTTGTACTTACACATCATAAACTGATGTTTAAAGACACTTCCATTGACTGCAGTAGTGGTCAAAGAGTACAGAATTAAAAATGTTGTCAAAAAGTTCGTTTTTGAGGTATAGGTCTGAAGTTTACCGTACTACTTCTAAAAAGCCATGTAAATGTTGCCCTTTTATAAACATTGGAGATTTGGATTTGGTAGTTGTTTACAGCATTGTTTACACTTAAGTGTTTTGATAAACTGCAGGCTCGATTTTTGACATGTCAGAAGCCTGGCTGATCCTTTATGGAGAACAGTCAGAAGATGCAGTGTTGTGAGTTTGATGTCAGTAAAGCGAAAGATGCCGGATGTTTTTGAGAAGGATAGAGTGATGGACTTCATAACTCCTGCCAGGCCAAAGCTCAGCTGGGGCTATATTTTGGTGAAAGTCACAAAGTTGTACAAGTGCTCTGCTATGAATTTTATTTTTTTTGTTTTTACTTCAGACAGTTACTATAGTGTCAACATCAGGACTACTCCAAAAATTTGAGAAACTTTGGCAAGGGAACAGGCCTATGTGCAAAAATCTTGTTTATCTTTATGAATGGAAAGGCTGATTTTATAGTAAGAGTAATAACAGCAATAACACTGGCAACAACAAGAGGGACTAGCAGCCAGCAGTAGTCTGAAGCCATCTTAAAAATAAACATGATCAAATAAACTCTAATCCAAACCTTAAATATTCACAAACCTTGCTTCAGATTAACCTTGGTTAAAAATTGGCTGAATTGCATAAGTTTAAAATAGTTTTATTTTGGGATCTTATTTGCTAATGTGCGGTCACAAGCGCAGCTTTGATTCTTTGATTCTATATGTAAAACATATATATGGAGTCTGGCGGCAGTGGTGGTCTATAAATATGAGGGAGCTGGGGTTTTGACTGCAATATTTCTGGACTGGCAGGAAAAACAGTTGAGAAAGTAAAAGACTAAAACTCACCACTCCCTCACTACCCAACGCTGAGGCGCTTCTGAGCAAAGAATAAAGCCCCAAACTCGTCTTGTGGAGCTGTTCAGTGGTCAGCAGTGTGAGACTGTCGCTGTACTGCACAGCCTGTGCACACCAGCAAACTGTGATGTCTGGGCCCATCCTAATGTAGGCCACTACTGGTAAATGACTGATAGCTGGAACTGTAGATCATCTGTCAACAGTCTACAGCCTTGCTAGCGGCTCTGTGAGGCAATGCTAACATCATGATGTAAAACTAATTTGCACCAAATGCAAAATATTTGGTGTAAACCAAAAGCGAATTTCGGACTAATCTAAAAATGTAAGCCTTGTGGTTGCACTAGAGAATATGACCTCTGGTGCTCCACAAAGATCTACATCTATGACAGTTCTGACCCTGTCTCAACCAAGCATTAATCTCTAGGACTGAAAAATCAAGCCAACGCTGAAGTGCCAAAAAACGCAGTTTGTCAGATGGCCAATAGCTAATCAATCAAAACAGCAGCAATAAACATGTTTACAGTCTGGTGCAAAAAAAACAGTTTTGGTTTCTATAGCTAATTTTAACATTCATGACACCTGTACAGGAGGTGAATATTCATATAACTCACACGTTTACATTTTATCACGGCTTAAAGTTATGCATTGTTAAGGACATGTCTGCTTTTAGCGACAGGCTGTCTGCGTGGCTACAGTCTGTGAGTCAGATCCACCCCTCGTTCATCCATAGCTCCAGCCTCTCATCCAAATATAGTCACTCCTGGCTCCAAAAATACAAGATTGCGACGGCCTAAATGCCAAACTCGAGGTATCAAAACGGGAGTCTACAAACCAACGGATGATGTTGCGGTGGCTATGTCCATTATTTTGAAACAGTCAGTGGTTTTCAACATTGCACATGTATGGTTGGAATTGGCAGAATCAAGGATGTAGCTGTTAATAGGGAGGGCACCATTGGACCCCCTACTTTAAGCCTCTGGCTCATAAACATTACAGGTCTGTAGGTGAGATCCCAATGAAGGCCGAGTTCGGATAGGTGTCTAAGCAAGGAAGCTGAAAGTAGAGTGGATAGAAAGTTGGGAAGACACCATTGCCCTGCTACTTTTCACCCCTGGCCCACACTTATTTTAGGTTGTGGATCGCTGTATGTCGTGTGATCTCATTGCAAGATGGTCACTCAAATCTAAAAATGATCGAGCAAGTGAAGGGACAGTTAAACTGTGGGAACTGGGATCACACTGGAACAGATTGTGTTTGTGCTGGGAAATCATCAAAATATATGGAATCAAATAAAGCAGCATGTGTTTTGCAGGCCTACCTATGAGGGAGCTCTTTAAACGCAGCATGTGGTCACAGGTCACTGCATGCCCTGGATGGTCAAATAAGGATAAAGTGAAGCTCACAGCTTCAATCCTGTCTCTTTCCAATCCCCACTCGTCAAAGTATCACAAGAACAAAGCAGCTATTCAAACATTTAACATCTTTGTGATAAGCTGCAGCCAGTCTAGCGTGTCCAAATGCAAATTTTGTAACAGGAGCGCCCCCTTCAGGTTGCTTTGATCATGGATATATTGTATATTGTACCCCAAGAGGACCACTGGATATATATACAGCACAGGGGTTTGCTGCATTAGTCTGTGCTGAGGTATTGTGAACATAAAGCTGGGCCAGACATTACACACGCAGTGTATTTTCCCTTAAGTGTGGGTCTGGTTGTGTTGTCTGCACAGAGAGATGAGAGAGGGGAGGAAGGCTGGAGGCAAGGCAAGCCGAACCCTGGCTTGTGTGTGAGTCGCCCATCTTATTATCAAATTAATTAAAGCTAGCATCTGACAATGTCACTCGTGCCCAGCAAAAAAAGGAGGAGGAAGGAAGAAAAGCGAATTTAAATGCTGCGGTCTCTTAGGACCTCATGTCAAGGGCTGCTTTTCATCGAACACTGCATGTGTTTGGCTCGCACAGCCACTGGGAAAGTGGAGGGAAGGAGGGGCTTTTAAAAAAAAAGAAGGAGCTTTTATAAGGAAATGACAAGAAGGCGTCGGATTTTGATGTTCAAAAATGGCAGCAGGAAAATAAATACACATCAGAAAGAGCAGCAAAGAAATAAAAAGGGAATGGAGAGAGCGGAAGAGAGAGATAGAGACGGGGTGACATCAAAAGCGCCTCTCAAGCCGTTCAAAGTTGCACTGAGATTGGGGAAAGGGGGTTTATAACAGCCTGACGACCAGCCAACATTAAAGAGTCCATTTAAAAACTAGACATTGAAATGCAGAAAGCCTGCTCGTGTGTGGACTCGGGGTCAAGTAACGGAGGGATTATATGGTTCTTCATAATAATATTAATTAAACAATTTACATGCTAATAAGGTAACAATTATCGGAGCTTCTGGTGAAAGATTCAGGTTATTACAACACGCCAATCCCAGGGCTACGGGTCACAGGCAGAACAGCAGAGAGAAATCTCAACTCAAATTAACATTCTGTCAGCTCCAGAAATTGGATAAATAAAGTCGAATTAATTCACAGTAATGGAAGAGGGAGGGGGAGGCACTTATTCAACCAGCTCTGATTACCATTCAGTATTCACCAGCACGCGGGTGGCTTTCTGTCAAGAAATTTAACACAAAATGAAGCAGTCACCGCCTCGGGCAAGATTTGGCCCCTGCGACACCGTTTACAATTTATATGTATAATCTTTCTCTCTCTCTCTCTCCCTCCCTCCCTCCCTCCATCGCTTCACCAAAGATGTCCACCCGGACACCCAGTTGCTCCTGGCCTGTGCCATGATTGTAAATTTCAAAAACCTTTCATTTTCCAATGCACACTTCAATTCGAGCACCATTTCCCCTGCATTAGACAAGACCCTTAACTCGATGGGATAACTTGAAATTTTAATTGCAGTAATCTCTCTCTCCCTCTTTTTTTTTTTTTCTTTTCACCTTCAGCAGACAGACACCAGATATTGTTCAAATTTTCTACAGGTTTGCTAAAATGGCTTTTTTTGGTAATTGGAAAATGCAGTGTCCATTGTTTGAAATCAAAGCTTAAATGTATTTTAATTTCACTTTGTCATTTTTATGGCATTAAATTCTCTGGTTCGGTTTTTAGCCACACCAGCAGCATAGCTCCAGGGATATCGACGTCAACCACTGGGCACATCTTTGTCAAGACCCGGAGGATGAATTCTGATGACTTCCTCCCCTGCTTTTCCTTTAACGTCACCATGTTGACTTTTGTGGTTTTGAGTAATATATTTCAAAAACTAGATGAACTATATTAATTTTGGTGATCCCCTGACTTCATAGCACCATCATCAGGTCAAATCTTTAATCCACCCAATCACCTAATACCTGCTAAATTAATGACATTTTCTGCTGTGTACTCTGTGTTAAGTGCTAATTAGCAATCCCGCTAAATATGGTAGGCATAATCAATACACTCTCATTCCTAGGTGGTGAAATACTAACGCTCATCATGCCTCCTCAGTGTGTCATACCAACATGCAAGGCATCCTTTAGTGTCTAAATGTGACACACAGCTTTGGTCTGGGTGAAAGTTTGTCAAACAGGCACGGTAAGGTGTAGGTAACAAAACTGCTTGGTTAGGTTTAGAAAGAAAAACATCATGTTTTAGGTTAAAATACATATATGGCGTGATGTAAATACGTTACGTGAGAGACATGAGGACTTCATGTATCTACACAAGCTACATAATGTTAGGTTTCACAAGAGATGTATCTATAAAAGTTATTTAAGGTAATGTTAAAAGAATGTTGACTCATTCAAACAGGACTCGAAGAGTGTTGGCCTGGGTAAAAGTCTGTGATTGTCACCTGTCCCCTGCCTCATAGAGCCAAAGGCTGCCCTTGTTATTGGTATTATGTGCTGAGGAGGCGAGACAAAGTGTCAGTATATGATGACGTGGGAATCAGAACAGGCTGCTGCGAAACATCAGCATGTTAGCATGAAATGTTAGCATTTAGCTCACAGCACCACTGAGCCCAAGTACAAGCTAACTATTAATTCTACTTCTCCACATATACACGTAAACATCTCGGCTGACCTACACAGAGAAGGATGTTATGGGTAGCCATCAAGCAAGTTGTTCGGTTGATTCGACCTCTGTCGGGAAGTGAGTTTGAAACATGGGTGAAAGCCAACATGAATTTACTACAGACAAGTATAAAGGAAACCACAACACAAACATAAACGAGCAACCTCTGCGCACATAAAAGCTTTAAGGCCTTTTCACATCTGGGGCGAAATGAAAATACAAAATATTCTTTGTCAATTTTTCTAATTCAAACCTTTCACACCCGGCCGAATCCTTGCATTCCACTGAAAATTGAATGTTTTCACCTTCATACAATCATCAATTCATCGCTGTTTAACCACCACTCAGCTGGAGATGGGCTCATTATTCCAAGTCTGCAATAGCCCAGTGTATAGGAAAGTTAGAATGTGGTTGCACTTCCTGTGGGTGATGCCATGTTATTGTAATGGGTGTAAATGCTGAGCTTCATTGCACTGATTAATGCTGGACTGGACTGAGTCCAAATGTGTTAATCATATGCATATTTGTGATACATGACCTTTAATAAAAGGCTTAATGGTCAGTTTACAAGGGTCAGCTGATAACACTGTGGCTCTATGCTTTCATTGCTAGTAACTGTAATAGTAAAAGGGAGCAATGTAACACTATTGTTTATCCTATATGGTCAGGTTATATAGTATATCTTTCACAACAGCTACATGTAATTTCTGACGTGTTTAATGTCCACAGCATAACGTCAGCTGATGCACTTTGAAATGACTGGTGATGCCTTTGTTGCCTTGACAGCGAAGTATGTCTACCCCTCTTTTGTTGCCCCTGTATGTCCTCCTTATCTTCATTGTCTCTGTAGTCTTTATTATTGGTCAAAGAGGGTTGAGAAAAAAACCCTGCACTGCGAGAAACGAGAATTTATGGATTCATAGGATGGGCTCATAGAGGAAGATGGGTTCAAATATTAAATTAACATGTGATTTATTCACACAAAAATGTCCCATTTGGTGTGAAAGGGCCTCTAGTATTTATACTGGCATCCAGCACTGAGGATTACAGATTTCAACCAGCTGAAACCTCTCCTGTTTGCCAAGCGTGAACTCCTGGTTAGGATTCCTTCAGAGTTCATTGTTCAGGAGGTTTTTACCAGGAGCTGGATTATCTGCAGAGGTCTCCTCCTCTCCAGATGACCCAAACCAGTAAAAAAAATACTGGATAAAGCAGCATCATATTAAAAATCCATGTTTTCCCAGTGATGATCAGCTCAATGTGGAGGGGCTGCTAACTATGGTGGCTGATGCGGACATGCAAAAATGCAAAGGGCCCTTTCTAGAGCCAGTGTTTGGTTTGTCCATTCTGGGTTACTGTAGAAACATGGCAGTGCAACATGGCGGACTCTGTTGACAAGGACCTGCTCCCTATGTAAATATAAACGGCTCATTCTTAGGAAATGAAAACACAACAATTCTTATTATCAGGCGATTTTACAATAGAGAAAAAATACTTGTTATATTATATTCCATCTCTGCCAGTAAAGCCCCCTTAATCCTACACACTGGACCTCTAAGTCAGTGCCCCTTTAATTAGAATAAACACATGGGTACTAGTGTTTTTGTAACTGTAGCCTGTGATGATAAAATGATAAATGTTTTATTTGAAGAGAACCAGTTATTTGTGTTTCCTACTTGAATGCCCTGGATCAAAGTAAAAATGATTACCACTAAAAATGTAGTTACAAACCATCTCAGAAGAACCTCTACAGTAACTCAGTAATATCTTTGGGTTTTCCCATCCCGAGGGCCCTCAGACGACAGCCCTCTTGCATCTGTGTGGACTCGGGGTCAAAATATTCAAATTATTCAACACTATCTTTAAGGGTTCTTGAAATTGGCCCTGTTTGCTCTTAGGTGTAATTTTGTGCCCTGTCTGACACATTAATATGGAGAATAGTTTTTATTACAGTGTCTATTTTAAGAGCCAGAGCAGGAATAAAATGTCCACAGAAAAAGCTTGTTGTGCTCTGTGTTCTGACCAGCGAGCTGCACACGATGACTGGTTGTTCCAAGGTTTCTTAAACTGTACATGGTGGAGCAATAATAGCGGTTGACTTAATACCACCAGGGCCCACTAACTCCATTAGCAGCGCTTGTGTTTTTCTATTGCGTTTCGTTAGCCGCTGAGACTCTGTGCCATTTAAGGCTTTGTGTCCATTGTGTGGTTGGTTTTATTCAAAGGAGATCATCATTCAAAGAAGAGGCGCAACACTTAGAGGAACACAAACCCAGAGTTTAAATGTCGTTAACCTCGAGTGCCGCCAATAAAAGGCTCAGCTAACCACAGTGAAGCTCCACCAGGTACACCACAGAGAGGTCTTTTGGGATCTCTTTCTATCTGCCCTTGACATCCAACATAATATGGTGTATAGCATAAGTAAACCCACTCTCATATCAACATCTTTACTTTTTTAAGCCATCACAATCAAGCGCGACAGCAAAGGGAGCTCATGACTAAAACAGGCAGTTTACTTGTTTGCAAACCCAGTCTTAACCTATCTGTTGGGTTGCATAACACAAACTTATTTTAGTTGCAAAGCTTTCACTGTAGCCCAAGTTGTTTTTATGACGTGATTGTGGTTTACTGCGGTGATTGGTCGTATGTAGCTGTAAAGTGTGTGAATTATGTGTTAATTTACATAATTGCATCAATTAATATACTTATCAATCATGGCAGAATTATAGAAGTTGTAAAAAAAAATACAGAGCTGAAACACTGAGGCCAGTGTCCTCTGCAACACTCACTTGTCTTTCTAAGTGAATTGTTATTTTTAATTTGTTGATCTCTTATTGTTTCCTCAGTTTCTTGGAAAAGACCATAACTGTTTGGGAAAAAAACTGTGTAAAATATTAAGAAGTGATTGTAGGTTTTTGTATCATAAGCCCCTTTTTGACTACAGGAACTTTTGCCAAAGACAAGAAACCTTTGAAAGAAATGGGTAGCACAGCAAAACAATTATTTATCAGCATTAATACATTTAATATAGTGTAACCAAGGCTACATTAGCCAAAACCCTGAAGTATTGCCTACTTGTTGAAATTTAATGGATATGTTTTAGGTCTCTATTCATTTTTTACCTTAAAATCAGGAGGCTAGATAATAAAAACACTCTCACCTCAAGATCCAAGGCTACTGTTGTGGAGCTTTCCATCATATCACATGATCTTCATCAGCAGATGGATTTCACCCAGTTGCCATGTGATGTAATTGAAAGCTGCAGGAAAGCAATTAAGTGGACCTGGAGGTGAGATTGTTTCCCCAATTAGTTCATGAGAAGTTAATAAGTTTACATTGTCATGACTGATATTGTGCAGTAGCTTAGATATTAGATCCATAGGTTGTTGAGTTTAATGTCGTTTTTGTTGTGCTGTATTATCAGTATTAGACTAAAACATGCACCAGGTTGCTCATTTTATTTGTTTGGCCTTTTTAATTAACTTTATCTAAGGAAACAAATAAAAGCAAAAGATATCTGTCTGAATAATAGACCCAAGCATGGTTAAACTCATGCAAAAAAAAAAAGCCCTCCAATATTGCCCACATCCACACACCACGGTGGAGGCTGAATGGAGCCTACACGTGCGGGTATTGGATTCTTGGAGACGCCACATCATGTAGGCTACAACCCACTTTGTTCGTCATTTACAACTAAACATCGGTGTAAGCTGTTCAGGTGAAAAATCGAGATAATGATGCGGAGTTTGGCTTTGGCTCAGTGTGTGTGTGTGGAGGTGGAGGAGGTGGAGGGGTGGAGGGGTGCCTGGGAGATGGAGAGAGGCTTGTAGTTTAAAATGCGATGTGACAGCTCAGGAAAAAAGGGGGATGATAAAGGCGCTGTTATTGGATCAATCTGGCCCTGAATGCCCCCTGTAAAACACTTACACACACGCGCGCGCGCGATGCAGGAGCGCGCACGTGAGAGGAGACGTGGAGAAAAGAAAGAGTCGTCGCTTCTTAAAGTTAGAGAGTTAAAGAGAACATAATACATTTATATAAATACAGGTTATATTCCTGAGAATTTAATGGAGTCGCTCCATCAATCACTCGGCTGTTTCCACGCGCCAGCTTAGCCTCGTCCTCATTGTTTTGACAGGGCTGAATTAAAGGACCGCGCCAGGTGTAATTAGCGATCGATCCGGAAAGAAGAAAAAAAAAAAGCAACGCTCTCTCCCTCTCTCTCTCTTTCTCATTTTTCCTCGTGCTCTGCCTTCCGTTACTCCATTAACCGCGTCTCTGACGTCACAGGGCGATTAACGTTTCTTATTGGTCCCGCGAGCAGATGGAGGAGTCCTAATGAGCTGGCTCGCGGAGAGAAAGAGCTGGGTTGACATCTCGGCTGGACCGTAAACGCGACATACCTCGTATAGCCCGGTCTCCGCCGCTCCTCTACAGACCGTACCGTGGCCGCGGGAGACGGTCCATCCGCCTGGGTTCCCTTCTCTCCCCCCCTCCGCCTTCACCTCCTCTTCCTCCTCGCAGCTTCTTCCTCCTCTCCCAGACTTTTTTTTTTCTTGACTGCATGTTCAGCCACACTGCCTCCCTCTGCATCTTCACTTCGGCCCCGCCGCAGCCCGGGCGAGCATGGACAGTCGGGTACTCGAGCATCCTCACGCCCAGTTCGGAGGCTCCTTGGGCGGGCTGGTGGGCTTCCCGTACGCGCTCGGCCCCCATCACCACCACCACCACCATCACCAGCACGTCTACGCGAGCGGACACCAGCTGCAGTCCGCGGCCGCCGGCCCCTTCTCTATAGACGGATTACTTAACGGGTCCTGCTCGGCCTCGGTGGTCAGCTCCAACCCGCTGCTCTCCCCCGACAGCCAGCAGTTCAAACTCTCAGGTAGGCCTGGCTCTTTATGTCTCATAACAGACCTGTGTGGAGACAATGCATTGTTACAGCAAGTATAACAGAAGTGTGCTTGCTTTGTGTCCAAATAAGATCATTTTAGTGAACTTTGAGGCTAAATTAAACATTTTTTTAAGGTTTTGGAGACTTGAATTTTAAACTAGAAACTCAGTCTGCAGGGAAAACCATGTTGTTTAAAAGTTTTGGAGCTTGATGAATTTAAAACGAAAATAAAAAAGTTTCTGTGCAGGCTCATTTTAACAACTTTAACACCTGCCCTTAAGGTTAAGATAAAGGTAACAATTCTCCTTAACCTCACTCAGATTGGTATTGTGTGCTGGTTGTTGAGTATTAAATGGTCAAAACTAATTTTTGCACTTCCTGGGAATGCTTTAAAATATCGAATATGGCAGTAAGGTGTATTTCCTTTGGACCAACATTTTGTGACCTGATTTATCTGAGTTCAAGAGCAACACAATTATTAAAAAGCAAGGTGTGCTGTGACAGCGGTAAGTTTCACATTAAACTGGTGCTTTACAAGTAAATCCTGCCATGACAGTCCCCTCTCTCTCCTCTCTCTCACTCTCACACTCACACTCACACTCACACACACACACACACACACACACACACACACACACACACACACACACACACACACACTTGTACAAACACACACACGTCGACCAATGCAGATTCTGGGGACCCGGATAAGGACAGTCCCGGTTGTAAACGGAGACGCACGAGGACGAATTTCACCGGGTGGCAGCTGGAGGAGCTCGAGAAGGCTTTCAACGAGAGTCACTATCCGGATGTGTTCATGCGGGAGGCGCTCGCGCTCAGGCTTGACCTCGTGGAGTCCAGGGTTCAGGTAAAGACACACGAGTTACATATTTTCAGGAGCATTAATTCATTTATTAAGTTGATGGAGGAAAACAGATAGGTGTGAGTTGTTTAAAAAAAACAAACGTTTCTATCTTACTCGCGTTTTAAAATCTACCAAACATATTAAAAATAAACTGTCAGGGGGGCGTTTGTTTTGTGAAGGCCTCCCCCATACTGGGACAGCTATTTGTCAATTATCAAAGCATCAATAAAGGGTCTCTTTTGAATTATGCATGGAGGCAACCTATTGATTTATGGGTTAATAAAAACAAGGCTATTTACTGAGCAAACCAAGGGGTTAAAATGGTAACTTGTATTCTTTCCTTTCCTCCAGTTATAGGCTAATATATAATTTCTAATTATGTCACAGTTTATTCACAATTTTCCACTTTACATTTTTGATCTATTAGTATTTTTAGGTGGCTCAATTTAAAGAACATTAAAGCTAAATCAGTTATCCTATTATTATTATCATTATTATTTTTGTTGTTATTATTATTATTATTATTATTATTATTAATAATAATAATAATAATAATAATAATAATAATAATAATGATGATGATGATAATAATAATAATAATAATGAAAACAAAACACAGAAAGAAATAGCAACTGTATGATAATTTAAGATTATGCTATTTTGTAGTGGTAGAAATGTTAATAAAAACACTATTTACACTGTAAGTTAATAATAATAATAATAATAATAATAATAATTTATTATTATCATTATTATTATTATTATTATTATTATTATTATTAAACAATATGTAAGAACTTAAGGTGATGTCTTTCTCAGGAATAAAATACAAAATAATCTACATATAATTTTGTGAAAGGTGACGCTCATTTCATCATAGGTGCTTATTTAATTTGCTAATAATAGCATAACAGCAATAACAATGGCATGATAATACTAATAATAACAATAATAATAATAATAATAACAATAATAATAATAAAAATACAAGAAAGACATATAGGTTTTTGTACGTATTATTTGCTCAGCAAAGGAGCTGAGTATCCATTTATGACACTCTGTGTAATTTAACGTATATCCTTGTATTTTCAAATGAGCCACATATAATTCGCACGCACGGTTGGATGCAGTAAAAGCGGGACAGAAGCAGGGCTCTCCGTTGCTGTATGTTGTTTGGGGATTTCGCTCCTAAACCTCAGATTATTGTTCCCTCAAGCTGCTTAACGCTCCTTTATCACCAGGTTTGCGGGGGAAAGATATAACCAACATTAACGATTCATAAGAAGCGCCATTGTCGCACATGATGTTGGTGTCCCGTCCTTATTATGCAATGTGCGCGGATCCTACTTCTGCATGCTAAACTCCTGGTGTTATCAGCGCCGAACACACGGCCCTGAGCGCGCCCGGAGGCCGGGCAGTGAGGGCTCTCAGGCGGGGGAAGCTCCCTGGCTTGGCTCGGTACGGAGGGAGGAGAGCTGGGGATTGCCGTGCAAGTGTTAAGCCCCACATGAGCGCAGGGCTGGGTGTGAAAGAACATACAGAGACGGGATATGGCCGATTTAGCCACGGTGCAATTAATTGGCGGAGTTAGCCATTACACAGACTCATTGGTAATTAACACCGGCACATCTGTGCATCTGCTGGTCCACCGCTGTGACCTATTAACCTAATGTACTCTTTAGACGCTCAAAGCTGCAGTAAACAAAGACACAGACAGGCAGATAGGCAGAGGACAGTGCTTTCACTTGTTTCAGGGCTTTGTGGAATTTGTTTGGATTTGTAGGCAATATGGTTTTGTCCTCACCATCTGATAACCGCTGTGACACTGATTTATCACTATTGTCATGGCAGGTGTGAGGTCTGGTGTTGTTTAAACACACATCAGAAGGAGCATTTTGGCAAATGTAACCCTCTTCAGTGTATTCATTTTCTTGAGAGGGATAAATTATTAGGAATACCTATATCCAAGATACAGAAATGACCACATATTATAATCAAATCATTTTGGATACATTGTGAAACAGTGAACATTGTAGTGTCAATACAGGAAGTACTTATTGCACGGATACTGGACTGAATTGCATCAGATTGTGGAAGTGGTCATGTTAATGGCGTACAAGTTGTAGTCCAGCCTAAAATAACTGAATGCGCTGTTTTATAAAACTTGGGTAACCATTGTTGTCCAAAGTGATGCTGCGACTAACAAATGTGTTGTCGATTTAATTGATGCTTCGTTTTTATGATAATTTAGTCTTTAAAATGTCAGACAAATTCTCCAAAGCTCAAGATAATGTCTTTAATTTGCTTTTCCTTTTCCAACCAATGTCACAAAACGCAGAGATATTTAATTTACAATGATGCAAATCAGGAAAATCAGAAGAATCTAAAACAAGCACATTTCTGGCATTTCTCTTATATAAATTATTAGGTAATTATCAAAATTGTTGACACTAAATTATTTGGTAATGGACCAATCCATTAATCAACTAATTCCAGTACAAATAAAACTAAAAAAATAAATTAATTTGAATATAATGAACCAATATAAAGATGGTGTTTGACAGATGGAGAGAAACTACTCTCAAACAATGATCATCTCCTGTGTCAGTTCTCCACCTGTGTATTTCATGTGTGTGTGTTTTGGTTCATAGGTTTGGTTCCAAAACCGACGTGCTAAATGGAGAAAAAAGGAGAACACAAAGAAAGGGCCAGGGAGGCCTGCTCACAACTCCCACCCGACCACGTGCAGCGGCGAGCCCATGGACCCCGAGGAGATCGCACGCAGGGACCGCGAGCGGGCCGAGAAGAAGAAACGGAAGCAGGAGAGGAAGCTGCTGAAGTCACAGAACAAACTTCTCGCAGGTGACAGCTTCCACACGCCTGGAGGTTCAGAGAGTGACAGCGGGGTCTCCCAGTTCACCGACAGCGAGCAGCAGTCTTCGAGCGTTTCTGGGACTATTCGCATTGAACTGCCAGCATCAAAGGGTGCAGGAGGACACCAAACTGAATCCAGCTGTGACCAAACACGACACGACTTCAGCCAACTACAAGACCACCAAAACCAAAGAACCACAGGAGAAGCGGAGCAGGTTTCTCCAGGCAGCACGCACAGCTCCAGTCCAGGAGGCCCGAGGTCCTCGACCCTGCAGAAACGCAACCCTTTCAGCGTGGAGAGCCTCCTCTCTGACGCCACGCCTCGACGGAAATCTCAGCTGGACTTCCCCTCGTTGCCCAGTCAGAGGACACTGGTGGGTAAGGGTCACTTCTTGCTTTACCCCATTACCCATCAGCCCTTGGGCTTTCTAGTGCCCCAAACAGCCCTGAAGGCCTCACCCTGTCAGGACAACAGCATTAACAGGCTCAGCCTGGGACAGAGGTGTGTGCCAAGCGAAGGGAGCCCTGCCCCCTCTGAACTCTCCAGCTTTGTCACTAAGCCTCTAAACTCGGATCATATGGAGCATAACACGCAGCATCACCACAATCACATTAGCAATAGAGTGGATGGAACAGACATGGAGGAGTGTGGTGGTGGTGACTGCAGCAATGGAAGATTCCCCGTTTCTCCTCCAGCAAACAGTGTGGCTCAGACAGCTGCGGCCAGGCTGAGCTCAACACAGTCCAGTGACAGTGGCGAGGAGAGGAGTTTGAAAGTTCTAACGGAGGCAGTGACCAACGGCTGCCAAGCTGCCGAGCCGTGTGCTAAAGAGAAGGGTGCAAGAGAGGAGCGAGCGTCTCCAGACCTCTCAGAGTGTCTCAAGGCAAACACAGACTGTCAAGAAACACCCGGAACAGATGGAGAGGATGTCGATATGGACTAACACTTGCAAGGAGCAAACATAAACAAAGGACCAGGAACACTGCTCAGACTATTCAAACATTCCCAAAGCTCTGCTGAGACACTCGAAAAACATATCAGGAATCAGGAGACTTAATTCTCATCTATTTTTTAATCATAACGTGTGATCAATCCAGATGGCCCCCAAAAGCTGTGGCTGTCCTCACATTCAGGCTTTAGGCCTACACACCTTTAGAAGCAGGTTCTTTCTCTCTTTTTTGGTGACCAACTTGTAAGAAAAACTAGGCTACAATAAACATCTTACACACAACAAAAATCCTCAGATATTGTAAAAACGAGAAAATGATATTTATATGTAAACATTTTGATAAATAAAGTTATTGTTTAAATTGAATCACTGTCTTTCCAGGGCCATGTTGAAGTGGGGGGGTGGAGGTAAAGACGGAGAGGTTGCTGTGTGGCAGAACCTTGGATCATGGCGGCTGGAGTTTTGTCGTGTTACAGCTGATAAATCCCCCCTTTTCTCTGTGTAGTGAGCCGGAGCTGGGGCTCAAGTCCGTCTGGCTGTTTGTATTTATTGCTTTAACAAATTTATTCATTTGAAAGGCCGAGCTGGAATGAGGTTAGTGGCCGCGGGCTATAGGACCCTGCGCCTCCTGCTGAGTTTTGATATGAAAGTAATTATTTTCCCACTGGCTGCCGCGGGTCTCGAGGCAGTTTTTTTTCCTCCTTTCAGCCCAAAGGGTTATTAGACATTACCGATTTCTAGTGATATGGAATCACATAAACTTCCTACAATAATAGAATTAGCATGAAAGGCAGGGGTGTCAAATTGAAATGGGAAAATAATAGCCGCGCCAGCTGCATCGTGGATGTGTGCGTGCTTGCAGGCGTGCGCGTGTGTGCGTGAGTGCGCATAGTCTATTGAGCGCGAGGAGGAGGAGGATGAGATGGTGGTAGATTCGTGGGGCGGAATTTTCATGAGCTGCCGCGGTTGTCAGACGGCCCTTGTAGTCGGCTATATTAAGATAGATGTTCGATGATATCCCTCATTGTTCTGTCGCTTATATTGATGTTGCTGCGTTATCGCCCTATTGATCATGTGTCGCACATAATAGGACAGGCGCGCGCCCGCCTGCCTGCGCCTTTTTACAAAAGCGCCTGGGCCCCTCGTCATTTGTTCTAATAGGACTGTGAGTCCCTCGGGGGGAGACAGATAAAGATATAGGAGAGGAAGAGGGAGAGGGGAGGCGAGTGATGCGCTATTGCATTAATAATTTTTTGACCAATTGTTGGCTGAGCTCAAAAAAGAAAGTAAAAGTAAAGAATGGCTGAATTAAAGATGTTTAGGGACAGATGCTCCTAAATGTGCAGGTGTGTGCCCACGTGCACTGACTGGACGTGCCCGTTTAGGAAAGAGTGTGTTTAGCTTATGAAGTGTAAACGCCACCAATTCCCCGGAAACTGAAATCCCAATTATTAAAACCATTAATTCTGGCGAGCCAGTGCGCGGAGGAGCCGTGTTGACAGCCCGGCTAAATATCCCTGATCCCTCCCGGTCACCTCGCCTTTATTTGCAAATAAATTGAGGGGGATCCGAGGGACAGAGCTTTACTTTGCTGCGCCGACCTAAAATGAATTTCCGTGCCTGAGTCCCTTTAATAATATTTACATAATTTTCGCTCAGTGACTCTGCTATTTGCGCTGTAGGAAGCGGGGGGCTTATAGAAAAATAATTAGACAAGGGGACGAGGAGGGAGCGAGAGTGAAAAACAGCAGGAGGAGGATGGGTTAAGACCGAAGCTGAACACTAAATTCCCAGACAGCTAAAATCAATGAAAGTAATAACCCTATTATTTAATTCATAAGGACATTATTTTCCCATAAGGCCTCAGGAAACGTCCCCTTCGACCGAAACAATCACATTAAATCGTTCATTCCGCGTGCGCTGTGTGAAATTTCTACTTTTATTCTCTCCTCTTTTTTTGGGAGGGGAAACGCTTTATTATAATCGGTTAGTTTCAAGAGTGCGATTAATTAGAAAATATAGGTCTGATCTGCCTTCAGCAAGGCCTTTATACTAGCTCATGTGTGTGTGTGTGTGTGTGTGTGTGTGGGGGGGGGGGGGCCGTGTGTGCAGAGACAACGAGCCCATAAAATGCGTCTTTGTTGCACATTATGGGCAATTTCTCCAAATAATTAAAGGAATAAACTGAAAAATAGGGTTGAAAATTTACTGTGAAACAACTCTGGACATAGAGGAGGCCTCTGTATTATCAGAGACAACATATCTGATCCTTCACAAGCACTTTTATGATCCAGCTAGACTGTGGATGTAAATTATCATTGCTATTTACTCAACCTAAGTATCTTACATGTTTATTTGGAGCTGTTCTTTTATTAAAGGCCTTACAGTCAGGGAGGAGCAGCCTGTAATGATGATCTCATTACCCCAAATTGCATTATAGAGGTAAAAATGTACCATTATAGTGGCAGCCTGGTGCACATCACCTGTGCAAACATCATGTGATTTTAGCTGTTTTTGTACAATGTGTTTTTATTTCCGTTTTTTAAGACTTTAAAATAGATAGATACATAAAATGTCACCTAGCTGCTTCTGTAGGTCAGAACAAGGGAAAAAAATCCTACTTTTTATATTAATTTGGGATGCAAGAGGCCTCTGTGTCTGTGTCTGTGAGGCTGCATCATGAAACACTGGCTGAACTCAGAGAGAGAGAGAGAGAGAGAGAGAGAGAGAGAGAGAGAGAGAGAGAGAGAGAGAGAGGTTTCGGTGGCACCAACACAAACGACCAATCGATCAGCCCGGACCGGACAGGCCCTCCCGCTGTGTCCGTGCCGCTCATGCATCACACTTTATGAATTCAATTTCAACCGGGAGAAATTTTCAATTTGAACGCGCGATCATTACGGCGTGGGGGGATAGCGTAAATTGTTTTTGCTCTATTATGCATTCGGACGCCATCATTTTTCTTTCTAATTACCGAGGTGTCAGTGCGGCCTGTCACCCGGGCGCTGATTTTCAATTTAACTGATCATCATACATTCATTTTCCCATTTGATAAATCTGCTATCTAGACGCGCCCGCCATGCCCGGAATATTAAGCGGCGCTGGGGCGCAGTAATAGGGGGATGTGTATGCGGCAATGAGCGCGGATCAGCCAGCTAATTTAGCACCTTCCACATTCCCCGTCTCCATCCCCCATTTCCAATTCTCAAGAGGAGGCAAGGGGGAAAAAAGCAGGAGAGGAGAGAGTCCAATGCCTGCCTGTAACCTCCAAGAGTGAAGAAGAAGAAGAAAGAAAAAAAGCCTGAGGTTAGAAAGAATCAGAGAAATAACGCCAGAGAAGAAGAGAAAGTCCTCCAATCTTACTCAATTTAGAGGCAGGATTAATTAACGCTAATTGAGTTCTCCAATACGTGTTATTTTTATTTAATAGAAACAAATTTGCACAATTAATTATCAACGTAATTTCAAGAACCTATTATAACGCCCTCCTCCTCCTCTACCCCTCTCTGACTCTCCATCACCTCCCTCCCTCTGACACGGAGTAAATTAGCAGCTTTTGTCATTAGGTTTAGGCGTCTTTGATCCGGACTGGATGGGCCTGCAGCCAACATCAGGCAGCAAGGATCCTCTGTTTGGCCTGCTGGATTTAGAAACTAGTGATGTACTGGTATATAGTGGGCCTAAACCCCCTCTGTGCAGACAGCACTGGGCCTTAGAGAAACCAGGCTGTGAAGAGTATGTGTCATTTTAATTATGGCAGGTCTGTAGTACAGATCTTCATAGAGCTATATTGCTATATTACACCTTATTTGTTGTTCAGACAGATCAGCCTTATTAAATACATACAAAACAAAACAAACAAAATGATGATTAAAAAAAAACCTCAGTATCTGCTTACTATAGTTTCTTTGTTTTTGAATGATGCTGTATAATTAAATCTATTATGTGGCTCACTTATCAGAAGACCATGAGATGTGGACAAAAGCTCTGGAAAAGTTAATCTAAAGTTAAGCTTTTTTGGGTCAAAGTCAACAATGATCTTTCATTTTTATAAAGGTGACTCATTCAACAAATAATTCAGCGAGCTTTTCCCCTAAAATGAAATCACGCATTTATTTTAAACTGCAATTAAATCCAGCACCTGAGCTTGTTCCAAATCAATTTACACTTCACATTCAAGATAATCTTATTACCACACAAACTAATTAGAGTTATTAAATTAAAGTTATTTAGAAGTATTAGAGAACTTTTCAGCTAATAGCTTGTCAGCCAAAGTTTTTTGATTTCCTCTTTAACATCTAAAAGTGCACTGCAGCTGGTTTATTTTTAACCCTGATGTTCTGTGTGGTCTCCTGACTCTTTAATGTGAGGTTTTATCACCTTGATACTTCATGATTTTCCCTAATTCTATGATAATTGCTTATAAAGATGACTTTAGCCCACAGTCACCTGGAGAAAATGCCACATGACTTCTATTCAGGGTCTCAGAGGCTCCAGTTGTAGGGTTAAAATGGATTTTCATAAGCTTTATGATTGGTGTTGACAGTAAGCAGTTTTATAACACTTTAACAGGGAGTTAGGTGTCTGTGGAGACTGATTGACGCCCAAAATGAGTGAAAACACACCAGGCCTTTATTTATTGTCTGTGAAAGAAAAGCTTTTTAGCAAAAAAATACAAAATTTGTTCACGTGTAGGCCATATAATATGTAAAACATTAAATATTTCCTCATTTGGTGTGGTATTAATGCTTTGTGATGTGTAATGTGCAAGGCTCAGTTTGTGGATTATATATTTTTCTACATATTAGGTTTTAGTAAGGTCAGATGCAAAGTAATAATGTTTGATTTTGCAGCTATTAGTATTATTATTACTAATTTTACACATAGGCTACCTACAGCTTTGTAACCTCAAACAAAGAGGAAGTAAAACCAAAGTTAACAAACACAAGGCTTATTTTTGCACCTAATAGTTTCTCAAACCCCCTTTGGTGTTAGGTGCTGACTGAGACACACACATCCCAATAAGCCCACCTTGTTTAGATGCCAATAAGTACAGTCAGGAGCGTGCCTGTGTGAGTGTGTGTTGTAGTGTAATGAACGTTTATGGGCACAAAGCAGCTTTGGTTTTGTCGTGTTCTTTGTTTCATTAGCCCAGTGGTTGTAATAAATGCCAACGAGCCAACGGGATAGATTTTAATTAAGTCAGTGAGAGATGAGTGGAGTGACACAGAAAGCGGGGCAGGGCGGGGAGATGGAAGTGGAGGGGGACAGCTTTTCAATAAATCGGTTCGCTCAGGGGTTAGTCGGTGATTTCCTCGGCAAAGTGTTGGGGCCGAGCAGGACTCGCAGTAATTTGGTTGATAAATCAGCGGCGTTAGGGGCATGAAGCTTGCCGCTCGACCGGTTGGTTCTGCGTGTGATTTATGTGTTACCCGGGGGTCGTACACAAGCCCATGACAGTCCAGGATGAATTAACCAGGAGCCCGCGCGCTCCTAATGAGCGGGTATTATTTCGCTCACACCCCTTCCTTAAAAAAAAAAAAAAAAAAAAAAAAAAGTGTGAAGAACGAGCCTGGCATACGACCCTCCCCTCCTCTTCCTCATCCCACACCCCCCTCCTCCACTGTGCCATCCCTGAGGTGTCGCATTGATTCAGCATCAGAGAGTTAAATACACACACACCTATATATATGGTGTTATTTATTTACAGTGAGACAAATTGCTCAGTGGAGGTCTGCCAACACCTGATTAGAGTTAAGTGAAGTGTAGAAGTGACAGACACAAGTCCTGACAAAAGATTCAAACACAAAACAATTTCATCAGATATCGATCATCAGCACTAACCATCTATTTTAAGCCTAGCCTTTAAAAATGCTCCACATTGGACCAACAGTGCAGTGATGTGATGGAGGGAGTACTTAGATCCTGTGTTTGAGTGCCACACTGTAGAAATACTCCCTTACTGTATTTGAAATGAGACTTAAGTAGAAAAACACAAGTCATCAGCATAAATGGACACTGTTAAAATGATAAGGGCAGAAAAATGGGCCTGACTGTTGTCTGTTTTCAACCTGGTCTCACTCCCAACTCGTTGACACTTGGTCAGTGGCCCTCAGCGTCAGATACCGAGGTGCTCTTTAGTGGCAGTGTGAGACATTTTGAGAAGACACAATGCATGTAATGAGCGTAAATTGACACACTGTCCACCAGTGTCAAAACTGATGCTGGAGGGTACCTGGAGTATCATAGTTTGACATGTAGGGCCACTGAGCAAGCGTCAGTATTTGAGTAGGGAGTGAGAATGTGTTGGTATTTTATGTCAGATTTTTTTTACTGAACTGAAAGCAGCAATAGCACAGTGTAAGTCCTGCATTCAGCATCTTACTTTGTACAGAATTTTTAGAAAATATACATAAAGTATCAAAATTAAAAGTACTCAGCATGTAACTGATGCAGCAGGTGAAGTGGGACATTACCTTATATACTGTTGGGCAGTTTAATCTACAACAGTGCATCACATTTTATCATTATATATTATAATATTTGAATGTAAAATAATTTAATTTCTAAAGTAAATATAGTGATCAAAAATGTAGTCGGGTAGAATGTAGTTGATAGTATTAATTATAGTTAAGTAGAAGTGTATAAAATCGAAATACTCAAGTGAAGTACAAGAGCCTCAAATTCATGCATGCTAAGGCGCAGTATACTGAGTAAAGACTCTGTGGTCAGACCAGTGACCAGAGAATTTTTTGGCATTGAACGTTTCCTCAAACCACAGATTACAGATTACATTCATACATGATTATGTAGCGGATATGTTGACACTAATGTGCGGTTAGGTTTAGGCACAAAGAAGAAAGGATCATGTTTTGGCCTCCCAGCAGGAGAAGTGATGATGTCTCTGTAAAAAAACAGCAGCTTTTTGTGGCACTATTCTCACTGACAGGCCGCTACAAAACAGTCATGTTTGGAGCCTTAAAAGTCGCAAAAACAAAACTAAAAGTTGCTAAAACTCAACCAGTTTCAGTCTCAGACAGTAATGCACAGTAGTCTACAGCTTGACAGCCATCTTACCTGGGTGACACACTATCTACTGTCCCCAGTACATCACAATGACAAAGTCTACGTCCAAGGGCGTAAATATAGACAGTGCAGGGAGTGCAGGTGCACTGAGGCCCATGGGGTGGAGGGGCCCTATTGCCACCTGGAAACACGTCTGTGTTCAAAGAAGAACTCGAGTTAAACAAAAAAAATGGTGCAATTTTCTGTATATGCCCTCAAGGCAAACCCATCTCCATCATGGCTTTGTGTTTTTGTCAAAACTAGTAACTAGGGTGCACTGGGGCCCATCGCAACTACCTCACACCACTGTTTATGTCACTTTAGAGACGTTAATTTGATACATATAAAACGTGCAAATGTAATGAATTCATGGTGCCAACTCCTTCTGCTTGCGACTGGGCAGCTGAGGTGAATACTTCCTCGACCCCAACATGCTCGACACAGCATTGGGACAACCCAGTGGTCATATTTGACATAAATGGGTGATTTGTTGAACACCAGTAAAAACTTTTTAAATGCATAATTGGATAGTAATGTGTCCTCAGTTGCCAAAGAAGAATGTGAAGTGAATCAGAACCCAGCAGTCGATCAGTGCTGGCTCAGTTTTTAGCCCACATGCTTATTAACCTGTATCTGAATGGCCTCTGAAATTGGATTAATTGGGATTGAATGACAAAATACAAGTGTTCACACTCACCTTGCCTTATGAGGTGAATGTTTTGCGGGAATAAAGTGGTTTTATATTTTTAGCTTATTTTATTTACACAGCAGTTAAGATAATGGCTTTAGGATGTGAAAGGAAAACAACTTTTAAAATGTCTCACATGATCATTTTCAGGGTGGTGTGTTATGAATGCTGTATGTAGGCAACTAATGGATTCATGATGACATTTAGCATGATGGACAGGGTCATTTGCAGTGCTACAAACAGTGAGCCTGGACCTCAAGGAGAAAGATTCAGTGTCAAAGTAAGAGAGAAACCAAATATGGTGTTTTTTCTGCAGCTTTTGACTAAATTATTGAGTACTTCAAATGCTCCAAACAATCACTGTCATTGTGATCAGAATATTGGTTTCGGCCTGATTATTGATGCTTCTTGCCTGATACTTCAACAGAAGTATCAACTTGTTATGCTCTGTTTCCATCTTACACTCTACCAGATATCCATGGGGGAGGCGGGTTTCATTTTCTCGAACCATTCAAAGTCCATACTGATGCCATACTGATGCCGTGAAAGCAGCATCTATCTTGTCTACAGCACTCGCCATTGTTGTTATTACTCCTCAATGGTTCCGGCAAACCGATGACAATAGCATTAGTGCTGCCCATGGCGCTGATTGGCTGATCATTAGTGCCCCCATGGTGCTCACTGGATTGTCTTTTATTTCAACCAAGAAAACACTGTTACATGTCACGATGCCAGATGAATCAGCCAAGTCAAACTCGATGAAGCAGGCAGATTCAAAGGTCTGGATCCAGGCAATGATGCCTCCTCACAGAATACTTTGCTTGCTGTCTTTGAATTGGATCTATCGTAAACTACACATTATCTAGGAATTAAGTACACAGCAAATTAATGTACAGAGTGACAAAGGTAGTTTAACTGTGGTAGGGAAGGAAAGGTTTGTATGTTTTGTGTGTTTCATGAGTGCAGTGTGGAAGGTGCATTTCCCTGAAGTTGCATATAATGCCAATACAGTGATCAACCGCTTACTGGATCACACTTTTTTTATGCAAATGCATTTGAGGTTCTTTTCCTACATGACAATACATGGAAAACATACAAACAAACAAAAGAAACCCCTCTGTAACCCCTCTGCTACCTGAGGCTGGTGCTGCGTGCACACTGAAATCATGACAATAAACAGAAAGTCATTTTCTGTCATTGACAAACATAATCTACAGGCAGGAAGCTTATGACAAACTGCCAAAAACCAGCCTTCATGATGCAGCAGCAAAACTTGTGTTTCTCAGGCTACGTTGTGTAGTCTACTACTAGTGATATAGACAGAAAACCAATGCGCACCGGTAAAGAACTTGTGGATTCTGTGGACTGATAATGCCTGGTCAAGTAATGTCCCCTTGAATGGGCCCTTGGTGGGGGGAAAAGAAAGTATTTAGCCAAGCTTAATGAAACTGCCAGTGTAGCTAGTTTGGTTGTTTGAAAGTTTGTCACACTTTTTTGGGGGGGAATAATCATACTCTTTTTGGAAATGCAGTTTTCTGATTTTGGGGACCCTTGGGATGTAAACAGGAAGTACATAGCCTGAGTGTCAGACTGAAGCTCCCAGAATCTTCAGTCAGACCTCGCCTCCATTGAAGGCGATTTACAAGGGGGAGGGAATTTGATTTTTCCCTAACCAATCAGTAGAGATCAACGACTCACCCAGAATCTGAGGTCATTAGTATCCATGCCTCGGGGGTGCCGAAAACAAGCGAGCATTGCCCGTTTAAAATGTCTCCGTCGTCGTGCATGCCCAGCTGCATCGCCATTAAATCCAGTTTGGCAGCTTCCTTAATTTGGTCCTCCATTAACGCGAGTAGTGGCGAAATACCTCGATAGCATCGTTAATGTGGTCTGTAGGATCTGCAGCGGTCGCCATTAGCGTGGCGCTGATTGGCTAATCGCTAGACCCGCCCCCACCCCCGGCGTTCATTGGTCCGTCCATCCCTTGGACGAGATAAATCGCAAATTCATTGCAGTATGCCAGACCAGAGATGCCTACTCAGTTGAGTGGGCGGGGTCTATGGTCTGGAACCAGGCTAAGAAGTACAATGTTACCAGTTAGCTGTGCGCTACAACTTAAGCTCTGCTTTTTTGCCCATATTTGTCAAAAGGATCTCTTTACGAACAATTTTATTTTAATGTACAAAAGAGCCCATTAGTGTTGTTTTAAGCAGCTCTGTCTCCTAGAAGTTCCATTTATATACAACTGATCTGATGCAACAAATACGTTTTGAGGGAAACACAATGCCGAGCACATCATATTTTCTATGAACATAATGAGGTAAAGTTGCAAAAATGTTGACACTGAGCGAATCACCAAAATGTTAACTGACAGTATTTTTCATTTGTTTTCCGGCAAACTTGCAATACACTATCCACTCACAGTGACTACAGCATTATTTCTTTCTAGCTTTTTTTTAATAATCATTTAACTGAAATCACAAATCTTTCCCTAACCTTAATCAAGTTGCTTTTGTTGCATGAACCTAACCACAGACAGGAGTCTGGACGATAACACGGGGCTCTGGTGTAACAGTCCTGCACTTTGTATGCCTGCCATCCAGCCTTAACACCACCTGAATCCACAGCATTACATAAATATAGTATTTCATTAATTTAAAGAAATTTTTGTCTCTGAACACATTCCAGGCAACACAAATGTAATTTAAAGCCGACAGAGATGGTTTCAAGACAAACTTGAGAAAATGTGAACCTGTCCTTTAACTGTACTACGGCTGGTAGTTCACACTTAAACTAGTGTCAAGTACAGTTGTAGTATCAAAGTCTCGGTTCTCAACACACCTCTCTATATGAATATAAAACAGTCCCAAACAAAACAGATAAATAGTACTGTAAGACTAAAACAAGAAAGGCCCTCCTGTGAGAAATTGATCTTACAGCATGTCACACCTTCTGCACACAAAGACAGAGTCTCTCCTGTGGAGCATGACATTTCCTTTGGAATTGTGAAACAGCATCGTAAAGGCTGAGCACATGTGGATTTGTGGGTCTGTGCTGTTTATAGGGTCACAATCAGCCGAACACATTATATACAGCTGTCACTCCTTTTTGTGTTACCTGTTGTACTTACATGTGCGCGATGCTTTCATGTGACCTGCTGCTGTAGGAGCAGCTCCATAAACTGTTTCCTCTCAAGAGTTATAGAAGCTCATGACTTCACAAAGTCGCACAGCACAGTTTTTTTGTTTCGTTGAGTCTAACCACAATCTGCATACGACAATGTTGCCAACTCCAACCCTAAATGTGCATCTTCAGTTCCCCTGACTAAGCAAACAAATCCCAGTTATCCCTGCAAAATATGAGTACGTTTGTTCAGTGCCCCTGCTGCAATTTGATAAAAATCATAAATTAAATATAGGGGATTCTTCTTATAGATAGATTGAGACAAAGAGAAAGATGGAAATAGAGATAAATCTTTGCATGAGTCAAAGACCACATCTGAAACTTGCTCCTTACTACTCTATGTGGGGAAAAGGCCAAAAGTCCAGCAACAAATGTACTCCTGGCTTTGGACCCTCCTCAGGGTCATTCTTACCGCTCCATTGTCAGCATGTGAGAACATACACTGTAAAAATATAACAAAATTTCATTGATGATATTTGGTGTCCAGCCATCAAAGCCCTTCAAACCTTTTCACAACTCTACCAGATGAATCATCAGCAACATTTGTTGAAAAATATGATTCATCGATAAAAAAGTTAAAAGAGGTAAAAGAGTGGGTTAAAAAAACTTTAGGAAGTAACTGCAAGTGTCAATGAGCATTAAATCACAGAACCTAAAAGTCACGTTGCCCACGCCGCTAACTGTGGGCTGAGAACTCAATAATTCAACAATTTAAAAATCAGTTCACTTGAACCTGCAGCTGAACTCAACAAAGAGTCTGTGCTGTGGGCTTAGGTTGGAAATCTCAGACATGGTTGCCTTGTTTGAGCTTAAAAATGAACCAATGAGAGATTGAAATGCTCTTTTGCCTTCAGTAGACTGTATGAGCAGGGATGGAGCCAGATGTTGTAAACACCTGGGGCACAGCCCAAACCTATGGGGGGTCTAGGGGGGATGCTCCACCGTGGAGATTTTTTTCCCAATTTGCCGCATTTACCTTAACGTTTAAAGCTTTTTCTTTGGTTTGCTATGATATGGTATATCCATGCAAGAAAAACTGAGGGGCAAGATAGAGTACCTGCTCTGGATGGAGCAAGGACAGACCTGTCAATGGGTTCATGAGAGGATTGTTGTTGTTCAGCACCTAAAAAGTGACAGTGACCAGGTTTTCAGGCTCATCAAAAAATATTTGCAGTGCTCAGCGCAGAGTAGATGCTCGGCACCTGGTCACGCTGCTGGCTTTTGTAGCATAACCTCTGTAGCGTAGTGTAAATACATGAAGCTCCCATTGCAAAGCTTCAGTGGCTTTCATGCTTTTAAAACAAGCATGGCACAGATATGTCTGTATTTGCTCCTCTTCCAATTCCACCATAATCATCTGTGTCTTTGAAGCTGCTAATTCAGTTGTGAAGGAATGTGCAAATGTTTGAGGACCATACAAATATCTGAGTTGGTATGTATTGGCATGTCTGTCTGACTGTGCAGATTATAGCAGTGTTAATTCTTCTTGTGTCAGTGATGGGGTTAGGCCCGTATATAGATGACTTGTCTGGGCACAGATTCTACATGTTTTCCATTAACTTAAGATTAATCATTTTTGTATGCATATGGTTTGGTTTCTCCCCACAGTGTTGGTCTTCAGCAGTATAAACTCTTAGTACACATTCTGACATCAGATTTAATCCCCTAGAAAGAGTAATGTAACGATAGAGAAGATGTAAAATAGTAGGCCTATCTTTTGTGCTGAAGTGGACATGCTCTTACTGTAAGCAATGGGATCTAATATTTTATTTTATAGAGTATGTTATGGAGGACTGGGATCACCAGTGTTATAAATGATGTAAGTGGAGCAACACACTGTGCACAAATAATGTCAACGGGGACCTGTTGTGCTCATTGTCAGGTTCATTTTTGTATTTTGGTTTGCTACAAGATCTTGTTGACATGCTTTAATGTTCAAAAAACACCTTTGTGCTGGAACACCTGAATCCACCCTGTCTAAAACCCCCGTCTTCTGAAAAAGCCCAGTCTGTTCTGATTGGTCAGCTTCTGTGTCTTCTGACCAGACATGCTCCAGCAGGAATAATCAGGGAGAAATCAGCAACATTAGCAACCAAGATTACATGTTTCCCTGACGTTAGCATGTAGCTATATGCAACAGTGTGCGTAGACACTTGCAGTAGCATGCCTAGAGCAGATGGCCATACAAAGAAATCCATCATGAGCTGATGTCAGCTTGTCTTGAAGGTTAGAAAAACGTTGGACACAGAGAATTCAGACCGGTGTGAAGCCTGAGCTTTTTGCTTTAAGGGATTACTTTTACATCCATTTACCTCATTATCTGAAATGTTGGCCACACGTCTGACATAGTAATATTATGTATGTGACAGAAAATAGGGAAAAGCATAATAGCTCCCCTTTAAGGACTCTTTATCGAGGGCTTGCTATATCTTCCTGTATCCAGTCGTTAAGAAGAGTGCAGTATGAGACTTCGGCCTCTAGTTTCGCAGACCGGCGTGGCGCAGCGCACCTGCGCTTCGCCAACTGGGTGTGGCCATGCGGATTTTGCAAGTTTGGCACACCGTGCGCCCTGGCGCAGCTACTCCTCTTTCCCACCTCTGTCCCTCCTACCTGAGCAAGTCGGAAAGAGGGAGGAGAGAAGGCGTGGCGTGGGTTTTACACACATCACACCAATCAGATGAGCCCCTCTCCTCGCCCTTAAATGCGCTGCGCAAAGGCGTAATGAGAGCTTACTCAATTCGCCATGGCAAAAGAGAGCAGCAGCATCAGACTCTGTTACTTTTCTTTTGACTTTTCTAAGATGACAGATGCTGAATATATACTCCCTGTCTGATGCTGTGCCTCTTTGTGGCTGACTGAGAGGGATGTGAACTCATTAGTTTGCAGCTGTGTTAATCAAATCAGGTTGGGTTTCCATGTGCCAAACATGCCAAACGGTGCCAATCCCCTTTGATCTGACATCAGATGTGACGGTACAGTCGATATAGAGATACATTTATGTGCTGATTGCAGATAGTTGCAGTGAATAGTGGTGTTTGTGGGTATTTATTGCATCGTTAAGTTGCCTGATATTCTGGAAACCTGCCTGTGAGGTTTTGGTGACGTGTGCGCACTGTCCGCCGGTCAGCCAAACTTCGGCTTACACCGGCTGCGCTCCACCAGCGCTGACAGTAGACATGGTTTCAGCTGCCGAGCTTTTAGCACATCTTCGCCGAAGCCTTTTGGCACGAAACTGTCACTGCGCCAAGCTGGATCTGTCGACACCTCCCCCTGCTGCACCGCCACACCCATCTCAGCGCACCTCGGTCTGCCAAACTACCAAACTGAGCGCGCCTTGGGTTGCGCTGCTCGAAACTAGCTCTGTGCGGGGTTCGCCACCCTGCGCCACGCCGGGAAACTAGAGCCCATAGAGTCACTCACAATGATGTCAACTTGATGGTAATTTACATGTCCAGATTTTTCAGCATTTGTCATTTGTTTGTTGACGTAAATGTTCCCACATGTCAGGCAGTGATGTTTACATGTAGATTTCACAGGATAGAAAATAACACAATACATACATTAATCCCACCAGTTTCTGCATTTACATCACAGATATGGCATGTCTTCAGGAGCAACTTGTCTAGTATGGTCCTGGAAATTTCATTTGATATGGCTGTTGGTCATTTTTAATCTTTTATATGCTGTATTTTATATTTTTTGAGGTCCAAAATAAAGTGAATATATTGTTTGAACCAAATAGTAACTGACAGTTAATATATCATCATTCATCCAATAGGCTTGTGTTGTTTGGGTGCTCAGTAACAATAACATTTTGATTAAAAGTTAACAGGTAAATGTAAATAAATTGATAAAAATACCTACATTATTGAAAAACATATTTTCTATCAGGACTATCCCTGATGTGCTACTATGAATGCAGAGCACAATAAACATAACATGGCATAACATCTTCCTCACATGTGTTTACAAGCTGTTAAATACCACATTGACAGATGCTCTGAGGTGGTTTGGTCCTCTCTGATTCTTTCAGGAGACATACAGGAAACTTTAAGTGTCTCTTTTCATTTAGTGGCTGCTGGCGTCTAACCTGCACTCCACAGCAGTGGAGGGGCTAATTTCAGATGAAAGCCATCATCATGCAACTATAATTGGCAATGTGACAAGTGGGCTTTCATTCGCCCTGCTCGTGGATTCAAAAGAACAACATGTACATCTCGTTGGTTACCAATAAACTGAATTACACTGTATTTTAAAAGGTACTGAACCTTATTTTTATATTTGGTTGACCGGTTCTTTTACAATACGTTGGTGGCTGTTAGATTTGTTTCACACTAAAGTAGTAGCCTCTCACGTTTTTCTGTGCAGACATGGTTATTCTTATGTAACTGCTCCTACCATATTTGATGTAGCAGCCTCCCTGCACACAATGGAACAATTGTTGGTCAAATATTCTTGAAATCTGAATCATCCTGAAAGTCTCATGTTTTTTCATTTGACATATCTCATCTATATACTGGAATTTAAGACATTTTTTTCCCAGTAATCTCATTACACCTTTCGTTGGGTGTTGAGGTATCAAAGAGCAATGAACTTAAAAACATCACATTTATTTAGAGCAGTACAGACATTTCCATAATAAACAGAGGAACAGGTGAGCTGAAAACCTACTGACATGTGACTGTCTTTTTTTTTTTTTTTTGGTCCTTTATTTCTTAGATTTATTTCTATATATTCAGGGGCGTTTAGCAAAAAGCCCACTTCAAGAGACAGGCCTTGATTCCTTTGTTTAAAGACATCTTTTATGTTCATATCATGTACAAAAGGCAAGACGTGATGAAGAAAAGAAAAAATTTATGCTTAAATTTAATGGTGTGGGTTGGGAGGGTGTGTGGGGGTATGATTTCATCACATGTGAAACACCATGAGATAATGTGATGTGAAAAAATTCACATATAGGCACTGTGGTTTGGGCCATGATGTAAACACTAATCAGTGTATGTAATATCAAATGTGAGACAGCATCTCTTTTGTAATGAAGTCCTGTATAGGCAGGGGTAAGACATTTTGCATATGAAAAATCATATTTCATATGTGAAACCTGAATTTCACATGAACTTTTGTCCTAATAAATGCAAATAACATCCAGTTTGTGTACAGTGAAAACAAACCAATACAGGATGTCTGGTAGCTGTGTGGATAAGATGCATACCACATAACCACAATGGTCATGGTTTAATTCCTGTCTGTGTTGCTGCTTGCTTTCAAAGGTTTAAAAAACAAATCTTAAAAACTGGTACCATGATGAAAAGTATTTAAAACAGATTCTAATCTCAGGAATCTACAAAAGATTTTCAGGGCATCACCCATACACAGTGGCGTTAGTCCCCACATGTGATATCTTTATTTGGCGCACCTTATTCAAACCATCTGCAATGATAAGTGCTAAGACAGTATATCCATACCAAAACATGGAGAGGTGATGATAACATAGCAAAACCAGGGAACCCATATGGCCTATATGCACCCCAAAATGACATATACTGTTGGTGTAGACAGAAAATTGTAACGTTTATATTTTATACAGAATCATACATTTGCTCTTTAGCTCAGTGTGTCTTATGTGTTTTCCTTGTGAAATGGGAGTACAATGGATTAAAAAGCTGCTGATATGGTGCTAAAATACTTTAATTTTCTCTTTTTGCATTACATACAAAAATTTTGTAGAGAAGTATTATTTCTGTCAGTAAGGTGTGAAACCAGTACGGCACAAGGTATGGATTGTCATGTACCAAATCCCAGAGGGTGGTAATCCTTGAATTTTAAAAGAGTTTTGAACAGGCAGCTAAAGCCACCCTTAAGTAGAGTCTCCAGATGCTACTGTTTGTAAATCTGCCAGTTGGAAAACATTATGGATGTCTATAGAAATTACGGAAGACTCAAAATCTCATCAACAGAGAGAGCAGGACAAACAGAGAGATTTGCTTACACCATGTGGAAGAGTCTGCGCGCGCTAAAGGAGCAAGGGCATTTCCATATTTCCAAAGAGGCGAAAAAATCTATTAAACCAAAGAATTAAATACTTCATCTGCCAGATCCCAGCGCGCACATGCCAGGAGTTTGTATTATAAACGCACCGGTAGTTGAAACTTTTGTTTTACTCATGTGCGTTAATCTCCACCCTATCCTGCTCCTACTATAATTTTGTTAGACTTTTTCATATTTATTTAATAAATGCCCACAGTGCAAATTGTAACTTTGTGTGTCGAGAATTAATGGGAAAAGCCCCAACTGTTAAATCGTAAAATTTGAATTAGAAAGTTCCCATGTAATGCATATCAAACATTTATTAAAGCCACGCAGAATAATTGAATTGTTCTGCTGGTCTAGGTCTGATTTGTTTAACTAAATTCTTTGGCTGTCGAAGTGTGATACAAGATTTCCTGCAAATTCCATTAAAGACACAGGTATCTCTTTGTGTATTTGTGCATCTCCAATACATATCGCAATTTTTTCATCTTTCTTTTCCTCTCCTCGCCCTATCTAAGCCCCAGCTCTGTCACTGCTTATCCACATCTTCACTGCTTATCTGCATCGAGCCCCTCAGTGAGATTTCAACCACTGTGACATGTAGTGAAAGCAGAGGCTGTCAGTCAGCTGTGCCAAAGAGATTGAAATCAGGGGAGGGAAAAAGGGAAGAACAAACCAAAGGGAGAGGAGAAAAAACACGGTAAAGTTAATATAATTTCATTTTTGACCCTGAGTGACAGGAAGCAGCCTTGATATACAGTAAGCGTATAGAAAGTGAATGCATTAAATAAGCTCATGTAAATGTCAGCTCGTGTATGCCTGCAAAAGAAAAATACAAACATCTGGGAGAAGGTCTGCTCTAACTTATTGGGCTCATTATTAAGCATAGCTTATAATGTCAGCCTCCCATACACACAGTATGAAAGCATGTCTCCCAAATACACACACACACACACACACACACACACACACACACACACACACACACGCACACACAGAGTAGCCTGGGAGGAACTTTGTGTTTTAGTAAGCTAAGTTTCACACATTGACTGGAGGTGTCCTTGCTTTCTACTGGTGTAATTATCACTCCGGGAAAAGTGTTTCATTAGGAAAGCTCCTCTTTCAGACACATTACTCACAGAGGGCTGGACACAGACACCCTGGACAACACACACACGCATGCACACACACACAGGCGCACACACACACACATACACAGACAATCCAGTCTCCAACTCATCACCCCTCATTCTTGTCCTCAGTCCGATCTGTTTTTCTGGACTTCTTCGCACCTCCTCCCGTCCGTCTCCCATTCTTGTTCTGAATCGAGCACATTTTGGTGTCTGAATGTGCTAACTTTAACTTTAGCTGAGCTCGAGTGCTCAATTCTCCTTGCTTTAAAACTATCCTTCAACCCCTCCTCCATCATCTCTCCTTCCGTCCTGTATCCAACTCATCATCCCCCTATCTGTCCCTCCTCCTCCTCCTCCTCCTCCTCCTCCTCCTCCTCCTCCTCCACCACGACTCACTTCCCCCGCTGCCCTCTCTCTTGCTTGGGAGGCCTGCAGGTCTGCAGGTTAATGAGTCGTGAAGTGTGAAAACTTCCTGAGACTCAACCGGAGCTAAATGCTGTTTCCAGATGTGAGTCTACAAACGTCTGGATGTCCGCTTGAAATGAGTTAGAGAGGTATGGGTGGGGCACTTTGAGGGGTGGGGGGCTGAAGAGGAGAACAGAGTGGCACAGAGAGGCAGCGCGTTGGAAAGATGGGAGACAGAAGGAAAGAAAAAGGGAGAAACAAAGAGACTACAGGATTATTAAACTATTTCACACACACACTGCACTCGTGTTGAACATCACATCATGTACTTGTCACTACCTCTGCAAGCAACTAATAAAAGATAGTGTGTGCACTCAGCGCGATGGTGCTCTTGAGGATTTTATTTCTTTAGCAATGATTAAAATGTCATTTTTCCTTTGTCTGATTTACAGCACACAAAACACGCCGTAACCTTTCAAAAACTAAACACTGTTTTAACCAGAGTGAAAGGAACTGCGCACACCGGAGGAGCTACGCACATGTTCATCCTGACTTAGTTTTCCTGGGAATGTGCCAATAAATAAAATATTTTATAACATGAATACAGCCACAGATAACTTTTACTTTAAAAACAATAATGTCAGAGCTGCAGATGACCTACAGCATCCATCATATGATTAAAAAACATCTCCTAACAACTGCTATTTTGTTATTTATTTCACAACTCAGGGCTAATCTGATGCTAACCAGTGTGCTAGTGTGAAACAAGACTAATGCTGTGTCTCAAATCGCGTACTTCTGTACTTAGACTTAATATTTTGGTTGCATAGGTGTGTTCACACTGAGAAGTATGGAAAAATGCAGTGCACTATGAGTACCCGGATGGTGCACTCAAAACGGTCAAGAAGTTAATAATAAAAACATGAAGGTAGCAGATGAAATTAAAGACATTTTTTACACCATAAATGATGCGAAAAGGCATGAATTGGTGCATTAGAAATCACCATGATGCAGGAGATTAAGTGCTTGATGCTCAGAATTTTATGTCAGAGGATCCCCGAATCCCCTGTGATGCTGTACATCAATGCAGCACCATACTTTTAAGCTAAATGCTAACATCAGCATGCTAACATTCTCATAATGACAGCGCTAACATGCTGATATTTAGGTGGGTACCATGTCTACCATCTTACTTACTTGCTAGCATGTTAAGTGTTGGACAAACTGAAATTCTGACCTGATAATGGTGTAATATGGAAAGTTTAGGGATGAGCAGTTACAATCATCCTGAGGGAGCCATTATTGTCAAATATCATGGCAATCGCTGTCAAGACATTTGACTGAAAACAAAAATTAACATGGTGGCTCTATGGGAAAAGTCAGTAGGATTCATCCACAGGGAAACAAGTGTATAAAATGTCACAGCAGTCCATCCTGTAATTGTTGAGATATTGTAGTCTAGACCGTAAGACAGACCACCATCACCATCCCTCATGCCGTGGCCGAATGTGGCTAAAAAATGGAGGACAACTTCAAAGACCAACCTCAAACAGTGAAAATCTACAGTGTATGAAGTGGACTCACTGCTCTGTAAATCTGATGCATCTACAGGCACCTGCCAAATCAAAAGCTGATCGTCACCCGCTGCACATCTGCAAGCACGTCAGTGTGAATATGTATATGCATGCATGTGTGAGTCAGTGTGTGCATGTGTCTATAATCTGGCGTAAATAATGACATCTCTGTCCCCCGTCTTCTCCAGTGCCAACTCCACTAATTATTTATTCTTGGACGCTGCGAGGGTGTCAAACCTCACACTCCTGCCTCTAAAAAACAGCCCTCCCCTCTGCCTTACTGGCAGTGAGGGGTAGCTTTGTTTGTGTGTTTGTGTATAGTGCAACTCTATCATATTTAATTGTAAACTACAATTACTCATCATGTTTGGTTTTCATGCCAGTTTCTTACATATTTCCTGAATGTTTTGGCTTCAGCGGCTGAGATACTGAGATCTCCGTCCCGGAGGTTCCTGCCCCAGTACAGTGGAGGTGTTTGTGGTGCTGGGAGTATCCGAAAATACATTTCAGACATGAATGTGTCTGACCAGAAACAATGTCCCTGTTACTTTGGACAGTTTTTCATGTGGGATTATTTCTCTGCTAGACAGAAGTTCCAAAGGAAATTGTACATAGCGAGGCCTGTGGAGTATTCCGAGAAACACTGCTTTAGGAAACACGTGCTGTTGGTGTATTTTTCAAATACAGGCCTAACTTATCTCCATTGTGGCGAAGGCAGAAATCTCAGAGACAGATATCTCAGAATCTCACCAGATAAAGCAAAAAAACTGCATCGCTAGATACCGCTTTTGTAATTTGGGTGAGCTGACCCATAAACCTCACAATTGAAATAATCATCATCCATCTGTCTCTCTATCTATCTGTCGCTTTTGCTTTCTCTCTTTAAGAATAATACTTTAGGACATACAGCCTCCCTCATGACTCATCCTGTGTGTATTTCTATCGGTGCAGAGGACAGTTAACTCTTTTAATATAACTTCATATACAGAATATAGAAATAAATACCCTGACAATTCATGTAAAATCCTGTTATGTCACATTCCTATATTTTCAAAATTCCTGCTTTCTACAATGTCTGCACATGGCAAATACTGAATTATTAAAGTTAATTCTGTTTTGTTTTTTTTATACATATTCATGTCTGTACATAGTAGTCAAATGATTATGTTTATATTGCTAAGCTTTGTTGTCCTTGTTTTTATCTGTGTGTCTATTTCTGTGTGAGAGTAACAAAAACATGAAACTGAGTCACACTCCTTGTATGAGTACACATTGGCCAGTGGACCCTGTTCATATCACTCCTAACAGTGAAAATAACATTTTACACACCAAGTTAATTGCTGAGACCTGTGGAAACACTGAAATCAAACAGGGGCAATGACTACAGGTGGTCAGACAAGCACAGAGCATGTTTAAAACAGATCTCTGTAATTATCCTTGTGAGGAAAAAGCAACGTAACTACAGCCAAACTGCAAAAATAAGAACCAGGTTGTAAATACTGACATTCCTTTTAATTAGGGCCCGAGCACAATGGTGCAAGGACTCTATAGTAATACAAGGAATTATTGTATGCTCTTACATTAATTAGATTTTTTGGGGCTAGAGGTGCTTGAAAACTCATGCAACTTGGTACACATATTAAACATGGCAAAATCTTACATCTAATATGGGTCTCAAGCTTGGGTTTGGCAAACTGGCTCAAAAGTGCCCCCTAAATTAAAGCCCCTCCATCTTTAAATTTAACAACCCGGTCTCACTCTGAAGTCCAATACCGGTGCTTGAGCAGTGACTTCCGGTGTCAGACACAGACAAAAAAAATCCATTGTTTCACGTTGGTTTGATGCTTGGCCAGCCGCTGTTATTGTGTAACAGTGTTTGATGGCATCAGGGGGAAATGCAGCGGGTCAACAATGTAAGACCCCGTTTATACGACAACGATTTAAACTGAAAACGGTAAACTTTAGTTGTGTTTTAGCCGATCGTTTACACGACAGCAGCATTTTGGGTGCCTGAAAATGCAACGATTCGAAAACGGGTTCCAAAGTGCAACTTTTTGGAAACGGCAGCGTCTCCGTTGTCATGTAAACGTGCAATATGCAGTTCCTCTGAAAATGGAGACTTTTCGCACATGCGCATTACGGTTGCAGTCACTAGGCATGCCGACCGTCACAACCACAATGCCGAGCTCTGTTTGTGCTGCTCACCCTGTTGATTTGAAGTGAAGTGTAGATCTGTTCCTGTCGCACCTCGTCGTCCATTCAGACAAAGTTATCTGTACATGCTTTCACCATTGTGTCTTCTTTGTTTTGGTTTGTTTCATAAAACCAAAGTCTCTAGCTATACCTGAGACCCAACAGGAAGTCAGTCATATTTAATTAAAAGTGCATTTTTTGCCATTTAAAAGCTGCTGTACTTAAACAAACTCCTCCTTTACATTTAATCACATAAACTTTAGATTTGGCACAATCTGGAGACCTTAATGATGAAAAGTTGTTTTGCTATGAGACAGGAAGTTCTAATTTGAGCAATCTGCCCCAAATTTCTCAAGCATGATTAACCTCCTACAAATACATGCCGATATTGAGTTATGGTTGTTGCGCCACCTACTGGCAACAGGAAGTGAGACTTATGGTTTATGAAATTTACGTTGTGTGCTCTAAACTTGACATAAAGCAACATAATTTGTGTGTAGCATTTGTTCTCTAGTGCCACACAGTGGACACAGGACGAAAAATAAAATTTGTGACGTGTCATTTCCAACACTATGCACTCCACACAGGAAATAACATCGAACTTGTGCACACAGTTTCAGATGGATGCGGAAACGCCCAGCTGCGTCAACCGGCATCCAGCCAGTACCGCAGCGTACAGTGAGATGCAAGGTCCCATTTGTCACTGCATGCAGCCTTAATTTGAAATATCTTTTTTATTTATTGCCAGGTTCAAATACAAACACTAAATGGGAGCGAACACATGGCCAGTGATGTGTTTTGGCTGATACAAGCATCACTGTAGTGGGTGGTATTCAAGCAGCTCAAACTTAAACCAATTACATCGGGTTGACACAACACTGATCGACTGGAGGCAAAGACAATACGTCGCCTTGTGAGAGTGGCTTTAAAAGTAAATGATTCATCAGTGGAAGTCATCAGTGGAAATTTTCCATCATCTATTTTTCATTTGGGTCAACAAAATGGCATTTACAACAGCGCTGTTGTCTCTCTGCTGGTGTTGGCACTTATGAATAAATGTTTGTGTTTGCATGTGGGTGCGATTTAAGAGACTCTCCATGCTCGTCAGTGAGTGTGATTGAGCTCTGAGGGGTTATAGGGAAAATAAGTTGAAAACAGGACAGAATCAATACCGTTTACCCAATAGCCTCGTAGCGTGAGTGTGCACGTATTGTGTGTGTATCTGTGAGCCCGCCTGTGTGTGTTTACCTGAAGTGTGACTGCATTTAACGTGTCAAGTTGAGGAAAAACAACCAATTGCCTCTTAGCACACGCTTTATTGACCAGTGGAACACAAACACACACACATTCACACTCACACACACATTCACACTCACACACTGCAGGCGTATTGACTGGTTGAAGGGAGAAACAGGTTTAAGGCAATTAGAGTAGTGTACTTTCTGCCAGAAACCCACTATGATCCTTTTCACTGCAGTTAGCCAACTACCCCTTAAGTGTGACTAATATTACATCAATGGAAGAAGTAAAACAAGCCACTTTGTTTAACACAGCTGCTGTATCGCTGTCATTATCTCAACTGCATCACACCAGAGAATTCAAGCTTCACAACATCTTCCTACAGAATTTGTGAACTAAAAAACAAAACCCTAATTTCAGCAAAAATCGTTTTCCTACACTGAGAACATGAGAGTACAGTGTGTGTTAAGTGTGTTGTGTACCGATCCACTGTAAAGTGCTTTGTGGTTTTGAAGGTACAAGGATATGCTTTTGGGAAATCATCTACTGTTAATGTTTTTCAAAGCTGAACATTTCTGTCTTTTAAACACAAATTCACTGGTGAGTTTGTAGTGTGGTGAAACCAATTAGTAATGTGCAAACATAATTTCCAGGAGACAAGGTTGCATCACATTACATCAGAACAGTGTTGCCTTTTTATTTAATTGGACAGGTAAAAGTCGGCTTGCATTAATTTGTGCTGTACAATTTAGACAGTTTCCTTCGATGAAACTTTAGGCTACATTTCAGTGAATCAGTGCCGGTGATACTACTCTTCCACCAGCCCAGTCACCAGGAGAAGATGTTGGTATTGTGGTTCTTTTGGAAACCTTGGATATGTTACATTTGTATGTTTCAGAGGTATTATATCAAAGGGTCTAAAGGGATGAAGTCTGAGCTGACTGTCATCAGGAGATGGAGAAGAAAGTGGTTGGCATGTCACCTGAGCGAGATGCCTGCCAAGCTGCGAACCACCATTTGAGACCAACAAACAGCAAAACTAGTTGTTTTTTAGGGAGTCATCGCTGCGTCTTCCAACAGCTCTTTAGCCACGAAACATGAGTTTTCGGTAGCGACTTGTCATTTAGTTTCCACCAGGGACAGTGCCAAGAAAAGTGTTTGTTTTTACCGAGACATTTTTGTAGTTCCAGGCAGGATATGGTCACAAACGCAGGTATTTTAAGCCAAAACACAATCTTTTCCTGACCATAACCAAGTGGTTTTTGTGCCTGTTGAAATGTGAAGTTTCACCGTGGCCACTACCTAATAACATACAAACCCACAAACACATCTGTGCTTTTCAGAAACATGCAATGCCAACATTTATTCTGGCAATTGGGTTGCATTCAAGTACGGCTGAGAGGCAGTTAGTTCAGTAGGCTCAGCTCGACACACAGTGATCAGTAACTGATGACAAACCAAAATATTATTCTAGTTTATGTCAGTTAGATTGAAAGTTTTTTTCACATAAAGTTATTGTTCGGTTGTAGCTCTGTAAAAAATACAGTCAAGACTTATTGTAATCATATCTTTGGACTTACCAAATTTATCAATTAGAAACTGGAAGAGATTCAAGATTTTAAATTATGTTAATTTGCCTTCAGTGTCCCTTTTTTATACGGGATAGAGCTAATAAAAGTGTTTTTGAAGAGACTGAATATTTGTGAATGATTCATATTTCATCAGGAACTGTAAATGTATGAAGAAGCAAACAGTAAATCCAAGTTATATGATGAGCAAACAAAAACTGCCTTTACCATACAACTGTATGACACATACGTCATGACATTTACATGAATAGCAAACTGGAGAGTAAAGATATTGCTTCCTTACATCCAGCACAGGTTTACCCACGGTGATCGTGTGGTCATCGGTAGTCAATCTATATGGCCTACAGGGTTGACAGGAAGTCCCCCTACAAAATAAAGAATCCTTTAACTTCACTACTTTAGGAAGCCTCTTTATTTTTTATTGTTCCTTCAGTAATACCAACACACAGTATAAGCTTCATCATTTAGTCTTGTGTCAAGTCAGTAACAAAGGCCCTCTCCGATTCGGTTCCTAACCTCATGTTAACACCACAAACACAATCAACAAGTCACTGCGAGTCCATTAATTGCCAACTGAGCTGAGCGACTGATGCGTGGAAGGTCAGGGGGTTAACAAGCATGTCGGCTGAGAATAGTTTGTCGAAAAGTTGGCTGAACATTTAGTATTTCGGAGCGTTTAGCTGGGAATCAACAGCCAATCAAATTTTCATGTTTTCTTTTTTTTTCTCTGTGATTACATTTTATGATGCAGTAGTTCTGCTTATTCAGACTTAGACGTTAAAAGTTTATTTTTCGAATTTGAAAAACAAAAAAGGGAGCAGATGCATGCATGTGGTTTATCACGCTTTGTCAGATTACAGCATGCTAAAGAAGACCATATGATTGTGTGAGGCTGTACCACTGCTGTAAAAACACTGACCTGCACTCAACCACTACGCTGTTATAATCAGAGCCTCTCACGCCGGCTACAACTGGTCAGAACAGAGCAACCCATCAACCAGGTTGCTGACATTATGAATGTGGGGTAAGGACACAAACTTATGAAAAGGGGGTCCGTGATCAAATACAGAACTATTTGGGGTGCTTGACATAAAACGGTCTGGGAGCTCTTCATGTGGAGTGCTGCAAGTGGTACACAATCATTTCTCCTCCTCTTTCATTTTCATCTCTCCATCTGACAGCGCGTTCAAGTAGCTTTATATTACTCAACGATGTTCACTGCTCAGTTAGAAACACACACATACACACACACACACAAGCAAAGACAGGGAGGGGAAGAGGGAGACAGAAGGGCAACCACAGACAGCTACATACAAATACAAGCGCTTACTGCTGTAATCCTATCAGACAGGGCTTGTTGGCTTCGTGCGGCCTGTGAGAGGTCAACATAAACCGTGCGAACATGAAACAGGGAGTGGAGAGACACAGATGGCTGCGGGAATTTGAAAATTTGACTGGGAAAATGTGCACAATTCTGTACAATATGTGCTTTGTATACAGAAACTAACCCAGTCTATTAAAAATTAACTGAATTGTTTTCTCAGTTATATTGTGGGGACTTTTGTAATCGCTGCCTAAATTATGTTCACAGGCAAGAATGAAATGCTACAAGTAGGCTACTGTAACTGTCAGGTAGGTGGTCAGGGTTGATGGCAAACAAATGCAGGACTTTGACGTTATGTTTTTTCAGTATTAAACAAAGACATCAATCTTCCCTTTAACTCAACTAAGTACTGCCAGTGACTGGACATAACCATGAAAGAGTTTAATAATGCTGCAGATACTACAAACAGATATTGTACATTTACTGATACAAATTAGTTGTATATAAAACATATTTTGGGGAAATAGAGTTGATTGAAAATGTCCAGTCCCTGTACGACACTGCATTGTGATATTGTTCCTTTACTAAACCTGATGAAGGTTTGATGATGAAAATGTTGTTTATTTAATAAAGTTATTACAAGTAAGTAGACAATGTGCGGGAATTTCTTTTTCTTCACCTATGGAGAACTTCCTCTGGATGCATCTGTCCACAGGTTTTTGAAGGTGTGCATGAGCTTTCACATTCTGGTATTAATATCAAAATAATATTTTTTTCAATACCTTATTTCTTTTTCTCATAGACTGTATGAATTAATGGATGTATAGCTACCATGGATACCGTGGCATTTCAGCTGTCAGCAACCTGTTTGTTTTTTTTGTGCCAGAAGTGACCATATTTGGACAAGAGGTTGAAGCTGTGGAGGAGTGAGGGATGAATGTGAATGACCACCTAAGGTGAGGCCACACAGACAGCCTGTCACTCAAGCACCCACGCCTTTAATTATGCGTACCTTTAAGACTTAATTAAATTGTCAACGAGTGAGTGTAAAAACATTCACCCCCATACAGTTATCATGAGCAGGTAAATTAGCTACAGGTTGTACCAGGTTGTAAACATGTTTATTTCTGCTGTAAAGTCGGGAGTTTTAAAATGGGGGTCTATGGGGACTGACTCGCTTCTGGAGCCAGCCTCAAGTGGCCATTTGGGGACCTGCCGTTTTTGGCACATCCGCATTGGCTCCATTTCTCAGCCACCGAGGCTGCTGCTTGTTTTTTCTGCAAAACCTTTTTGAACAACTTAACTTTTTAATGTATCTGTGTTTAATGTTATCTGAAGATACAGGGCTGTGCAAAACATTTGCCTAAATAAAAAACATATTTAATCCATAAGTGACTGAGGCCATGTTCAGACATTAGCACTGCATGTAGAAAGACTGCCTCCTCATTCCTTTCAGTGACACCACTACACAAAAAAAAAGTTTAACCTGGCTCCACTTATGCAGCAACACAATGCAATATAATACATGCAATCACATTAATACAGCCTCTTGCTAAGAATCTGACCAAGTCAACATTTATACGTCAAAGTTGTTGATTCTTTATTTTTCAGCGGTTGTCGCTTTCTGTTTGCTTTTCCTCGACCACTCCTCAAAGTGTCAGGAGTTGGGAAAACCTGGCAGCCTGGTCCTCATGGCTGAAATTATTGGGAAGCATTTTGTGACAAGAAAGTTTTACATATGTCTCATTAATTTTTAGCAATCAAAGAAACAACTGATTTGAGGTTGTTGGCATTGCGTTAGTTAGGCTAAAGACACCAGCAAAGAAACACAGTAGGCCTACATAAAATAAGACAGCAGAAACGTCCGATAGGTCGGACCACCGTGTTTAACTATATATTTTTAAATGTTGCAGTTACAGCATGAAGTCACGGTAAATCTGTCTGTAGCTGCTTATATACCTATATACCTGTACATGTACACACACAGACAGTATGTAGGCTAGAGTGTGTGCAGTGTCAGTGTAATATGAGGGTTTTAAATTGTAGAACGAAGAAAAGACTTGGAGTTTTTACACAATAAGTTGTGACGATAACATACATGGCTATTATTGCACAGAGCCATTTTCTCAATAACTAATTATATTTTACAAGTAGAACAGCATCGCTCAGAATGACAGTCATTTTCCTTCACTCTGTCTTTTCTTTCCTCTCTGCTCGTCTCCTTCTGTGTATAACGTGTGTTCCAGTGGGAGTACTTGGTTCAGTTTGTGTTTTATAAACATTTGAGAACGCCCACAGCTCCCATGTGTAGGCGGATCCCCGTGCCCTCACCGTGACTCTGTAGACATCTCTATATCAACAACTCCAGAGCACACACACGCACACGCGCGCACACACACACAGAGGATACATGCCTGTCAGCCCCATTGGAAACTGTGCATGCATGCTCGCATAAACACATCGTTGTCACACATGCACACACTCACACACACTAACCTGTCAGTTGTCAGGAGGAAAGAAAAGCCAACTGAGACTTAGAAGTGCAGGCAAACATTTCATCCTTATTACCCTGTTATTCTCTCTCTCACACACACTCTGTATTTCTGTATTTAGGCATTATCATTCTCACCTTTTCTCATATTTCTTTCTCACGGGGGGTTTCTCCCTGCCTCCCCTCCCTCCGCAACTTAATCTCTCTCTCGGTCTCTCTCCCTTTTCTCTTCCTCAGTCTTTTCCCCCTCAAGGTGTCTAAGCTGTGAGACATTTAATCGCGGCGGTAACGGTTTCATATCTCGAACAGAAATCAAATAATGCCAGATGATTTACTCCCCCTAGCAACCAGGGAGCACAGCCCTAGCAACCGACCCAGCCAGCAGGCCAGACCTAATCAGGTTGAAAATATTTCAATTATTGTGTTGATTCTAGGAGGTGTGTGTGTGTGTGTGTGTGTGTGTGTGTGTGTGTGTGTGTGTGTGTGTGTGTGTGTGCGTGTGTGTGTGCGCGTGTGTGTGCGCGTGTGTGCGTGTGCGGGCAAGTGTGTGTGAGTAAAGATCGGCCTGCTGCATTTTAATGATGTCAGCCACTATTGATCTGAATGACAGAGGAGAACAGGGAGGACATTAGGAAAGAAAAGAAACCGAGTGGTGTCATAGAAGAAGTGATCAAGTGCTATTAGAAGCGCTGCTGTTATGATGGAGACATTCGAAGGATACAACAACACATGGTCATTCTGGCTTGGATAGTGTAACAGTTGGCATGCTCTGTATGTGTGTGTGTGTGTGTGTGTGTGTGTGTGTGTGCGTGTGTGCGTAAGACAGAGTTGGCAAGGCCGAAATGACAGAGGATAGCCAAAGAGCGGGGACAGGATCCAAACTCCAGGGTGCCAAAGGACCAAATCGAGCTTTACTCCTCACTCTACCAAACACAGTCGCACTACGCTTGTTTATGGGTTGTGTTGGAGCTTTAGAGAAAGTGTGTTTGGGTGTGTGTGTGTGTGTGTGTGTGTGTGTCTGGAGGAGGTTAGACAGCTGCAGAGGGGGGCGCTTTATTGAAGGTTTGCCCAGTCAATCAATAACTGTGTTTGTGTCTTTATGTGTGCGCACGCAAGTGTCTATACTTAGACTATTTACAGTCAGTTGCTAGTTTATTAGGTAGGTACACCTTGCTAACAGTAATGCAGTCTAATACAACTGTCCTGTAAGAAATCATGGCGGTAATAATGTTCAGTCATTGTTAAAACAGTTAAAGAGAGTTGTTGATGTAACGGCATGGCATCTTTGGAGGCTGCAGTGTGTGGCACTGTTGTACTGTATTGCATTATATTGAAAGGTGATTTTGTTATTTAATGTACTCTCACTGATATTAAGGGATTGGACAAAATTAAACTGTTAATCTGGCCAACACACCACTTAAAATGACTCAACACTGAAGACAAAGGAGAAGAATCGCCGCTGGGTCTTAATAGGAGTCACATACAGCTTTGGATACTTAAGGTGTACTGTGTCTATTCCATCTTCTGAAGGGCTCAGTGCAAAACATTACAACCATCCAAGGCACACTGTAAGAATTGTGCAAGAATTAACATGCCTTTATTTTACATGGCAATATAGATTAAAAGGACCAATGCGTTGTGACTCATAGGTCCTCATCAGGGTCATTGTTTCTAATATTAGTGAATCGCTTCCTTGTTATTGACCAATAGGCTTGCACGTTGCACAAACCCTACAGTGTGTCTTGGATTGTTTTTGATGGAGACTTGCATTTTGTTTTGTTTTTTTAATTGACAGTATACTTTTGTCAGCTTTTCAGACGTATTTTGTAGCTGAAAATAATTTGTAGCTTCTTAAAATATGAATGAGGATCATGATAGTGAGATACTGGCCTCAGTTGCATTTGTAGTAGTGATGAAACGGCAACAAACAAACAAAATGAGCATCAAATGGACTGTAGGCTATTCATAATAAATACACAGCAGCACAAATTAGCCAATAACACACATTCAAGTACCTCTTTTGTTGTGGGTTGATGAAGTTGGATGTTGTAATGGTCTTGTCACTAATTTCTGAGCAGGAGATCTTGCATACCACTGGTCTGTTTTCACGACCATCATGGACGACATAATGCTCAAATCTAAATATTAATCATCTTGGACTATCACTCTTTATGATAGCTGCTTCTTAGTTGGTCTCATCTGCTGGTCTGCAGTGTCCTAATAGGTTGCCAGATTTGCACGCATTGCACCAAATATCACCCAATCATTTTTCACAAACAAAACTTTTCACTCTCTAGAAAAATGCAAATATTTAATCAAAAAAATGTCAGGTCCTTTATTAAAGTCATTTCTCAAATCTAAGTCAAGTTTCAAGTCATAAATATCAAGTCCAAGTCAAGTCTTTTATCAGTGTTAGCCGAGCGAGTCTCAAGTCCTCAAATTTGCAGCTCAAGTCTGATTCAGGTCAATTCATGTGACTGAACCCCCTCCACCTCTGCTGCGATCACAGCTTCCTGGCTCACTGTGATGTGGGTTATATACAAATTACAGTGCATTACTCTTTGTCGGTTTTAGTACGAACTCTGAATGAGAGCAACCTGAATTAGCAGCTGAATCAAACTTTAATGCAAACAGGTGCTGAAATGATTAAGTGACTGCAAAAACAGAAAAATAATAGTTTTGCTCGTTAATGAATCGTTTAAGCCATTAATCAATAAAACATTCTGTGTTTCTTGCTTCCCCAATGTGAAGATTTGCTGCTGTTCCCTGTGATCTATCATATTAAATTAAATATCTACTGGCTGTGGCTTGTTAGTGGGACAAAAGAGGCATTTAAAGATGTTGCCTTTAGCTCTAGAGAAGTGTTAAGAGGCATTTTTCACAATTTTATTCTTTTTTTTTTTTTACACCAAACAAATAACAGTAAAATAATTAAATTAAATTCAATATAAATTAATTGGTTATAAAAGTAATTGTTACCTGCAGCCCTGATGCAAATTAATATTTTTCTGTTGCAGATTTTTTTTTTCATCCCAACATTGTTTTTTTTTTTTGTTTTTTTTGCATTTTTTAATTTTCTATTTCTTTCTTCTCTAATTCTATAATAATGAGGAAAAATAAGGAGTGCAGAGGAACAATGCAAAAAGAAGAGGAGAGGGGAGAAAAAAATGAAACACACACCCTAATCTAATCTGCTTTTTCAACCTCTAATTCTCTGATGGTAATTATGCCTGACAATTGGCCTTTAGGGACGAGACAAGTCTCCTCCATTGGCGTTTGCTGTTTGGATGGAGGCAGAGGGGAGAGGACAGACATACAAACCACGAGACAGAGGCGGAAAACGAAGGGAAAGGCTCGACAGAAGGAGAGAATGAAGGCTGCTTGAATGACAGACAGAAATGGATGTAAAAATGGGTATTTGAGAGATTATGAATTTACATATCTTAATAGAGAAATGCATGCTACGGCTCTCCAACAAAAAAAAAAGAGGCTGCACAGCTCATCTTCAGAATTACAGAATGTATGTGGCGTGTGTCTCTTTCTGTGTGCGCACGTGCATGTGTGTGTTTGTGTGCGCACGTGCCCGTGTGTGTTGGAGAGAGACATTTTGGGTGGTTTTTGTGAATCATAACAGACCTGTATTTTAAGGGTTGCTCTCCTCTCAAGTTGTTATCTATGATCAAAATTGTTTGAGTGATTTCACACTAAATGTCATTTCTTTTTTAACCATTCTGAAGAGCTTTTCACTCAAAACTCACTGAGGCCTCAGCGGAGGTGGGAGACAGTTCAGCACCAACACCAGCTTGTTTTCACCAAACTGAAGAGTTTTGTTCTGAAATATTAACAATTAACATTTAAAAATGTGACACGTAGTTTTAAAAAAAATAAATCAAAATGCTTTTCCAACCTCTCAACCACCCACGGCTCAGATTTTGACAATGATTCAAATAGGTTTGGTGTTGTGCTGCAGAATAGTTGTTGCTACACACATCTACACATTTTTCAGCATTTCTAATAGGGTGTTGTATTTATTAGTTATTAACAGTTGTTCCCCCTGTTATACCAAGCTAATTGCAACACTGTAGGGCCAACTATAAGTGGGCACGTGCCTTTTGATCTCCTGTGCCAGAGATGGAAAAATAGAGACTCTAAAATTTCCACAAAATGGCTACAAGTGCAGATGAATCTACTCCAAGTAAAAGCTGCTGCAACCTCTGTGTCAACAGAAACATACATAAACACAGAGTGATTGAATAATGGAGTAAAGCTTAATGACAATTCAGTCTGATTTTCTGTCATTTCAAATATATATTAACAGTTCAATCATTGTCCTAAACCACTGCTTATAATATATCAAACTGCCAGAAGGAAAAAAAAAAAAACTGAAACCACAACACAGTAAATGTTGAGGATGACTACTTCAGTCATCAGTCATCAAAAACAGTCCCAAATTGTCTGATGTAACTATTTTTAAGTTATATAAAATAGGTAGGGTTGGAGCATTAATAATCTAGAATCCTATTTTTGTTATACTATGCTGGAGCAGAGTTCAAAGAATGGTTAGGTCTTTTTACGTAAAGATCGTGCTATAGGGTCGCTACAAAGTCCCTTCATTATGTCTCCTTTGCATTTTTACACACAACCAAACGACAGCGGCATCATTCCACTCCTGTGTGGGATTATACACTGCATCCCACAATCAAAAGAGGCGTGACATGTAACACAACAGCGTCGGCCTCTAGTGTGACATATCACGTATGCGTTGGCAGCGCTTTCTAAACAAAAACACTGGCATCGCATGTCAATCACGATCATTTACCTTCTTTGTCATATGCCGGCTGATCTCGTTCTCTGCTCGGAGGGTAAGGAGCGCCTGAATCTCATTATTTTCACAATTATTCGTCTTTGAGTTAGCCGCAAACTGCTAACAGCTGCTATTTAAATCCACACCAAACGTAATCAAAATGTTACACCTGTTCAACCCGTGGTCACGTCTTCCTTTTTTCTGTTTACGCAGACGTTGTTTCGGGGCCTTTGCTACCTCGGTTCGTAGCTCAAAGGCAAGATAACTCTGTCCCCTGTTCCTGGGATTGTACCTTATATACAGAACGGCCCGATATTCCCACCTTGGACAGGCAGTGTAAAAGTGGTTAACACTTTTGGCATTTGAGAAAATATTCAGGGGTGGAATCCCAGAAGCCACTTCTCCACTACACCCCTGCTAGCTATGTTTGTTCACTACCAGTTGTTAACAGGCTGTACTAGCTGATAAGTGAGCCACTGTTGAGCTATATTTTTCCTCAGGTTATCACAGTAAACCTTTGGTAAAATGCACGTTCCTGGTCAGAAGAAGGTGGAAACATAAGAAAATTATTGAATAAACGTGAGAGCCAGTCTTATTTCTATAAGCTATTAAGTTAACAAACTATGATGAAGCTTGGCTGTAAATCTTTGTCTGCCAAAAAGACAACACACACTGGGCAGATAGAGCCAATCAAACACAAGTTTGCTTTTTTTCTTCAGGTTTCTATTTTTAAAAAGCACAGAAAAATTTGGACTTCGTAAAGAACATCTTATTTCCATTGTAAAAGCCTTTAACACTGCTTCATTATTTTTCCCATTTGGACATCTTATCACAAAATATTTGACCAGCAAATTTTCTTCATAGAAACACCTTCAGTCTCTCTGAAAACTGGCAAACACAGCTGCTGTGACGAGTGAAAATGACATTGGATCAGACATTGGATCATCAGTGATGTATTCTTTAGGACCAGAGTAAATATTACCCCCACAAACACCAGTAGTAACAAGAAGGCAAAGCCAGACTTAATTATGGCTGTGTAATATGAATATTAGGCGAAATGCTCTATTTTATATGTAGCATGGCAAAACATTACAATGGGCAGACTTCACTTTGTTAATATAAAAACCCAGCTTCAGCAGATCCCCCTTATTCGTCCAGTGCAGTTTTTCTTCAGGCTAATAATTTGGCAAATGTTGGAGAAAAAAAGTGTGGGACCAAGAGGTGACACAGAAAGAGATAAAAGGCCATAAAGAGAGTTACATGTCAGGGGTTTTTGTCGGATAATGGAGAGGTCAAAAAGAAGAACAAAGTGTTGATGAGGAGACAGAAAAGTCTGAGAGAATACTCTTCTGCCAATCAGAACCGTAATCACACTTTTCCAATTTCCTCTTTACGTCACAAAGACTACTACCCAGCTATAGGTGGGACTGCCTCAGTACTTAAGTGTGTGTGTGTGAGAGAGAGAGAGAGAGAGAGAGAGAGAGAGAGAGAGAGAGGGAGTGTGTGTGTGTGTGTGTGTGTGTGTGTGTGTGTGTGTGTGTGTGTGTGTGTGTGTGTGTGTGTGTGTGTGTGTGTGTGTGTGTGTGTCAGTTGGAAGGGCAGCTAGGCGTAAAATTGAGTCCAGATTCATTAGGTTCTGTGAGCTGAGCTGCAGTTGGTTTAAGTGATACATTTCCTCTGGAAGTGGAGGTGTGGAGGTGTGTGGGTGGATGGGTGTTGTGAGGGGGGTCAGTCGTACATTACGGGTCTCTCTCCCTGTCTCACACCTGTGCACAGACACACATATATGCACATGCACGCACACACACACACACACACACACACACCGAGGATCAGACAATTTAGAGGCCTTTATTCTATTTTCTCCCTCCTCTGTCTCGGTGGTGACACTGTAAATCTGAGCCAATTTCCTCCTCTAATCATCATTAAAAAGCGCAAATTACTCCACTCTCCATTAAACACTCCCACATGCCTGCTGCTATTACTTGCTCTGCAGCCTTTTCCATACACACCAGACTGAGGCCAGCCTTCTGCGTAGCTTTATTCTAAACCTCACTTTATTCATGAGATAAGACACCAGCATATGTCATCAAACAGGAAACAACACGCTGTACTTTGTTTTACCGAACAGCAGGAACAATCATTTCATTCTCATGCCTCTCAATTATTTTTGAGTGAGCGTTGTTGTGCCCCTTTTAATGTTGAAATAGTCACTCACAGCAGATGCAGACCTCACATGAGAGGATGATTTTAATAGAAAAACAAGACGCACATTCATCTAAAGCTAAATACTAGCCCAATGTAACATACAATGGTCCTCCATTCATCAAAATATAAAGCTGCACTGAGTATTGTGGTTCAAGGGTGATGGCGAACACCCTCAAGAATGGTGAGGCCACATTCCCGCCTTGTACAGGCAGTGCACAGGCAACAGACTCTGAAAGAGGTGCAGTATCCACAGTCTTTCAGTTTTAAAAAGCTTTCTTCTAAAGCAAAGTGTTGCCCAAATTTAGTTTTCTTCTAATTTTCCCAATCTAACAATCCTGTCTGATTATTTCAGCAGTTCCAATATGGTCTGGTGTTGTGCCCACTGAAAGATGTTTCCCCAGTTAGCGAAACAACAAATGATCAATGCTTTGTAGGGGTATCATCATCCTACGTAGCCAACCAAATTCATGAAAAATAGCAACAGAAAAATTGCGACAAGCACGTGCATGAAATGCAGCTGTACAAGACATTTTAAATTGACATATTTCTTTGATTATAATGAATAATGTTGGCTTTACTCAGCTTGCTACGTATTGGTTCAGGCAAAACAAAAATATATCCTGCTGCTAACAACAAATTGCCTAACATGAACAAAATGTCAGGCTGAATGAATTAAAACAAAATGGTAATTCAACAGCGGTGGCAGAAATATTCAGATTCTTAATTTAAATAAGCAAAAGTAGAACTACAACATTATAAGAATACTCCATTAGAAGTATCAGTCCTGCATTAAAGTATTACATTATTAAATCATTAGATGATTATTATTGATGCACTGACATTAACAGAATATAATGTTGTGCTTGGTCAAGGTACAGCTAATGTGAATTACTTTCTTAAATAGTGTATTGCTATTATTATAAACCTTTTGGTAATTAATCTAGTGTTGCCTTATAATTTATAAACTGATTATATGATTTGTATGAAATCTGAAATGTAACTTTAGCTTTTGATCCAAAATGAATTGGTGTGTAAAGACCAGTATTTCCCTCTGAAATGTAGCACAGCTGAGGTGTGAAGTAGCTTTTAAAGGAAATAATCAAGTAAAGGGAAATATAGTACCTCAAAATTATACTTATGTACAGCACTTGAGTAAATGTATTCATATATTTGGGCTTCATCAATCCAACTGTCATGCAGTTTTGCAGCCATTTGCTGAGTGTGCACTGGTGCGGGAAGGTGGGCGCTGAGGGGTGGAACAACACAGTCTGTAACTAGTTGGCTATTTTACCATAATTAATGGGCTATCTGAACATTTTTTAAAATTCTGAACAGCATATGATAAAGCGTCTGTCAGTTAACATATGTAAAAAGATGTTTAAAGTGTGCAAATTTAATTAATTCCTTCAATCTGATGTGATAACATCCTCACGTCAGGTTAAAGTGCAAGGGTCAGGGTCAGCTCATGGGTCCGCTAAACCTGAGGAGAAATTTGCTGTAGTGGCAGCTAATGAATAGGGCGGACAAGCTGAGAAAGCAACGCATTCTTACCTCGTCACATATAGCCACTTAATCATGGACTTTCCACGTCATCAAATGACGTGCATGGTAGCCTGAGTGCATCTGTTGTTGATGTTCTGGAACGCCATGTCAACTTCAGCCTGTTACGTGCACTGTGTCTTTTCAAAATAAACTTCAGTTTTCACAGGAAATTAATTGATGTTATTTACCTTCAACAACCCGCCCTACTCAGACTATTCGCCCTTTTGACTTACGTTGTTTTCCAGACGCATTTCTCTGTGACACCATCAGACACTGATACACGCTGGTACCTGGCCACGTACCATGCCAAACAGCTTTTTTTGTCAGTGTCAGAAAAAGTATTCAACAACTTCAAAATGAGACGGTTGGAAGGAGAGCAAAAATTTGTCAGGACAATTTTGGAGCTGCTTTTTTGGTCCATAAAATATCTTGGATGCAAGGAGCTTCCCCATGGCGGGGGGAAAGCCAGTGGGATGGAGTATATAATACACACTTTTGGTGTCACAATGGCTGGAAATGCCATAAAACAGCCAGTTTTGTTGTTTGTTGGTCTCAAACAATAATCTGCAGCTGGCAGCCATCTCACCTATAAGCCTGTGCACATACATAGTCATGCACACAGTGCACACACATTTAATCTGTGCAGCACCCCTCAGCGAAAACATGTTCCAGTGTGCTTGATAGTGTACACAGGTGTGAAAAAGGCCAAACCCTGACGGCTTCACAAACTCTTTTCTCTTGTTTTCAAAGGGAGAGAATAAAAAATTAAACCTAGACGAACTTCTGATCAACCTTTGGAGAAGACTTTCCACCTCCACTCTGTGTTTTTGAATTAGCATTCACCACATTCACAACAGCAAGTACAAATATCAGTGTGCTACTTGTAAAATGCAACAACTACTCCAGCTCACTTTAGTGTTTTTTCTCCAGGTCCACATCCTAATTGTCTGTGCTCCTATTGCTCTGTAACTACTGTTGGTGTTTATGTAATTACTTTTTGTTTGAAGTGCCAGTGGTCAGAAATGAATCTGATAAGCATGTCTTCCCATGCTCCTAATGGCAAACTCAACAAAATGATTTAACTAGCTTACTGGTTGAAAAGGCTAATCTGGCATCACATTAACAAGAATATGTCTTTGCTATATATAAATATGTATTTGATTTAGCCAATGAGGCTGCTAATTACATATTGGACCACTCTCTAGTGGAGTGCCTACAGTATATCTGACTTCTGTTTTGCATGATTTGTATTTTGACTGTTTTCCTTGTGTTATTTTAGCTCACAGTCGCAACTGTAAGACAAGTCCGAAGAATCTGTGCTCCTTTGGCAGCATACTTTCATAAGTATAAATAATGCACACTCTGACTTCACCAAATAAGCACTGAAAGACGTCACCTCCCCGCAAATCATTTCTTCAACTTCAGGAAGTGTCAGTGGCTGACTGGCATAGTTTTAGGGCAGGCCCGCAGTAGAGGATGATGGGATTGCGTTATTGAATATTGTACGTGTGACAGTCTCATTCCTTGCCCCTGGCCTGAGTACAGCACAGCAATATTCTTACCCACAAAATTCATTTCAGACTGACGTTTTAGCCCCAAATATAGCCCCGGCATTTTATTGGTGAACCCAGACTGAAATATTAATGTCCTAAAGGGTGGATTGTTTTTCAACCACTGATGGAGGAAAAAGCTGGCCGAGTGCATCAGCGCTCTGTTTTACACTCTTACACATCTTTGTCCCAATCAACCGCCCTCTCCTGCTTCTGAACAGAGCTGAGGGCTTCACTGTGTCGCTGCAAATGGTTTCTTTGGTCATGCTCTCGTGCTGCTGGGAGTCTGAATATTTATAGTTGTCAGTAAGTCGTTCACTGCAGAGCTCTGTGGAATGAACTTTGAATTTCATGCACTTTTCTGTACTAGTTCTAGCTTAAATTAAAAAAAAATAAAAAAAAAAATACATGGGAAACATAAGCAAAAAAGCTAAAACAACTTATAATTGGTTTAACAAAAGTAAAAAAAAAAATGCACATTTCACAGTATTCTGCAAGCAGGTGACAACAGTGCACTCTGCCTGGTGTGTTCTCCTTCTTTTAGTGCAGGTTTAAGTGTGTATATCTACAGCCTTCTTTAAAACAGATGGAGAATTGATGCAGGCTGGTGCCACATTGAATGCTGAGGTGTTACCTCTCTCTCACTCCCTGACACAACTCCTGCAGGAGAAGTCATAAAGAAGCATTTAACTAATGGAGAGAACCCCGGTGAGCAGAGCGCAGCTGTCCTGTCATTAGCCCGCGTTTGTTTTCACAGTTTGTTTGTTTGTTTATCAGTGTGTTTTTGCACCTGCGGCGTAGACATGTAGGGTCGTGAGAAAGGCTCAGGGAGAGGATATGGTTGTGTTTAACAAACTCTGAAGGGAACAAAGACTCTCGGGATCTTCTGTGACCTGACCCTCATCATGTGGGCTGATGTTTGGCAGGTGTAATGTTTACCATGCTCACCATAATTTAGCGTGTTAGTATGTTAACAACACTCAGACAGCTGAGGCTGATGCGAATGTTACTAGTTTTGCAGGTATTTGTTCATAAAGCAAAGTATTGGACAAATTGAAATTTTGACTCAGTGGTGGCGCTACATACCCTGGGAACCAGACGGACCTGTGAGCTCATGTTTTATTTGCTCTGGCAGATTTTAAATTTAAGTGATTTTTTTTATTTCATTATTATTATCTTTTAAATTTCCCGTTGAGATCAATGATCTCTTTTACAAAGGAGACCTGGCCAAGACAGCAGCACACAAAAAGTTACCGCCAAACAACCACACAATAAAAAAAAAAGATATACAGTAACATGCAGAAATATTAGAACAGCTACGACAATAACAAGACCCAACCGACTCATTCATCCTTGTACTTATTAGAGCTTTAAATTCAGGCAGAGAGACCAGTCCACGTAGTTTCAAATCTTTTTAGAGGTTATTCCAAGTGAGAGGAGCAGAGCACATAAAAACTTTCTTTCCCAGCTCAGACCGCGCACCAGGAACAGACAACAAAACTAAGTCTTGAGATCTCAGACTGAAGCTACAATCAGATGTCTGTTCAATCAAAGTACAAATGTACAAAGGGAGTTTACCCAGTATGGCTTTTTAAATAAACAAATACCAGTGACCGAGCCTACGAAAGGTCAAGGATTTGCAGAGCTGTCACACTTATCGCAAAATTCATGATGATGTAATTTTTGGCTTAGACACCCTCGTGCCGTGGACACCAATGCACAACTTGTGGAACTTTCTGTCGAAGTACTATTTTCAATTTCTGATGGCAAAAGCAGCAGCACTCATGCACAGAGATATGGATGCTGTGCCATCACAGCTCGTCTCTGCACGCTGTAATCTGTTTACACTTGTCGTTCATTGCTACGTAACGTTTCATTGCTTGATTGTAGGTCTGCCTCCAGAAAAGTTTTGGTCAAAACCATTAATAACACGCCTTGGAAGTTAAAAATGAAGTGGGAGTCGTAGTTGCGAATTGGTCTGGTCATGCCAGGCTAGGCACTACATGAAAAGTGATCACCAATTATTACGATTCATCCTGAGGGGGACATGCATCTGGAACAAATTCCTTGGCAAACCATCCAAGAATTATTAAGATATTTCACTCAAACCACAAACACCAACCTCATGGTGGCACCAGAGAAGAAAGTCGGGGACCACAATCATTAGGGTTCATCCTCTGGGGAAGATGAAATATGATTTTCAGGCCAATCCATCCAACAGTTGTTGAGATTCAGTCTGGACTCAAGTGGTGGACCAACCATCAAACTTTCATCCATACAACTAGCATGGCTAACAAGGGGAAAGTATGTCAAGGGGATTCTTAAATGGCAAAGTCTCATAAGATATTAGCATTAATATGCAGTATTTCAAAGGAAGTTGGCTCGTCTTTAATTATTCTTTTACTTGAAAAAACAACATTGATTTTTACATCTGAATCACAGTGATGTCAAATCTAAATACAGGTGGAGAACAAAGAAACACTGCAGGTTTATTGAGTCCTACTCATGTGTAGGGCCAGATATGTTACGTGTTTCTTCACTGGTTATTTACACTTTGAGTCAACAGCTACCAAGGCTACCAAAAAGTAACCTGCTGCCACCTTCCGTCTGTCATGTGACGCTGTGCATAGCAGGTCGTAGCAGTCCCTCGAGAATCTCCTGTTGGGAAACAGCACAGTGTGTTTGAGTGTGTGTTTGCGCATGTTTGTGCAACACAAGTAGGGACGAGAGAAGATTAAGAAGTTCTAATCTCCTCTGGGTTGGTGGCAAGGCCCAGTGTGTGTGTGTGTGTGTGTGTGTGTGTGTGTGTGTGTGTGTGTGTGTGTGTGTGTGTGTGTGTGTGTGTGTGTGTGTGTGTGTGTGTGTACTCTCAGTGCAATGATAACAGCTACTACTAGATAAGCAGTAGCTGGTCCCTCTAGTATGTCTAGATGGGCTGTGTTAAAACACTGTTGTAGCTCACGACAGTGTGTGTGCGCGCTCCTACAGCAAACAGTAGTCGCAACAGTCAGAGTTCAACATCAGAAGAACCGCGGGCTGATGATGTTACAGAGAGGCAACATGACACACACAACAATAAGTGATGGGAGATGAATGACTTGTTTCTTCCCCCTCCTCCCCGTCTCTCTCTCTGGCTTCCTCACCGTCTTACTCTTTATATCCCCTCCCTCTTCGTCCTGTAATCACTCCCCTCTGAATCCTCCGTATATAATTCAGCAGCAATTCTGTTCCTCTATTCCCTCTGTCCCCCCCTCCTCACAGGGAGACACAATGAGATATGACATTTCATTTGAGTTTCTCGCCACCCGGCGCCCTCGCTCTGAGAAATAAATAAATATTTCATTAGCAGGCTGAGAGGGAGACGAAATAAAGATGCACACGCACACACACACACACACACACAAACATGCATGCTTCAGAGGCGGAGGGAAAAGCAATATAAATGCATTTATACATTCATGCTCACATACAGGCCTCAGTCATTACACATGCAGCCCTCAACACCTACTCTACACACACGCATACAGTACATACACATGGGTTTTGGTACATGGAGGACCAGCACACACATACTTATAGAAGGTGATAATGCAATCTCATGCCTAGAAATAGACAAGATAGATAAGTAATGAAGATAATGTATCTCCCTCTGTAACTCCTATCATCCTGCGTCTCTCGTTAGACCACTTTATCATCTCCCTCCCTCCCTCCCATCCTCCCTCCCTCTCTCTTTCTCTCTCAATCTCTCTCAGGTCTTACCTAGAGACCCCCGGCTTTATTGTCTTAATTAAAACAGAGCCTGTTTAATTATTTTAATCCACACTACTGCACAACAGGGACTCCTGAGGAGAGGGAGTGCGGCAGGGAAGAGGGAGGCGGGAGGATGAAGGGGGGGGGTAGCCCTGACATTTCAAATTAAGCTCTTCAAGTTCAAAAGCAAGAGTTCTTATCGCTTTTCCTCTCATTCATTTTCCCATTTCTGCCCTCCTCTCCCTCCATCTCTCCACGAGTCTGGCCTCCTTCTCACTGATCTCTTCTTCCACCACCGCTCTCCATCCTCCTCCATCCTCCTCCTCCTCTCTTTCTCCATTCCCTTCCTCGCCTCTACTCGTTCCTTTCTTCCTCCTGCCTCTCCTCCTCTTCACTACCTTTGAGAGATTAGCAGTTTGGAGAACAGCCCTGTTGAGAGCCTTTTTCAAGTCAGGGACATCAAAAGAATCTGTGATTATTACAATACCACGTGGAGTCATGTGTGCATCTAAAAAAAAAAAAAAAAAGCTTTTCTTATCTTAATACACACCCACATGCATACAGATACCTTCACATACTAAACCACAATTCATACTTGAGGGTGCAATCATGCCAAGCTTGTTTTGAGTGGTTTATTTGAACTCTGGAGTGTTTATGTGTCTGGTTTGGCTTGTTGGGGCTGGAGAGAACAATTGCTGCTTGAACCCAGGGTCAAAAAGTTCCTGCACTGAGGTCATGTTAACAATATGGCAGACAAATTTTGAAATAGCACCTGTTTCTCTCTGTTTTGGCTTTCAGTCTGCTTAAACTGGCATTTTCCTCTACCAAATATGCTGCCTGTTGAAAAGAAAGAAATAGCTTTTCAAACCCACGCGTATGTTAGGTTGAGGACGAGGTTGCAGGAGCAAATTTATATTGCAAACTGTCCTAATGCTATCTTATATGCTTACAATGTCAGATTAAATCCCTAGTATAATACCTAAATAGTCACCTGACTATAGACTGTAATAAATCCATAAAACACATAATAAGTGGTCACAAAAAGATTGGAAAAAACAACTGCAACCAAACACAAAGCACTTCTGTCTAAAAGGCTGATCCTTTCAATGCTGTTCACCAGATATTGAGGTTAAGCACAATGTAGGTGTTCTCTACCCCCCAAACAATGGGATGAAGAATAGATTTATCTGTTTTTATCTGGGGGGGTTTTTTTTTTTTCAGTGTGGACAAAAAGATTTTTAGATCTCACCTGAAAACACACAAGAATACAAAATTTTATAACCAAATTCTGTTATCACGTTTGCAATTTAGCCACATTAGTGTAATCGTGGCCTGAGAACCCAGGCCGCTGTGGCAACAGCCTTGTACATGGGGCGCCTGCTCTACCACTAAGCCACTGACGCCCCGAACGTAAGCTTTTTTGCTAACCTACGGTACTTCCTAGTTGTGACTCGAACCAGAAGACATACAGCCATATGTGGTCTACACTACCACAAAAATCAAATGGACTTCATGTATCAATGCTTGTATTCACATCATAAAGTACAATACATGCAACAGTCCCATAGGGGGTTAGAACAGAAGCCATGTGACTGGCTGGGGGGTTGGTTTTATAGGCCCAAGATTAAAGATTGTGATGCTCACCCATCAGCCTTGGGGTGGCTACATTTAGGTAAACAGTTGAATATAATGTACAGGTAGGTCAAGAAGTAGGTTAAGAAAATACATGATTAATCATTAACATCATTAATGTAACTCTGTGATTATTTGCTATAAATAATAAACTCCTTAAATTTAGGGTTAAATGGACTGCATTTACACATCTTGACCTTGATGGAGCTGCCATGCAAGGAGCTCACCTAGTATACTCTAAACTAAACACTAGACACTCTCCCTTAAGCAAGACACTCTCACTTAAGGCCTCTTCCACATGAGGACAGAAAGAACCAGGGATCAAACTGTCAGCCTTTGTAATGTTGGATGGCACCCATACGGGTCAGGATTGAGGGCCTCTGACTGAATTATGCTTGTTATGACTTACATTTCTACTAATTTGATAACTAATATGTCTATCTGAAGTTGTCACGAACAGTTTCATGGGAAAATGCCATTTATATGCTTTCAGGTAGAGTTTCTCACTTTTAGTGTGCAAAATTTAAACCTATAATCAACCTTCACACACAAACACAACAACGCAAAATGTTTTCTTGTGGCTCCGACCAACAAAAACAAGTGTATAGATATATGCAACAAATTAGGTTTTGCTGAGTTCTGGCCAATGCTTCAGACAAATTGAGGATATACGTACACAGACATACAAACAAGTGTCATTCTCCAAAGCAGAGTTTGTCAGTCTCCATCAGGGGAAGTGGGGGGGGGCGGTCTGAAGAGTTCTGCTCCCTGTGGACCACGGAGCGGGGAGAGGAGGGGCGAGGAGCACCGGAGACAGATAGGAAATGGCAAGGATGGAGGGGCAAGAGCAGCAGAGAGGATACATTACATAATTTGTGTTCCCTCTTCTGTCTTTCTTCCTATTCGCTCGTCTGATTAGTCTGACCTTGATGCAGCCGCAGCTCAGCCTGCTCCTGTTGAACTCTGGGTAATGAAGCCAGCGTTTACAAATAGAGAAATAAACACCTGGCTCCCTGGGAATGGTAATAAGCTCCCTCTCTGTATCTTTATCTCTGCTTCATGCCCATTCACATTTCCTCTGTCCTCCTCCCTTTGTCATCCTCTATCTCGCTCACTCACTTACTTTTCTCCTCTCCTTTCTCCCCCCTCCTCCTCCTCCTCCTCACCCTCCTCCTCTATCTGTTTCAGCAGGGAGTCTAAACTCCCCAGATTTCCAGTTTACCTTCTGATTAAGGAGTGAGTTGAGCGTTTCTATTCCCTCTGTCTCCCTCCTCCGTTCCATCCCTCATTCATGTGCTGCCACGGTAACTAGCCTATTATCTGACAGTTCCACTCCACTGACCTGCCCAATAACAGCTTTCACATCCCTATAAATGCCCCGGAGAGAGCGAGAGAGAGAGAGAGACGGAGAGGGAAAGACACAGGAGAAAAAAAAACAAAAAACTGTGTGTGTGTATGACTGGACGTGCACGTGTGCATGTGCATCAACGTATAAAACCCTGGAGATTGCCCCGTGTTATAAACATTTACGCCAGGCTAACAGATCATCTCCGAGATCCGGGATTGGTCTGACTCCCCCTGTCCCCCCGGCGAATTGAAAGCCCAAGATTAGCGAGATGATAGCTTTTCAGATTGGCGAGGAAACACAGAAATGAGTTTCACCGGGTGAGTTTACGGAGGTTAGATTGGAGCAGTTAAGCGGCGGATAAATTGATGGTTCTCTCATTGTCTCTCCACCAGTATAGTGGCTAAATCTATTAACCGTCAACGACCTGTTTCGGCTGCCAGAGAAAGGAGAGGGGACGAGTGAGGAGAGCGGGGGACCATGGGAGGAGAGGTTTGAGTAAAGAAAAAATATTTGTGGAGAGCCGAGGAAGGTGAGAAGAGGAGGACTAGAGGCCTCTGTTATTAAAAGATACTGTTTGACTTTATTATAGACAGTCATGTTGTAATGCAATTTAAAAAGCACTTAAAGTCAGGGTATGGCATTTATGTATTAAACAGATTAAGAGTCCACAGCCATGCTAGCAGCTCTGTGAGGCTACACATGGGCACAGCAGTGCTTTGAGCTGATGCTCGTGTCGGCATGCTAACATGCTCATAATGATATGCTAACATGTGGATATTTAGCAGGTATAAATGTTTACAACATTCACTATCTTAGCATGCTCACATTTGCTATAGTGAGCCCAAACAAAAAGTACAGCTAAGGCTGATGGGAAGTTTTGCAGGTAGTTCGACATAAAAGTAGCCCATTGAAGAAATAGCTGATGGTGGTGCTGGAGAAATCACCAAAGTTATTACATCCTGAGGGGAACATGAACGTCTGTACTAAAAATCACTGCAGTCCATAATAGTCAAAAATGTAATAATCATGTAATAACCAAAAATGTCGACCTCGTGGAAAAACCAGAGGGTCGTCAAAGTCTCTATAGTTCTTTATAGTAGGCTTACATCCTCTGGGGACATTTCCAAAAGTGGTTGAAATATTTCAGGCTGGACCAAAGCAGTGAACTTTTCAACTGACTGACAGCTGTACAGATGTTGTCAGAGCCACATGCACAGCTAAAAATCACATATAACAAAATTTAAATAACTTCATTCGAACTGTCAACAACTTTCAGAGCACTTGAGGGGAGCTATTATACCTTTCCTTATTTTCTGTCATATATAATATTAGGTAAAGTTTCAAATAATGGATTAAACACATGTAAAAAAAATAATCCATGTGAGCAAAAGCCTCAGGCTTCAGACCGCTCTGAATTTCCTGTTTTCCAATGTTTTTTCTACTTTCAAGACAAGCTGACGTCAGCTTGTGACGGATTTCTTTATATGGTCATCTGCACCAGGCACACCACTGCACAAGTGTTAACATTACACAGCCTACACTGCTACATGTAGCTACATGCTAACATCAGGGAAACATGTAACTTGGTTGGCGATGTTAATTTTTCCCGAATTGCGGATCATATCCCTGCTGGAAAATGTCCGGTTGTGAAAAGTTTAGAAGTTTAGAAGCATTGATTGGTAGAAAGTGCCACTATTCTCAGTCACAGTCATTCACTGGCTGCGATGACAGTGCAGAGGCCCTGAGAACGTAAGTGTGGAATACCCAGTAATCGTGACCAATCAGAGCAGAATGGGCTTTTTCTAGAGGGGGCTTAAACAGAGAGGTGCTAAAAATGGAGCCCTCTCAGACAGAAGGTGATTACAGGTGTCCAAGCACGGACAGTATGAGTTTAAAAAAAAGGTGTTTTTCGAACACTGAAGCATGTAAACATGTTCTAGTAGAAACCCAAAATACAAGTATGAACCTGAAATTGAGCCTTAAAAGTCCCATTTAGGGCCTTTACCCACCGAGGGCATGAAGGACAAACAACAAGAAAATGTGAAATACTACTATTCATATTATTCAGCAGCAGTGCAAATTTGCAACAGGTCTGCCACTGTCGTAATGTTGTGACAGTTGGAGCCTTTATTTGCAGTCTGACAGCCAAGAAAAATCAACCTTGCCCCCCCCCCAAAATTACATCCACTTTCCACCATGCGATATTCGCTGTGTGAAGGAACTTGTGACAACAACAGCTTGAAAAAATATACGAATGTGCGAACTAGCACAAAACAAACAAACAAACAAGCAAAAAATAGGCTACCTCTGGTGTTCAACGGCCTTTAGTTTTTGGTTTCATTTGATCACTCACACACATAAAAAGTGTGTGTGCAAGACATTTTCATGCTGCTATCCAAAAATACAACTGTGGCACACACTTGTGCTCTGTGGATTGTAACATTCAATTTCTTAAAAGGTTCAACCAAAAAAACACATTTCATAAATCTACAGTTGCACACCAAAGGAACATGCCCTTTTCACTTCAGCACACGACCCGCACTAGCGCACGCACACACACACACACACACACACAGGCATGCGCACACACATAGATACTGTACACTTAGAGACACAAAACTAATCTTTCTTGGAGAATTAACTGCATCACAAGTCCTGGTCGCATTAGAAAGTTGATAAATTACATTTGATAAGTGTCTTCAATGGACTGGGTCAGCGCAGTGTGTCTGTGTATTTGAATGTGTGTGCGCACAACGCATCAAAGCCACGGAGTTTGAAGGGAAACACTTTAGAGGAGGAATCTAATGAGTCCATTTAGTGATGATTAAACAGAATGACAGTCAAATGATGAGGACTCAGTTTTAATAGGAGCTATCTTCCTAATCCCTCAATCTGTAAATATCTGCTCCAGCCGCTTCAGAAGTCCACACGGAGCTGGATTTAAAGTTTCACAATGATTCTGCAGTCACATGAAAGAAAGGAAAAGCCCTGTCTTCACTGGCCTTAAAGGGCAACTGCACCCTCAAATTCTGGTAGAAAAAGCTTGTTCGTGTACGATGTTGTTTTCTCATAGCGTTTATCAGGTTTGCTAATGCTAATGCTACTATAAGCTACATGTGAGACGCAGTGTTGTGCTTGTTATACATGTTAGCACATATGGAAAAAACCTTGAAGTCTTGCCTATTTCATCACAGTTACAGAAGGACGAGAGACTTCAGCTAACAAAAATCCAAGCAGTCACACATGAGATAATTTTGAGCAAAGAAAGCCATTTTAGACACTATAAGTTTGTAAAAAAACATCTCCTGTATCAACATCATATGATGACAAGAATCTATAAGAAAACTTTATTGTATATTTATTTGCTTTTCCATTGGACCCACAAATTTGCCTACTGGCAAACTTAACAACCATTAATGCTTCTTTACCAAACTTCCAAAATAGGTTTTTGGAAATAGCCTTGAGCATTACCAGGAAGTGCATAGCAGTGACGTGTAAGTCTGATTCCTATCTTCCCATAGCCAGATGGTTTCTGGAGATGAACATCTGCATTCCTCTTGAAAAGATCACGCATACTCTCAGAAATTAATACAACACCTGTCTGAAGATTTGGCAGCCCTACTAGAGGTATATTGATACTTTACCCACACCTCTGTCAGATTTGTTATAAAAATGATACCAGATTAATACACCATTAGTCCTCTGATTAAGCCAGGATTATTTTTCATTGCTTTATGTTGTGTTTATTTATTTTATTCTTAATTTTAATATTATTAAGGGGATTATGAGGGGATTGAGAGCCATGTTTGTGTGTGTGTGTCGTGTATGTTTTGTCTGTTTTGTCTATTAAATTACATGAAATGGAAATTTGCCTTCCACATTCTGGCAACACAGTGTAAAAACAGACAGTAAAGGGCTATTTGATTATAATGCTAAAGAAAAAATGCTTTTGTGTGGACTCTTTGTTTTTATTCAATTTATGGTTAACTGTAGCTAATTCATGTTTTAGTCAAAGGCAATTTAGTCTTGTTTTAGAAAAAAAAAAGTGCCTATATATATGAAATAACACAATAAAATTGTAAACAGTAATACAGTAGTGCAATGTTGCAGAATGCAAAGGGCACTAGAATAAATATGGAATAATTAATGTCACAGGTTGCTTTATATTCATGAGGTAGGTGCATATGGCCGTATATACAGTGTACGCAGTGTGCTTAGGTTTATGTTTGACACTGATGATACTGACATTTTAAAAAACTATCTTAACTATGAAATATAATCTACAGGTACAGTGGGTGCTTAGGGTTTCACTGGGATCGTTCTTGACACTACTAGTCTTTTTGTCTGGTTTTAATAAAGACTTAAACAGCCTAAACATGCATGTGTCATGTTAAAATATGAAAATCCCTCTCATTACAGCACCGTGACACTTTCCTGTGTTGTTTCAGAGCTGTGAAAAAAAACAAAGGCTTGACTTGAAAGTGTGTGAGAGATCATGTGTGAGAAGACAGAGGAAGAGAAGGAGGGCAGAGAGCACGATGTCTGGGATGTTTTTGAGACGCTCTGAGATGAAAAAGGTGAGAAGGGCCACAGGAATGGTTTCCCATGATCCCGCTTGACCTGACCTGGGTCGGGCTAGACTCGGGTGGTTGTGGTGGTGTGTGTGTGTGTGTGTGTGTGTGTGTGTGCGTGTGTGTGTGTGTGTGTGTGTGCGTGTGTGTGTGTAAGTGCATGTGTTGGGGTTGTTTTTGGTTTTGGCTCACTGCTGTAAACAGTGGGCAGAGATTAGTATCCACCTTAAAAAATCTGGTGTCCTTCCTCACATCTGCACACTGTCGAAATAAATCATGTTGGTAAAGGCAGATTCACAACACCACCGTATCACATCCCAAACTAAAAAGAAAAAAAAGCACACCAGTTTAAGATTACCAAATCTAATCTGTGACTGTGTATGTGAGAGTGCGTCTGAGTGTATTAAAGAGGCAACGATAGCTCAGCGAGCATAATAAACCCTGAACCAATCACATATCAGTTTCATCAGGGGAGTTTCCAACATCCTTCGCTCTAATTGGCTATCATGTAATCCGCTGTCCCTGAAGACTTCTGTCTTTCTATTCATCCATTACTCCCCTCTTTCTCACTCCACACCATCTCCTCCCTCAGCCCTCCTTCTCCACCTCCTCCTATTTCCTTCTCTTTCACTTGAACTTGTTTTATTCATTTATCTGACTCTCACTTCTTATTCTCTTCTCTTTTCCACATTTTTAAATCCACACATTTTCCTTTGCAAATGAAAAACTTGACACCCTCCACCTCTTTTCTCCTCATACATCCCGCACCTCTCACGCATTGATCTGCTCCCACCCTCTTTACCTTCCCTCTGCCCCTATCTTTTCCCTCAGTCCCTCTTCCCCACTTCTTTTTCTCTCCATCTTCTCCCCCCTGTCCCCCTCTCTCTCTCTCTCTCTCTCTCTCTCTCTCTCTCCCTCCCTCTCTTCAGGGGGAGTCATTGAGTGTGTAATCGCTTGGTTACGGTGTGTCAGTCTGCGTCTGAACCCACCATCTGTCCTCTGGGCTTCCGTCTGGGACTGCAGACACACACACACACACACACACAGCAAATACACAGACTCACACAGACGAGCCAAGCTCATTCACACCACAATATGATGACAGCTGTATCACCCACCTATTGACATGAGCTGTCAGAGGGGCAGTGACTAACATAACACATTATGACATATCACACACACCCAGGTGGTGAATACAGTGCACACTCATTGTTATGGGGTATAATTGTTCTTTCATTATGGACCTCTCTTTGGTAAATGGCAGTATTAGGACTTGTAAAACTCGCAGTTCAGAGACCGATATTTGGACTCAAGACCTGGTTCATAAAAACAGCAGATTCATATAGAAACATGCTTTGTGACTTCGCTCACCAATTTTTTAAAGTTTGGACTTCTTCTTCATTCTCTGCTGATTTGCTGCTACACTGATGCCCTGAGTCTCCCACATACAACCTTTTAACTGATGGTGTTAAAAGTTATCAATCTGTGTAAAAACACACTGCAAAGTTTATCTGGGGTTCACGAGGCTTCAGCTGTCTGTTTGGTACTAAACAAGAATGCAGCTGTGGAAGATACTGACTTGACTTGTTTAATTCAGAGTGCTGAAGCCTCAAATTGACTTCAGATAAACTTCTGAAAGTGTTTTTTTGCAAATTGAGCATGGCTTATGTTCCACATCACCAACATCCTAGGAGAGGATCTCTTAATAGAACAGAAAAAATGACTACAGCAAGCAAAACCCGTTTCAACCCAGTTACTATTAAAGATACAGTATGCAGGATTTTCCTAGAAAACATTGTATTGACTCATACAGAAGTAATCTCTCTCAGTCATCACTTATGACCCACTAGAGGAGTGTGGCAGTGTGTTTTTCTGCAGAGACTCTGCCCTCTGTATGTCTTTTCTTATTTACTGTGTCTGGGACATTTATGGGTGTGTTCCCCCACAGTGCTCAGGTGAGGTTGTGGCTTGAGCATAGTACGTCCCCTTTAAGGCCTTAAGGTAGCAACTGGGTGCCAGACACAGCATCGAAAAAATGCTAATATAGTGAGGCAAAAGCCAAACAAAAGTGAATCTGGAGTTGTGCTGCAGAAGGTGTTTACAAATTGTGAACTATCCTATAAGGCCTGGTCACACCAGAAAGTGGCAGAACAACTTTCATCCGCGCATCCTGGCAAAAATATGTTTTGTCAGAGTCTCAGTGACAGTGAATACTTGCAGGGCTAGTCGACAAACTAGCTTTAACTGGCAAGTAACAACTAACTAAGCAACTGACAAAAAGCCAGCTAACTTGTTCACTAAATGCACAAGAAGCTACTGTTTGTACTATCAACTCATAACTGTGTGGAGGTGTTTACATTGCAAGGCCACCTAAAACTGGATAGTAAAACACAACTAATAATCTACAACAGCTTCCACCATTTTGGACTTTCATGCTGTCTGATCCTTCAAAGGTCAACACTATGAAGGTGGCTTGTCATTTAGCAATGGGGCAAATGTACAGGTAAAACTTCACCAGAGTTTAACAGTGTGAATGATTTGCATGAATTGACTGTAAAAGTATTTTGGTTGCCTAAATTTAACCAGGCTGCAACAAAAATAAAGCAGACAAGAAAATACTTGTGTCTCCTTTAATGAACGTTTTAGGGGTTGTTTCTGAAAGCAAGCGTAAAATACCCATTTTGTTGTTTATGTGTGACGACATAATAGTGGGCTGCAAATGTGTGTAATATTACAAAAAAGATGTAGGGAAATGTGGTCATGCACAGTGTGTGTTAATGCTTCTGCAACAAAGGAGAATTTGTCAGTTGCTGTACTCGGCAGCCATGAGAGTTAGTCCTCCATAAAGCATGAAACAAATGATGAGTTGGATCTGCACAACATGCAGGCACTGTTTGGTGCTAAATTTCAATGTATGTATCTGTGTAGTGACTCACCATTGCTCTTCACCTGCCTCCTGGTCTTTAGGCCAAACTTTCAGCAGAGGAACCCATGTGTTTTTACACTTCCTGGTTGTACCATGTTTGAGGAGCAGCGGGGGGAGAGGGTTTCTGTTGTGTGTTTTCCTGAAGCTGATGGTAACGTACTTATTTGATCCACAATTGCTTATTGATTTATGATCAAAACTGCATGACATACAGTCGTACAGTTTTGCACACATGTACTGTGTTTATAAAGTAAAATCCTCCACTGGTGGTACAGGCCATTACAATTAGTTAGGCTACCTGTAAGGTATGGAAGGAGGTGTTAGTTGCTGCCCATGATGTAATATCTATCTCACTGTGTGTGACACATGTGTAAGATGTTTATTTAATGTATTATATGTTGTTTTATTCATTTATTTATTCTGGAAAACATAATTCATTCCTAATCAAAGTAGGATGAGAAAAACGAATTAAGTTCCTGCATTTTAATCTACAGAGAAGATTTTAAGTATCTATGTCCTTAACTCAACCACTTCACTGATTCTCAGTGGATGTTTTTCAGACTAATCTCTCTACAGAATAACATTTGGGGTATTTAGGGTTAAATTTTACATGGAAGCTCTGGGTGAGGAGGGAGAAGAAAAACTGAAGTGGCAAAGAAGTAAAAGCAGACAAACAATAGCCCCTTTAACACTGCCTGCTCAAGGTGGCAATGTCTCACCGTTATTCTGTTTCACTGTCTTTATAAAAGGTACGATCGTGAAATTCAGGGGCAGAGTTTTCTTGCCTTTAAGCCAGCAGCCAAAGTGGCAGCGCCAAACTGACATCTATGTAAAAGAGACAGCTGGCAGGATGGGACCATAGATGGGACCATAGATGGGACTAACCACCAGGAGATTTAAAAAGCAGTTCGCAGCTAACTCAAAGAAGAAGAACAGCAACCAAAAATGTCTGCAAATTTGGGAGACAATGAGGTCTGGATGCTCCATACCCTGTGAGCAGAGTATGAGATCAACCACCATATAACAGGGACACGGTAAATGATTATTACTGCCATGTCATGCCACTGGTACTGTTTAGAAAGTTCTAACCGATGCATGTTTTATATGTCACACTAAAGGCAGACTTTGTTGTGTTACTCACCTCTTTTGTTTCTGTCCCTTGGCTACTGACATTGTTTGGTTCTTTACAAAAAAATAAAGCTGTCGTAATTAAAAGTCTTCACTGAGGCACTATTGCGGTATATATATATTCTTACACACTGGACCTTTAATACTAAGTCACTAAATACTAAATGTTTTTATCCAGATTCTCTCCTAAGTAAAAAAAAAAATTCTGGCTGGTAGATTCATCGATAGAAAACCCAAAGACATCATATCACAGCACGCGTGCATGTGTTGACTGTGTGTTTGAGATTAGAAGAGACAGCAGTTGCGCTCCAGTGGACAATCATCAGTGATCACCCCACTGCAACAACTATTAACCTTTGGTGTGTGTGTGTGTGTGTGTGTGTGTGTGTGTGTGTGTGTGTGTGTGTGTGTGTGTGTGTGTGTGTGTGTGTGTGTGTACAAGTGTCTTTAAAGATACAGCAAGAAAGAAGTAGGCCAGTTTCAACATCAGTGAAAGTACAAAAGAGAAGAAAAGGCAACGAGAGAAAACACAATAAAATTCTGTCCGCTGCACGGTGAGGCAGCCTGAGAATATGTGCATAACAAACCAATTATACCTCATCACAGCTGCACGGGAGTAAAAAGGCATCAGTGCATGAAATAGTCTATTATGATAAGAATTAAAATAGTCTATCAAGATCAGATCTAGAATAGTGTGGAGTGATAAGAGCTAAACAGTCAGAATGTGAATATGGTACATGATCACATCCCATGATATGTCCTCCAGGTTTCACAGCCAGGCCCATTTAAAACAGTTAAAACACAGCTTTGATCACATTAATGCAGTAGAGAGGCATAACTTTTACTGTTTAGTGAGTTTGCGCTATTTTCACCACACCAAGCAGAGAGACAGGAACAGGAAAAATGTGGGAAGACAATCTGAATATCAAGTCTTCATAACCAAACTTAGTAGGTTGTTCCAAAAAAGACCCTAATGGGCATTAGAAAGATGACTTATATGGTTGTTCTCTGACCAGAAATCTACCTTTTTGAGTATCAGATACTCAAATACTGTAGGCTCAATAGGTGAAAGGGTTGTAGCTTGCCCCAAGAATGACGGCTGTAGACGGACTGGATTCACCCAAACCACTCCGACAACATAATCTACTCTTCTGCTGTTAATCTTAATGTTTGGTATCTTCAGAACACTCATGTAGTCACTAACAGATCCTTAAGTATGAGGGGATCTTTTTCATTAAGATTTCTCCTTAGTCATTTGTTCAAGGTCCACATAGTTTAATATATTTAGCGGCGTCATACCTGCATTTGGCCATGTAGTCGAGCTAGTCTTTTAGCTGTCCATTGTTCACTCACTCCACAGCAGGAAATGGCACTTCAGAATAAAAGCTCTGATTGATAAATTTGCTGCAGTGTGACCAAAATATTGAAGCTTTACTTTAACAGCAGAAGAGTAGATTATTGTTGTCCAAGACAAATTTCCCTCCGGTGACAATAAAGTCTAACCTTAACCTTAGCCTTTACATTTGTATGGTGCCACTGTTGTGTCTATTAAACTAAAACTTTAAACACAGGAATGTAAGAAACCCTAAGATGCTGTAACATTAGTAACTAAAGTAGATATAAGAAGTGGAGACAGAAATGGTTGACAATGCTATTCAGATGTGTCTGTGTGTGTGTCTGCCATGCAAGTGCCATATGACACCCCTACATAAGTCAGCGCCCTTCTTGGGCTGCCACAGTCAAGAAAGTCTTGACACCAGAGGAGCTTATATGAACTTCAATAAATGTCCGGAGAATCAGGTCTTGATATTGTCTGGAGTTTTATACACATGTAGCACACAAGAGGAGACTGTATGTGTCAGAAGAGTCCTCACCTATTGGAAAAACTCTGTTTGGTGAGACTGGTCTAGGAGAGGGGTAGCGCCTGGGTAGAGCATGCGGGAGGCAGGACATGACCCACATTACACCTGAATGACCGAAACATCATCAACATGGCCACTCATTTGCAATCAATACTCTGGACAATTACCTAGTCCATTCACACATGGGATCAATCAGACATTACACAGACTTTGTGCTGGGGAGCTGGCAGGGTAAAGTCCGTTTAATGTCCAATCCAACTGATGCAGACATTTGCGTTCTCACATTCAGCTCCTCTAAGTAATGTCTAGATATTTTCGGGTTTTCAGTGCACATGAGAAAGAGGCTCAGGGCAAGAATTTCATTGGCAGCCACAATAGCCATTGCCCTCTTTGTGGCCTCAATGCCCTTCTGAGAATCATATTCCCTTCAGCCACTGTGGCCTTGGTGCTCCATTCTCTGCCTGTTTGTTTCCACTTCTTTCCCCATCCTGCCTCTGCCCGCTCCTGTCAAGACCGCCTTGGCAACATAATGTAAGTGCATGTGCAACAGTAGTGTATCAACACTATGTGTGACCAAAAATATACATGTCTGAAAGAGCTCTTGTTCTGAAGTTTTTAACAGGGCAATCGCTGCTGCACAGGTGCAACTCTCGACAGAGATGGGGAGGAAGCAAGATGGCTCACTCATTATACTTCCATCATCAGCTCTGGAAAAAACGAATCCAGAATGTTTTGATTAGGTGTTATTTATAGTGTTAATTAATGTTATTGGCTATTTCTCCATAGGGAACAATACCATAAAGTTTATACGTCCGTCTCACACATGCCGTGTATGTCTATGGATGTGATGTAAATATCAGTCATCATATATAGTTATATACTTCATCAGACTACATCCAGAAAATTTCAGGCGTGCTCGACAGACAACCCTCCTACAAAGTTTTGATTGGCTCGGTTGTGTTCATGCTGTTCTCGTAAACTGTGTATATGAAAAGTAATGCACTTTAATTCGCACATATTCCACATAATTATGAGCCAGTAATTCGTGCATAACCAACGTATTTTGGTAGGCTGCAACCATGTGATCAACATGCTGACAGGAGCAAACAATGAAGTAATTTGTAGTGCTATAAGGGGGCAGGTTAGGGTGGTGGATGGGTCACAAAACACAGGACTTTCTCCCTGGAGTTAGCATAGGAGACCTGTGTCCAGTACTTTGTAAACTTTGATTGATTTTTTAGTCATTTTAAGGTAGCCTACGTCCTCACTATGCTTTTTCTCCTAAACCTAACAACAGTAAATTTAATTACCTTAACCTAACCTCTGTAACTTTATATAAATTATGTAACTTTACATTAAGGACGTGATGTCATTCATGGGGCGCTAATTCGTGGGATATCATTCAAACCGTTCTACGAGGGTGTTCTTCCAAGCAGGGAAGCGTAGCTCCATACCCACTTGAATTGCTACAAAAATCTGGGATGTGAATGCTGATATAGAGGCTTGGAAAGTGATTTAGATCTCCGGATAAAATCAGATGCATCGTAAAGTCAAAAAATCCACCCCAGCCTTTTCCTTTTGCTGCTGTTTGAACACAAACTAATGAAGACAGTCTGAAACTGGAGGAAAGAGAAAGAGAGAGGAGCCTCTGGATAATTTACGCTGACATCGTATCCCTGTTATACTGAAAATTTGTGTGAGAGACACATTAGATATGTGTGTGTGATAGATGGCCTCTCTAGCTCTGACAGATGCTGTAGAATCACTCAGCCATGCCAGCCCGGCTGGTTACCGGGGGCAACCCTGTAAATCTGACATTATGGGCTGTTGACAGGAGAAACGGTTGTTATCATAACCCACAGTGAGTTACAGGAAACACACACATCTCTCAAGTTTTTCAGCATGACGGGAATATAGCATTACACACACACAGAGAGAGATAGACTGAAAGTGAGAGTATGAACGAGGTATTTGGAGATAATTTGGATTTACAGCTCAGCAGCATAGAGGTTTGGGAAGTGTGTGATGTAATGCTGTGTGTGTGTATGTGTCTCTCTGTGTCTGTGTGTGTGTTGTGGGTCAGAGGGAACAATGTCTATATGTTTTATATCTCAGTAAGAGGGATGTGATAGAGTGAAGTGATGAGTGTGGGAAACCTCACGATGAGCAGGTCACAGGAAACATGATATCTTACCTGGCCCTGGCTAATCCTCACCATGAAATGATCCGCACACACACACATCCACGCACCATACACACATGCTGCTATGCTTCTATGTCATGATTATACTTTTGAAAACCAAAATACTCCCTCTTTCTCTCTCTCAATCTTCTTTCTTTCTCCTCTCCTGCTCCGTCTGTCGCTCTCCGTCTGGGTGTTCCAGCAGTAATGGTGTGTGCTGTGGGAGCAGCAGGAATGGCCATTACCGTCCATGGATCACTGGCAGAGGCCTGCACACAGTGGACTCAGATGAGAGAGGGAGAGGGAGAAGGAAGGAGCGAGGGGGAGGTCAAAAAGGTACCATTGAGAGAGAGAGGAAAAAAACCCAAATGGGGGAAAAGGAGAAGGGAATGAAGAGAAAAGATGGCAGAAGGAGCGGGATATTATTTCACGCAGTTATTATAATGAAGTCATTCCGCAGCATTTGTGATGACGGAGGATTTCTAAGTAGTAGCTACGTTAAACCGCTTGATGGATTCGATGTAAATATAATCACACACACGTGCATTTTTCTAGTTGTGACAGATTTGTATGGAAACGTGCCTCAAACCCACAGAATTATGGGTACTAAAATAAGGAAGGATTCATGGATGTGGCTTCACTTCATTTGGGAATTCAACTTGACTTCAAACATGTTTCACATTTTATCTGTTCAGCTTCTGACTGATGAGATGAGGATGGATGAGGGAAATATTCAAAACAATAGCTTGATATTGAAAAGTCATCGATAAAGGACAAAGGGGCAGTCACTATATAATAAGCCAATAGACCTGCGGTGAGGGATGTTAGTGAATGATTGCAGATAGTGATAAATGATTTTTGGTCTCCATGCTCTGTAACTTTTCTTCAGAACGTAAGCAGAGGTGGGTAGTAACATGTTACAAGTGACACACATTGGTTTAAAAAAAGTAGTTTCACTGAGGAATTGATATTTAAGTATAATTCTACTTCATCTTTGCAACATTTCCCATTTATATCTTTGTTACAATGGGAAGAGTAGTCAAGCTGTCAATCCAATCTGACGCTCTACACTAAAAGGAGAGTGCTGTTGTTTGAAGACATAAAGTGTTTTATTTCTATAAGTTAATGAACGGACAAGTCACTGCATTTGGCGCTCTGCTGCTCCAAGAGACTGGTGCTCTAAATAAATGAGCGGTATTCTGCCTGTGCTCTGAATTTACGAACCATATAGTTATTGCCGGAGTGCTGTCATTACAAAAATGGCCGTCTTAACAAAGCTTGCACTGCAAAGATAAACATATTTCCACAAATGTCAATTGAGTTAATTATGACTAGTCGTCAGAACGAGTGAAGCCTGAAGACGTCACTGCAAATCTCAAGGTGTGCTCATATGACAACAGAAGTTGTCACAACGCTACTGTCTAATCAAGCTGTTACCTCATTGGAATCAAACATGCCACCAAGGTGACTTTTGTCAGACTCGTACTTCACTGGTTGCACAACAAACGGAAACATAAAGATATTGTAAGATCCAAAGTATCTGACCTGTGGTAACATGTAGACCTACACAAAGTATTAAGCTAGTGTGCAGGAATTGCTTTTAGAACTGCTGTATGAAAGCAATATAACACTAGAGGTCATACTGTGGTGCTGAATACCAACACGGCTGTGATTATGTTTGGCATGAGGCCACACTGCCTCTCATGTGATATTGCTTTTGTTTGATAAGCCTACCTGCTGTTCTTCATTGAGAAAAAAAGTTTTATCAGCAAGTGCTGCTTTTCATTTTGCACTGGCCTGCACACCCTAAAATATATTTGAATAGAAAGTAACTTGTACTTTGAGCAATTTATTAACCCCGTGTTTTTATTTACTTTCACCTGAGTCATTTTTATGAGAGTAATTGTACTTTTTCTTGAGTATAGATTTTCAGTAGGCACTACTTTACCCACTACTGATAGTAAGTGATATTTCCACATTTATATTAAATGTGTCTGCAAACCATTTATTGTCAACATATTTATTTATTCATTTATTTTCATTAATAATAATAAAGATTGTGGCCGTGGATGAGTATGAAGGATCATCAGATGCCAGGACACTCCGCAGCAGTATAACACTCTGAAAAAGAATTTTACAGCTCTGGAAACTTATCAAAGTGATTCTGTCTTTTGGGGCGCCCACTAGCTCACCTGGTAGAGCAGGTGCCCCATGTACGAAGACCCTGTCCTTGCTGCAGTTGAGAGTATGATTCAAACTCTTGCCCTTTGCTGCATGTCATTCCCTCTCTCTCCCCATTTCACATTAGACTTTCCTATCTAATAAAAAAGCAAAAATGCTAAAAAAAAATGGTAAATGGTAAAAGTACTCTGTTCATGATACAAAGCAAATAATCAAGATTTGCGCAATTTCATGTGTGTGATTTGCCGGCGCAGCAAGTTGCCAGATGGCGTCACATTTCGTTGCAGCAAAAGTTGAGCCTTGACGACCCTGCATATTTTTTAGGGAGCCTGCTGCATCACATTCAAATGAACCAGGGGGCTGTGTTTTTTCATACAGAGCATAAGCCCCTTGTGTTGCAGCGCTGCATGAAAAAAAACAACAAAAAAAACAAATTTTCACAATCAAAAGTTGTCATTATTTGGTTACTTCTACTAATCTACTGTAGTAATACATTATTTATTAACCATTAATAAAGGTGCTTGTTACAGTTTATAAACCTCATAATTTCTTAATTATAAGAAAGTGATGCAGACAGAAAGACAAAACATCAATGCACAAATGAAAGCAAGACATGGTGAACACACCTCTTGAGGACTATGCAGTTGTCGTCACTCAGGGTCTTGTGTGAGGCGCAGCAGTGTGGCAGGTTGTACCGGCGCTGACCTTTCTGTTGTAACAACCCCGGTATAAAGGGAAGTGCCACACAAAGAGCTCTATTAACAGAGAAACCAGATATAATGGGGAAACAAGATGGGCCTTTAATGGGGACAGGCAGGGCTGTCAGCATGCATAATGTAACAGTCGTGTTAAAACAACACTGGGCTCTATGTGCTCCCCCTCTACACACACACACACACACACACACACACACACACACACACACACACACACACACACACACACACACACAGACAACCTTATATGAGAGACCCAAGTTATTAATTCACACATTGGTCTTCATCTATGAAATATTCTCCATGCACGGCGCACATTTCTCTTGCAAGGATGGGAATCATTGTTGTGTGTAATTATGAAGACAATGTTCGGAGGGATTATCAAAGAAGTAAGGGGGAAGATAAGAAAGCGGCAGATGAAGAGGGTGCGGGGACAAGAAGAAAGGGAAGTAGAGGAGGATAGCGAGAACGGAGAACAGAGGAGGTGGTGAGAATGAAGGGACGAGGACGGAGAGAGGAGGGGAAAGATTACCCCCTTCTCTCTGTTTGTCGAGCTATCGTTCCCTCTCCCTTCTCCCTCCTCCCCTCGCCCTCCTCCCTCGTTCCTTCTTTCTCTGTATTAGCATGATAAAGACATGGTGGAATAGGGCAGCCGGCAGGTCTTTGGACACGGAGACAATGCTATCGCCAGAACAGGCGTCTACAGCAGGGGAACAGCCACCGAGGGACTATACACCAACAGCACACACACACAGCTGCATACATGAACACACACACACATGTACCCACTGATACAAACCCATGTAGACAGACAAACATGTAAACACACACACAGAACTGTGGATTATAATGCCCAGGAGGACTCGAACAATAAGAGGTAACATGCAATCAAAGACAGCAGAGTCTCCAAAACTGCATGACACAGAGAGATGGAGGCGTAGTATCATACAGTCGGAATATCCCTTTAATGGTGATCTTAAGCAGGGCGAAAATGAAGAAAATCAAATATCATGATATTTTGGACCAAATACCTCAATATCAGTTGTAACAAATTCTAGGGTTGACTTGACTTGGTTGACTATTGTTTCTTTCACAAAACACAATGAGACTTTTAAATAACCATCAACAATATGGGCATAATGACAAAGTGGCTAAAGGCAAATAATAGAACAGCTAGAACAGTCTGGAAACTTTAGAAAATGGCATCACTTTACTGTAATGCAGCTTCAAAACCAGGAAAATGCAACACTAACGATATGAAGATACTCAAAATCTAAGACAATATCTAATCTCATATCATGATAACGATATAATATAAATATATTTCCCGGCCCTTATCTCAAGCACATGGATAAAACAGTGTCTATATAAACAGTAGAGCCATCAGGACGGAACCACATGCAGAACAGGTGGGACGTACTGATGGCATGTTATGCGTGCAACCCACTGAGGGAGATTTTGAAAGTGGCTGTTAGCAGTTAGCGGTTAACTCACAGAAGAAGCACAACTAAGAATGTTAATGTCCCAAAATTGGGAGACCGATGACATTCAGGAGCTCCTCTCTTTCTTAGCAGAGGAAGAGATAAGCTGCCATATAATTGGGACAGTAAATGATTGTAATTGCCACATTTTGCCATTGTTTTTGTTTATAAAGCACTGCTGATGTGTATGTTTTATGTCACACAAGAGGCCAACGCTGTGTTGTTATGTGTCATGCCTGCCCCACCTCTTTTGATTCCGTGATGCTAGGATGCTGTCTATGGTCACACACTGGAGCTGAATGATGCCACTGTCATTTGGTTCTGTGCAAAAATGTTTTTTGTTTTTTTATGTGTAAATTTGTTGATGTACTTAAGTGCTTACTGAGCACAATGATGTCACTGCATACCATAGAGAAAGTATGGAAGTATGATATATACACTGTGAAGTTATTTTAAAAAAGGCTCAACCAATCAGCACTGACTATGTTTACATTCAGAAAATATTCAGATTTTTGCTCGTATTTCAGTTCAGTATTCCTACTGAACTGTGTTGAATGCAGCTGTGCATACCTTGATTAACATGGCCTAATGTGTCGTTCATCATTTGCTTCTTTACATCAACACAGGATTTTTCCTACCGTTGGTGGACTTGTTCTACTGTGCATCTTTCATACCTTCACCAACCTTCTTGAAAAGTTCCACTTTGCAATATTTGCACATATAAAAAACACAAACCTGCTGATATCAAAGTCTTTCATACTGTTTAAAAGAAGTTGTGTTTCTTCCTCTGACCAGAGGGGCTCGCAGCTCTACCACAGTCTTAAAAACAGTTGGCTAGTTGTTTTGTGTACAACGCATACAGCTGACCATAAACAAGCAAGGCGCCATGTGTCACAAACTACAGTAAAAACACAGATTCAGATGATATTCCAAATGTGCATTTCAAAGACTGCTCCTAAAACCTGACTATTGCATATCCCACATCTTGCTACATTCGGATTGACACCTAATTTGGAATATTGAGATAAAATATGCTGTTTACATGACCTGTATCACATTCAGAGTATTGTCATATTCAGAATAATAGTGGAATAGTGTGTATGTAAATGTGGTCAGTGATAGACTGCAACAAAGTACTGTCTGTCTGTGTTGTTCCGGGAACATCATTAATCAGCACATCAATCAGCAGCTACTCAGGATAATCACTGAGATGCACACACAAACCCACACACACATACACAAACCTATCCTCAATGGATGATGCATCCCTACAGATCTGGAACGTTCTCCAGGTCAGTCCTGGAGCCACAGGCCTTGCGGGACGCCGGCCCACCCCACCAGAGGACCTCCAAACTGGCGCACAACTCTCAGTTCACCTCCCCTCTTTTTCTAAAGGAAAAAAAACAAAACATTATGGGTCATGGCAAATATACACACACACACATTTACACTCACACACATACTGTACCATGTGTAAACTGTACGCACCAGCATGGATCACGGCCAGCTCATGAGCCTGTGACGGTCGTCCAACCATAACGCACACACACACACACAGGCCACACGCGACACACACTTTCTGTAAAAACATACAGAACTGTACAAACACTGCAAACACATGAGCAGGAACGAACGCACACGAGAAAATTCCATCTTATGCTTTCAAAGGCCCCATTCAGTGACGGTCATCAGTGATTTTCAATCTGTAGCTTGACTGATGCACTGTTTGCACAGTCAGTCGCCAACAAAACGGCAAAAAGCTGCTGAAAAGTAGTTTGATGGTGAGATGTTTGAGGCTGGAGAAACAAATGTGCCAAACAACTTGAGAGGAAAATACTTTTATTTATTACCGACCACTAATTTTATCTAAATGCAGCAGTATAAAAATTTTTAGATTTAAATGACAAATTGATAAAAACAGATGTGACAGGTCACCAGGCTGGCTCAGAATATGAATGCCTATCCACAGTGACACATTCACTGTCAGCAGATTATAATAATCAAAAAGACAAAGCTATCCACAAATCATCCACTGCCTTTATGATCCTGATCACCTTTGAATAAGCACAGATATCCTATTTATGCAGCTAAACCAACTTGCAGAAATATTAATCCTGCAACCAAACCAAAGCTGTAGCAAAAATTCCAAATTAGGGCAACGGAGCAGGTAATAGTGAATAATACTCTCTCATTTTCCAAATTCAGTGTTGAGAGAGATGAATGACTCCTCTGTGGTTACACTGTACGTCTGCCTGGTGTTCACAGGGCTCTCCAACAGATGGGAACAAAAAACAGTGAACCAGTGTTAAGATGAGTTGTTTTAAGATATTAAAATGATAATTACAAAGGACAATGACAAACATCTGATGAGATACACAGAAACGTCTGTTGAGGAACAAAACGTGGACAGAAAACTGGAAAATTAATCAAATGATAAACAAACTTGTTATGATTAAAATTAAACTAAAGCCCTGCTCATGTTGGACTGTCCATGGTAATTTATTCAGATTTTATTTCCAGAATTCTAAAGTTTATATGCAGCATTTTAGGTTATAGCCTCTTGTGATTAACAGTGCTTTTCCACATTTTTATTGTGTATTTAGTTTTACTGAACTGTACTGTTGTTGGTTTGTAAGTGATATTGAAATTAATTTAAATTATTCTACTTTCAGTTAATGTTAATCATTCAGGAAAAAAGAACAAACTGCCTGTACAGGAGATTAACAATTAAATAAATGAGATTTAACAGCAAATGCCTTTTATTTTCTGCTTATTGAACTTTCTATGATTTTGAGTGCAAAAAGTGAATAGCACATCCTGGCTCCTCCTGCACACGTGTTCTTTAGCAAACACTGAACCCAAGGTTGGCTACTCCTAATATAATTTATGTGTATGGAAAAATGTGAGTAACTTTGGACAAAAGCTTAATTTCATGTAATTTACTACAAGAACAGACAGTGAAGAACAACTGGAAATTATAATCAACTTCTCTACAAGTAGAGAAAAAGAAAATCAAAATTGTAATCAGTTATTTGTTTGTTTGTGCTAATGTCTGACATAAATAATAACATTTTTGGTTCGTTTGATCCATGACCTGATGAGGAGTCCCCTCCTGGCTCAGTTTGGGAGGTCAGCAGCTCTCAGCTGGATTTCACTGCTGAGTTATGTGCTGTCGGATCATTTCTCTCTGCAGGGAGAAAGGAACATATCCATGTCTGGTATTTCTCAGAAGACCTGTAAATTTTGTATATTGTCATCAAATCTATCTGTGTTTGTTTTTGGCTGTTTACATTTAATCTGCTCACGCAATATTTTAATAAGATACATTTTGTTTAAAGACATTATTAAATAATCCGTAAAGAAACAGATTTTTTTGTGAAATCATTCTATGAAGTGACACAGACTTGGCATCATCACACAAACAAAATGTGAAACATTGCTCATGACTGGGTATGTAAACTGCATTATAGAAGCAGCAAGAAAGAACAAATTTGCTCCACATATTAATATATAAACCACTTCCTGTTCAGCGCTAATGAAAATTCAGAGTAACAAATCTAATGTAGGCCTAATACAGAAATGTATGTTTTGACATTGTATGAGGATTTATGAAGTTATGAAATTTCCACTGTATCAGGTGGCCTTAACACAGGCATGCAAAGTTACCCTCTCTGTTTGGTTTGACAGGGTACGCTTAAGAACATTTTTGTTGGGGGAAAAAGAAAAGAAACTGGTGGAAACTGGGAAAGCTGCACATCAGGACTTTTAAAAGAAATACCAAGTAAAGCACCAGCTCAGTTTCTCTCTGAATTTGTGTTATTTTAGGGTCATATGTTGTAAGATCTAATCTCTAATGTTTGGGTAAATAATATAAAATACATAACAATAATGTGTATATAGCATACTGATGAATATATACTCTCACATTATCTGGTCCATTGATGGTAATTTCACTTCAAAGCAGCAACAACGCCATCATCCCCGGTTCAGTTTGGATGTGAAATTAATGTAAAGATTGCAGCTTTAAATATGTGGGTTCAGACTGGCACAGGGTTAGGTCAATAATAAATAGCTGGTCCTCACAAACATAGAAAATCAATCAAACTTGTGTGTGATGGCACGCGGTGGGCAGAGAACACACACCTGTCCGTCAGTCAGTCACAGCTGCAGATAAACACCGCTTTCCTAGAGGGCGGTGATGATGATGGACAGGCAGAGGATAGTGTCAGTCATCCCACACTGTCTCCTTTAGATGATGTCATTGTGCTGCCTGGCGCCTTGCTGATGCAGCAGATACAGAACGATCAAAGGAGGAAGAGAGAGAAAGTGAAAGGCAGCTTCATAACAGAGAGGGATAGAAGATGACAGGAACACACAGAGGGCGGCTGAGAAAACGACTGAATGTTGATGATGTCTGCATGCATGTATTTATAAGTACAGACTTAGGTGTTCATCTGTGCAAATGTCTAACAGTAAAAGTACTTATTATGTAAAATGGCCCATTTCAGAATCATTTATATTATATTCTTGGTTTAATTGTTGATACATTAAAGTGTAACTTTCCCAAGTGACTGATAGAAACAGCAGTTTTTCAAACTGGTCCAGTATTGAGCCGGAGCGCTACAGCCAGCAGCAGCAAAACAGGCTGTAATGTAATGTTAAAGAGCAATTGTGCGTCATCAGTTTACACCTGCTACAATTGCTTGTTTTTGCCACTGACAGGTTCAGATTGACTATAAAGTTGTCTGACAACATTTTAGAAAGGATCCCTACTGAGACAAACCTTTTTGTTTAAGATTCTTTTTGTTTTGAACCAGAAACAGCCCCAATATTGCTGATGGCAACCCCACCACACTCCATCTAAATAAAGAGTCATACCTCTCACTAAAGGTATCATGAAATGTAGTGGAGAAAAAAATTACAATATTTGTACTTAGATGGAGTGAAGGTATAAAGTAGCAGAAAAATGGAGATACTCAAGTGAAGTGCAAATACCTCAAAACTGTTCTTAAACTACAGAACTTGAACTTATGTTCCACCACTGATGAACTGAGTGCCTTCGTCTGCACCGGCACAACATTTATAGAAACATAGTCTATGAAGTTTTACTTATCCTTTAAGCAGGAACTTAATACTCCAAATTGATGGTGTACATTCTTCAACGGTGGCCAGGGCTGATTTTTTTCTATTTTTAATTTTTAATTTGAGATCCACCATCGTTAAACAAAGTCCTTTCTTATCTCTGTGTTTTTTGTTTGTTTGTTTGTTTTTTCTGTTTAGACTATATATTTCATAAATATATTTTCAGTGTTGGGAAAGTTACTTTTGAAATGTACAGTAATAGGTTACAGATTACTAGTTACCCTGTTAAAATGTAATAAATGATGTAACTACATCATCAAAGTAAAATAATTTCTTTGGTTTTGATTACTTTTAAACTGGGAAATAAACTACTGCACGGCAACAGAATGGATGTTGTACTGTATACCAAAGAATACAGGTCCACTCAGATGTCACCCCTTTTCACCAAAATTTTGATTTGAAACTGTAATGTTATTATATCTTTTTCTGTGTAACAGATTACAAGCACATTTTTGTAATTTAATTACATAACTCCATTACTTATATCTAGTAACTCCCCAGCACTGTATTTTATCATATTGCAAGTCTGTCTTTTTTCTATTCTGTTCAGTGTGTATCTGCTTGCTGCAAACTCAACACTTCCTCCATCTGTTTTACTTTGAAGGAAGAACTCAAGTAATTTAGTTTTACGATTCCATAAAGTTCGGGACTTCACAAGAGAAGGGTTTTAAAAGGAATCGGTCAAAATGGAAGCTACAGACGTCAAAATATCCGCACTGTTAGCCTCTCATATGGGCTCAGCTCCAAAAACAGTAGATCATACATATCCCATAAGGCAACCCAGTAGCATTGTTATTTAGACCCTCCACATCACCAGTTTGTTATGCAGGATTTGTTAAGTCTCAAGCCCAAATCAAGACAACCCTCAAAACCTCACCAGGGTTATATAACCTGGAAATCTTGAGTGAATGTTAAAGAGGAGCTAAACTGTATTCTGTTGTTGTTTGTTTTGTTTTATTTTGTTTGTTTTTTTAAAAAAAGGTTTCATGCTTATAAGATTCCTCCTGTAAGAGTGTAAACTGCAATAAGCAATAATACACACAAAGGTGTTCTGAAATTAAAAAATGGTGGAGGAGGTGCAGAGCACCACAATCCACCAAAGCAGAAAAGTGTTTCCGCCTCCTTAACTCAGTCTATTATTTTCACAGCATCAAGTAAAACCCCCTGTTACTATGGTTACCCACATTAATATATGTTGCTCTCAGTGTTTAATTTCTTTTTGGGGGTCCTTCATAAGATTTTAACAGATACTTGCCAGCCAATCAGTAATTTACATTTTCTATGCCATAAAGACATTCAAATGGGTATGAGGAATTTTTTTTTCTCCACTTTTTTGAGTGTATTTGGGACCAACCTTTATTTGTTTGACAACGATTTGAGATATAGAATTATATTGTAGCTCAGCATTGATAAAAACATTTTGGTTCACACGCGCACACACACACACACACACACACACACACACACACACACACACACACACACACACACACACACTCTTTTTTGGACTCTCACTACATTTTCGCTTCTTCCTGAATCGCCCCTCCACTCTGAGGTGTGTTTATATGTGAACAGGAAAAAAGGTATTAAAGTGTGATAATTGGAGATCTCATCCCCAACACCTGTCATATCACACAGTGTTCCCCTCTGCACACACGCACACACAGACACACACAGACACACACACACGTTCCAGATTATCCCTCTCTGATACGTTACTGTGTTCACACAAAGAGCGTTTAAAGCATGTCTATCCCAAGTGCATGTCTCAGGTCCTTGAACACATACACACACGTTCACACACAAACAGATGCAAACATGCAACTGAAGTCCCAGAGCTGAGTAGATATCAGACAGGCATTACAGCTGTCATTATCACATGTAAGGGGGTTTGCGTGCGTGCGCACACACACACACACACACACACACATACACACACAGACAGAGATAAGTATGTTGGGTAAGAAGGCTTTCTCCTTCTGAGACATGGAGAACAGCAGGCTGCAGGAAAAACACTAACAAATACAGTCGCACATCTCTCAGCTTACTGTTCTTGCTAAACACATACACACTAAACGCACACATGCAGCACATACAAACCGCTCCTGCCAATCTGAAACACAACCTTAATCCATCTTTTATCCTTCCACCCATCTCCCCCTTTTTCCTCCAGCCCCCATCTCTCCCTCTCTCTCTCTGTCTCTCTGTCTCCCCGTTCGTTTTGTGTTGACGTATCTATTTCACATGGCTTTCGGAAATGGGATTGTCGCCTCAGTTTGATGTAGTTTGTGTGTGAAGGGAGGCCACCTATTTCATCTGCGGCAGAGCCGCGTTAATGCAAAAATCTTCAGCAGCGCAGGACGTTGAGGGGAATGAATCATGCTGAAATGCACCGAGAGAAGCTCATTGGTAATATAAAATAAATGTGTTTTCAGATGCTCTGTAAAGTCTAATTTCCAGTTTAAATGATATTATACTTAGATGCTTCAAAGAAATTCCAATAATGCATACAGGAAATAAGATTGTAAGGCAACATTTTTTCATTTATTGTACATTTTCCATGCTCAGAAATGTCTCTCCTAATTAAACAACATTTAGCTGAAGCTCTAAGTATAGCAGAGCCTATTCTCAGTCAGTCCCATACACAAAAATCATTTTGCATTAAACCTGCAGGCGGCTTTAAGAGAGGGAAAAGAAGGAAAAGGGGGGCAAGGCCTTAAACTCTCTTGTTAAGACGTTAATTTCTCAGCCAAGTTTCAAGTTTCTCATGTAATAACAACCCTGTGCTCTTTCTTTTTCCCTCCGTCTCTCTCCTGGGATAAAGCCCTCCTGACAACTATTTATCTGACCTCTGAACTTTGGGTTCCTGATCATGAGACCACAATGCCCCGGCAGCAGATGTAGGCACACAAACGCAGATGGAAATGAGCAAGAAAAGCAAAGAGGGTGGCCTTCCATGAACGTTGAGGAAAGAGGTGGTAAGAACAACAGAGGACACACAGTATATGTAGATGTAAGATAAAGGATAGAAGAGAGAGGAAAGCAGAAAAGACAAGACGAGAAAAAGACAGAAGTATAGTGAAAGATGGATAAGTTATGGAGAAGGAAAGAAAGAAACAGCTGTTCTTTAGTGTCCCTGTGAGGACATAATCAATTGTTTTCACCTGGGGAGCAATAAGTCAATGTCTCTCAGTAAAAGACTGCTTAACACATGAATGAAACATGGTTTACTCTGAAAACAATGCAACATGATATGACAACATATGGACAAACAGTAAATGATAGAGTGTGATGCCATGCTGATAATATAGTATATTAGGATTATATGAATATGACACAACATGATTTTATATGTGACAAAACATGTCAGGCATGATATGGGAAAATACCATACCATATGAAAAGACAATACAAGAAGATAAAATGTGATATGTAAGGGATAATGTATAATGAGCCGGTGAATACTGGGAAAATAACTCCCGACAGGGCACGTCGGGGTTATGTTCCCCTGAAGGGAGTTGTTTTCACAGTATTCACCGGCTCATTATACATTATCCCGCTTATTACATGGCTAATTATCAGTTAAATAAATAATTTGAGACAGAATATTGATTAATTATACGGTTTTTATTGATTTATAAATAAAATTGGGGGGAGAGAAAAAAAAACTGCCTAATGTATGTAAATAATGAAAATGAGATGAGTCCATTATTTTCTAAATAAGGAAACATCAGAATGTATCATCAGAGTTCTTTGTAAAGTAAAACAAGGAAGGCTACAAACAAGTCATCATCCACAAAGTTACTTTGCAGTCAGTTTATTGATGGTTTGCAAACACAAGTATTGTTCTGGTTTCATGTACCTTGCACACTGATCAGGAGCAGAGCCTGTGGCTGGCCTAGTTCTGCATTACATTCAAAAATCATTTGATATTTATTGGGCATGAAAGGATATGACAAAGCACATTATGTTACCTTGCAGTGCTTTGTTTTAAGTTATGTTAAGTGATTTTAGGAAAAGATTCAATAACACCTTACATTTCATTGTGTATTTTCACATTTATGTTAAGTTGCATTTAGGGGGAAAAAAAGATACCGGTGTTAATTTCGTTGATGAAAACTATGACGTAAACTTTTTGTCAATGACCTTTTCTCCACGACAAAAACATGACAATAATGAGCTAAAAAGAAATCTTGCTGATAAAAACTATGACAAACTCCATGCTTCAAGACGAGACTTGATGAAAATGTTAGTGGGGGACTACTGGACATTGAAAGCCAAGAATAGCCATGCTTGTAATTATCTTGATTATCCACATGAGCGACAGGCTGGTGAACTCCAGTAAGTAGTCTGCACCAGGATGTTTTGCTAGCCAGCAAAGACACTCCCACTGTTGCAGCATTAGCCGTTGGTGCGAGTTGTGTGCTGTAATCCAGCAGTAGATAATCAGCCTGTGGATGGTGGAGCCGCTGAATGGATTTGTGGAGTTCATTAGTTGCAGTGGTGGCTGTTAGCAGTTAGCTCCGCTTGTTAGCCACTGAATGGCAGCGGAGCAAGCAGCCAGCCACCAGACTTCACATGTGATCCCTGTGGGACTGCACTCAGTACTGCTGTTTGCTGTATGTGCGCATGCACATTAATAGCCTTTTGACTGACTAATGGGCACTCATGATTAAATGATGTATTAATTGTTTATATATAGGCGGCACAGTGTTACAGTGGCTACTATTGTCGCCTCACAGCAAGAGGGTTCCTTGTCCAAACACCCATCTGTGTGGAGTTTGCATGTTCTCCCTGTGTCAGCGTGGGTTTTCTCCAGGTACTCCAGCTTCCTCCCACAGTCCAAAGACATGCAGGTTAACTGGTGACTCTAAATTAGCCGTAGGTGTGAATGTGAGTGTGAATGGGTGTCTGTCTCTATGTGTCAGCCCTGTGATAGATAGATAGGGTGTACCCTGCCTCTCGCCCAGTGTCAGCTGGGATAGGCTACAAATGATGTTCAGCGATGAAATGAGCCTGAAAAGCTGCAAGTAAGAACAGAAGTACAGAGAGCTGTTGCTATATGGAGATGATACACCATCTGTTTCATTGCATCCGTCTGAACTGGCAGGTTTTTTAGAACCTTGCAGGCTGGCATATTGCATGTAGCTGCAAGTTTGAACTCATCTCATCATGACTCTTTGGTCTGAACTAGACATCATTCTCTGGTTTCTGACTTTAAAAGAGGGAGGAGGTCATGTTCATAAATATTGGTTGAACTTTTCTAGGCCGTGGAAATAACATATTGGAATTCTTATTCTAAGTGGTGTTCGCCTTTAAAATTGGGCTCTCTGCTGTTACTATGGCTGTTCACATGCCTTATGTCAGCAATGCTTTTAACTATGCTTCTTCTCAAAAGTATGTTTATTATAAGCTACTCTATTTTAATTATTTTAAGTAGCTATTATTAAGTGTTATTGTTTATTGTGTTGTATGATTTAACTGGTTTGCATACTGATTGTCTGTGTACTTTAACTTATTGTAGGTTTGTCTGTTCATGCTCACCATCACTGAAAATGAAGAACTCTCTCAACTGATTCCTCGGGTCCAATTAAAGGTTTGAACTGAACCGATTACGTTGCATTAGTAAAAGATTTTATAGGTATAGATAGGATACAGTAGCATACAATGGGACATGATAAGATGGCACAACACAAAATAAAATTTCATTTTGATACTTGTGCACGTTTGTGTAAACAGGAAAATAATCCGCACTTACAGTACGTTCAGGTAGTTGCTGGATGCCACCTGAATCACTTGAAACTTAAACACATGCTTTACTAACTGGACCCAAAAGTGCTTTCTTATATCCTTCACTGAGCTGCCATGGCAGGGCAGCAGGGTCTTCCTATTGCTTTCCCCCCTTCACTCCTCTGCTTCCCCTCGTCTCTCATCCTCACAGCTGAAGGTGAGAGGTCACCAGGTCTTCGGAAGCATCCTGTTTGGCGACGTTAGAGGGCAACGTTACGCTTGCCCAGCGGGACAACACCACACACACACATATCTCAAACATGACTGGTCAGTCAGTCTTCTTGGGGGAACTAATTGTTTTTAGATGAGGCAACTTGAGGAGAGGCTCCGGAAGGGAGGACAGGAGCAAAAGGACTGAGGGAGAAGAGGAGGAAAGCAGGGGGCTATAAATTAACGATGTGCCGGATATTCAGTTTCCACATGGGTTCTGGTGAGAAAACTGCAGACACTTTATCTCTTTTTTTCTGTCTCTCGGTGCCTCTTAACTGGGCCACACACACACTTCAGCCCAAAATGTATTGTGATGCATTTTCTAAAGTGTCCAGTTGTCCATCTAGGGAAATTTCAATGATACCCACCTCTAAGAGCCACTCTGCAAAACAAACCACTCAATAAGCTGGAGGTAATGGAGACTGCAGGTCAGGCTTTACAGCAATATCATTACCATACACACACTCACACACACGCACACACAATCCCATTGTCTGGGCAGTACTTATTACTGCCCATGCTAACAGAGTTTGTCCATAAGTGACCTTAATTAAGTGGCTAGCACCATTAGCTGCAGAGCTAAGAGGCTAAGAGCTATCCATCTGCATGTGAATGTGTGTGTTTTTATGATAATGGCTTTGTTGAGGTGTGTACCGGAATACTAACGACGGGCTGCACGCAACCCAAAATGGATAAATAGGCAGTTGAAGTTGAGCGTTGAAGAGGGGATGGTTTAGATAAGTTACTCATTGTGAGAAAGACAAAAATAGGGAGCAATGCCGAGGGCTGCTTTAAATGCAGGTTAGCCCCATTTACAAGCAGAAATGCACTCGCACACACAGCACTCACCGTTTTAAGCTCCATTCAGATTGCCCTATCATTTTTCATTAGTTATGAAAACAAGGAATCTAATCCCATCAGGTACCAAATAATTGTGTCATTGAAATATTAATCATGACACAAAAAGAAGAGCTACTGTATGTAATCACTGCTACTGAACAAATCACTTACTGTTGTTCTCAGATTTAGTGTATTTGGTTTGCGTCTATCCTTCTATCCCATTAACAATAATCACTATTTAATGTAATCATCAATTGTTCCTTACCTGTCTTTAAACTGTGGCTTTATCAATGATTGTAGCAGCATCTTCTGCTTCTTCAGCGTCGCTGTTGTTGATGATGTTGCTGGAGCTAATGGATTCTCGCCCTGCTTGCTCGTAAAGCTGCTAAACTGGGGTCACAGGGTCAAAGGTCACTGCTTCTCCTTTGATGTGACCCTGACATCCTGGGAGGAAGAGGAAATGGACAAGGAAGAGGATTCTTCATGGATTATTGCTTAAACACCACACACATTCATGTTTGTGAATGGACGTGTAAGCTGCACACACACACACACACACACACAGTTAGGTGAGGCTCTCAACATGTCTAAATAATCAATCACAACACTTTCCCTCCACTCACACACAAGAATTATGGTTTGCACACACACACCCTGAAATTTAATTATATAGGCCTACTCTGCCTAGGTGGAAATTAAAATATTTGTAAAACTGGCTACTGTGTACATATTTTAAAAGAAGCTAGGATGAAATTGTATTCATTTTATTGTGTCATTCCCCAGCTCGCAAGTACTCACTTGACACCACAGATAAACATAAATTAATATAATTAATATAAACCAGAGGAACCAAGACAAATATGAGATGATCATATTGACAGTACACATTTCATTTCAGGTAGGTAACGTCAGCTAACAAACGAATCATTATCAAGCTTCATAATGAGATGTCTTCATCGATAAGGTTAGTCAGTGTTGTTGAGTCAAGTTGGTTACAGACATGTTTAGCTAGCTGACGTTGCCAGAAAGCTGTCAAGTATTGCATGTAATGGCTCATTTTATCTGTTTTTAACCATCTTTGTGCTAAGCTAAGTTAGCTCGCTGCTGGCTGGAGTTTCACAGGGTACAGTTAAAAGTAATACAGATCTTCCAATCTAACTCTTAGCAAGGAAATAATCTATTTTCCAAAATATCGGACTTTTCCTTTAAGCATGTTACCATATTCAGTTAACAGTTTACAACACTTTAAAGTTTTTAACATTTTTGTTTGAAAGTTCAAAATAAGTGTTCATAAAATACTATTTACTATATATCATGTTTTCGTATTGTGTTTGCCATGTTCACCATCTAAGTTTAGAATTTTACCATGCAAATCTTTGCTAATGAGACATGTAATTTAAAGAAAATTATATTTTAAACAAGCCTCTAAACACTTAAGTCAAAACATTCACAGGAAACAAGCAGGAGCGCGTGAACTTTCTCTCGGCAGAGGATGAGAGGATGGAGATTGAAAGGTGTGCAATGTGTTTTTCTCATCGCGGGGCTCCTCTCAGCTGGAGCTTCTAAACATAGAAACACTGTTGCTTCAACTGCTTAAACAGCCTCTGTGCAGCACTTCACACACGTTCTCGGCTCACCTCTCACCTTCTTCTTAAAACTAATTCAGCATATTTAAATTCATTAGTGGAGCAACAGAAAAAAAAACTCAGAGTGCTTTACATTACACAGAAACAGATGCACATGGGTTCAGACACACACACCAACCCTAAAACACACACACACACACACACGCTAAGTGGGGCAGATTACATTCTCCCCAGGACTTGACTTGCATTAAAGTTTAAATGTGTTCAATTTGGACGGTCCCAATATTAGAGTGGAGTATCATTACCCACCTTATTGGATGAGTCTGAGCAGAATAGATTTCTACTGATGAGATGAAGAGGCCTCGGGCACACACACACATACACCCTACCTCATGCTCTCTCTCACACACATACAGACACATGGACATGTGGAGGGATGAGCTAAACTGTGTCCTTTGTGGTGCTATTTTTGTTTTTTTTTGCACACCAGAGTGATTTTACAAAGTTACATATATGCTTGCATATTAATAGTTAATATTCAATCAAATAGCAACAAATGTCACTTTTTGAATGGTATAATGTGACATTTCTTTGACTTTTTAACACTTGAGGATACAATTTCTATGATTCTGTCAGAAGTATACATTAATACAATGCAGTTGCACTTTCACCAAGTCCCACCACCTTACAAAAGCCCTACCCATCAATTATCAATGATTCTCAATTAACAATTTAATCAGAACATCACTCACAAGTGTCACAGAGGCATCCATCCCTGCAAACCTCACTGAATCTGACCTCTGTTACAATGCCGATGCTGATGTTAATAATTAAACCAGATATATACAAGGTGGTAAACATGGAGTCAACATGGGTGGGGACTAAAAGTTACAAGAGCCGGGTGGGGCTGATTAGCATTCACAGTTCAAGTCATTTTTACAATAAACAGGCGAACCACATGCAATGATAATTTGTTTGTTTGGCAATTTGTTTAGTTTTTTCATGATTATAATGATTATAATGCATTTTTTTTAAATTATATTTTCTATCATTATCCTGGGGGGACATTTTGAGCATATTTGAAAAGGGGGTGCACATAATGTAATTACTGCCTTTATAATATATGTTCGAATAACACATCCAGATCACTTATTTTGTTGTCTACATCAGCTTCTTTTTATTGCTTGTTCAATCTGTCATTGAGTCAAAGCATCACTCTTTTGCGTATTGTCACTCTCCTCACCACCACTATCCACTCTCCTACCTGAAGCTTTGTCTTCTTTATCCCAATAAATAAGATGCTTTTGGACCCAACTCTCCGAGCTGTCCCAACCTGAACAGATGTACACACAAACAGACACCAAATTATATAGACCAGAATATCAAACCATGTACTTTGTGAGTACAGAAAGACTTTCTATGGTACTTCTCGTTGCCAGGGCTCATACCTACACCCTATTATAATTTTTTTTGGCTCTTCACAGCAGTGAACAATAGAATATGCCCTCTCTTTTTTCCCCAAAAATCACAGTGTTGCCTCTCCAGTTCCTGTCTGTCCACTTTCACAGATTTTGTATTTGTGGGTTTAATGAGGAGAAGTGTTGCACTATAATATCAGTGTTTCTGTGGTTGGCTTGTTACTTGTTGTTACTGCCCCACTAATTAAAAGTGCCATTTGAGTTTATTGGAACGCCAAAAACTTTGGTCTTATAATAAATTATTCACCAAAGCTTTAGTGCTTATGCTGCTGTACTTTTATCTTCTTGAGTTTTAGACTTTGAGAGTGAGGATTTTTTTTGAAAATTAAGACTCTTTCTGACTGAAAGTCCTCACTAAGTTTAGAGTTTTGTTTGCTTATTAGGATTAGGGCTGAGGTAAGGCTCATCAACTAAAGTACAGAAATATAAAATGGGAAAACATACTTATGTTTGTATTGTTTTAGTTTAGTCCTATTCAGTGAACAAAAGTCAAAAATGCATGTTTTCAGACACAGAAATAACAATATAACCCATGACATTTAAACATCAGCTTATAGTAATCCTCTGGTGTTTTTATTCTCAAGCTATTTACAACAAATGCAGGTGCCATTTATCCAGGAATTCTCCCAGGTGTGAAAGTAGTGACGATTTCACAGCTGCTCCAGTGGTCATAAAAATAAAAACACATGCTTTTCCTCAAAGTCATTTGCACCAAAAAGCATCCATGGTAACACAACAAAATCAAGCACACAGGCCCTTGAGATGGCCAACAGCCCGTCATTAAAGCAGTAAAACACTGCAGCTCCTGGGCAACACTGTAAACCTGAGAGTAAAGTCAATACAGCGAGGTGTAATATGCATGTTAAATGCATGTCTGTGTGTTCACACCATCTTGCAGTTTCTGTGCTTTAATAGTTTAGTTGAGAAGGAGCTGACTGTTAATATAAATGTTAATACCGTAAGATTTGGAGGGGAAGGATTCATGCAGCTGTGAGAACTGATCTCCCCAATGAACACACACATGAACATAAAATCTTAGTTAAATCAGCAATTCCAAAAGCTCCATGACATGAAAAGGCAGTTAGTTAGCTTGATGGAGGACACTGCTGCAACAAACAGTGGCCATTTTTTAACAGAGATCATGCTGTAGGGTTGCTACAAAGTCCCTTTTCATGCACAGCGTAGGCCTCAAGTGTGACATATAACATACACATTGGCAGCACTTTATAAACAGTTACAATGGCATTAACATGGCAATAACAATCATTTACCATCCCTTTTATTTGGTGGTTGATCTTGTCCTTTGCTCAGAGGAGAAGGAGCACCCAAACAGAGCATCCTCCTGGCCACAGTTCTTCTTTGAGTTAGCCCCTAACTGCTAACAGCTATTTTTAAAATGTCCCAGGGTGGGTCACACGTATAACAAGTCATCAAAAGGTCACACATGTGCCATCCATGATCCTGTCCTGCCAGCTATCTCATTTAAACATTTAATTTCAGCACTGTTACTTCATTCCCAGCTCAGAGGCGTGTCACTCTGTCCCCCCCTATCGTATATTCAGAAAAGCAAGGCAGCATACAGCGTGATATTCCTGGCAGCATGCATAAAAGCATCAGCAGGGTAGCTGATGTCTACGCTAGCCCCTCCACTAGCTTTCCTTTTTTTAGGACTAATTACCACCAACTACAGCCCATTATAAAAGCTGAAACCTTTTTGATTTTAACCAAGTTAAATAACTTTTTTTTTTTCTTTTGGCATGCAACAGCTTACTTTCGACATTCTAATTTGGGTTTGGCAACAGGATGGTAGTCCGAACAGTCCAACAAATCCAAGTGGGGATGGCTGGTGAGCAGATCAGGAACAGGCCGAAACCCAGGAACATCTGACAGGAAACAGAATCAGGTACAGGTGCGGGTTCAGGTACAGAAGGTTGAAAAGCAAAGATATAAGCAACATTGACAATGTGGGAATGACTGGATATGGGTTGGTTATATACTACAAGGCTGATGAGTGAAAGTGGAAACAGGTGAGCAGGTGGATGGGGAAGCAGCACGGGGGGAGGCTGAATCTGTAATGACAGGAGAGTTAGTGAGGTGACAGGCCAAACACAAAGAAGACAGCAGGATGGACACTGGGAGCTGACTAAAGTTGTGACAGTCTGGCTGATTAATGAGACATTAATTGTGAAGTGTAAATGAAAAAGCTGATGATGATCAGCAGATCTTTGTGCTCTGCCTTAACTAAGTATGTATTTTTTTTAAGTGTCACTTTCTTTGTCTATATAAAGAATTAGAAGCACTGAAGTGAGTAAACCCTTGACAACGCTTGTTTAAATGTGAAATCCATAATTATTATGATCATACAGTTTAATATATGTTCAAGAGCGTCATGTATTTGTTGATGGAAAGAAAGTATTTTATGTGTTGCTCAACTTAACATTATTATTTGTAAACAAATCTTCAAAAACAGTTGTGTTGCTGTTGTCGTCTGTCTTTAAATATTAAAGAACAGTCAATCATTTTGACAGGTATAACAGTTGTTTATATTTTGTTCCACAGATTGTGTCTTTTGATATAATATAAAAACAACAGTGTCAGTGATTTTAATCAGTCAACATCTGTGAAATAAGGAAAACGAAAACAAGCAATGGATGACAACAATGACTACCATTCCTTCATAGGTGTAGATTTTGGGGGGACCCAGAGGACCCGTCCCTCTCAATATTCATAACCCAAAATCTACCCCCAATAAAAACATAGAAGCACTTAAAAAATGATGTTTATTTTGACAAAATTAAAGACATTTACATCCTAAATTGATGCACAAGAGACAAACTTGAAGCTGAAATTACAGGACGAATTCAGGAAATTAAGTGTCTGACATTCAAAATTTCCTGGAGGAGGACCCTGAACCCCTCGCTTCATATGTCTCCCCTCCAGTGTTGAAACAGAATCCATGCCTTTGCTGCAATGAATATAAATAACAATAATAACAGTAAAATTAATGTCAGTTCATAATATATTTACACACACATTTTAAATTGTAATGTGTTCGACAGTATAAACATTTTTATTTTCCTATCTTTAAATATACTATCCTATACTATTTAAATGTGCTAATGACTATGTGTAATATGTATGCATAAATACAGATGTATTAAGGACTGTAGGCTGGGAGTCAGTGTTACAAGAAGAGATCACAGTAAAAGAAACACACTGTGACAGATCAGTGAGGACTGGATAATACAGGCAGGAAGTCTTTACTAGGATAGAAAAATGAACTGTTCTCCGCCGTCTCTTTTGCTTTTTATCCACTTAGGACGGCAGTGAAGCTCTTCACCCTCCACCGCCAGCTTTGTCCTTCCCTCACCTCCGCCGCCTCCTCCACTGTCTCACACTCCACCTTTTGAAATAATATCTCCTTCATTCTCTGTTTCTTCCTCCCTATGCTCTCTCCTCCTCCCCCTCACCATTATCTTTTGGTCACCTGTCCCCCCCACTCCTCTTCTCCTTCCCCTCCTCCTCTGTCTGTCTTCCCTCTTTCATTTGTTCTCCACTCTTTCGTTCCCTCTCCTCACTTTGAGCGAAATAGATTTTCAATTACGTGCTGAGTGCCTGGAAGCTTCTATATTTCCCAACCTGACCCCAATACAGCCGAAGTGACACCCCACGCAACAGAAACACACGCACACACATATATATCGACGCAACACACACACACACACAGATACACACACACATCCGATACACTTCCGCCTCCACTTACAGCCTAATGGAGTGGAGGAGAGGCTGGAGAATGTCTTCAGTGTCCCGGACAAACCCAGTTAACTACTTGACACACACAACTCTCCAAGACACACACAAAAATGAAACAACACAAAGGGAAGTCTTTATTGACAAGACAAGACACTTTAAAGATAAAACATGAAAAGATAGAACTTTATTTACCCAAAAGCAGAGGAAAAAAGTAGCAAAGCAAAGTCGTAAAATACAAGTCATACACATTAAAGGCGAGGTATGCTTGAAACAAACATGCTCTTAAAAAAAAAAGTATTGTCGGACCATGTCTCAAGCAAAAATGTCATTAAGTTCTCACTCCCAATGATGAAAATGTGTGTCACATGATGCTAAATACTTTACATAGTTAAAAAAAAATCAATGCTGACTTTGGGTTTTACACAGGACATGAACAGCAGTGTCCTGGGTGGAAGTCCTGTGCTTGTTGATCCATCCACCAACCCTCTTACCCGCCCTGCACAGATGTTTTCATCCTCTATGTGTGCATCTCACACAGATGCTAAGAAGCTGCCTTGTGTGTCAGTATCACACACTGAGGGCCACAGACCAAGCTGCTGTATTTGAAGCCCTGGGAATAAGAGCAGGTTGAAAATGCTTATACCTGTTCTAAATGGCCAAATTGGTCAAAAGAAGGGCGAGATGCAGTGAATGGTACAAACAGGGATGAGGGAGTGAACTTTTCAGCAAGTTTTTCTTTAAAGACATGGATAGTACTTGATTATATGAGCAAAACACAACAGAAATAGTTCAGTTTAAAATTAAAAAAGATGGCAGAGGGAAAAAAGTTCAGATTCCCTCTTCTTTCTCCTCCGGCCAATCACTGCGCTAATCTGCATCTGTTTTTCAAAAAGTTACAAAAACTGAGGAACAACGACAGTGCCTCCTGATGATGGTGAAAGCAAGTCTTTTTGAACGACTTCTTGTGGTGTCCAGTATGTGCTGCGTCAGCCTGTTGAACGTCCAAGTGCTCATCAACCCCTGACTTTTCCCACTCGGCCACTTGCTGTTACCATAGGGTACTGCTCATGTTTCCAGCCTGTGAGCGATGAGAACCAGCTGAATCGGATTTCAGTCAAGACCTCTGCCAGCCGAGGCCAATAGTGCACTCACGTGCTCCTTAGATGTTCGTGCTTCAGACTTTGAGCGTTACGTTGTAATGTGGAAACAACATGAATGCTATCAAGCAGATGTTTTGTATTTTATTCCTCAGAGCACTTAAACAATATGTTAACAACAAGGAGCAAAGGAAACAGGTCAGATTGGTAACTTAGTTTTCAAACAACTCAGACACCACATGAATGTAGCACAAGGCTGCATAGGTAACTGGGACATCTGTTACATGCCCCTCGTAGAATCAGATCATTGGTCAGTGACATTTCTGTAACATCGTATTGAGCTTACATAGCCTACCTACATACAAGTGGGATGCTGAAACAGTGCATTATAATGAATAGTTTATCTTTATTAATGTAAACTGAAAGATGATGACTGGTAATGCATTGACGGGAGGTTTTGTGGGGCGGCAGCACTGACTGTCAAACATGCATGCACTATAATGAAGTGTCGCAGTGAAACTGACACCATATGTTGTAGGAATTATGAAAAACTTGAAAGGTTTGATATATTCAGTATCAAGTATCAACTTGAAGGAGCTGATACTGAGTGCAGAACTGGTCTGCCCATCTCTACACCAGGCTACTGAGGGACCGAAGTGGCAGATTTGACTCTGGACTTTTTATCCAGTGCCAAAACTAGACAACTACTCCCCCATTGCACCAGAAAAGACATAATAAGACAGTGGCTTGTTTTTCAAAACCAATTTGTGTGCAGTTTCCTCCACGCAGATCACAATGATTCTCTCTTGCTAACATATAACTGTTCAGGGCTCTCACATGCTTATGGATAGCCAAACGTACAGTTTGTTTTAATCAGTGTAACTTGGAAATAAACTCTTGTAAAGTGTCTTTTTGCATACAATACACGCACAGTGACTTCCTTTGTTCTTTGATTTTGTTCTTTTGTCTGTAAAGTCGCCTAAAACACCAAATGAAAACATAAAGTAACCAACAAATGTCACAGTTTCTCTGTCTGTAAGAGGTCTTTCAGGACAGCCACAGATTCTGAGCAACAATAAATGCTGCAGCGTGCTGAGTGGCACAACTGCTGTCAAGAGGCAACAAAACAGTGACAGCTGACGTTTCCCCCCCCCCATTGTTAAAAACTTGATTTAATCGTGTTCAAACACCTCATTTATTAAAGCTAATTCTGAATGCAAGACAACACTTTAAATACAGCTGCTTTATAAAGCTGGCTCAATTACCACACACACACACACACACATGCACACACATACACACACAAACTGATTTCATTAAGCAGTTTGCGCCTCTTAAACATGGCCTCTCCTGGGTGTTAGTGACCGGTTTTCCGTATTAAACAGAGGTAGAGGTCAGAGGTCAACAGCCTAATGCCTTATCTCTGATGCACCATGGCCAACCTTATTACTGAAGGCTTAGAGAACAAATACACACACACACACACACACAGAGGCATAAATGCATATATTGTTCACAGACACACAGTAAGCGCTCCACATTAAGAGTGCCGTAGGTGAGATGAGGACCTCAGGGCATGTTAAGCGTGTGGAGCGGCACACGCCAGCCATGTATACATCACACACACACATACACACACATACACACGGGGAGTTCCTCCTGTGCCTCATACTACCAGAGTTTCTCTGTAAAAGCAGGCAGGATACCACATAGGTTAGCACATAAAAAGCTTCCATTACAGCGAGTTAGAGTCTATTAAAAGAGCTTGTTCCCTTTACAGATCTGTGACGTGACCTTTACAACAACTTTACAACCAGAATGAGAAAAAAGTGGAAGACACATGAAAATGCATTTTGGATGGTTCTTATCAGAGAATCAGCCAAAAAACTACAAAAATGACTGCAACAGTAAAATATTTATCCATATGAACTGGAATAAAAAAAGACTACAGCAGTAATGGCAAAATATAAATGCTCTGACAATTTAACATGTTTAACATTTTTAAACAGTAAATTTTAATGATCAATCCACTTGCTCCAGACCACAAAACAATTTGATTTTCATTCATGATTCTTAGCATGAATTAAAGCAGTTATGTTTCCTGTAACTGCACTTAGAAGACTTTTGTGTTTGATGATTACAACATTTAAACATTTGGCGTATTTGTGAGTCATGTGAGAATCACACAAAGAGGAGATCACACTGAAATGTTAAAACTGTTTTTCAAATGATTCCTATGTGGGAATTAATCTATAAAGTCAACACTGACTGGGCTGCACAGTTGTTTAAAATGTGTGTGGGTGTGTGTGTGTGAGTGTGTGTGGGTAGGCGTGGTGCTGCTTTGTTAAGGCCTGAATGAGTTGTTGATGGGTACAGCAGCTTGGGTCTCTCAGGGGATGAAGGGGGAGGAGGAGGAGAGGGGAGGATGGGTAAGTTGATAATTGCAGGGGAACTTGGACTCAGTCTGTCCATGTGCAACCCACCCAGCCTCCCCCTGTCTGAACACACACACATACAAACACACACACACACACACACACACACGCACCAGCTCTCTCTTTGAAGGGGTGGTCCCTTGATTAGGCCACTTAAACACAGTGTCCCCCCTCTCTTTGTCTGTCTGGCTCTCTGGGCGTCTGTCACCCACAACTCTCCCTCTCCACGTCCAGCTCTCTGACTTCCTCTCTGTCCACTTTCATTTTTTTACTCTCTTTTCCACCTCTTATTTCTTTCTTTCCTCTCAGACTTCTTTATGTGTGTGTGTGTGTGTGTGTGTGTGTGTGTGTGTGTGTGTGTGTGTGTGTGTGTGTTTGTGTGTTGGGGGGGTGGGGCTCCTCTCAGGTCTCAGCTGCCGTTGTGTGTGAGGGTGAATTACACGCTGTAGCGAAGTGTTGACAGGAGCAGCTGGACATCAGTGGGCCGTAGCGCCCGGCTTTGTACGTGTGTGCGTGCATGTGTGTGTGTGTGTGTGTGTGTGTGTGTGTGTGTGTGTGTGTGTGTGTGTGTGAGAGCATGTGTATTGTGTGTAGCTGCAGACCACTACCCAACACAGAGCTGACACCTTCTGGCCAGCGAGGACAAAAACAGCCTGCTAGGTCTTGTTTTGTTATCTTGTTGTCAGAAAAGCCACAAAATAAAAGTGTCACGGTAAAATTAAAACTTTACTGGCTGAAATATTACAACAAGTTTAAAAAACAATTACACATGATCAAAATAAAACCAAAGGTCCAAATGAATAAAATATTCCATAGACAACACAGTTCTGTCAACACATTATTAAATACCTGTGTCACAGTTTTATAAGTCTGTATTTAAATTAAAAATAAATGCTTATCATGTGCTCTTAACTAAAAATGTTTGGCCTGCTCTGGTCCTGTGTAGATGCTGAAAATATTAAAAAATCTGGTTTAGTTGTTGTTTGTGTATTTAAGTGTTTTAATGATTTGATAATTGCACATTTTTGAGGTATTTGTAATTATTTTTTTGTACCTTGTAAGCTTTCAGAATTAGTGAACTTAACTCAGATCCTAATTATTTTTGTAAGTCTGCTATTGCTATTATTTTTTGTCGTTGTTGTGAGAGATGAAGGGCTCTTTTGGATACCTTCAAGCATAATAAGAGAAAAATTGTGCCAAAATATGGAATGAATCTGACAACAAACTGTACGTGAAATATTTTAAATATGAGTCTGAGTTGATGTGTGATGGAATAAAGATAATATAATCGTTTTTTTTAAAGGGGAAGGTGGGATGAAAACATTTGAAAGAGGAGAGAGGAAGAGAAACACAGAGAAGAGAGGAACAGAGAGGAAAGGTGGAGGTATGAAGTAATGAGTGTGGAGAAGCGTGCTGGTCTCTGGCTGGTCGTGAGGCCATGAGACAGAGTTTTGTCACTGCAATCTCACACTCTGCTTCTGTAATGACTCGCCTGGAGGCACAAATGATTTCCTCCACTGGTGTTCCTATTGCTGGAGTCACCACAAATTCAAGAGAAAGGTTTTGGCAGGGTGGGGTTGGGGTGGGTGCGAGCGGTGGGCGTGATATTACAGCTAAAACAAATGAATGACCTTTTTCATCTTCTTGTCTGTATGAATTTCTGGAATGACTCCAACTGAATTTGAATGTTTTCTTTTTCTAATTCAGCAAATTTAGCTTTCATTTCACGTTCAGTTTGTCGGCTGGTCGTGCCGTAGCTATGGTCTGACTGCAATCAATGTGCCACAATTTTCCATTCTCAAACCGTAAAAATAACACCTCATTCCACCTCTCTCTCTTTTCACCCGCCTCTTCTTGGCTCCTTCTCCTCCATCCCTCCTCTTGCCCAGGGACGTGTCATAAAGACATCATCATCACCGTTTGAGGGCAGAGGAAGAAAGCAGGAGTGACACAATGATCTATCTGCCAGTCACTTCTCTGTGGAGGAGCTGGTTGGAGGTGAATCGACACAACAGACAAAGCTGTGGAGGATGATGACGTGAAAACCAAATGGTGACCTCACCTCTCATTTGTTGATGCCTACAGGAAACATTAAAAAATATACATAGTGTTTGTTTTTTTATATCTGCCAGGAAGGTATTTCATTTTTTAAATTGTTCCCAAGGAGCTCTTTCAGTTTCCTGTTGTGTTGCATTAACATAAAAAGCACACTCAAAAAGTGTGGATTTTTTTTGCATACTTATTGAGTGGTATGGAACAGTATAGTTTTGGAGCCAGATTATTGTCTTAATACAGAAATATCAGTATTGTTGTTTATGTTGATTGATAAGGAAAAAGAAATTGTAGCGCAAAAGTGCCATGAATATACCATATATAGGTTTGTCTGCCAGAGAGCACTGAAAAATGTAAAATATATATATATATATATATATATATATATATATATATATATATTTAAGTATTCATGAAGTGTTTATTTGTGCTTTGAGTTTATGTAAAAAATAATAATAATAAAAGTTTGATTTTAAAATCTCTCACATGTCAATACTGGTATCATCCTCAGTATCATTCGGGCTATATTTAGAGTATTATGGGTCCAGCAGTACATTTTAAACAGTTTACAGTTTAAATCAGCTAACAGTCCTCTTATTCCCCACCTATTTCTGGTGCATTGCTTACATGCACCAGAAATTTACATTGCTCTCTGCATTCAGCAGGATTGTGTATCACGGTGCCATGCCTTAGTTCCAATTGCCCAAATTGCCAAAGCTCCATTAGTCTGAAAATTTCCACCAAACTGCAAACCCACTATTCCAAAAACAAACGGCCTTTGCTCCAAAGTCCTGTTTCTCTGAAAATACAAACTGCCTGCAGTTTCCCAGCACCATTTCAGCCACCAAATGTGGGTGTTTAAAGCCAAAACATGATCTTTTCTTAACCTCAATCAAGTGCGTTTTGTGCCTAAACCTAACCACACATTTAACCCAGCGTTGTTGACAATATTTGTTGTTTGCAGAAACATCATGCAAACATTTTTTCAGGCAATTGGGTTGTCTAACTACAGGGAGTGCACATTTTCTGAGAAATGAGACTTCGGAGCAATGGCCGTTTGTTTTTAGGCTGTCAGAGAAATGGGCTTTTGGTCCATTTGAACATTTCACAGACCGATGGGGCTTCAGAAATTTGGACCATCAGAGCAATGGGCAGTCCCGGTGTATTACATCTCCTGCATGCTCACAGATGTTATGACAGCATGAGAAACAAAAACGGTGGGAATTTGCTCATTGAAACATTTCTACATAGCACCACTAGTGGTCCACAATTCTTGTCTGTAAAAGACAAGGTTTGCAATATTCTACTCAACAATGAATTGATCTGACTAACATTAGTATTGTCTGTGTAGCAAAAGCCTGATATAACTTCTTCCTCTGAGGCTAAGAGCTTGATTGTTGTCCAAAAGCTATTAGAAACACATGAATAAGCCACAGTGTTGCACTGTAGTTTACTCTGAGTCAATCCCACACAAACTTTCCTGCTGGCATAAATACCATAGACTGTATGAAATAGTGGACGTAGCTCTGCGACGTCATCCATTGGTTTGTTTGTCCTGTTTTGAAACATTGAGTTCAGTATTTTGGTCGTTGCCATTTTGGTTTATTGGAGCCAGAAATGACCAAAGTAACCTTGACCTTAGTAAAATGTAAAATTCATCCCCATACAGGTATCATAAATGTGGCCATTAAAGGAACTGCAGTTTTTGGCACTTACGCATTGGACCCAGAGGTTGCTGCTTGGTAAGCAAATGTCTATTAATCCACATCTTAAAATATTCCCCAATATATGAACTATTGACTTCTGTTAGAGAATTTTTTGCTGAAAACTTTTTTTTTTTCTTAATTTAAAATAAAACCAAATAAATGACCTTGGGGCTGAGAGTGACGTGACAGGGAAGTGAGAAAGTATTTCCAGCCTCATAATTTAACATACCCCAATATTTCACTATAAAACACTTTGAATTAACCCCAACATAATCCTCCATATTTAGGACGAGTACCACTCTGCTGAAAGATCACTGAAGCATGTGGTAAACACAATGTGTGATGCCCCACATTTATTCTGGATATTTACTGTCTATAGCTCCAGCATATGATTTGGCAGGTGGGCAGGGAGGGAGGGAGACAGAGAGGGAGGAGGAGGAGGAGGAGGAGGAGGAGGAGCAGGGGTTGGGGGGGGGGGGGAGAAACAGAGAGTGGGAGAGAGAGCATATACATCACTTCATCCTTAATTAGCTGTCATCAGCTTCTCTCCTCAGAGGAACCAGAGACTAATAATTAATGATCAAACTCTAAAGTAGAGCCACTCTTATCCTCTCCCTCTCTCTCGCCTCCTCTATCACAGGAAGAAGAATTAACAAAGAAAAAAAGATAACAGCCGATTTGGTTAGAGAGTAATGAAATCTGAGGAAAAGCAGTGTTTGTCTCACAGTGAGCCAACAGGGGATCTTGTAGATTGAAAAAAATGACTCATCAAAAAAACAACAAAAATGAGGTAAGAGGCATTTCTCCACCCTCAGGTTACCAAGGTAACCGGTGCTCCCTGCCCTCCAGATTATCATTGCTTGTTTCATGTTTGAAAAAAAGAGCCATGAGCATCCTCTTTATTAGTCCAGTGTGCAGGATTAATGAGCCCCCCTTATCGTCCCATGATGTGAGGAGGATTCACTTTTACAAGACGAGAACATGCCAGGAAAGGCATAGCGATGTTTTAACAAAGCCTGTGTGCCTGTGTAGACAAGAGCAGCTAATTAGAGAGGGAACACAGTGTAAGTGGGCATATGTGCACTAGGGGACCAGTCAGCCAACACACGACAGGAAAGCGCCACGGGGGGGGGACGCAGGCAGGCAGGCGACTGACCAGCTCTGGCGCCAACGCGGAGCCGCCATGGAGGCATGTTATGGTATCAGCGCCCCAAGCCCCTGGCACACTTTCCTGAAGCCCTGTTTGTAGTGGCAGGGAGGGGTGGAAACTGCAGGCTTTACAGACCCCACCACAACCTGTCCTCTCTCCAAGACTGGACCCTCTCTGAGATGTGTGTGTGTGTGTGTGTGTGTGTGTGTGTGTGTGTGTGTGTGTGTGTGTGTGTGTGTGTGTGTGTGTGTGTGTGTGTGTGTGTGTGTGTGTGTGTGTATGCTTCTTCTTAAGCTCCTCTTAAGTGCTTTAATTGGATTATCCTTAATGAGTAAACAAACAACTACAGCAGCAAAAATAATAAGCAAATGAATAAACGTGTCAGGAAGCACTTCCTCATTCCTCTCACTGTCCTGCCCCCTTTTTACTCAACCCTTCGCTCATTTAGTTCCTCTCATGTGTAATTATCCCGATTAAGAATGATTCAAAAACACTGCTGCTGGTGTGTGTGTGTGTGTGTGTGTGTGTGTGTGTGTGGGTGTGTGTGTGTGTGTGCGTGTGTGTCACACTAGAATAAGACAGGCGTTCTTAAGTGGCTGCTTTGAAGTCCACGATGAGCCTGTGATTAGTCCTGTGATTCATTGACAAGACGACGAGAGAAAGAAAAGGAGGTGAAAACGACACAGGAGCTTGCGAGCTTCGGGGGAGATGGAGAGCAAAAATAAACAAATGGAGAATTTTGAAATGACATCTGTGAATATTATTAGAACATTAATCTGCACTGATGACACAGATGCTTAAGCCATCTCCCTCTGTTATTGCAGGGCAAAGAGGAGAGGAGAGGAGAGGAGAGGAGAGGAGAGGAGAGAGAAAAAATTAAGATGGAGAGAAACATGAAGAAGAAATGAGAAAAGAGAGGAGAGCGGAGAAAAGGGGAGCAGGGAGGAGATGAAAAGCGGAGGAAAGAGAAGAGGAGAGAAGTGGTGGAAGCACAGTGACAGAGGAGAGAAAATTAGGATAAAGGAGGAGAGGAGGCAAAGAAGAAGAGCAGAGACAAGAGGCAATATAATGAAAGTAGAGTAAAGGAGGGGAGGAAAGAAGAGAGGAGGAAAGGGGTGAAGAGAGGGAAGGAGGAGAGGAGAAAACTTAAAGGGTGAGAAACACGAAGAAGACATGAGAAAAAGGAGGGAGACAAAGGAAAGAGGGAGTAAGGAGAAGATGAGAAAGGAGGAAAAGCTAGTAGGAAGAGAAGGGGAGAGGAAATAGGGTACAGAGACGAGAGGAGGAAAAGATAAATGAAGAGAAGAGGTAAGGAGATGAGCGGATGAAGCACAGCGAAAGAGGAGAGAAAATGAGGATAGAGTAAAAGAGGAGAGGACACAAAGAAGGAGAGGTGAGATAAGAGGAGATGTGATGTAAGGAGAGGAGAGGAGGAAGTAGAGTTAAGGGACAGAGATGAGAAAGAGGAGAAAAGGTAGAGAGGAAGGAATAAGGACAGAAAAAGGAGGAGAAAAGAAGAGAGGAGAAAAGAGGAAGAAGAAGAAGAAAGGAAATGTGAGGTGGGATGAAAAAGGACAGAGTAGGATATGAGAAGAGAGCAAAAGAGGAAAGGAGGCAAACAAAACAGAGGAGAGGAGAGGAGAAAGACACTAAAGAAGAACAGGTAGAGAGGAGACAGGAGGAGAGGAGGAATACAGAGGCTAGGATACTAGAAAAGACAGAATCGGAGGAGATGAGATAGGAGGAAAGTGGGAGAAGAGGGAGGCAAAGGAGAAAAGAGACGAAAGAGTGAAAGGTAACAGATGAAGGAAAGCAAAAATAGGAGAGGAGAGAAGGGAAAAGGAAGGAGGATAGGAGATATAGCCAGTGTGGGCAGATAGGAAAGGAGAGGCTAAAGCACTTTACTCTTTTAATTCCACTTTATGGTGCTATAAAAGGCCCATTTCCTAAAAAAAAATCTATACAGAAAAATCTAAGCCAAATCATTTCATCACTTGCTCTGCCCTAATTGCAGCCATATGCAATTTAAAGGCTATTCTACCTTCTAATGGTTCCCCAGAGGAACAAGGGGTTAATTGCTGCAGCTGGTGATGTAGCTCCTCCGTACTAAAGAGGTGAGGTTTCTCTCTTTGTCGATCACTCGCTCTTTCTCTTTCTCCTCTGGGAGAAGCTGCCCAATACAGTGTTAAGGAGACAGGCTCGGACTTTTAGGGACAGTCTCCGGTTTATTTGAGTGGTTATGCTAATTATCTCTATTTGTTATGATAAACACAAACTGAATTTATTAACAAGCTCAGCTGTAAACATTCAACACAGTTTACAGACCAACTTCCTGGTTCGACTTTAATTTACCGTACTGCCTGTAGTTGTGTGCACACAGCTTTCTGCTGCTATGAGTGGATTGGTGCCAACATTTTGGGTGAGCTCACGATGTAACCTGATAATCAGACTGAACTGCTATTCATCAGACAGTAGTTGGACAGTAATGAGAAGTGTCAGGGACTATAATTTCTAGTCATAGCATCAATCCTGTGATTTGCGACTTTGATTTAATGAGTTTACTGAGGCAGTATCTTTGGTTCTTGGTTCTTTTCAATATGAGCAGCAGCAGAGTTAACCCCCTCATGGAGTCCAGACACTGGTGGTGGTGGCGGCTGATGACTCTGAGGCGGATGAGGCTGATGAATCCATAAAGACTAGGTGGTGATGGGGAGGTGGAGGGTGTACATGACAGCAGCAAGAAAGAACAACAGCGGAGAAAGAATCATGTTTAAAATGAGGAGCAGTAAGATGATAGGCTGACAGAGAAGGTGTGTCACTGTGCTGTTGGCTGATTGTGAATCAGCTGATGACTCAATGGACAGACCCAGACAATGACACCTAGAGATAGTGAGTGAGCATGTGTGCAAAGAGCTAATGGCAGGGTGATAAAGAAACTTACAGCCTGAGCATGAAAAGTATCGTCTTCCTGACTGAACTCATTTAATGCAGGTAGATGTGTGGCTGTGATGAGCAACATGATGAGTCAGAGATTGTTTGGGATCAAAACTTTAAAAATGATTTCCTGTCCTATTTTCTGCTTGGTTGACAATATTAGAGCCAACTGTGCCCTCTGCTGTGCACAGAGCCTCCCTGCCCAACAGATTACTACTTTATTACCAAAACACCTGAAAGTGGGGGGACATGCCATGTTAGAAAACACACCCTACAATGGTGGAGCAACATCAACACACTGTCATGTCCTTTACACAGCTCTCTCTCCTGCTGGCACGTCTTCCAGGGCTGGTGTTTCATTTGTGCTTGCCATAGAGTGGCCGACTGGCATGCTAATCCACCTGCTATCCTGTTGCTAACGATGTATGTGGCTAAACAAACTTGCACTTCTGAACTTTTGTTCCACATTGTGTACATGAGTCTACATACTGTGTTGTCTGCATGCGGTTGCGTGCACTGGACTGTGACCGCTCTGTACGGATACACAAACCATTACAGCCCTCCTATTTTTGCAGGTCAGTCTTAAAAGGAGATGGATGTGGGGTTGATGTCAGCGTTGTGTGTTTAGTGAAGAGAGGCTGGAGGTGACGGGAGGCTCTAACAAAAAAAGACTACGAATACACCTCCCAGTAACTCCAAAGTTGTCGAAGGCTGCATGTGATACATTCTTTAATGATTTGCAGAACACAAGCTTCATATTTTTCAAACCGTCGGGTGGTGAGAAACAAATTCAGCATTATGACTAATATGAGTACATAAGCATTATAAATGAGAGTACTTGATCCAGTGGTCTGAGGTTTGGCCGGATTGATCCAGACAGGTGGGCAGTACTGAGGGGGTGGTGGTGAAAACATAGGAAGTAGGGATAAAGTGAACAGGAGGGGGGAGACGGCTTGTGAGGTTTGTGAAGGTCAGTGAAAGTCAGGCACCAGAAAAGACAGGCCGAGGATGGAGAGGCGTTTCAAGGCGGAGGTCCCGCGTGCTACAAGGCCAACCATTCCCGCGACTGATTACAAGACAAACAGAGACAGATGAAGCAGAGGGGCAGCGGTGGCGAGGGGAGACAGCGGCGAAAATAGAGAGCGATTACACGGATAGACAGAGGGAGAACAAAGAGCAGGAAGGAGCAGGAAATACAATGTCAGAGAGAAGGAGAGAGAGACCAAGGGTTGAACCCGACTCAGCTGTGAGGGGCACCTGTTCACGGTTGGACCACCTCCTCCCGCCAGCCTTAATCAAATTTGCCACAGAGACAAACTGTGACGACGCCCCCCTCTAACAAGAAACCCACTGTGTGTTACATCCAAATAATCCCCACCTCTAGCCAGGCTCACACTGCGTGCCACTTCCAAAGGTGTCCCACCTCTAACTACACACCCACGCCAGGTTGCACCAGAATAATCCTCCAAACTGTAATTAACTGGCCGATGTTCTCAGGTATGCCTGCATGGGGAGATTTGCACTGTGTGAACATTTGATGACATGTCACAATGCAACCCAGTCGCCAGAGGAAATGTCAGCACTGTACTTTTCTGCAAATCATTAAACTTGTATATTTCATATGTAGTGAGTATGTTAAAAGATTACGCTTCCTTTCATTTCAGTTTTCAATTTTTTGGCTTAAGATACCTGATTGTTGTCCCCAGATCTACCTCAAGTAATGTGCCAACCTCGCTTTAAAAAATACCAGTTTGTTGTCACTACAAACGCCGCTGTAAATGTCACGATGTGTCAATAAAAAAACACGACTTGGTCTTGAACAGTGGTCTGTTGCTTGGCATCTCACCTAGGTCTCATGCCATCCACCAACCCGTCCTACTGCTGATAAGAAACTCAGCTCATTTGTATGTTATCTGAACTACATCACTGTGGTAACACTGATATGAAACATACATGTAACTTATCTATGGTTTGCAGAAAAGTACAATGCACAACGTAGAGTTTAACTGCGTCTCACATTACAAAAGTCAACTGTCTGCGAGGTATTAAATTTTGTTGGTGGAGTATGAGGAGACTAAAACTGCTAGAGCCCTTAAATGTGTTTGGAAATGAGATTTACCAGGCCAGACTCCAGAATAAAATGTGCTTTTCTGCAAACCTTGAATACATTACATGTGCAAGTTTCATATGTTTCATATCAACATTTCTAAAGTGACACAATATATAAGCTGACTTTATCACCAGCAGGTGGAGGGGACAGTGGATGGCGTGTGATCTAGGCGTGACGCCTCCTAAGATGCAGACTGCAGAACGCTGGCCAAGACAAACAAAAAGAACAGTTGTGATTTAGTGAGTAGTTGCTGTGTTCCCAGCAGCTTTTAAGGCATCAAGCTGGGGTGCTTTGCAGTGACCTGTCACTGTTTTTCCAGCGGCTTTTTTGGCACAGAAAGCGATTGTTTGAACTGAGACATCGCTGCTTTTGCTCCGGGGATAGTACACTAGCACTAAAAGTGTTTATTTAATACAGAGACATTCCTCCTTTCCTGGCGGGATTTGACACCCCAAGCAAGGTACTTTAAACCAAAACATGATCTTTACCTAACCCTTACCAAGTGTCTTGTGCCTAAACCTAACCACAAATTACCACATGATGTTATTTGCTACATAGTAAGAGCAGAAACGTTCAGTGCCAACATTTTTTCTGCATTTACAGTTGGTGTATCAAAGGACGAACTTGGCTGAGTTTAAAATCTTACAATACTTGTGCCAATACATACCTGAAGTCCAGTTCTGAAGCCACAACAATATTTTCTTCAGTACTTTACCTACATAAACGTGGTTTTGTACAAGACCCTTTTCATTTATGAATAAAGGCAACATTTTCATATATTAAGTGTTGTCAAAACACAAGCAGCCAGACAAGAATTATGATTGAAATCAGGACCCAGCTGTTCAAAAAAAAAATGTAAAAGGAAATTAAATGTTTTATTTCAGTTTCAATGTTTTCTGTGCCACAGATGCATTTTGATACCCAACCCTAATGGAATGTTAAATGTTTAGAGTGATGCTTAGACCACGTAACATTTCACAGTACTGTCACTACTGGTATATCATCTGGGTTTTATAGTTCTGCTTTAGAGGAAGCACTGTGGATGTGCTACAAAATCAGTCAGGTCTGGATGAAGACTTTCTGTTACACTGAAGATGTTCAAAACTGGATTTTAGAAGGCTGTCAAGTAAAAATGTGTGTTTGCTAAATCACTTAAAGACTCAGACCAGACCAGACACCAGAATTATTCTGAATAACCCCCCTAACAGAGATGAGTGACAGTTGGGTTAATTGCTTCATATTTAGAGGACAGAAAAAATTGTGCTCACCTGGAAGAACAACGAGCTCCATGTGGTATTTACGCTTTTGTAGTTTTTCACAGAATAACACTGTTTTGTTTTCTTTTTCTTCTTCTCTTTCTGTGTATTTTTGGCTGATTCCTTTTGTTAACGAGATTGCGTGGGGTGGGCAGAATGCGCTAAAGCTGACAATATATGCTGTATTTTCTTTAACATTGTTGATGTAAATGACAGCATCACCTGTTTGTCCAAATTCAAATTGACTGACACAGACCTCTACTGGTCAGTGAATTATGACTTTTATCTTTCAGCAGCAAAGGAAGAAGTGGGGTGACAATGTTGGAATAGCGCTGTAGTGGTTTCCTCACTTACGTTTCCTGAGCTTTTACTTGATTTAATCACTAGAGAGAAAGAAAGAGAGAGTGCATTACAAAACTTTTTTTTACAGTTTTCAGCTGGCTTCCATCATTGTTAATATTTTGTTTGTTTGAGTTTGTGATGTCTCCTGACCAATGACATAGAAGCTGTCGCTGTGGCTGCTGAGTGTGAGCGTCGCACTGGGGCTAACTGTTAGCATCACACAGCTTTTCATCAATGGGTAATCGACAGAGTCAAGCCGTTTCAGTGTTGGTGTGAATTTATTGGGACCACTTAACAGAGGTTGACAGAGGTTCTGGAGATGAGGAGCAGAACGTCTGCTGGTCCAGCAGGGATACAGGACAGTCTGGGATCAGATCACTGGTGCAAAAAGGATTGAATGCAGGTATTGTTTGACTGGAGATGTTTCAACTTGGTACCAGGTTATTTCGGTCAATACCTCAGAGGTATACCCAGCCCTAGTCAGGGCCCTTGGGAGGAAGAGGTGGAGGGAAGAGGATTCAAAGGATGGTCGGATCATTTTTGTCCCTCAACCAATGATAGACTATTGTCATTTGTGTGTTTTGGTTGTTTTGAAAATAAAAATAAACAGTTCATAACCTGTGTTGTCTTTTTATTGTTTCCTCCATAAACTCTGCAGTGATTAGTCACCGAAGGTCTCACCTCTCTGATGACTGCTTAAAAACCCACAGAGAACAAACTTTCTATCTTGGTTCTCTTTCTTCAACAGCCATTATCTGCGCCCCTGTGCTCCCTCTTACCCTCCATTTCTCTTCCATATTTCCGACATAACAGATTGACTCTACTCACCGCAGCTGACAAAATGTATTAATAGTATTTTTCTTGTAGATATGATTCAATCCATCATCCTGCTCCCCCTCTCCATCTCCTCTTCTATCTCCGTTTCTCATTCAATCTGTCGCTCCCTCTCCTCCCACTCTCTCTTATACGAGAGAGAGGTGTCAGTTTCAGTGAAACAACTTAATTCTGATGTCAATGAATTAATTAGATGTGTTAATGAGCTAGCGACAGCTAACCCAAATTAAATTAATACCGTAATGGCCTCAGACAGCGAGAATTAGCTCCCATTTCAGTAAACGCTTTCTGGAGTGTACACAGCCGCCAAGGATAGACACACACACACACTCTTATACACACTCGCACTCACACACAGCTCAAACAACATCCATCCCCCCGAGCAGATCATCATCCAGATGTAATTAACTGACTAATTACAGGAGCTCTCACTCGCTCCCCCTCCCCTCTCTGTCTCTCTTCTCTTTCTAACACTTTGACTGTCTGCTTCTCCGCGCCGACTTCCTCCTGCTCTGTTATTTGACCCCTCTGAGACACAAGTTTATCATATTTCCTTACAGTTTAGTTACTTCCTCCCGTGTTTGTTTTGGTTTGCTTATTCATCACCTACATATCGCTCTAAAGAAGCATTAAGTGGTTGTTTAACGTGTTCTTCCTTCCTCTCGCTCCTCTTGTCATCACACTTAAAGTCTCATTACACACAACAGGCCCGACTTACAGGCTGTTTAGTCTGCCATTAGCTCTAATAGTGACTCCTCCACAGTTGCCACGCTCCAGCGGACCTGCTGATGGGAAGCTCTGCCACCAGACTATTAATCTGATCTCAGAGGCACAAAATGGCTGCTGTCTGTGCGTTGGCCGGACGGGATGGAAAATGGTGCCACAAGTGGGGGGATTTCAGTTTTTGGTGTTACTGTAACTTCCTCTTTAATTATTGGTTTGTTTTTTGCGTCCACTTTTTAAAAATGCTTTTATCTTTAAGAGTTTTATAACATGTAACTAATCATTTTCACTTGATTGTTGTAGCAGAAGATCCTGTTTATAACTGCCGGTCTTGCTGTAAGACTCTGATTCTGCACAATGAAAACACAACTCAATATGGCAGCACTTGAGAAGTTTGCGATACTGTTATTGTTGGGTTACTTAGAGAATCAGTTTGCATCATGTGTTATCTGAGGGTGAGTATGTCCTCATGCATGGATGCAATTAATCTTGCAACGGATATGACAGGATGTCACCAGTGTGTGTATTTACAGGAAACTATATGGAAGTTGGGACATTATGTGCTGACTGTGTGTGTTTCCCTTTAAGGGTTAAGAAACAGCACAGTAGGGGCATCAGTGGCTTAGTGGATAGAGCAGGCCCATGTATAAGGCTGGTGCCGCAACCCGGGTTCAAGTCCAGCCTGTTGCCCTTTGCTGCATGTCATCCCCTCTCTCTCTCTCTCTCTCTCCCCCTTTCACACTTAGCTGTCCTGTCCATTAAAGGCAAAATGCCCAAACAATATCTTAAAAAAAAACACAGTACCTATATACATATAAAGTGGTGTCCTGTGTTTGTATCTTTCTTTGTCATTTCTTGAAGATGCATCTATATAAACACCTATTTTTCCTGCTTGTGTGCACATAGTTATTTGCTTATTTTGACCCATCTTTGTTTAGCTTTGTTGTTCTTGTTTTCAGCCAGATGTTTCCTATGTGTAACAATAAGAGCAACATACAAACAGAGTCATATTTTCTCGTACATGTACACATACTCGGTCAGTGAAGCCGAGTTTGATGTATTTCTGTCTAACCTTTCCAAAACAACAGGCAGTGATGCAATGGCAGCAGTAAATAAACCCACTTGGTTATCATTCCCTCTCCTCTCTCTCCTCTCTATTTGTATCCTTTCTTTTGTGGTCTGTCTCACCTGGTAGTGTTGTGAGACCTTGTAACAGTGTGTTAGTGCTCTGCGCATGTACAAGTACAGTAAGTGTGTGTGTGTGTGTGTACAGTGAGCCTGTCTGCGTTAGCATGAGCATTTTCCTGGGGTGAGACTCTGCAGGGAGCAAGCTTCTCTCACAAACACCATCTGTCAACAACAGGCTCACCTGCTAGCAAACATTTAGCTCAGGAACCATCTCTCTCTCACACACACACACACACTCACACACAGCAGTACAATTCAGTAATGTCAAAGCAAAAGATAATGTAATTTCCCACTTAGTAGACTTGACAACCTCACCTGCTTTGCAGCCTCTGCGATCTCCGAAGAATACACATGGATATGTTTGTATGTGTGACAGACAGAGGGATAGAGACACACTGAAGGGATTTTAAAAAAAAAAGCACAAAACAGAACATTTGACACCTTGTTTGAACATGAAAATTGTTGGGCTGGAGAGTAAAAAGCAATATGCAGAGTGGGAAACGTTTGAGGGAGAGGGAAGGTGAGAAAAGAAGGAGATGAAGACAGGAGAGGTGGGGGGGGACTATTACCTGAGGTGTCTGACTAAATTAACTTCTCATCATCACTAATTAGCCCCTTGTTCCTCTGTTCCCTCCAGGTAAGTGCTACCTATATTATTGTGTTTGTGCCAGAGTGGTGTGTGAATGTGTGTGCGCCTGGTGTTCATTGTTTGACTTGTGAATAGCAGCAAAATCACTCCTTTGTTTCTCTGTCACTGTGTGTATATGTCACCCTGATAATATGTGAGAGATCAATATTTATATTTACTGTTATTTAATTAATATTTCTAAGGTACAGTTATCATTATAATATACAAAGTACTGGTATGAAAACACGTTCAGGGCTGTAGCTGTGGCCATTTCACTGTATTCCAAGCTCCAAAGTCACTCAGTCAGCTAAGCTTCGCTTCGTGTTTAACTTGCTGGTGAATTAATCCAGTTTACTCTCAAGGCAAAAAAGCAGAGAAAATAGTTACTTGATGTCTTGTTCTGTATTGATAAAACAGTAAAAAGCTTAATACAATCAAATATGAAGACTTTTCTTCAACATAAGCAGCGCCACACTTTGCTACACATGCATACTAGAACATCTTATGGCACTATGACATGTCATGAATATAATAAAAACATATGTAGGCTTCCTGTATTCTCAGCAAAGGATAAAATCAAATATAAAGCTCACTTCAACCCTCCTAAAAGTCATTACTTAAAATAGGCGATAAAGCTAGTGTGTAAGCTTTAATGATAACATTCATTCATTCATCTTCTAACCGCTTCATCCTCGTGAGGGTCACGGGGGGCTGGAGCCTATCCTGACATCGGGTGAGAAGCAGGGTACACCCTGGAGAGTTCGCCAGACCATCGCAGGGCTGACACAAAGAGACAGACAACCATTCACACTCACATTCACACCTTTAATGATAACATGTAAGCTATAATATATGATAACATAAACAATACAGATATGTGCTTAAGAGGCTATTAGGCCTACAATGAAGAAATGAAGGCATAATCATGAAAGCTTGCTAACATGCTCAATGCTAATGTCAGCAGAACTGGAAGAACAGGAAGTGTTAACTCCAATTATCTGCCGTTGCTGCATCAGAAACATGTTGGATTACCAAAACAACCGGACAGAGACCACCTCTTCAAGAGGAAGAGAAGAAGCACCATAACACAGCGTGATGTCAACTTCACAGTCTCCATTACTGTCTAATAATGTAACATAAACACAGCATTAGACAAATTGTTCCTTTGTGCTAAATGCTAACGCCATTATGCTAACATTCTCACTATAACAATGCCAACCTGCTGATATTTAGAGGATATAATGTTTATCCTACCATGCTCAGTTTAGCATGTTAGAATGCTAACAGTTGTTAATTAACATGCATGAGATTGATAAAAAGGTTAAAGTGCTGCAGTATGAATTGTTCAATGGGCTTACTGGGCTTACTGGGCACAGGCCCAGGGTCCCAAAGTGTCAGGGCACCCCCTGGACTTCACCTGCAAAATATCACTCATCAAGAGGAAGGGACTCACAATGACCACAAGGAGACACAAAAAAACAACCAGAAAGACACATGATAATTATAAAGAGACATGAAATGACCAAAAAAGACACAAAATTTCTTCAAAGAAACCACAAAAGATGCATAACGACAATCCACCCATGGCTATTGGTCGGCAAATTTAAAATGTGACCCACAGATTGTGCGAGGTATAAAGTCCTGGGAAGTGATTAAAATCCACCCTGATGGGGAGGTGAATGTTTAGCATTATATGGTAATCAAAATATAAAACCAGCAGTCTCTGTCTTACTCAAAACCACAAATTTTAACCTTTAAAGTGTTAAAGGAAAAGTCAGGGATCACCAAAGTCAGTAGGATTCATCCTTAGTGCACCATGGATATCTGCCCAAATGTCATGACAATCCACCCAATCATCAATGAGTTATTTTAGTCTGGATCAAAGCTGTGGACTGACCCACAGACCGACATTAAAGCCATGCAGATATCACAGCCCCAGTCTGGACTTTTTCAGACGTAGTCAAAGAATAATGAAAATATACAGTAATATGTATCAGTAAAAAAGGAATGCATATGGGAAGACAAAATCCGAAATCAGCCAAGTCCTCACGTGAAATTTCCGTGTAGGAAACCCATCCAGCAATAAACCCCTTAATTAGTTTGCTACATCTCTCTGTAAAAAGAGGTTTAACGTTAAGTATTTCTCATATTACCCTTAGTGTATTAGTGCGCAATGACAAAAGAAATATTCCTGCTCTATATCCCTGCTTCCTCGCCAGCCACATTTCAAGAATGTAGAATAATCTGATTATTCAAATAGATGTTAATTAGAGCTGTTTCCTCAAAAGATGGCATTATTCACTTGAATAAAAGCGAGTCATCTCTGAAGATTCCTCTAATGCCACAGAAGAACCTGCGTGGACATGAAAAAGAACAGCTTCGTCTTTTTTTTTTGTTTTTGTTACATTTTTATTTGCCCAATTTTCCTTTGTGTTCCCGCAGTGTTCCTCTGGTGGGACATAATTTGAAGTGGAACAATGGCGCCGGATGAATAACCTGATATAATACATATTCATGGCGTTTGAGAAGCAGTTGAGTTGATCCACTTGTTTGAGAGACAACAAAGGTAGCTTCCGCTCCTCTGTTATCCTCTCTGCTCCCAATCCCTCCTCCGTGCCTCTTTCAATAGTTTGCCTGTTCGTTCCTCCTTAATTATCTTTTGAAATCCCCCCTCTGTTTAAACCTTTGTCCTTTTCCCATGTGGAACCTATAAACAGACAGTAGCAGCTTTCTGGGGGAAGTAAAAGGAGGAGGGAGACAGAAGAAAACATTTCTCAGGTTAATCTTCCTGCTGCTAAAATAGAGGAAGCATCTATGGCTCTGTAGCCACACTGTTTTTGTACACTGACGTTTACCTGCAACATGCCAAAGATGTCGGCATTGCAAATTTAAGTTAAGGTCTCCTGCATGTATAAAACGTGCTTCAACAGTCTCATTGGTAGAACAATTGTAATTACAAAACATTGTGTGGTAATCCTTCTAAATAGAAGCCAGGAACTAAATCGGTTTGATGACGGTGGTGCTCAGCTTAGTTGCCTTTCACCGGTTTGTACGGTAATCCTCATTAACAAAACACTAATCCCCCCTTCCATGTTGCCATGTTCAGTCCTATCCCCCCCTCTCTGACATATAAAACTTCACCAAACTTCTCGCCCCACTTTAACAGAGACGCTCTAATCACCCCAGTCCAATCACAATCCTGTAAACTCTTCATGTGGTGTATTGACTCTGAAAGGATTCAACAGTTTGCGAACATTTGCTCGGCTGTTTACAACAGGCTCACAGATGTCAGAATCAGCTTCTGCAAATGTTTGTACATTCATGGTAAATTATAAATCGTGGCTATTATGTTCCTACACTCAGTCTATGAAACATGAATGTCTGTGTTGAACAAAGGATTGAGAGAGCTCTCCGCTTGTCACTTGGCTTTCAGCACTTGGGAAACAAGTTGAATTTGAATGGACTGTGCCGTAATTAGCAAAGTCAGCTCCCGTTTTTTTCTTTGTTTGCAGCTGTTGATGGATAATATTCCTCACTGTGACTTGAAATTAATTCATGTGCGATCAAATGTCAAGCATAAACATTAACACTTTACATATAAATATCAAAACAGGCTGTCAGCATGTAGCTCTTATTCTCTTACTTTCATATTAAAAGATAATCTCAGCCAATTAACAATTAACAGGGTTTTGTTTTTGGAGAAGAGCTCATAAACCAACCTCTATCTGTTTGTAATATCAGGTCCAGGTGATGGTCTCTACTGCTTTATCATCATTTTAAACATCCTGGGTAACTGAGGAGAAACCAGAAACCAGTTATTCCATTGAACCCACCTTATTTAGTTATGATGAAGAAGAAAAAAGAAAATATATTTTGACCAAATCGTCATGGATTGTTGAGACATTCCTGGTCCCCAGAAGATGAATCCTAAAGACAGTGATCCCCTGACGTTTCATCCAGACTTTTCACCCTAATATATCTAATGCTGGCCCCACACTGCAGGACAGTTGGGTAGAGTTTGGATCAGATTCACGTCTTTCGACAGCCACAGGGGAATGACATAATCTTAATTTTACGGACTGGACTGGCATCTCAGTCAAACATGTTTGACATTTAGGACTTGAAGTCCTGTAGCATCAAAGGAACAGCACTGGAATATTGAACTAAAACCCCCACTAGCCAATGAGAATGAACTGACAAGGAATTACAACAACACGTTTGAGATTGACAATAAAACTTTATTTCCAGTTCACCTCCAGCTCACACTGCAAAATGTAAACTGTTATGATTCCATCTTCTCAGCTGTGACTTCTTCCACAGCTCTCATCCTTTTTGTGTCTTCGTGCAAAACAGCACACATAAGAGCAACCAGCTTCTGAAGTGTGATCATACAAGTTCCTGTGAGATCCCAAGTCCCTTGTATTGTCACTGTAAAATCGCGTCATGAAATGTGGTCCTTCGCCTTGACAGAATCATCTGGTGTGTACGTTACAATTAAAATATTAAAAACTAGTTGAATCTGTCATTACATCTGTGGTCTCAGTTAAGATTTGAAAATCTTCTAGTGTGCATCAGGCATTACCTCTGATTATAACAAGTGTGTGTCATGCACATGTTGGAAGTGTTAAAGGATGCAAAACCAAAAGACAGTGATGCTGAATTGATGCTAGCTGTTGGAAGAAAAAGACTCTCAAGCAACTCTCATGTCCTGCAAAGTAAAATTATTATTTTTGTCAAGGTCAACACACCCAACTCGCCAAATACCAACGCTTGTCAGTGACCCTACATGTCAAACTTTTACGCTCTGGTATTCTTCCAGCGTACGTTTTAGGGCTGGACTTTTTGGTCCAGACTGGCCCACCATTACAATCGGCATGCAGATATTGTGCCAACTCTTAATAACACTACTATACTGAACAATTTCCCTTTATATTCTGAAGCCTTGGATGAAATAAATGATGACTACACAGCATGTTGCTCACTTGGTCTCAAGAAGGATACTGGAGAGAGGATTTAAGAGTCAAGAGTGTTTATTTATCACTCACTCATAGTTGGTGAAACTGTCATGGCACTGGCAGGCTGGCAGCAAGATACTGTAGGTCACTCACAATCACACAAATAGAGAGCCCTGTGAAAGACAGACAACAAAAGATGTATACATTATTTAAGTGATTACTGAACAATATCCATGCAAGTTGTCAAGTCTTGACTAAAAGCAGGAGGAGATTGGTGGTGGTGGTGATAGCAGGTGTGTGCCAGCATGGTGTGGATAAACACTCATTCATATAAATGTTTAGCCTCATTGCATGAACGTCTTGAAAACGGCCCCCCCTTTCCAGTTGCACCTACGGGTCTTAAGAGATTTACGTCTCCATAAACGTTCAAATCAAACATGTAATGTAAGAGCAGAACAGAAAAGTTTCTGGTTTGGCTTAAAATGAGCAGGCTTTTTAATAACGTATTTTTTATAACGTACGGGGTTGTCAATAGCTATGTTTACATCCAAAAGTTATTTTAATCATTGGGAAATGCGTATTAAAAGAAATATGAATCCTGTGTGTTTCCATTAAATGTACGGACTTTGGTGAAAACGAACTCGTGCAAGTTTCCACAGAACCGGAAACAAAACTTCTTCTTCTTCTTCTACGTTTTCTGGTGGTTGGCAACCAGCTGGTAAATGCATTACCGCCTTCCCGACCCGGAGTGTGGATATGTTTCCATCCCCCGTTTTGCAAATCAACATTTTTTCGAATCAACCAAAACCCGGCCAAAGCCAGCGTATTTTAGTTTGTGCAAATCAGGGGATTTTAATTCGAATTTTGGCGTTTCCATCATAATTTTCCAATGCGATACTTCTAGATGCGCATCTAAACAGGCTGATGGAAACACGGCTAGTGAAAGCCCAGTAGCTTCAGTTCCCTGTCAGAAAAAGCTGTCTGACAACACAACAAAACAGTTAAAATATTCAAAAAATAGCTTACACTTACACGATATAATTTTTTTTAGGTGGGCTTTCTTTTAGGTGGCTATAAACTATCCAACTGAGGCGGCATTTGCTAGCGCGTTTCATTTCATATACATGAGGCGCTGGGTTTCTACCCAGGAGTTACTGAAAACAAGCATTGTAATTCGGTCTAAAGGCTTTAAAAAGCTATTTATGCTGCAATCACCTTAAACATCTTGCGTCCATTCTTTCATCAGTATTCCTGTCACTTCTACAACAAGAGGATATTAATTTTAAATTAAGCAGTAAGGTATTCAGTCTCTCATTAGCTACTTGATCTGTGTGCTGTTGCAACTTACATAGTAAAAAATATTACGAGTGTCTGAGGAGATGTTCAAGGAGATAAAAGCTGATGTGTGTTATAATTTTCAAATGTTTGACCTACTTAGATCCTCACCTTTACTTTCATCATGATATCAAGTTATTGGTAACTATTTTAGTTACAACACTGATAGCAAGAATACAGTACACCAAATGTTCCCTCTTTACTTACAGCAAACTGAGATGAGCAGAAGGCATTAATATCATTAAGACTTGCAGAATAAAGTATTTTACTGTCAAACCTTTTCACTAAATCTGTCACCGGCTTCTTACAGCCACACCATGCAGAATAATCTAAGATATTTAAAGTTTTGAAGGACATTTACTGTCTTTATGTGACAGCCATTTATTCGTCTGGAAGAATCTTCTCTAATAAATTTCCAGGCTACACAAACTGTCCCTGACCCACCTACAGCTGCAGGCTCCTCACCCACAATCCTGCGCTTTCTAATTATTCAAATAACAGACAGGACCGAGAGCTGTGATTCGCCAGCCCTCTTCAATTAGTGTTGTGTTAATTAAAGAGCATCATCAGGTTCTCGTTAGTGATTAAACACCCGAGTGTGATTACTTAACTCAGCAGGACTCCTGACGAATCATCTGCCCCCTGATCCCTCCGATGGGTGTACGCGAGCCTGTGTGTGTGTGTGTGTGTGTGTGTGTGTGTGTGCGTGTGGTTGAACATGCGTGTGTATGTGCATTTGAAATTTAGCGATGCTAAGGCGCTAGCAATGGGAACAGATTCTCCCGCTCACGCTGCATATCAATGCTTCAATGAACACTGCATATGCAAAGCTGCGAGTACGTGCGCGTGTTTGTGTGTCCGATTAAAGGGGGATTTTTGTTCACTTGCTGATGAGGTGTCTGAAGTAAGTTAATTGCCTATCAAGAGAGCAAGCCAGCTCTGCCTCTTGTGTGTGTGTGTATATGTGTGTTTGTGTACTTGTTTTTGTGTATTTGTCAGAGGCTCTACGTGCATGTCTATGTCACTTCACAAGCTAATTGCCTATCAGAGGACTGCTCAGGTCCCTGTCCTTTGCCTGAATCAAGTCTGTGTTTAAGTGCGTGTGTTGGCATATGCATGAGCCTGTGTGCATAAATATGAATATTTTATTTAGTAGTTGGAAGTAACGAATTACATCTGCTCAGATTCCGTTCCTAAAGACTAACACTGGTGTTATTAGAACTTTTAATCAGTGTTAAAAAGAGGCTAAAACTTGTAATGAGTTTATCCTGCTAACATGTTTCTGATATAACTTATGTCTGTGTATAACAGAACTCCACAGTTGCCCCAAAACTAACTAAACGAACAAATACTGAAACTTTGCATCATTGCATTCAGTACTGTTAATGCTGTTCTTCTAAAACAACTTCCCGACTTCCCTTTTCCAGACATCGTGCTGAGGTAAACTTAAAGCAGCTGTGCAGAACTTTTCATTTTCATTGATTATAGCTCCCCTTTGGTCGATGCGGTATGACACCCACAGCCTGGTGTCGTAAAGTCGGCAATTACCGCGTGCATTTGTTTTGGAGAGCGAGAGGATTAACTAACGTCAGGTCAGTCCAAGTAATTAGTGGAAACAGCAAAATTACTCAGTAAATTCTCCTGTCGTGTTTCTGTTCTGATCTAATCTAATCTGCTGTGTATTTTGAGCTACTAAGGCTACCGTAGTAGTGTGAGACTTAAGTTATTCTGGGTAATGTAGTAACCGTTGTTGTGCTACTGGAAACAATGAGAAGCAGACGTGTACGTTCGGTGTAAGGAGGAATAAACAGTTAACAAGTCATCTGCTGAGTCCGCATTACTATGTGAAAAGAATACTCCAACGATTTGGGAGTTTTGCCCTTTCTCTATCATTTTCATATTGAGACAGCGGTTAGCATGGCACTGTCAGTACATCTTGTGCGGAGGGAACATCGGTGAGCAACAGCTGCAGCTGGCTCTGGGACAGGTACGCTAGGTCAGTCGGTAAAAGCAAACAAAGAGACGACACGGACGATATTACTCACCCGACTGAAAGCTGTCCATCAGCTCCTGCAGGCCTGGGGTATTTTTTCCAGTTCATCTTAGCAACATGAAAAAAAGTTTCAATCATGCCAGGATTAGTTTTTTTTTTATTGCTGCAAAGTTTTCACTCCTTGTGATGCACTCTCTGCGGCGCTTTTCCTCCTGATGATATATCTCCCCAACGATGGCAGCACTGAGTCCAGCAAAATAGTAGGGGAGGATTCAGCCTCTCTCATCTCTGCTCAGCATCAAACACATGGAGTTCCTCATCTGTGTGCTCCGGCTCAAACAGGTATGGCTCTGGATCTGTGTTCGCTACAAGAAACTCTTCAAAATCGCGTTCAAAGTCGCCCATTGCAGCTGCTAAAATCCGGAGATATCGCTAGGCTAAATAAACAGCTGAGTTTTGTTTACAAGCTACGTCTGTGCCTGCTCACCGGTGTATCCCTCCACAGATCACAGCGCAGGACGTACTGATCCTCTATAAGCTCAATGCTAAAGGCTGAGACCCAGCCACTGGACGTGCAGACACAAAAAAGATATTGATCATGTTGTCTCAATATGAAAATGATAGAGAAAGGGCATAACTCCCAAATCGTCAGAGTATTCTTTTATGTGAAGATACACAGTGAAGACATAACATTATCCTAACACAGCAAAGCTGTTACCTGCAGCCTTCACTTGCAAAGCTAACGCTACTAACGTTAGGTCAGTCCAAGTAATTAGTGGAAACATGCTAACATGCTAACATGCTAACGTTACACACAAGTTAGTAGTAAAGTAAGACCTGTTCATAAATGTTCTGGTGTAGCTCTGAATTTCTTATAAACTGAGGACAACTGCCTGCTGTATATTTGTGTTCATGGTCACAGTCACAGATCATTTTACATGATGCTCCTTCGTTATCCGCCATGACATCAAAAGTACAACCAAGTCCTCATCTCTGGTAAAACTGTTAGGTGTTATGTGTTCAGCAATGCCCGTTGTGTACTGCACACTGTAAACACGGCTCCTTCTTCTTCTGCGGTTTAATTGCTGCAGGCCGCTGCGGGCGAGCAGAATCACTTCCGCCTCGGGCGCCGTATTCTGGTTTTCTGACTTCCCGCTGTGTGTCCGACCCGAGCTAGGCTGCGCTAAATAGCCATATAGAGAAAGGCTTTTTTGTCGCTGTTGGGTTCAAATAAATATGCGGATCTTCAAGGGGGGGTGATATGAACTAGGGACAGTTTTATTAATGGTAAAAAGTTCCACACAGCTGCTTTAAATTTTTCAACCCAGACAACAGAAAATTATGGGCATTAAATGGTTCTCCAACACTCAGATATGTAACATTTTCACATTATTATCATGTAGTAGATACTTTATGTCTAAAAAACACTGTGGACAATGTGTGGTTAGGTTTAGCCACAAAAACGCTTTGTTATGGTTCAGAAAAGATCCTGGCTCAAAATTTTGGCTTAAAATACACCATCTACGGTGCACAATCCTGGTAGGAAAAGCAGCAACATCTCAGTTAAAAAAAACGACCAATTTTCAGGCCACAATCCTGGGAGAAAAAGCAGCGATGTCCAAAACAACTGCTCTGTGGGCCACTTTTCCAGAAATGTCTGAGGCAAAAAACAACCACTTTTTAGGCCACTATCCTGGGAGGAACAGTAGCGATGTCTGGGCAAAACAACAACTACTTTTGGTGCCTAAAAGCTTCTGGACACCAGTGACTTGGTAAATGACTGGGTTTTTTTTGTTGGTCTCTGCAGCTTGGCAGACATCTTGCCAAGGTAACACCCATCCACCTTCCCCTACACCTCCCGAAACACTGAACTTTTTACTCTCTTACATGTATTCCAAAACTATATTTTCTTGTGACTTTGCAGATTGTTTGACAGGCAAAATATACATTATAAAACACTGTAGAATATGTTATATATGATAGAAAATATGTTGCACCGTTACTAGAAGCCAACAATGTATAAAGTAGGTGGAATTAGCCACTGGAGGCTGGCTTCAGAGGGGAGTCAATCCCCGCAGAGCCCCATGTTATCATGTCCAAATTTACAGCAGAAATAAAAATGTTAACAGCCTGGTACAAACAACGATTTGGGTCTCTATGAATAATTTAACTGTACTAGGGGGCTTTTTTTTATTATTCATCGGTTTAAATGTTATTAAAACATAAAGGTGTGCCTCTTTGAGTGATAGGCTGTTTGTGAGGCATCACAACAGTCTATAACCCCGTTTCCACCAGCCTTGGAACCAAAAGTAAACCTTCAAACATGGTACCTAGATCCTAGGACCACTTAGCGTTTCCACTGCAAACAGCACTCAAAAGACGCATTCACACTGGCGCTATTTGGTCCGCTTTAAACGAACCCTGGTAGACTTCCACAGATAGTTCGCTTCGTTTGGAGCTGTGTGAAGGCTCATTCGAACTCTGATGCAGAACAAATGAGCAAACACTGGTCTGCTTGAAAATTGGGGATCTCGGTTTACTTGCAGGTGAACACTGGTGTGGTTCACTTATGGTGGGGAAATGCAAACGGACTATCCAGCGAACCAAAGAGAGGAAGTGAACCAAAGAGAGGACGTGAAGTAGAGCGCTGTGCATTTTGGGTAAAAAAAAAAAAAAGTTCGCATGATCTGGTCGATGTATTATTATTTTTTCAACGCTTTAAGATTCACTCATTACTAAAAGTCGGTGTCATCCAAGAGAGACAATAAAAAGTAAAGTAATGGTCAAAGTTCTCACACTGAAATTTAAGGTTTGCTGATGGATTCACATCGTCAACTCATAATTCAGTAACATAAGTTAAAGTTCCACCTTAAAAGTCATCAGCAGTCGACCCAATGACTTAAATTATTTTTTTCTCAGTATACAACTGCTGCAAGAGGCAGCAAAACATCCTTTCATTTTATAGTTACAGTTTACTAATAAAACTCTCCAGGGTGAAACCAGCCACAACTCAGCCCTGAGCAGAGTGGTCATCCTCTATTGACCAATCAACGGACTGCAGTGTTCACAGTTCCACCTTTTAGTACCAGATCTGAGTCTAGGTACCAAAAATGGGAACAGTATGGAACGGTTCCATTGGTACCATCCACAACTTTCCACAGTGGAAACAGAAAAAATGCGTACCGAACTGAAGTGTACCGTACCGTACTGACCTGGTGGAAACAGGTCATATGAGACAGTTCTACCCCTCCATCTAAATATAGTCACTTCTAGCCAAAATGTCAAACTTGAGGCTTTAAAAGGGGAGTCCACAAACCAATAGGTGATGTCACTGTAGCTACGCCCATGATTTTTATACAGTCTATGGTAATGATCCAATAATATTTAATAGAATATGACTATGAAAGTGGCCATTCTGCATATTTTAATACTTAAGTAAAATGTGTTAATAATGCTGCACAAGTACAGTGCAGTACTTGTCATTGTAATGGAGTATTTTTACAGCGTGGTGTTGCTACTTTTACTTAATTATAGTCCAAGTGCATCCACCTTTGCCTGTACGTGCATGTTGTGTGCGTGTGTGTGTGTGTGTGTGTGTGTGTGTGTGTGTGTGTGTGTGTGTGTGTGTGTGTGTGTGTGTGTGTGTGTGTGTGTGTGTGTGTGTGTGCTCCCAGCAGAGTAGTTTACCTCCAGAGGACCAGAATGCTAATTAAGATGAATCCACCTCCAGCCCCTCCTGGCCCCGCCTCCCTCCAACACATTCATCAGTGTTATGCAAATGTGTGTGTGTGTGTGTGTGTGTGTGTGTGTGTGTGTGTGTGTGTGCACGTGTGAGCAAAATCACATCACAGGCCACACAGATCACAGCTACCACCATCCCATCTGACTCATAGTAATATATAGCATTTAATAACCCTGTGTACACACACAAACACACACACATATACACACAAAGACAAAATCAATATCCATGATTTAATAATGCAATGTACCAATCCAACTGGTTTCGCGGGCCTTATTCCTGGCCACAAGAGCATCGCCACGACAACAGGAACCAGAATAACAGATCTACTGCTTGTGTGCTAATTGAATGCGTTTACATGTGTGTGTGTGTGTGTGTGTGTGTGTGTGTGTGTGTGTGTGTGTGTGTGTGTGTGTGTGTGTGCGCGCACGTGCAGTGAGAACACAGGCAGCACATTCTTCATCTTTGGAGTGATGAAGTAGGATTTAATAAACTAGCAAAAACACACTCATAAACTCACACACACGCAGATATCCTCAGCAGGTGAGCGAAGCTGAGTTGACACTTTGTCAGCACAGTGTAATTTGACATAATGAATGCAAGCATCGTTACTGCTGTTAATTGGCCAGACTAATTATACTCCGAGGACGTCATTAGAGAGAACCTGCCGCTCCAACTGTGTGTGTGTGTAAGTGGATGTGTGTGTTTGCATGTGAGTGTGTTTACGAGTCAGGTCTGGGCAGACGGTGGGAAAAGTGCAGGAGACTGGAAGAGACTGGAGGTGGGTTTGAGCTCTGGAAGGGAGCAGCGATGAGGAGGAGCAGTGCAGGTGGTGAGGATGGATGGAGGGGGACGAGACAGGGTTGGAGGGGTGAGGAAGGGTCTGGTTTAGGGTGAGACAGTGGGAGGGGAGAGTTTAGGTTTCAGGCCAAAAAGCAGTGATGGAGGAAGGCAGGAGGTTTGAGGAGCGACAGCAGGACGAGGACAAGGGAGCTTGAAAGGTTCACACTGTCAGGAAAAGTTTGTTACTGTCTCATGCCAAAGTCAGGCCTGCTAATGACTTTCTTATAGTGGAGGTAGAAACAAGGAATGAGTGAGCACAAGCAGTTATGACTACTTTAATCCAGGGATGCAAAATACTACAGTCATTGCGGACAAACATTTTTATGTGTATTTTAACCCATAAAAGGTCTTTTTTTCTTTTCTTTTTTTACCTCTCTGTGTCTGGTTTTCACTAGAGGAGTTTGTCCATTATACTGTAGCAACAGTGATGCTTGGTTCATAAGTACCTATTTAAATGCTGTTTCCAAATGTCTGCACTCAGTGAGGCACTAAATGACTTAAACAGCAGAACAATCTCAAACATATTTGTTGTACCATTTTGTTTCTACAGCAACCATACATTTGTAACCAGTAGCTTGTTTAAAGCTACAGTTGGTAGCAGATACTGATGCACCGATGCACCTTTTAGCCGCAGACACACCAGGCAGCTTGTCAATTTACAGTCATTACAGCAATTGTGTCTTTTCAAAATAAAATTCAGCTTATGTAAATGCACAGTTTTTTCTAGTTCAATGCACACAGTCCCTTTTCAAAATAAACTGAGAGCTTAGGTTTAAAAAACAGTTTTTAAAGCAACAAATGCACTTAGTCATGTTTAGGGGAAAAAACCCGTGATGGTATGGTATAAAATAAGAACACATGATATTAACATAACATCACATGACATACATCCTGTCACATTACATGACATGCGTTACTAGTGTAGTATGCTACAAATAGCACACTAAAAGCCTTTGCACAAACAAAAATCATCACGCACAGAAACCTTGCATAATGATTCCTATGCATTTTATTCTATTCGTTTTGAACATTTGCAGTGTGTAGCAAAATGAAAAGACACATTTCCTCCTTTGCCTCTCTCCACTGGAGTTACCTATCTGACTGTCACCACTTCCTCCCTGTCTTTCATTTGGCACCGCAGCTGCAGGAAGGGACGGAGCTGTCCTTCCTGTCTGTCTCTACATTCTGTGTGCGGTCCACATCCTCCTCCTGATCATCATCATCCACCTGAATATTACCCCTCTGTCTTGTCCCTCACATTTTTCTCTCAGATTCTTGGTCAAACGTCTCTAAAGGCTTCTGACAGATGCAAAAAAATCAGAAAATTTAACCTGTTCCAAAAATTTTAATGACAAACGAAATTTTTGACACAACTTGAAGTTGTTTTTATTTTTAGATGTACGACAATGTTGGGGGAAAAAAACCCTACATTGTGTGCAAAGGTCTTAACATCTCATTTCCACCCAAAATTAGCGTGTGTACACAGGTTTTAAAACACAGGTAAACTCCCTAAAAATAGGCTACAGACTCCTATCCAATCACCAGTAGAGCAGAGCTGTGTACACATCCATGTCATGGACAAGCTGGAGAGCAGGTAAACAGTAGACAGCACTAGGTGGTTACACTTTATTATCTCTTACTCACTCAGCCTCTCTTTCAAACTCAGTGCAGATTAATTTGGAATGATGTTTGAGCGCTGCTTGGGCAGCGATGGATGCTTTTTGTGACAGTGCATCATAGCATCTCGCCAGCTAAGGGGCTAAAATTAGCGAGTTCACCTGGGTGTTGTGTTACCATTAGTGCCAATGGGAGCCAGAGGTGATAAATATCCATGACTACCGCAGAGTCTTTTGACCCGGGTGTGAATGCCGATTAAAACCATTCCCATTGCATTAAAGGGCCAGTCTGTAATATTTGGCATGGTTTATTGTCAATCTGAATCTGAATCTGAATATTCTACCCATTAATATGTTTATACAAGTGTATGATCGCTATAGAATAAAATTCGTTTGGTTTTCGTAGCCTTATAATTATGCTTTTATATATATATATATACATATATATATATATAGCAAGGGCCTTGCTTTAGAGAGGTCACCATCTTGTGCCGCCATGTATGTACGGCAGACCGAGTGGACAATCCAGCCAGCCAGAGAACGCGTTTCGCGTGTATAAATAAACCAACGAAGACAGCGGAAGGAAGAAAGAAGGAGCAGAGTGTTAGTAGTTCGTCGATGGAGAGTAGTGAAAAGTTTTTTTAATTATAAAGTTTGCGAATGGACCATACTTACCACGCAACAGGAGAGAATGAACCCGAACTGTCATCTGCGAGGAAAAGAAGACGCAACTTCACTCCTTGTGATGCACTCTCTGCAGCGCTTTTTTCTCCTGATGATATATCTCCCCAACGATGGCAGCACCGAATCCCATTCTGTGCAGCAAAATGGGAACGGAGGATTCAGCCTCTCTCCTCACCCGCTCACCATCAAACACATGGAGTTCCTCATCTGTATGCTCCGGCTCAAACAGGTATGGCTCTGGATCTGTGTCCGCTACAAGAAACTCTTCAAAATCGCGTTCAAAGTCGTCCATTGCAGCTGCTACAGTCCGGAGATATTGCTAGGCTAAATAAACAGCTGAGCTCTGTTTACAGGCTACGCTGTCAGTCAGTTTGCGGGCTGGAGATTGGCGGAGCAGAGAGGGGAGGGGGTCCCCACTCAGTATGGTAAACGAGTATGTGTGTAAAGTTATGACGTGTGTCTGTTACACTAGAAGAGTCAGAGTTTGGGACGGAGTGGAGTGTTACCGGAGTTTCTGGAGTGCTCAAATAAACGAGCCTTTTTCCTGAACGCTCCTCTGGTCTCCTGCTCGTGAGGGATTCATTATAATATCGTAACATGGTTTAGATTTCTAAATAAACATTCACCTCGTCGCTAGATAGACCTACTCCTGAAAAAGTCGTGCGCAAGGCTTTTTGCAATCTAGAATTTGACCACTGATGTCACTGTTTTCAACCCATTTTACACACTGGCCCTTTAAAGCCAGATGTTAGCGGGTGTTAGGGTTAGGGGCTCATGTTGTTATTCAAATAACTCAACTGACTCTTGGTTTCTAACAGGGCACAAACAGCGGTCTCCTGGGTGAAGATCCAGAGTTTGTTTTACCCATCCACATCCCCTGCCATCTGCCCTGCGCAAACTTTCTTATTCTATACTACTGTGGTTGCTCGGAGCTGCTACAAATGGGGTCACCTGGTAGGTTTCATACCACCACTAGAAGGTGTCTTGGTGCATCGGTATCTGAGTCTGAGGGCCATTTGTTAAGTTAGGAGTAAAACCAGGTTTTTCAGAGGAAGTTTCTGTAACAAGCTCAAAAGCTCCCTGCACTTCAGGACAATTTACTGTATTATATCCATTCAAATAAAACCCTCACTGGTAACAGATTGGGGTACAATACTATTTATTAATGACATTTTTAAATCAGAAAAACTACCATGATCAAACAACAACACGCTGATGGTGACCATGCTGATGCCTCTTGACTGAAATGACATCAGTGGAGTATTACTTAGTCAGCCATTAAAGCCGAGCAATTTGAGCAAATTCTGAGAAACAATATCGGCTCGCAGTCCGCCGGCAGAGCAGAGAGGGAGGGGGTGAGAGTCTGCAACGGGTAAAGCATGTAATTTCCTAATTCCGATCTTGCAAGACAATCCGTCCTTATCAGTGTCTGATTCCCACATTGGAGGGAAAGTAGACAGAGAAGCTGCAGGCCATCACACACACACACACACACAAGAAGAGGCATGAAATTACATAAAGGAAAGGGATACAGATAGAAAGACTGAGAGACTAGTGAGAGAACAAACAGGCCTATCAAGACGACCACAGACCCAGATAACAAGATAAGGCCTAATCAATCAATCCTTGCACACTGAGCGAGATTGCGCTAAGTGGCTCATGAGTCCTGCTGAAAATTAAATCTGCACACTCCTTCAAGTAAGACAGAATGTGGGGAGTGAGAGTTGGAGGGAAAAGGAGAAAGAGAGAGGGGGGATAATAGAGGGTAATTTCATCAGCGTGGCCCATGATGAAGCTTTTACACGGTGGTTTGAGAGGCCAAACTAAAAGGCTGGAGGTTTGGTGATATTGAATATGAGTGGTGTGTCATGATTCGATTTGTAAGACGATAGCCAGGAATGAGATTATAGCGTCTAATGCGGATATCTGAAAGGGTGTCAGATCTTGAGGGTGTACGTGTGTGTGTGCGTGTGTGTGTGTGTGTGTGTGTGTGTGTGTGTGTGTGTGTGTGTGTGTGTGTGTGTGTGTGTGTGTGTCTTGAAATTTTCTTCCTGAGCAGAGGAAGCCTAACACACTGTGATTCACTTTAATTCACTCACTTCATCCTCATCACCGCTGTGCGTCCTCTATGTGTGTGTGTTGTTTTAGCTTACGTAGACTAACCATCACCAGGCTGCTAAAACAAAAAATACTTCGGGAAAAAAAGCAAAGCAGCAGAACCAGAAATGAAAAGGAGAAGATGGAAGCCAAAAAAAGAAATGATTTCAAATCTTGCGTTTGGTGAAACAGAGGTGCCAGTGTTCCACCAGATGATAAATCATTTTCTTGGTTTTCTGTTTGAAGCCACAGCGCCAAAGTTTATGTTTCATTTGGCCTCACGTAATTTTTTCAGACGCTGGAAAAACATCTTCACAAGGCAATATTTAAGACTATTCAAATGTTTACTCTAATGACTTCTCTATTTGTGTGAACACGTGCATCGGCCAACTCCAGCTCTCAGTGTTTATCCAGGGAAAATGGCGAGTCAGCGTAACACAGTACCAAACATTAGTAGAGACAGATTGTCGTGATGATGGACGCATCGAGTCCAAGTGTTGCTGACTCTGTCTCATCTTGTCCTACCACATTATGAGGGGTGAAACTTTTTTTTAAGTCAGCTCTGCTGAGAGCTCATTGTTTTGGTTCTGCAACACACAACTTTCTGTTCTGCTTCAGCGTCACTGCTCTCATCATTGTTTTCTAGCTGTGGCAGACAGACGTCTCTGGGCTCAGCAGCAGCAGAAGAATTACTCTCCAGTCATTGTTTAAATACCAGCTAAGCTATGCTAACCACAAGCTGATGTTAATACATTACAAAATGTCTATATTACTGAAAAGCCAAAGAAACACTTTGTTTCACCAACTGAATTTAATAATTTTGAAATATAATGTTGTTCCACAACCGGTGTCCCTGTTTCTCTGGATAACCCACTGAAACACAGTGTTGACAGTTTCCATTGGACTTTTTACCTTGGTTGACAGATTGTGGATTATTCAGAGTATAAGGGACAGTGGACAAAAACAAGAATTTTTCATTGTTTTAGCTCGACAAATCAAATTCTTTTCACCTCCGTTGCCTTGAAGTCAAGGCAGGAATATCTTGAGATACCACTTAAGACAGAAAAATATTCGTTTTTGCTTTTTTAGTTAAAGAAAAGAAAATAGAGAAGGAAGGAAAAATGACAGAAAGGAAGACAAAACAAACAAAGGAAAGAGGAAAGAATGATGAAAGAAAGCCAAAAGTAAATATTACTGACACTTCTTATGCAGTTTTCATCTCAAGCTGGAAGGGCACTCAGATAGTGCAGACCTCTGCCAAGGCTAATGGTCCAGTGTCCATGATCCATGATGTGCAGATCTGCAGGCGCAACCACTGCATATGTTTGTATATATTTTAAAAAAAAATTAGAAAGAGATATAACCAGTGTTGTTTGGTCCTGAACGGTGGTCTGCAGCCTGGCAGCCGTCTTGCCTTCATGCACTGTATCCTCATAGAACGGGTTCGTGTGATATCCTACAAATTAGTGCCTCACAAATTAGGTTATGACCGTAATGTAAAGGCATGAAATTAATGCAAAATTACAGAGGTTAGGTTTAGGTTTAGGCAAGTAAATTTACTGTGGTTCGGCTTAGGAAAAGAAACATGGAGAGGACGTACCTTTGAATGACTCAAAGTTCACTCAAGGTTCATACAGTTTCAAACACACGTTTCTTGGGAAAAGTTGCAGGGGTATGCCTCCTTACGAGACCAGAGATTCACAATGACCAAAATGACATTCAAATGAACTACAAAGAGACAATAAACAACTACAAAGAGACACAACACCACAAGAAGCTGCATAAAGGCAACAAAAAAATCCAAAACAAAGATACAAAAAGAGGCTAAACAACTATAAACTGAGTCTGTCTTGCTCCTATGTAGGAGAGGTGGGAGGGCCATTTGCATCTCTGTGTCCAGCAAGACACAAGCAAGGGGCCACAGGCTGGGCTCGAGCCCGAGCCGCTGCAGCAGCAGCCATGCACATGGGGCGCCTGATCTATCCACTAAGCCAACAACGCCCCATTTATATAGCACCTTTTCTGCAAGAAATAGAGCACAAAGTGGTTTGCGATAGTTGCAACCGTGTGAAGTGTAAAAAGAAAGAGTTTCAGACCTGTATCAGGAAGTCCGAGCTAGTTAAAGGCTAAAGTGAACACATACGTTTTAGCTGTCTTTAAAAAAGATATTTAGTGAGCTAGCTTCCTGATACCTAAAGGTAGTGTGTTCCATAGCTTTGGGGCGTCATTGACAAAGGCTGCATCCCCGATCTCCTTCCAGCTGTTGCTGGGAGCCTCCGATAAACCAGCAGCAGATGATCGCAGTGTTCTTGGAGGCAAATAGTTAACAAGGGAGTTGGCAATGTAGCTTGGTCCGAGCCTTTTAGGGCTTTGTATACAAGGAGGAGGATCTTGAAATCAGTTCTAAATGTAACAGGAAGTCAGTGCAGAGCAGCTCAGATTGGCTTGACGTGCTCTCTCCTCTTGGTGCTGGTTAATAGCAGAGCTGCAGAGTTTTGAATGAGCTGAAGTCTCTAAATGGTGTCTTTTGGGAGTCGGCTTAAAATAGAGGCATGAATCAATTTCTCTGCATCTTTTTTTCTTCAAAAATGGTCGTATCTTAGCTATGAAATGTATCCGACGTTTGCAGAGACATATGATGCAAACATTTTCTTCTGGCTGCTGCGCTGGAAAACATGACCTCTTTGGCAGAAGTAATGATCTTCTTAATAACCACAGGCATCAGATACATGTCGTCAGGTTAAAACTACAACATTGTGTCTTAAATGTAGCAGAAGTCGAAAGTACAGCGCTGCTACCTAAAAAATATCCTCTGTCGCACGGTCCTACATGACCTCACACACACAGCACACACAAACACAACCAACAAATCTGAATTATAAAAAAGGGAACAGTGACGCAAAGCAAAGGCCTCATAACCAAAAATGGATTGGTACACACACACACACACACACACACACACACTAATAAAGTTGTCTGAGTGTTGTTTGGCAGGGAGGGCGGGTGGGAGATTCATGAGTTTTAATATGCAGAGCAACTGCAAAGTGGAAAACCAGACACACTCACACACCTACGCTGTGACATCAGTTTCAGAGCTCTACACACACTCATACACACTCACAGATACACACACACTTCACATGAACTATGAAGATGTTTTTCTATTCATATGGTGACAGACAGCAGCTAACACACAACAGATCGCTCCCAGCAGAGAACACAGAACCCTCACATCATTAACACCTCCTGCTGCGTACCGCTGGGCTTCAACTGTCTGGGGACACAAAGCCAAGAGAGGGAAGAAACAAGAGACGAACACTTAGGACACGGACAAAAAAGTGCTATAAATGTGTGTTTTTACATCCATGTGTGTGTGAGTGTGTACACGCTCTCTATCTCCCAAATGCCTCGACTCATCTGCTAATTAGTCAGGAGCAATTAAGTACGCTTAAACTAACCGCACACAGATGCAGCCCAAACACACATCCAGGTAAACAAATAATCACAAACACAGCGAATGACTCACTTTAACTGTATCAGTTAATAAAATAAGAAGCAAAAGGAGTCCTCAAATAGAAACAGAAGAAAGGATTGTCTGTGAAGAGGAGTGGAAAGAGAATGAGAGAAAGGCAGACACAGAGGAAGAAAGGAGTAATAAGGAGTGAAGCAAAAAGAGATAATCATAAGTCCCAATGGACAGATGAAGCAGAGTGGATTCTATCACATGCTATCTCTCATTTATATGCTAATTCACACTATTAACAGAGAGAGAAAGAGAGGGAAGAGAGTCTAATAAATAGCTACTGATTGCTGTTTGTTCATTAGTTAGTGTTTTTTTTTAAGAAATGCCGTAGTGAGCAACGAGCCAGCTGTTTCCGTTACAAGACAAACTGTGTCTCATACTGTCTCGAGTGCAAGTGACAACAACAACGCGAAAAATGGATGTTTGAAATGAAATGCGAAAAAATATATATATAAAATAAAGCCAGAAAGAAAGATGTTATCAATGTAATTCAATTTGGATTAACGCTGCAAATCATCTCCTTTCATCCCTCCTCCCCTCCTTCACTTTTGTTCCTTTATGATACTGATAGCCACTTGAGTGCTTCTCTCATTTTCTGCTTTAAGCTTTTTGCCGCTACTGATCTCAATTCGGCTCAATTAACTATAAATATGAGCTCATGTGCACACGTACACACAGTGTGGGTGTACTGCACTGACCTTCAGCCATACAAGAGGTAAAAGATCATGCTGAGATGCCACGAAGAACAAATGCAGGTACAGAGACAGTTTGTCTTTTGATGTAATGTAATTGGGTATGAATGTAAAGCCAAAATTGTTTAATATTCTTATTCTGCCATATTTTTCATCTTGCAACTCCAGCTCTTTCTAATAGGATCTAAAAGTGGGCAGGGCAAGTTTTTTGATTTGAGGGGAAAGAAACCAAGGCCTTGAATGTTTTTAAAACATAAAAAGAAATTTGGTCGCTGAAAGTGCTTGAATTTACAAATACAAATAATGTACAAATTGTAATTCTTTTGATATTGTCTGCCATCATTGCAACACATGGATAACTGGTGTCGGTGAGCTTCTGTAAATCTGCTCGTTCTCATTATAAAAATTCCCAGATGTTGTTTTTGACGCTAAATGCCAACAAAATGGATTGAAGCTGAATATTCTGTTAAATAAAAACATGTTGCAAATTTTGGAAGAAATTAGCCTACATCTATCCTTTTCTGATAAATTTCGGACTTTTCAATACCTACTAGTTAAATGTTATTGGAAATGTTTGGAAACAATCCTACGCAGCCACGACTGGACTCCAGGTCCACAAGTAGTACAATACAACCCCAATTACAAAAAAAAAATTAAAATTGTCTTTGACTGAGATTCAGCTGAATACAGTAAAAAGAAATACATTTAACATTTAAACTTATTAACTTTACTTTCTTTGATAAATATACACTCATTCTGTATTTGATGCCTCCCAAAAAAAGTTTTCAAAAAAATGTACGTGCAGGAGCACGTTTACCATTGTGTCACAGCACCTTTTCTCTTAGCACACTATGTTTGGGAACTGGGACCAAAAAATTTGAAAGTAAACTTTTTTCCTCAAGATTCACAAGCAGGCCCCGTAAAATCTTCAAGCTTTAAAGATTGTCTGTGTGGAAGAATGAGCCAAAATCCCATCTGAACACTGTGAGAGATTAACTTCTTCACAGGGAAGCTGAAACAAATTTCAGTTAGCATGTTTAATACTTTATCCTGTGTCACTCCACTTTATTGTGTATCATTTTTATGGATGTAAATGTCACAATTTCTTTATCAGTGCAGTTTTATTGAATTAATACTGATGTCTTGTCCAATTGGGTGTGAATGCGAATACACCGAAATTCTTTATTATTCTTATTCCACCACATTTTGCATCATCTAACTCCTTTCACATTTTTCAACACAGAAACTTCATTCAACATTCATATTTTCCGACATATGCAGCATTTTTGGGAAATTTTTCCCCATTCAAATGTATGGAGGACTGTTCAAATCTGTCATAAATTCCAATTTTTTCCAAGCGTCTCCAACTCGTCCTCATTCATACATTCACGTAGAAATTCAGACTTTAAAATTTTCCCCATCTTTCATATATCGTGGCTTGTATTCAACCTTTAAATCCATTGATACTTTTTGAAATATTCAGACTTGTTAGGAGCATGGTAAAAATGCCCTCCTCGGGTTTTATAATGGGTTTCTATGGGACAGAGCTAGAGCGTGTGACATCATGGCGAGTGTCTGGAGCAGCTGTAAAATTTTATTAGAAATTTGTCTTTAACTCACTGTCACACCCGCAGTTTTGACAATTTAAACATCAAAATGTAGTAAAATGTGTGCTGGTCGCAGAAATGTTTTTTTATGGAAACAAACACACTTACAAATTTGGTTCAATAAGCCTCCAAGCAAAGGTAGAGCAATTTTTTTTCTCATTCACTCCTATTGGCCAATTCCAAAGACAGAACCCAGTCAGCTGCCATGACAACCCAAATTATCAAACTTTCTGTTGCTGCTGTTTCACAGTTTAGCCCAGTGCTACTGCTGGCCACTTGCCTGCTGTGACCTGGGGCATGAGGGTTTGCAGTGGCCATATTTGAAGCCTGTTCTCGTCCCAGAAAAGCAGTTCACAGTGGTGGGGCGTGATAGCTGGTTAATTCTTGTCTCATTTTTGGCCAAACAGAGAGAGAGGGAGGGGCTGCACACACAACACACAGCACACAGAGATAAAAAAAAATAAATCAGTGTATGGGAAACACTGGGTTACTGTATGAAGCATGTGCATACATGCTCATCTGGTGGGAGGGGCTTAGTACAGAGAAGGAAGAGATGCAAGGGGAGCTGTTTTCAAATGTATTTATTTTTTTGCCTTTTCAAGAAAACTTCCTACCCCTTCTTTAAAAGAAGCAGCTATTAGAAATTACTACGACACTGCTTCTGGACTCTGCAGACTAGACAAGATAGATGTGAGTTGGAGTTGCAGTGACTTGAGTGGACATTTTTAGTTTTAAGTAGAGTTAAAAAGCCAAAGATCAGTCACTAAGAGAAAATTCAGGGCTTTTCACCTCTTTCCTGTTTTAAAGCCATCTAATCAGAGCAATATCTGATCTTTAAAAAGCTTGAAAACATGAGCGAAAATATTCCCCCTGATAGATGGCGTTTGTGATTCATTGAGCACAGATCATCTCTGTCTTTTACATTACTCATTCATACAAACACAAGTATCCATCCATAGAGGGGCTTAATCTGTACACGCACACACACACTGATCATTACCCTCCTGCCTTGTCACAGACACTTGGAGAAACACAAAGAGGGAGACCTGAACTAAAATCCTGAGATGATTTTGCCGCCTGTCACCATCACCATCACCACCATCATGTGTGTGTGTGTGTGTGTGTGTGTGTGTGTGTGGGTGTGTGTTTGTTCAAGTAGAGACCACATGCAAAGGGTTTCCACGGGCGACATCCAGAGGTTCTTGAGGGGGGTCCTCGGGCTGTGATCGCTTTTCCAGTGCTGTCATCACAAAGACGCACTTATGCTAAAACAGCACTCTGTCAAAGCACAGTGACCGAGACTCAGACACAAAAAACATTTTGTTCCACCTTGTGTACTCATGCACACCGCACTGCATCACACCAACACCAAAATCACTTTGTCATGGATTCCACACACACCAACCTGCTCCTCCTCAATGCAGAAATCTGTCTTCACTCTAAAATCTGTCGTCACTTTTACACCTGGTTCTCACTGATTCACCTAAGCGGAACATATTGCACTGAAACGTATCCGAGCACAGAGCAAATATCTATACATGAGATTTTTTTTAAATAAAGCAGTCTACAAATTAAGGTTATAGCACTTTAAACTTCTTTACGTGGTGTCCAGTTTATGACCTCTTGCTTGTTTATAAGAACCTCAGGAAATCCATCAAAACACGCTGAGGGCGAGGAAGTCGCACTCCCTCATAATCACACAAAAAACAGAACATTATAGGGCATATAATTTCACACCAACTGAAATACTGAAACAGATCCTTAACTCAAGTAAGATCAAGAGCAGTGATTCCCAACTGGTCCAATCACAGGGTCCAGATTTCTCCTTAGTCATCTGTTCAAGGTCCACACAGGTCATTGTATTCAGCGTCATACCTGTGTTTGGCCATGTCGTTGGGCTAGTTTGTTGTCTCTACAGCAGGGTACGGCACTCCAAAGTAAAAGCTCTGTGCCAGAAATTCACTGTTCTTCAAAATAAAGTGTGTTTTTTACGAACTTGACATGTTCGCGAGTCGCTTGCAGTCCATTCAGAATGGACTCCGGACCCACTTTTGGACCAGGACCGACCAGTTGGGAACCACTGATCTACAGTGTAAAGTGTTGGTTTAGTTCAGTACAATATTTATTTTAATATATGCAGTTCCAATAAAGCACCTTGCCGTACCAATACAACAGTGGTGGAAGAAGCACTCACATCCTTTCATTAGGTGAAAGTAGTAATACTACAGTGGGCCATAGAAATACTACAAGTCAACATTAAGTAAAATAAGTATTGGCTTCTAAATGCAACTAAGTTTTCATTATGCAGAACGGCCCATTTCAGAACAATGCACATTACTGGATTGCAATTACTGATGCATCTAATGAGTTCATAACTTTAATATTGAAGCTGGTATTCAGCTACTATAAATACCTTTCCCAATGAGGAGTTTGTGAGTTTTAGTAGAGTTTTATCTTAATCTATGATATTAAATATTCATTTGTTTGGTTTAGGGTATTAAATAAATACAGTGCAATATTCCCTGCTGAATTTGGTGTTTTAGAAGTTAGCAGGAAATGGAAATAGTCAAGCCATGCACAAGTAATTCATGAATTTAGGAGGAATAACTTTAGTACTAAATGTGATTTAAAACCAAGAGGGTTTGTCTTTTTCAGAACTCATGCAAAAATACAATCTGGACAAGGTAATTATTGGAAGTATTTAGAAATCAGAAGCTGTATCACTAAAGGCCAATTCATTCAAGATAACCCAGTATGAAACTTTTTGGAGTTACCTGGCATAGCACACAGGGCAGCGATGTTCTACAAAATCTTTAGTGGGTTACCAAAATACATCTGTAAAAATCTGAGGATCACCTGGCAGAAGGACCTAGGGTGGAAATTAAGCAATGAGGAACGGTTGAAAATACTACGAAATACTGGGAAATATATAAAGGAGGCAAGGGGGAAATTTACTCAGTATAAATAATTCATAGGTTTTATTTTACTCCTTCTGAGTTGTACAAGATGTGTCTACTGGCTCATAATTTATATTGGAAATGTCAGACAGAAACAGGAACACTTCTACGTGCAATCTGGGAATGTAAACTGGTTAATCCATTATGGGAAAAAGTTGAGTATCACATAGGGAAGTGGTTGGGTATGACGACACCTAAATCACCAATATAATGCCTTATTATGGAGGACCACACAGAGTTACGGAACGTATCAATATATGAGCTTGTTGTGATAAATGTAGGGGTCGTCACAGCTGCTCGCATGATCCTGAAATTCTTGAAGAGTACATCACCCCCAGATTTGGAAAAATGAAGGAATCAGTGTTAGAAATTGTGTCATATGAACACGTTGGCTAGGCTCAACAATGAAGTTGAAAGCTTTAATAGGTCATTGGCAGGCTTTTATGTTTGTAATGATTTGGTGTTTAGTTGTACAGCTGGGTCGCTAAATTACTATTATAGGTATAAGAATGTGTAGGTACCAGGTGCCTGTTGAGTTCCAATAACAATGCTGTCTGTTTGTTCAGATTTGACTGAATAGATAAGTACATTTAAAAAAATTGATAGAAAAAAAAAAGAATTTTCTGTAATTTGTACAATAGATTTCATGTTTTCCTGCTGGAGAATAAATTGCCCAAATGCATGTTTCTTTATGGCACAACACACGACTACGTGGCTTTGCGAACACCCAAACATCACACCCATATGTAATGGTTCACAATTTCATTTAATACCATTAATCTGCTGCTTTAACAGCCTCCTCTCTTCTGGTTTCACTCTTTACACGAGGTGTTGGACCCCAGCTACAGGGCTCTGCGCCCATTCAGCTACAAGAGCATTAGTGAGGTCGAACACTGATGTAGGGCAATAAGACCTGGCTCATAGGCGCTGTCACAGCTCTTCCCAAAAGTGTCAAATTGGGTTGGGGGCCTCCGTGCAGGCCAGTCATGTAGTTGTATGCCAAACTGGGAAACACATTTTGGCCCATAGCCCAGTGTACAAGGAACAACCCCTGAACAAACCTGCACAGAGTCTGATGTGTCTACACAGAGGTGGCTCATGAATTTGTGTTTTCTATGTTTAGAAACTGCACAAATCAGTGTTTTTATACTACACACATATATATATACTATAGTTTTAGTTCAGACTCAGCACTCTCATGTCCTTTGCTTAGTTTCAATGAATAAACCCTGGTAAACATAGTTCATAGTTGGTGAACAAGAGCTTCTTTTAGTGTATAATCACCTGAAAATAAGACTAGCTGAGTTTTCATTACTTTAGAATAAGACGTTTATGTCTACATAGGTAGCAGGTCACCACAGGACGCCACTGAATCTCCCTAAATATTACACACTGTCCTTTAAATGGACGCAAACATGAAACCAAACAAATATTAATGTTGCTCCTTGTCTGCTGGACGTGTACATAGACAACTTGCTAAAACATTTTTAGTATATCAGTTCTATATGGTGATAATTTTGTGTCTTCAGCGTGTGGTTCGTGCTGCCCCCAAGTGGAAAATAAAACAAGTGATGCACGTACCAGGAGAAAGAAAATGTTAGACAACTAAAGTGATGAATAAAAACAGGAAGTTAACTTGAGGTGACTTGAAGACACCATAAAATCTGCAGTGTGTGAAAGACCACGCTGAACACTGGTAAAGGGATGAAGAGAAATAGTGGGAAGTGTGCAGTGTGTCAAATTATGAACACGGTTTCCTTTGAAACCTTAAAGCAGTGAGGAGAAGAACATAAAGGCGTGTGAAACAACAATACAAACGGGTTGAGTGTATGCTAATGTCGACTTATACTTTTTTTAACATGGATTTAACAGATATGAGCTGTGAATGGTTGAATCACATTATGTCAGGACGGCGTCGAGCCTCACCGAAAACTCACTAAACTGTTTAAAAGTCTGTGTGAATAATATGTGAGGGCCCACTGTGTTATGTAAATGAACCACCTCAAAGGTATATTTACAGTCTGCGCTGAAACAGCACTCTGCCACATTATAAATGTACCTTACAGAGTCGACTTAAAGGCACGTTTTTTGCCCCAAAGATAAACATGTTCCAAAGTTTAGCGGAGACGTGATTGATTCAGACGCACAGCGGTGCAGTGATGGAACATTTTATCATGGTTTTAGGAAGGAATCAACAAACACTTTCACACATAACAACAGGAACAGATGTTGCCTTTAGAGAGGAGGAGATTACACAGTTTTGTATTTTCACACCAAAAGATATATAAAAAAAAACAACTTGGAGCTAAAAGTCAATTTCCCTGCTCTTTTCTTCTTTATTGTAGTATTCCTCTCTTTTCCTCTTTGCTACTGTGTATGGATATTTTAAGTGTAGCAGAGAGAAAGTGTTGTGTTTGCATGTGTGACGCTCAGAGCTCAGTGATTCTGTGGTTTTGTTACAGGAGATTAACAGCTGCATGCTTATTCTTCATCTGTAGCTTTTACAGGTAGGATGACACAAGATGATGGACTGTTCGGTTTTTGGTCACAATTCTTCAAATGTTCTAAGTACATGCTTAAAATGTTTTAGACAAACCTATATTTTATACATGCAGAGGTTCAACGGAAACAAATTTGTCTAAATTACAGCATTTTCTGTGTCTTGAATCTTAAAAATAAAACAAAAACAAAAAAAATTGATTGAATAATTGATTTGTATGGTAAAGGGTTGTGGTGATTCTCAGCTGTAGTGATGGCAGTAAGATGATTTTTATTAAAAAAGGGGGACCAGAAATGAAATGATATCCAGTTAGTAAACAAACAAGACTGGTTGTTCTTGTTTCTACTTTCTCCTTTCCTACTTCAGCATCATAACTTTTATATTCTTGCTAGAAAAAAAAAAATCTTGTCCCTTTGAAAAAAGGTGTTTTTGATGTGTTATATTTGAGAAACAAAAAGGAAAAAAAGGACACATGGACAATAGGGTTGTTGTGTGCAGTGCAGATTTTAAAGCCCTTTGAGGCAAATTTGTGATTTGTAATTTTAAGCTACCTGACCTGACCTGACCTGACTTGAAACTGGCTTTGAACAACTGGCATGTTTCCTCCTCACTCTGTTATTGAAGAAGTAAGTATTTGAAGTGCAGAAGATAGGAAGCCTCTGCAGCACACACTCTGCTAAAGCAAAAGGACTTCAAGATTGTTACCAACTATTAAAGTCCATAGGATTCTGTGTTTTATTGCAATTTTAGTCATTCCTGTCACAAGAGAAAAAGAAATATGTGTGACATTACAGTTTGTGTATTATGTAATAGTCTCACTAGAGAAGTGGTAATAAAGTGGAAGAGTGAGGCTCATGTTGCTTTTCTGCATTAGTGAGAATAAAAGGAAAACCCAAAGCTGAAAACTTTACTTCTTTTGGTATATACATATAAAATGTATCTATGTGTGTATTTTTCTGTGTTCAGATTGGACCTTTAGTGTATTCGTCAGCTCTACAGACCAAAAGACACAAAGAGATTTGCGCTCTGGGAGCTCCAGTGACATGGAAAGTCTCATGCTGCCTCCTGGTGTTTCCACAGAGAAAATACATTTTCACTGCAACTGCGACTGAGACCAATGATGAATCCTACATGGGCCAAATATGATCAAAACATTACAGTGTCTGAATAAAACTACCAAAATAAAAGCCCTAGTTTAGGCTGCAGAACATTTAGGTAAGTAATAAACAGACAACCACCTGCGACCACCACTGCTGTGCAGGAGCTACTGTCAGGTGAAATGCATTGAATTATGATAGTTTAACAATATCGTGCAGCATTTAATTCTACTTCCATATGAGTAAATTTCAGAGAGCCATGATCAATTCATGATGTTGTCATTTTATTAAAATTTCAGTAGATTTATTACAGTAATCTGTTAAACATCCAGGCCTGTTTCTACATTTAATAATCAGACTGCTGTTTAGTACCAACTTTATACAATATATACAGCTGAGAGGAGAATAAAGGGGACAAGAACACAAACATATACACAGAGTTACATTTTGTCACAACACAGACATTAAAAGTTTGCCTCAGTGCCTCTAGAGTTATAGATTATGACACAGACAAGCCAAACAGTTAATTCAGCAAAAGGAAGATTTAAAACATACAAAGATCCAATATGGACCAGATCTTATATTTCTAACACTCACAATCATCCAGTCCACTCAAACTTTTAGTTTGAGTGATTAACCTATTTGAGTCACGTGACGCAGACCAGATATAAAACCACAAACTGCATATTAAAGTACAACAGAACATGACTGGATAGGACAGTAAAACAAAGAATGACATCCAGTGACTGCTTTCACTCATAAATGCATTATTTGGAGAGACCATAAGCTCAAAGGTGCAGTTATTGATGATTCAGAGCTTTTCGCTTCATTCAGGAAGAATCACAGTCGCTGATTTTCAAACCTAAATATGCAACTGAAAGCTCTAAATTAGAGAGTAAACCTTCAGGACATACGTTTCCCAGAGGTCGAGAGTGAAATGCTGTGTGCGAGAGTGTTTTTTGAGAACTGTGGTTTCAAAAAACAAACTTATGCCTACATACAGGCTGTGACACATTCAGCTGCAGAGTGATTATATCTAAGACTCTAAATTTGGGAGGTGTGGACTCAGATGACTCGAGCCACAAATCTGATGACTTTGGACTCAACCAAGTCAAAAAGACTTGCAACTCCACTTGGATTAACACCAAGGACTCATGATTTAAATCGGACTTGAGCCTTTTGACTTGAAAATACTTGATCCCCTCCCCCAAGCCTACAGATTAAAAATTGTTCCAAAAATCAATTTATTTCCCCTTCCATTTCCTGAATCAACTAACGCTAATGCTAATCATTTCAAACAAGCCTACACCTCATTCTCCACATCCACTTTGAACCAATCTGACAGCATCCAATCAAGCTGTAGACGAGAACGAGGAAGAACAAACGTTACTTTACTGAGCATCAGTTGGAGAAAATGACATCAAAGATATTTTACTCGCTTACAAAATCTATGCAGGGATCAACACAAAATGAATCGCAGTGTGCAAAACGTATGGGTCAAAAATTGCAGACGGAGACGGAACAACTTCCAAGGAAATAAATACAAATATTTATAAAAGCCTTAACGTTTTTGTAAATCTTATATATTCTTACTCTGTTGTTAAAATGGCATTACATTTGGTGAAGAGCGCATGATGACTTGTTGAAGACTCTAAATTCAAAGATTAGGACTTTAGACTTGAATTAGGACTTAAGTGCAAAGACTTGCTTTTGACTGGCAAAACAAAGACTTGTTCCCACCTTGGCTAAATTATCACATAATAAATAAACCTCAAATTGGAAACCACTGGACTAGATGACGCTATTATAACAAGAAAAGATTTTATAAAAAACAACAACAACAACTTGTCCTTCTCAAGTGTGCAGCGCTTTCAGTAAACTCTACGTCGTCCAAGAAAAAAAAGATGCGTGCTGTATTTGACAGAAAACTACAGACAGAGAGAGACCTCTAAGATTAAATGCAATTTGCACATGTAATTGACAACATCAGGGTCAGAAAGTCACCCTGAAGTTGTTCTCGTAGTGTGAACTGAAACATGAGCAGAGAGCACGACGCATCTGTCCGACCTCTGTTCTTTAACCCGTATTAGCATCTGTAGTGGCACTGTATACAACCAACATCTCAATATGTTGCATATGTAAGAAGATATAAGGAGAACGTGCGTGTGTGTGCGTGTGTGTGTGTTTGAGAGCATTAAGTAGACAGATTAAGACTAGAAGGGTATTAAAACTAACAAGTGGAGCACTGAACCCAATCACATCACGGCTGGTGAGTCATTAACCCCTCAACATCAGCTGTGTCTGCGCGTTTGTGTGTTTGCGTGTGTGTGCGTGTGTGTGTGTGTGTGTGTGTGTGTGTGTGGCACTAGCAGACAGGGGTAATGTCAGATCTTGAGTGATGCAGTTGACAGAGGGAAGGGCATTTTTCTAAAAGCGCTTAGAATGACGGATCACTCACACACACACACACACACACACACACACACACACACACACACAGACTATCGTGTTATCCCATGAATCACAGGCTGAGTACACTGACATTAAGACTACAACAAGAGGAGCAAAAAAAAAAATAAAATAAAATAAAATAAAACATCAAAGACTTTAGCAGGCGCTGTGTACGAGGAGCATCATCCCTCCTTCTTGTTCCCCCAGCCGAACAGTTTGGACATCGGAGACTTTTTCTTTGGCTTGTCTTTCTTTATGTCTGAGAAGGAGACAAGAGGGAGGGGAGGTTAGTCAAAAGATGACACAAGGGAACGTGACACGTGAGATTGGTAATAGTAATTCTGTGACAGCTCAATCAATAAACCCAAACAATTTTTATATTTTCAGCTATTTAAAAAAAACTAAAAATCTAGACTCAAACAGAAGTAATCCCTCTCAGTCATCACTTATGACCCACCTGAAGTGTGTGGCGGTGTCGTCTTATTTTTTGTGTTCACGACATTTTTGGGCGTGTGCCCCCACAGCGCCCAGATGAGGTGGGGCCACCACAAGCTGATTCGGATGTAATTCATATAAGTAATACTGGTACACATCTGAATGTATCATGAGGTTTCTTTCACATTCACTTTACACAAGCAAAAAAAAAAGTTGTGTTTAAAAGTTTGTTTCTATTCATTTTGAGTCATAAGCTAGGTCTGTTTCACCAGTGAGGGTTCACATAGCAGAGGCACTGTTGCCATGGTTACACGCAGTTAAATGTAATTAGCAGACTGTTTCAGGATGTCAGTTAACCTTTGTTTGAGGAGATACAAGTTGAAAAAAAAAAAAAAAACACCTGCCAGAAAATGAAAAAGCGGTATTTTCCGTGGCTGTGGTATAAAGCAGCATTTATCTTGCGTGATACAACGTGTGTGTAAACTATCACATGACTGCACTCAGAGTTGGACTGAACTGTGAAACTTCGGCATTAACTTTATGAATACATTAAAATGAAATGGCTAGTCTTTAGCCCACGGTCGGCATTCACTCGCTGCAACATAACGACCTTTCACTGAAGTTCAATAAATCTCCTCAATTTTCAGCCCTGCTTTCCTGGTCATGAATTGCAAATGAAGGCGGCTTTAACTCTATTCTATCAGAGGGTCAAATTAACCAGCTACATTATCCATTTGTCTAATAGGAAATGCCGCTGACAAAAAGAGGGGGAGCATTTTGTTTGATGCTTTTTCCATTAGCAGTCATTAGATCAAATGAGATGAAAACATCGCCCGGTGGCACCCTTAAAAATGCAGCACACTCTCACACGCACACGCACACACACACACACACACACACACACACGCACACACACACACTTCCATAAACCACAATGAGAATTCTATCTACTTCAATTAGAGGCACCCATGATGGAAATCCTCAATTGGATAATTTATAAGCCAACTAAGTTGCAGTGACATCGGGGTTGTGATAACTAATGAACAGAGCGAGGGGTGGGGGGGGGGCAGACGGCCTGTGGAGGTGTTGGGAGATACTCACTGAAATTCATCATCATCTTGTTTAGCTGCTCATCCTCCTCTTCCTCCCTGAGAAAACGCACAAAAAGCAAACACAGATTAACATCAGTTCACACCTGTATGAACATACTGTATTCATACATTCAGTGGAATATAGGGCTGCCCCCAATAGTCGACTAAACGTTGGTCGACCAGAAAGGTCATTAGTCGATAAGATTTCATTGGTTGCTTAGTCGCAGAAAAAACAAAAAACAAACCGGAAGCTCTATTAGGAGCTGCACGATGTCAAAATAAATCAAAACCTATATGACTGGACTGTGTGGTAATTTAATTTGAAAGGACAGACACAGGAAGTGGCCACGCTCAGCAGTCAGACAGGAGTCATGTTACAAACCAATCACAGCTGACTGATATCTTTCCCTTCTGCAAATATTTGTCTGATAAATAACGGAAAAGTTGATCATTTTAGTGCAGGGCTACCCAGAGCTTTACATCTGTCCCAAGGACGATAGGCTTACACACTTATAAACAGCGCCTGGAAGAAGATCAGCTCTGCACTCAAAGACGTGGCATGTGTACGGCCTCTAATTTACAGGACTGGTACCTGCGGTTATTCCACAGGCTAGTTAATAACATGTAGGGCAGGAAATCCAAAGTGTGGGATCATTTTGAGAAGGTGAAGGACGAACCCAAGGAGATATGTAAACTCATCTTCATTGGTCGACTACAAACATGACGTAGCTACATGCCCATTAGCCACTTAGCACAATCATTACTGCTTTACCGACAGTGTCATTAACAGGCGGCTCGCTCAGTGTGTGACGTGCACTTGTAGATAAAATATAGGCCTATATTAATGAAGGTTCATTAGTACGGTTTTGTGTTTCTCTGTTCAATGTTACTAATACTTTTCTTTCTCACACCTTGAACTCAAACACTTGTGTTGCCCCGCCCAAAATATATAATTTAATAATTAAATTATCATCATAAACATGCAGTGAGTTGTCCACTAATGGCCCACAAGGACAACTATTGGTTGACTAGGAAAATTCTTAGTCGGGGGCAGCCCTAACGTGAGAACTGTGCACTGTTTCACATCCACATCAGCTGAAAAGTGCATGCACTAATATTTATCATTTAAGGTAATGTCCTTTGCATTCAACAAGTGTCTAAAGTTTCGGACTCACAGACATCAGCAGGTATTTGGGTATCAGGGTCAGTTTCAGCAAGTAAAACACATTTTGATTTAAACTGAGGTCATGATATTGTGTATAACAAGGGCTAAGAGTCCTGTGTACACTCAATATGGACCCTAAAACCCTGAATTTCATACACTACTGACAATTTTCCATTTAACTTCCTCTTGAACATGTAACATTATGTCGTCCAGAAGAATTGTTAACCATCTAAAATCAACAACATAATCTGTTGCTGTTTTCAGGTAGAAAAAAAACGGTGGGGCAACAGCTGCTTTGGACCTTACAAGACCAGAAAATTATACAATTTTACATAACACGCAATTTCACATTTCCCACACAGTTTAACAAGGTTGATAACCAGACTGAGCACAAACCTCAGTCCCCAAATTTTACCATATTGTCTTGCTGCTTTTATGTTTGATAAACCTCTTAATAAAAATGCTTGAGATCCTGAAAGTCTGTTCTCGACCAGGTGGAATCAACTCTGAATAACACACACAGGAGGCTCAAAAGTGTCTTCTCTGACAAGCTAGCAGACAGCTAGCACCACTCCAGTCCAATTATTTTTTTACCAACATTTTGGATTTTATAACATTATCCTGCAGCTGGTGAGCACTGACGTGTTTAATCAATCTTTACTTCAAAGGGGAGACTTTGAAATTTGTGCTGTAGAAGATAATCCATATAGTTCAGGACGAAAGAAATATAACATCTGCTAACCATGAGCAAATGACAACAACACTACTTTGCAAACTCATACTGTCGCAACCCTAATCATGATAAATAACAGCAGCTTAGCCTCTACTGTAGCCGTATACACACCTGAGTCTGTCCTCGTCCAGACCATCTACTATAGCGTTTCTGTCATTGACGATCTCCACCAGTTTGGCCATCAGCTGCTCTTCTCTCTTCCGGTCCCAGGCTGTTTTCAGATGTTCTGCACAAACAGAAACACATTTTAATCTCAGGCCTGTTTCATGTTGTGTCTTGTGTTGAATGAGTTCCCTCAAACTCTCACCTGGTTTTTCCATCAGTCGTCTGAGCTCCTGCTCAACACTAGGCTGCTCTTCCTCCAGGTCCTGGGTCCTTCCACTACACACAAAACAATATATGAATTTAAAAACTGTTGTATTTGTTACTGTCATGTAGAGTTGTATGTCTTTAGTCTTGTTGTTTGATCAATCTAGTTTTGCCTCAGTTCCGAAACTATTCAGATGAGCTGTACCATCACTGCCTTAACACATTTTCCATGATCTCTGGTTGAAAGCTTCATTAAGTAGCCTACACTGAGTAGATTAATGACACGGAGTTAAGATCATTTTGCCAAACTTCTATAGCCAAAGTCCAGACTGGACTTTCATGCTCAACTTTTTTCATTTTTTTTCTCGCAAAATTCACAAATCTATCCAACCTTCACTAAATTTTGTACGTGACATGTTCAGAGGACAGCACAAAAACATTTGCCTGTGACATATCCGTTTCATTTTTGTGTAAAATTTGGCCAAATTCCAAATAGGTGTGGCCTATTCGACATAAATTGCCAGAATCATGAAGAAAATACACTGCACCTAATGTATTTACTGATAAGATTTATACACTGATGGAATTCAAACTATAAATGGAAAAAGGACCACATTTATATACTGTAATGCTTTTCTACCTTGCCAGACAAAGCACATTACAATCTTTAGTATGTACTGTACCTCTATCTACCATCTTCTTGCTGAGCCACATCTACAGGTGGTAAAACAGCACCATATCTATGATTTATTTAAAACTGCATTAGCTCAGTTTGTCATTAACTTTGCCCGTCTCCCATTTGGTACTGGGCAGGTAGTGTACAGTGGGTTTATGAGACTGAAACAATTAAGTTGTAATGTGTCAAAACCAGAGGTGTGGGTTCAAGTCATATGACTTTGAATTGAATCGAGTCACAAATCCGATGACTTTAGACTCAAATTAACAAAAATCAAAAAAGACTTTCAACTAAGTAAGTAAGTAAGTAAACTAAATACTTGATACTTTCTCAGAGCCCAAAGATTAAAAAGTACGTTATTTAAAAATAAATAAACAAATAAATACATTTTCCTTCAATTATGAAATCTACTAACACTATTAACATTATTTATTCCAAGCAAGTCAGCACTTAATTCATCAGATCCACTTTGTTTAAACCAATCTGACAACATCTGGTCAAGTTGCAGGAGAAAACAATGTTACTTTACTGAATGCTAGTTGGAAAAAACTATACCAATGATAGCTTCGCTTGTGTACAAAAACTACACAGTCATCCACAAAAATCAAATTGCAATATGCAAAACAGGCAGGTCAAACATTACAGACGGAGGCGGGGTTTGTCACCATGAGCGACCTCTTGCACACTACACATCAGCATTTGATCCATTGATAACATAAAACTATTGATTTAATGTCCATTAACTCAGTTCCCCGCAAAATCCCCATGATTTCTGACACTGTCTGTATTTCAGTGCAAATCTAGATTCAAAAGCAGAAAATGTTCTCAATATTTTTTGTTATATACATAAAATTGCAGGGTTGTGGCCTTGGTAGAGGTTTAACATGAATTTATGAAAGGAATAATTGCGGTGCATGTGTGCTGTTAAGTAGCATCCTGCTTCACGCTGCAGCCAGTGGGGCGCTGAGCCGTCTCGTTCCAGGACGCCCTGCTGTGGGACGGAGGAGGGAGGACACTGGGAATTCAAACTGTCAACCTTCTGGCCACAAGTCTGTTTCACTAATCGCTAAATAGTGGCATGCCCCTTTTCTAAGTGCGTTGGTGTGTATGTGGGCGTACTCACATGTAGACCAGTTCGGACTCCCGGCGCATGGCCACCTGCTTGTTCCTGATCAAGTTGAACCACTCGACCATGAGCCCATCCATGAGAGAGTCATCTACGCCCTCTGACACACAAACACACACACAGTTTAATCCCATATACACACCTTCTGCTAAATCCGAGAGGGCTCGTACAATAATGAGTGTGTTTATCTCACCTTCTTCAGAGCTGCGGAGCCTCACCTCCAGCTCCACTCCCCTCCTCTCCCACTCATTCAAATTATCTTCTATCTCCTTCAGTTCCCTTATGATTTCGTCTTTGGGGATGTAGTCTGGTTTAGTCTACAGATGTAACACACATATATGCAAAAATTAAAAAGGGAGGATGTGAACCAAAACATGGATCAAGAACGCAGGTGCACATGACCATGCCATCCCAGTGCTGTTATTATATGACATCCGTAAGGCCCACACACACCAAACCATCCTCAAAGAGGTAGCGATGACGAAGGCCGACTGTTGCGTCAACTCTTGCCACCTGTGTCTCGGCTGAAATGTTGCATTGAACACACCACAAAGACTACAGCCCAGAGACAAATATACGTGTATGTTATGATATCTATGCTTCAACTAACATCCAACCACATGTACATTCTGCACCTGTGTGAGAGGAAATAACTCTCCATACCAGCAGGTGGAGGTAGGAAAAGGAAACCAGAAGACCAACAGGACATATAGATGCTAGTTAGCCAGTTAGCACATTGACAACACAACCTAATGTTAAAACAACAGAGGATATTCACTGTGCACCAGTAAACTATAACTCAAACAAGTATGAACCATTTCTGCTAAATGACTCAGTGACTACAAAAATAATCTTACCTTACATAACAAGTTTGTTTCAATCTCACACCCTCTTGACTTTAGCCTTTTTTTTTCTTTCCTCAATTCAGTGTCTCTTCTTGTGCACTGAGCTGAACGGCCAATCAGAGTAATTTTGTCTCTGACACCTATTCAACAAGCCTAATTGGACGAAAAAAGCAGACAAGGGCCTACTACTGCCAACGATGCAGGACACACCGCAAAAACTAGGGCAGCAGACACTCACAAACAGCCTTACAATGACTGCTGGCAGATAGTGTAAAAGATTTTCCTATCCTTGTAAGAGAAATGTATTTTTTCCCCTTTAACACCAATCAGTAGATTAAATAAATTAAATGTTATTTATTTTTAGTCCTCTATATGTCTTTCACTAGCTCATTTTGTCTATCAACTACTTAGTGTTCCTATTATTTTGGTTTTGGTAATGTTACACACTTAACCACTTCTATGTACTTGCTAATTTGTTAGCATGAAATGCTTTAGCTATATTAGAGCTTATACAGTGAATAGGCCTATAGCTCAGTCTGACTGAACAATGATGTATGAACTAAAGAAATTTTTTTTCATTGACGGTTCGGTACCTTGGTAATCTTTGCCTCTGTCTTGGTGCCATTTGCAGTCGGATCTCTCTGACCGTTCTGGAATCCTTAAATAAAAAGTGATAAAATACAAAAAATTGATATAAACCCATTAAGAACAAAGACAAAAGAGGGAGGCAACCCTGAGAGGTCTGAATCATGTTTGGCTAATTTTTAGGAAAACCATTTGTGGTATAAACATTGTCCTATCCATGTATAATAAAAGAAGATTGGGTACAAGATAGCAATGTGCAAAATTTTTTCTTTGTTTTTAGTGGATCACATTTAAGCAGAATAAGGTGTTACCCTTTGATGCAGGTGGAGTGACAGAAATGCTCGGGGTCGAAGGATGCGAGGAGGGAGAAGGCCCGACAGACAGTTCTGAAGTCTGAGGCTTTCCAGCTCCATTAGCCCATGGTTTCGGCGAGGGCTGTGACGGAACAGCCGGTCTGTGAATGGATGGAGGACGAGCAGGAAAAGAGGAAAAAGAGAGACAGAATTTAATTAATGGCGGTTTATCTGCTCCTACCAGTAGTCCCCTTTTCTACAGTGCTTCCTTTTGATTCATGAGTGTGGGAGGAAAGGTCATCCGGGGGAAAGGAACTGAGCACTGAGCATATGTTGCACCACGGAGGACTCTACTCAGTCTTGACACCATTTGGGGCTCACATGCATGTGGCGGAAGAGGAGAGACTGAAAGCTCTGACTACAAATGATGGCCGAGCCATTTGGAGGAGCAGCAGGTACAGGCTTCCTGAGGGAGGCAAGGTTGGATAGATGGATGAAAGACAGGATCAAAGGATGGATGGATGGACAGGACATCAGGAGAGATAAGAGATGTTGCTACGCTGTGAAGCCCGCCCACGTACAGATACTCCCTGCTGGAGGTATGACAGTTGAAACTGAGCCAGTAAGGGCAAGGAATTAACCAGAAACATAGAACACAGAGGCAACACAGAACAAGGTAATATCAATGTAACACATCTTACTTGGAGATGGGTTTGAGCTTTGACCGCCAGTCTGCAGGAGACTCGTTGTTTTCTGATGCTGATGAGAAAAAGGAAATGAAACAAATCTTGAGTGTTTTTCACTTTCAGGTTCAGCTCATAAATCACACCCATCAACTATCCAGTGTCACTTCCTGTTGTTATCGTTTCGTTGATAGAGCTATTTGCCAACGACAGCAGGTCAAATTTGGGGGAAGAACAAAATAAAAAGTCCACATTAACTGCAACCTGCTGTGTGTTCTGATTCCACTTACTGAGCACCACGAAAATAACACGAGAGCTGTCATCGAGGCATCAATGAGTATGTCAACCATTGAAAAATCCCCCCAAAAAATCCCATGGACTACAAATGGCCATTTTTCCTAAAGTGAAGTATTACACAACACAATGGCAGGTTCATTCTTTACCTCTGTGAACAGAATGTGTAAGAAACTAATCCAAACTCAAGGTACGACGTGTAGCTTTTCTTTGTGCAAGGTCTTCTTCATGTACAATGTAGAATTTACAGAAGAAGACCATGAGATGTGGGTTAATAGTAAGTGAACCCTTGAGCCTGTATTACTGTGTTACATCTGAACAACTATTAAAACATGAAGCCAAATTGAACTTGAACAAAATCATGTTGTTTCATTACACACTATTAACCTGTTCACAGTTTTTTTTGCACCTTGCTGTTAATTTTTATCATATATATTTTGTTTTTTCCCCATACTTTATATATTTGCACTCCTTCCCACTTTGTATTGCAACCGCTGCACAACAATCTCCCTCTGGATTCTGGATGGACTTTATGACACTGAGAAAGCTGAACTATTTATTTAACACGAGTTTCCTGTCATGTAATTCAACACAGCTCACAGCTTTGAACATTAATTTCACAACTTAATGTGTGATTTTGCAGGCATTTGCCACATCATAATACGACCAGTGCTTTCTGACAGATCATACCGTACACAAATCAGGCTTTCCCACTCACTGCTCCCACACACACACCCACAAAAACACGCATTAAAACAGGTTTAACTACTCTGTGCAGTTATCAAAGTGTGTGAGTTGAACCTGAGGTGTTGGGTGATGCCCTGCCCGGCTTTGGGCTGCCTCTGTCTGGAGTTCTTGCTCTGACTCCGCTCTTGCCAGATGGGCTCGGAGTCCGGGTGTCTGTCGGAATCTGAAAGTCGGCGAGGATTGACGGGTCTGGTTTCAGTCTCACTCTCCCTCTGACTCCCTCTGTCTCTTTCTTTGGCGTCTCGATTTGAGCAGGACTGATTGGAGATGAAGTGTTATTAATGCTGTTATTCACCAGTAGAGGTCAGGCTGCAGCACGACACCATAAAGTCTATTCATGTGAGTGTGGTTAGGTTACTTACTTGTCAGTTTTCTTTAACACTACATTCGTCCACGATGGCTTGCTGTTGTTATTGTTGTTCTCCTCAGCCAGTTTTTTGGAGATGAAGGCTGCTGCCGTTGCTTTAGCCCTCGAATCTCCACCTACACCTGCTGCTTTAGCTTTCTCCCCACCTGTGTCCAAGCTCTTATTTGCTTCCTTTTGGCCAAGACCACCAACATTTACAACCACAGTGACGGCCTGCCCTGCTGTGGCCTCCTGCCCCTTACTGGTCACATTCGTCCCTTTATTTATGTCAAACTTGACGGTTGTCGTCTTTTTCTCTTCATCTTTAGCTGTGTTATCTGACTTTAAGAACTTATCCTTGGACTGCAGTGTCTTCGCAGCCGTGGTGGAGGTACGGGGAGCAGCAGTGGGCCTGGTGTTGATAGAAGTGGTTGTTGTGGTGAAGGTAGATTCACAAGTAGTCCGTGAAGCTGTGGGTTTGGAGACAACAGATGTCTGAGAGACTTTAGCAGCAGAGGAGAGACTTGAAGCTGGCTGGGAAGGAGATGGAGTAGAGAAAGTGGAGGAGAAGCTGGGAGGGGTGCTGGGTTTCTCCGTCAGCCACGATGGTCTCACTCTGGAGGGTGTGTGAGTGGTAGTGGTTGGGTTTGTTTTGGTGGAGTCTGGTAGAGGTGTAAACTTGGAAACAGGGGTGTTTGTGGGTAAATCTCTGAAAGGTGCAGGTGTGTTTGTGGACGACAGTAACCTAGAAGACAGAAAGCACAAGACATATAATTGTTGTAGTGTGTAATACTTGGATTTCTATTATCTGTGGTAGGAAGAACGATAAAGGACTTTCCAAACAGATTAGAGTTCACTTTTGATTAATTATGCTTTTATATTTCCCACATCACTGTAAACATGATGTTGCCTTGTATTTTGGGGTTATAGAGTTTTTCCATATATGTTAACATTCTGTGTATCATTTTGTGATATTGATTATTACGTTGGCCTGTTCTGTGCACACATCTATTGCACCTCTGTCTATCCTGGGAGAGGGATTCCTCCTCAGTTGCTCCTCCTGAGGTTTCTACCATTTTTTTTAATTAAAGGGTTTTTTGGTGGAGGATTTTTCTCTTATCCGCTGCTAAGGGTGAAAGGATGGAGGGTGTCATATGCTGGACCGACTTTTCATAAATGTAAACTGTAAATCTCACACAAATGGACGGTGACACAGAATATAGTAAGCAGGACACAGGTATAACGGCTCTGGGTTACATTAGCCAGTACTTGCATACACAGATCTCCAACAAAACTGCCAACGGTTGAGTTGCATTGTGGGTAATGTAGGTGTCAATTATGACAAGCAGGAAGAACATGTCTGCTGCACTAATTTTGATTGTTTTCCTCCCTTAACTGTCCATTGCCAGTCAAACATTGTTATAGAGTGCAATGAAAAATCAGTGGTGTACTCTTTTAATGCATAATTTAAATGCAAATTGATTCATCAGTTTATAATTGCTTTTTCAGATTTATCAATTAGTTCACTTTTTTTTAACTTTGATTTTAATTGAGAATTAAAGCGTCTCTAATCGTTCTGGTGGCACACTCTCAACTCTATAAGCATCAGATATAATTAAATTCATCTACGGGTCCTTACTTTGCACAGCTCCTGTGATAGAGCTTCCCGTCCACTAGATGTCGCTGCACCAGGTGAACGTGCTTGTTGCATGACACACATTTGTTACTCAGGGTGCCTGTCTGATGGGATTTCTCAACCACAACATCCTAAAAGAGGGGAAGAGAGAATGTGTAAATGTTTAGGAGAGTATTACCATACTTACTGAAACTCATCTGAGGCAATGTGGGATTTTTATTTGTTTTGCAATAGCGGTTTTGAACTGACACAACAGAGCAACGTAGGTATTTGGGTCATCTTTAATGAGTTTGGCTTTGCAAATATTTGTGTAAGATATTCAGGCAGCAAAGATTACCTTTGTAGCATTTCTGGTTTGTCTTGGGGAAGGAGAGGGCTTTGAGATGTTGGAGGAGGGGGGAGGGCTGTTCTCTCTGGCAGGGGTGGAAGAGGGAAACACCTTCGCCACCACCGGCTGGTTCTTCTTCCCTGACGGTTCCTCTGTGGGAGCATCAGCTGGGCGCTTTATACCTCCCATACCACCAACTGCAAACACATGGATAAACAGAGTGATAGAGACACATGAGACAGGAAGAAGGGAACAAAGGCAGAGGCGAACACAGCCAGACGCTGATACTCACTCGGGGAGCGTCCGTGGAAGTAGTTGTAGTACTGTGAGACGTATGTCAGGATACTGAGGCGGTCAGGGACCTTAAGAGCCACCATGTCTTCTGCATCCAGCAGTGCTGGAATTCCCAACTCCTCCTCCGCAACCTTGAAGGCCTGCAAAAAACATCGGCTTTATCCAACAAAACAGATGCAGCTCAGGGTGAATTTTTAGCTTCTAGACCGAGTGGCCAAAGATTTAAATGGACCAATAAATCACAAGAAAAGCAGATCTGACTTTCTGAGACCTCAACATGACTTTCTGCATCTTAACACACTTCAAACAAGACTTACGCTGCTTAGTATTCAAGTGCATGTTTGGCACTGTGAGTGTCCCACAGAAAGGTTTCTGTCAAAAGGAAACTGAAAGGCTTTACTTTAAGTGGGTCTTTTTTCAAATGAATTTGTTGTGTTGTGTTGTGTTTTGACACTGAGGAAAGGAAGAGCGCAAATACATGTTGGCAGCTTTGAAAAAGTTTCCATTTGTATTCCTAGATGTCCATCCTACCTTTGGATGTGGACGTGTGTTTTGTGTGTTGGAATTAATGTTTTCTATCATCCATATTTGTTTTTTGCATATCCTAAGTACATTTCCTTTAGTTTGTTGTGGTTGAATTCTGGCCACAGATTGAATCTACACCTTATGTGTTGAGAGAGAAAGTGAGTCAGGAATTTCCAAAGTTCAGCGATTTCATGGAAGCATAAAAGGCGACAAGCAGAGGCAGGCCTGAAGAGTACCTACAAGAGGCAAAACTTAATCAGTAATCTGATGATCAGGTGCGCCATAAAAACACTGTTTACTTTGCTGTGCCCTTTAATCTCTTACAGCTTATTGTTTTTAACCAATCTGTTCCTTTTGTTTGTCTCAGTTGATCCTGAATATTGTCAAACAATGGCTGCTAATATCACTCAATATCACTTCAGAGAGCAACAGATGTTGATCTTGTGTCAGTTTCAGAGCTCAGAGTCAAGTTATGGAGCTCCTCAGAGAAAGTGAAAGTAAAGAAAGCCATAAAGCAGCCACGTCAAAGTGTCCAGACTGAAACACTTTGTATTTGGCAATGACTTCTCCTCTCAGCTATGTCTGAACTCTGATGTTTTAGAAAATTCCCAGTTACATAACATCAAGTAGTACAGATGTAATATCCAGAGCCAACACGCACGTAGCAGCAATTTATGCCTGCAAGGTACATTTACTTTTACTAGCAATTCATTCCTCAATTATTTTTGGCTTGATTTAAAGGCACAGTGTGTAGGATTTAGTGACATCTAGTGGTGAGGTTGCAGAACTGAAACGTCTCCCATGTGCCAAAGGTATGGGAGAACTATACTGCCCAGCCATAGACTGTATAAATAATGGACATAGCTTCCATAACGGCACCCACTGGTTTGCCGCTGCCGTCTTGTTTTGTTTTGGGGGTTTTTGGAGCCAGAAGTAACCATATTTGGACGAGAGGCTGGAGCTGCAGAGGAGCAAGGGGTAGGGCTGACTTATAAACTGTAGTGACACCTTGAAGACAGCCTGCCACTCAATACTTAAATATGCAGAGCCTTGGGCCATAACAAAAATGTAAAAAGGTAAGATCTATAAAAAATGTAACCTCCGTACAGCTGTCATGTAGGGAACATAAGCTATAGAGCCCAAAACTGTTTTTTGAACCAGGCTGAAAACGTGTTATTTCTGCTGTAAAGTTGGGCATTTTAACATGGGGGGCTCTGGGGATTAACTCTGTTTTGGAGTCAGCCTCAAGAGGTCATTCAATGAACTGCAGTTTTTGACACTTTTGCATTGGCTTCATTTTTCAGCCCCAGAGGATGCCGCTTGTGGTCAACACAAAAACGCAAATGGCCCTGCTTAGAGCCAGTGTTTGATTTGTCCGTTCTGGGCTACTGTAGAAACAAGTTGGTGGACCCACTCTGTATGTAGATACAGACACTTATTTTAAGGTAACAAAATTATATCTATTCTTATTAGGGCTGCCCCCAAAAGTCGGAGATTTGAATAATCAATAGGAGACCCCTCAGTCAGCTGAGATTGCCTTAAGTTGAGCAATCGTGGGGGTTTTAATGTCGGTGTGATAGTCACTGTGCTGTGCAGTTACTTCTGTTTTGATCCCCAGATTTTGCTAGTTGTGATTAAGGAGGTTTCTGCAGTGTGAGCGCTCTTGACTTTCATGCTACTCTTTAGTACTGACAGCTACGGATGTGATGCAGCAGCAGGAAGGAAGAGAGACTGCAGTGTAAGGCTCCAAAATAACATTATCTTCTCCCTTCTGTGGTGAATTTACAGCTCACAGCAACTTAATACAACACAGTCTCTGGCTTTTGTTTGATATCTAGTGTCAGCACAAAATGTTGTTGCACATTTCTGACATTTCGTTAGCACAGTTAGCTTATTTACTTTATTACGTGAATGCTGCTGTCACACTGAACGTCCCACTGAGCCCTGTTCAAACTTTAATACTTTGGATGGCAAAAAAGGAATTGTCGAATATTCCTATTAAACTGTTTAATCTGATTTGAATTGACATAATTCTGAGTCTGGTACAGACTTAATTCTTATTTTCAAGTCATTATAAACAGACATGTTACCGCCACCTGCTCTTTAGTGGAATAGTGTGACACCTAGAGCGACTGTATCACTCAAGACAAACAAATCGGGGACCCACTAATGGACAAACAGCTCCATATTGGTACTAGAGGTCTTAAACTCCACAGAGAGTCTTTAAAGGAATACGTCATCCACCAAGTGATTATTTGTTTATCAAGTACTCATCCCATGTTACAGTGAAGTCTTGAAGAAAACCTTGTTTTTCTTGCATATCTCCACAGTAAACGAAGAATCCAATAACCAAGAAAATTCTTGATGAATTGAAGTCATGGGGGTCCACATTTAACAACAGCAAAATTAAATCTAAACATCTGTTTACAGAACTATAATTCACAACTTGTTTATCCAGTTGTGTGCTCAGTACTTCCTAAACACTTGCATTTTTGCTGAAACCAAACTTTTTTTGGATTCTCCGCTCACTGTGGATGTGAATGTGGAAATTCAACACGACACATTGTGAGTAAGTAACATACAAATGATCATTTAGGGAGTGATGTGTCCCTTTAAGTCAGGTGGATTCCTCCTCTGGGGACCATGAATGTATGTAGATCTACTATACCAAAAACTGTGTACTCCAAGAGTTTGTCTGAACAAAACATCCAAAACAACATCAAACAAAAAGGTCAAAATGCAGCATGTAAACATTTCTTACCAGTTTGTTGTTCTCATAAACATCCTCCTTCCTGAGTGAATCAAAGTCACTGCAACAGAGGATGGGAAAAAATTAGTAACAAAACATGTGATCCAACTTCCCTTCCTCATTCGTTTGTTTACCAGCAGTCTGGACCAAAATGTGTCATGTAGTCATGCACACATATGAACACATATCATGACACTGACAGTGTGACAGATCGATTCATTACACGACCGCTGTGGTGTCATATGATCTCATGTCAGTTTGTCATACAGCTGAACCTTACAGAAAGCTCAGCCTGCATTCATAAAGGCATTACAGTGTCTATGTTCAGTAAACCGAAGCAAAGCCTTTAACCAACGTTTAAAGCTTCAGCCCATGTAAACATGAAATGTGCCGCCATGCTCGTCTGGCTGCAGGGAAAAAGTGGAATGGAAAGCACTGGAGCAGCTGTGTCTCATCTTAAAATGAAACTACTGTCTGTCTCCCATAATGGCCTGCCTGGAACAAACCCAGGCGTCTCTGTGTGAAACTGGCCAAAGCTCAACAAGAGATGGTGAGTCAAGTCTTTGGAATATTTAACCCAAAGCCTAACATGGACAGATCTTATTCAGAATATCTTGTGCTAAAAGACTTTTCAGCTGTCAAGTAAAAGATGTTTTTTGTAAGATTTCCTGTAAGACATTTAAAGTAACTTTAATTTTAATCTGTAAGTGCACCCTAGTCCATCCAAATAATAAGTAGCAGGGGCCACAGAGACAGGAAGAGCTGAAATGTTTAGTTGACTCAACGACTCACGTCAATAGGCAGAATATTAAACACCATTTTTGATTGTCACTTACAAGTTTAAGTTATTAACACTCAAAATATCCAAACATACAATCATTTCTGCTTCTCAAATGTCGAAAACCTGCCGCTGTTCTCCATTTCATTTAGTTAAAAACTGAACATATTTGGGTTGCACACTGTTTGCCAGAAAAGACAAACATTATAAAAGACATCACCACCAACTCTGGGGTCTTGTGATAGGCATTTTTCATTACTGTCATATATTTTATGGAATAAGCAAAAAAAAAAAAAAGAATCAAGTATGGAGGCTCTGAGAGGTGAGGTGATTTTCTTTTTCATTTTTGCAGGCAATGTTGGCCAAAAAATAATCAAGAGATTATTGAATGATCATAAACATCATTAGCTGTTAGTTTTTGAGTCTTCTGAAGCAATGGCAAGTCGTGTTTTAAGCAATATGCCCATCAACAATAAGTCTGTGATTGCTTAATGACTTTCCAACAACTGGGGTTTTTTTTTTTAATACATTGCTTGACACCATGATCTTTCCATGTACAGGCCTAATACTCCAGTGTGCAAGATGGGTGGCTGTAATGGAAGAAAATAATGACTAAGGCTCCATTACTCAGCCTTGGTAAGTTCAAGTTGTAAGTTCATATGAAGATGATTTCATCTTGAATTTTACTCTGATGACCCAGATCAGACCACATAAATTCAGATAGATGGTTTTTAAAGTAATATATTTTTGTGCTATTAATTCAGTTGCATCTAATTCTCAGTATTGCATATTCAGAAGTGAATACATTACATTTATGGCTTGATCTTCCAGGATTTTACCAGGTCAAAGCCTGAGATCTGTATGTTGCTTACAAGCTTCAGTTCACCTTGATTTTAAGGGAATGTCTCAAGTCCTTTAAGTCAAGTTTGAGTCTTGAGCTTTAAAGGAACAGTGTGTAAGATTGATGGGAATGTATTGACATCCAGTGGTGAGGATTGCAGATTGCAACAGGCTGAAAGTTCTCCTGGTTAGAATTCCTTCAGTGTTACTTGTACAGGAGGTTTTAATCTTGAGCCGAATTCTCCGCAGACGTATACTCCTTTCCAAAACAAACAAACCTGGTGATTAAAACCCCTAAAAAACTGAATAAAGTGGTTTCACGCTACAAAAAAATCAGTGTTTTTTCCAACGCTCTTGTTAGGGAGGGGCTGCTTACACACAGTGGCTGACATATAAACGTAAATGGCCCGATCTAGAGCCAGTGTATGGTTTGTCCATTCTGGGCTACTGTAAAACACGACTATGCAGATTGAAACAGCTCATTCTAAGGTAACAAAAACACAACAACTCTTATTTTCAGGTGATTATACACTAAAGAAAACATACTTATTCTATCATTATATTCTATTTCTGTCAGTATGTCCTAAATCCCGAGGATAATACTGAGAATCGAAAAAGATAATTATGATGTCCAGTAAAATTAGTCAATAAAGATAATAAAATCCAGTCCAAGTGTAAAACATACAGACTCCTCTCTGCAGACCTCAGGGGGGCCACTCTGGCTGCATTTTGGCCCTCCTCAGTCACTGAGCTCTGCAGTCCACATCTGAGCTGCTGTTCCTGTTTTTCCAGCAGACCCACGAAGCTGAAGTTTGTTCCCTTCTATTAAAGAACAGCTGAACCCTACCATAAAGCTGGGAAGTAAAAACAATGGACTCCTTCTCCTCTATAGTTTACATATGTATAAATAGCCAGTGTACATCCGGCACTGAGTGGTGTTTTACAACACTAGGAAAAGCACTCAGTCCCTGCGTGTTGTCAAGTCCTCTGGTTTCACTACTCACATGAGATCGGGTCTGTGTTTGTGGATGAGCGCGCAGAAAGCCAAGCCGTCCCTGAAAGACGTGGTCATGTTGGTGATGGACACATCCCGGTAGCCCTCACACCGGAGCTTGCACCACTGCTGCAGCGCCTTGACGGCCGACATCCCCGCAGTTCAGAGCCGAGCTGATCCGTGTGTGAGTGCAGCAGCGACCGCTGTGTTAAGACTCCCGGAGCTCCCCCACTCCTCCTCTTCCTCCCTCCAACACCAAACTTCAGAAAGTTTCCACAGCAGCTTGGACACGCTGGATCCAGGAAATGACAGACAGCAGGACTGTGTGTGAATGTGTGTGTGTGCTGGCGTGTGTGTGTGTGGGAATCACCTTCTCTCGACTGAGAACATGGAAACAAAGTGGATGTGACACCTGTGAAAGGTCGATAGTGACGCGGCATGGGTGGAGTTCAGTCCGCCTTTTGTGTTTCTGTTAACCCTCTCAGTGTGTGTGTGTGTGTGTGTGACCAGACTTATCACAGGGCCATAGATAACAATTTAGAGATATGAGTTTATGAGTCCAAATTACTGTAATTTGTTTTACATCTTAAATATTGTTTCACCTGACTGCTAAAATATATGTTCTGCTCATTGTATCTGCTGCAGTAGACAATTCCCCAGACTGACAGAAATACCCTTAAATCCTGCTGGAAACTCTTCCACTTTCTCTTTATTTTTTGGCACATTCATGCTAAAGATATCTCACAAACAACATCACAGTCATCTCCCTCTAAAGCCTCCCCAGCTGGTGTAATTATGTCACATAAACTTCCCCAAGAACCCACCCAGAAACTAAACTGAGGGCCATGTGCTACACCCCCTGTTGACTCACCTTCCAAATAAGAAGTTGCTGTAAGGAACCTGTGATATGTATTTAAGGGTTGTAATATGGAGCCATACATGGAGGATAAACTGTGAAACCAGTTAACCAGGACTGGTTTTTGCATGTTCAAGTCAGCCTGTCCCTGCCTGTCCTCTGGGTGTGTTGAAGGAGGCGGGTCATATCTGTTCATCTGACACCTGCACAAATGCTCTGTTCACAAAACAGCAGAGCAGCATTGTGCAGTTAGGAGACATTTCCCCTGTAGTCTATGGGTTAAGGTTAAAGAAAAAGCTGTGGTTTGGGTTAACGTGAATAGATTTCTGTCAGAAAGGTGTTCTACAGGGAAAACTTCTCCCATGTGCCCGCATTGTTTGGCTGATTCAGCTTTGCAGATACTGTCTGTACTTTGGTTCACCCTCTCCACTGCAGGTTAATGTTCATTTCTGGATTATTTGTCTGTTTCTAATCAGCATGCTCTGCAGATTACAATTAAATCTGGTTGAAAGGTGAAGGGAAGAAGAAACAAGTTAGTTATTGGTGCTGATAGCAGCAACATGTGTCCATTTATGAAACAGCATGAGCAAGCATCTGTCAGACATCACCAATGAGGTTTTTTTCCGCTTCCTCAAATTTTAAGCAAATTTGATCAATATTTCAATATCCCCTAAATGTTTTTCTTTCTTTCTCTTTGCTGCACCGATCAAGATTTCACTAATCATACACTCAACGGCCGCTTTATTAGGTACACCTTGCTAGTAACAGTTGGACCCCTTTTGCCTTCAGAACTGCCTTCATTCTTGGTGTCATAGACTCAACAAGGTGCTGGAAACATTCCTCAGAGATTTTGGTCCATATTGACATGATAGCATCACACAGTTCCATGATGTGAATCTCACGTTCCACCACATCCCAAAGGTGCTCTATTGGATTGAGATCTGGTGACTGTGGAGGCCACTGGAGTACAGTGAACTCATTGTCATGTTCAAGAAACCAGATTGAGATGATTTGAGCTTTGTGACATCCTGCTGGAAGTAGCCGTCAGAAGATGGGTACACTGTGGTCATAAAGGGATGGACATGGTCAGCAGCAATACTCAGGTAGGCTGTGGTGTTTAAACACTCGGTGGCACCCAGTGTGGTCTTCAGCTGCTGTAGCCCATCTGCTTCAAGGTTGGACGTGTTGTTGGTTCAGAGATGGTCTTCTGCAGACCTTGGTTGTAACCAGTGGTTATTTGAGTTACTGTTGCCTTTCTATCATCTTGAACCAGTCTGGCCATTCTCCTCTGACCTCTGGCATCAACAAGGCATTTTCACCCAGAGAACTGCTGCTCACTGGATATTTTCTCTTTTTCAGACCATCCTCTGTAAACCCTAGAGATGGTTGTGTGTGAAAATCTCAGTAGATCAGCAGTTTCTGAAATACTCAGACCAGCCCGTCTGGCACCAACAACCATGCCACGTTCAGAGTCACTTAAATCACCGTTCTTCCCCGTTGTGATGCTCAGTTTGAACTTCAGCAGGTCGTCCTGACCATATCTACATGCACTGAGTTGCTGCCGTGTGATTGGCTGATTAGCTATTTGTGTTAACAAACAGTTAAACAGGTGCATCTAATAAAGTGGCCGGTGAGCGTATATTACTCTGTGTAGGTGGAAGGGATGACTCGTGGTGATGAAAATTATCACCCACTTTTGCAGTTCCCCTAAACTTTACAGAGCTTTTTTGCATCTTTCACTTTCTCTCTTATAAACTCTGCTACAGTTTTCAACAATAAAAGTCTGATAAAGCCACTGTACACCACACAGCACACACAAAGCACAGCTGGTGAATGTAGTGGAGCATTTAGCTGCTAAAGAGCCTATAAGATATTTTTCTGAGGGGGCGTGTGGACACAACAACTTACAAGTGATCCTTTACAGCTTCGTTTGCTGCACCCAGGTGGCCAAATAAGTCAATTAATGCTGCTTAAAAGTGAGTTTGATTCACTTTAAAATGCATCCCTGGTGCTTGAAATTTGGACCTTGCTGCAGTGATGCAGAAGTGCACTGTGTCAACACTGTTGGGTTGGCCAGAGGAAGCCAGTGATTTTCAGTTTCACTTTAAATGACGCAGCTGTTGTGCAACTCCCTGTAACTGTTTGTGGTTTTATGCAAAATTTAGATGCAAATTTAAACTTGTGGAAACTTTGTTATTATTATTATTATTAAAATGAACAACTGGAAGCTTGTGCAGCCATGTAGGAGACATATACTCCTGTTTTTTCTCTCGTTTAACACAATTTTATTAATGATGATTTACATGAACTTGTCCCTAGATGTTTTGACAGTGACGTCTTTAAATGACATATTAGTCACCATGATTTGACACATCGTTTCCCTCTCTATGTCAGGGGTCAAACTGTTTTTATCTATATTTACAGCCAGCAAATGACCATCATGACACATGTTAGTTGTCGGCCAGAAGCTAAAGTTTGGGCCTTAAACCATCAATGATGAATTAAAGCTTACAGAACTTTCAAACCAGAACTGGATTCTGTAACAAGTAGACAATGATTAAAATGTTTTGTTTACATAGCTCACACACACACACACAAACATGCACACACACACAGGCAGCTTCCTTTAACCAAACAGAAGAGAGCAAATAGAAAGGAAAAGTAAGTATATCTGATAAGGGGGTAAATATTTGTCTGGTTGTTACAGAGGGAATGTCAGCGAGCAGCAGACCTCACCGCACCTCTGACAAAGGTGTAAGTGTGGAGGCCAAATACAAAATCATGAGCACTAACTGAACAATCTGCAGAACACCAGAAAAAGACTTTTTGACTGTTTTCCTTTATGAACAGTTTTGACTGTCCATGCATAATTCGACTTCACTTTATCATTACAGAAATCTAACTCTGACAACAAATCTAGTCTTAAATGATCCTCAAAGAAGTGAGGCCTTGCCAAAAATTACTTAGGCTTCAACACTGGTGGTCTTGGTGGACAGAATAATGAGGAGCAAGCACATACACATATACATAGGTGGAGCTTTCGGAGGGAATCAGGGGACATGCCCCCCTCAATATTTCAAACATGTGCACCATTAAAAACATAAAAGTAGCAGAGGACATCAACAAACCTAGACATTTACACCATAAACTGATGCAGAAAATGCACACATTGGTGCACAAAAATCCCCTAGAATGCAGGTAATTGTGGTTGATGCTCAAAATTTTCTTGCAGAGGACCTCCAAACCTCGTTCCGTATGCCCCCACCCCTCCAAGCTGTAACAAACCTAGATCCTTGTACATTAAAAGAACTGTAGTTTGTGTTGTGCACAAGTTTGAGACTCACTCATGTTAGAAAATAAACCCAGACGGACAGAAAGGGAAAGTAACAATGAGGCTGCTTTTAGCCTTTTTATGACCCCCAAGACTCTCTTGCACAATAAACATCTCACAAATTAAATCAAATTAAACCCACTTTATTTTACAACAACATGTAACTGGCATTGTTTTGTTCTCTGAAGCACACTTTGCAGCTTCCTGTATGAATTATGCAATAAACAGGACTCATGTTCAGACTGAAACACTATCTGGCAACAATGGATTGTTCAACATGGAAACCCTGACACTAAATCACTCTTTGCTTTTATACATTTCCATTCCTCCCACATGTGCATTAGGAACACGGTTGCTCAAATCAAACATGTACAGAATCCCTTTATAGTCCTGTGAAGTCCTGTACTTTGTCCCTCTCTCCACATGCCGACCATACAAACACCCCCCACGCACAAATACTTAATCCTCCCAAATCCAGACAGGAAATGCCCTCGTCAGTAGAGCAGAATGCTTTTGACAGACCCCCGTTGCTCTCTCTCCGTGCTCTCTCCTCCCCCTCCTCTGAATGATATATGTGCCCTCCACAAACTGCCATCTGGAAACAGTTAGCCTGTGAACATTTGCACAGAGCCAATAAAAACATGTCTATCTATCGCAAGTCTATCAGTGGTGGAGGATAATTCAGCCCTGCTATCAGAGGGGGAATATGGGACAAGTTGTTTGCTTTCACTTACTGGAGCTGGTGTGTGTGTGTGCGCGTGTGTGTGTGTGTTTGGGACAATCAAATACTTGTTTAGTGTCATGACTCATGAGATCCAGTCAAAGTCTTGGCGTAGCTTCAGTGCTTCTTTCAGAGTTCACAGCTTGTTTTCTGGTTAGTTTCTATGGAAGGCAACACATGCGAGGCATTAATTATGCAATGTTCAAGAGACAAGCTAAATTAGTTCAGCCCTCAGATAGCCTGCATATCTAAATGACAGACATCCTGAGACGCCTCTATCTTTTAACTGCTGGGTTTAAAGTGGTGCAGACTAAAAATGCAGAGCGGCTGCAGAGGGATGGAGAGCTGATAAAAGGGAATCACTGAAAGAGGATGTGATGAAAATGAATCGCTGATGCTATAAAAACAACAGGAATATTTGAGACATTTATTTATATTAATACTGGACATGCGTCTGTTCATTTGAGCCGACGCAGACGAGGACTTTAACCTTGGGAACTGCAGTAAAATAGATAAGGTGAACACTAACCACACATCTTGCAGCTGCAATTCACTTTAGAACAATAGGTATTAAAAGATAAGACGGCCATATTTCAATATAACTGTCCGTAGTTTAACCCCATGCTCTTGGTTACTAAGCATTTTGGACCGGTTGTGAATTAAATACCTAATTCAAGGATGCTTTCATCAGAGCCGTACAGAGAGGGAAAAGGATTTGTTCTTTTTTCAGCAATAAAATCTGATAAATATCCCATCTTTTGCAGCCTTTGGGGAAAAAACACTATCTGGTATGAGGAATGATAACAAGTCATCATCAAAGCATTGAGAAATTGTGTCCTCTAGTGGCGCATGTGCTCCAGCACCTCAGGTTCAGATACGAATGCAGGCAAGAGCAAAATAAATGCACTGATGTATGTATTAAATGCATTGAAATAAAATCTGTTGATAGCAACAGGCTCAAAATTACACATTTTGATGAAAATGAAATGAATTAAATAATTTCATAATGACGATTTTTATACCTGATATTTATTTTTCTAGTCATTTTATTAGCTCTTATTGTATAATACGGAATTGTTTGATTTTATGATCTATGGATACATTGCTGCTTGTTTGTTTGTTTTTTTTAATTAATGTATGTCTTGTCCTGTGTCCTTGAGTGCTCTGAGAGGCGCCTATAAATAAAATGCATCATTATTAAAACACAAGTTTTCTTTGCCTTGAATCTAAGGATTTAAAATAAAAAAAATAAAAATAAAAAGGTAGCGACCAGGTGCCAGACCGTAAGCAGCAGGCATCCAAGAGACACGGCACAAAAATAAGGCAATAAGTGATGCAAAACTCCAAACGAGATTGATTTGGGGTTAGCTTTTACCTTCACTGACCGCCTTTACAAACAATAACCCACAATCCTGCTTAGTATATCTTTAAGGTGACAACCTGGTGACAACACTTTCAGGTCAACGCAATTCTTTGTTTTGTTGCCCCAGAAGATGTCCGTCATGAAACAGAAAAAAGATCCAGTAGCACTCCAGTAGTTTTCACATTGTTCATATAATTCAATTAAAGCAATTACACAAAAATTCCAACACAAGGCTTCATGATAAAATACAGCAAATTTTTAGTCACAATTTTCAGATACTTTAACACAAATGACAGTAAAATATACTCTGTTTCGATGTCTTTACATGCTGACAAATATTCGGGTAGTCTGCTTTACAGCACACATGCATCGACAATTTGCTTTGAGAAGGTGCAAGCTTGTCACAGTTGGTTTTCTGTGAGAAAGGCTATAAATTCAAATCAAAATTTTTCACAGCATCAAGGTCAAATTTTAGCAGAATGAACCTTGCTGATCTTGAGAACTTCCCTCAACCAGCTCCAGAGAAGTATCTGGCTTTTATTTTTTAGTAGCATTCTGCCTTTAGAGGTGTCAGACAACCAGACAGTTCACAGTGAAATGATTGCACGACACGTATGGCTGGTCTAGTATACCATAGTTATGCATTAAAGTAATCAACGTGCATAGCAGTACTATGGTCATCAGCATTTAAAACAGGCTTACAATATAAAGCTAAACAAAGGATCATCTGGAACAAACCCAGAGACGCTCCCAAACACACAAACAGGAATCATAAGGCACCTGTATCTACCTTTATAATACTGCAGCACTATTTAGTGCAAAATTAGGCTGTAAACAGCATTTAAGCACAAACAACATGTTAAATCAACAATATTCAGACTCATGTTTAAAAAGGTAGATCATCCTCTTTCACTTATTGCACAGAATCTTTCTGCTAAAGAGAATTAAAAAAAAAAATGCAGATTTGATCTACGAACTAAAGATGAAACTGCGACGATTTTTGTGTGAATCAGATGACAGTACAGTGATAAGTTATCAGCCATTAAATTAGATTTTCCACACAGAAAATTAAAGCAGTGTCCAGACTACTGTAGGTCAGTGGTTGTGTATTGTCTAAAAAGTCTTCATTGGGGTTTTTGCCCATTGTTTGAAACGCCACACTGTAAATATAATTAACACAAACTTGACCTCACTCACTCCAGTACTTGTTTATCTGTTCATCTTTTCAGACAGACGGACAGATTGTTTTGTCTCTGTACTCCAGCACATTAGCTACGAAATGAAACAATGACTTTGAGGTGAAAGTGCTAACTCTCATCTTTAATTTGAGTGTTGGCAAACACATCAGGAGAACTATTTGGAATTGTAGCACTTTTTTATGCAGAGCCCACTCAAACAAAAAGGTCTACGAGTCCTACACTGTCCACTAGAGTATGGTTTAAAAAATGATAAAACCAGTACCAATACAAACACTGTTAAAGTGATACAGATACCAACAGAGTACCTTGTTTAAAATTATCTTTCCACATTTTACACATCTTTTTTTTTATCAAATGTCTTTTTTTTTCTAGATCTGGGTACAAGAAGGATCGAATGCAGGTATCGTTTGACTACAGGTTTTGATACAACCTGACACTAGGTTATTTCAGTTGATATCTCAAGATATTGAGTACCGATACCCAGCCCTGCTGTTCACCTAATACAAATGTGAAGTTTAGCACTTAAACCTCAGTTAGTGTTCCCTTTAATGTTCTGGCATACAGAGCCAAAACATCACTGTCCTAACACTCACAGACTGCACTTGGTGCCAGCTTGTGACTTCAACAGCCAACAGAAAATAAAACCAACGATTGAAGAGTGTCTGATTCAGTACAGCCAGCTGATGGTGAAGTTCTGACTGAGGTTGAGACCAAGATCTGCAACTGTTAACACCTGCGGAGAGAAAACACATCATTTCAGAGTTAAGAGTTTCCTCATTCTGATAAAATAAAAACATGATAATCTGACAAATGCATAACTCATGTACAGCAGAGGAGCCACTATAAAGCCTTCACACTAGATCTGCTTTTAATTTAAACAATAAATGTGCTGCATGTGCGTACTGTAGCTGCAGAAGGATTCAGCTCTGTATTAAAACTGCTGTCACAGAGAGGTGGAAAGTAACTAAGTACATTCACCCAAGTACTGTAGCTAGGTACAGTTTTTCCAGTCTTATACTTTATTTTTTGTATTTACATTTTATGGCCCATACTCCACTGCACTTATTTCACAGCTATCGTTACTTTCAAATTCAGACTTTTACATTAAAAAAAAATGCAGAATCTTTGTGATTACAGAATATATTGCACTGCTTTAGATTTAACTGTCAAAAATCATGCAGCAGTTACATTTTGAATATCTAAGTACTACTTACATGTGTGAACAATAATGATAAAGTAACGTAATGATACAGTGAAGCACTGACATGGACCAAATGAGAGCTTTTACCTTTCATACTTTAAGTACACTTTGTTGCCCATCCTCTGTGTACCTTTACTTAAGTACAGTTTTGAATGCAGGAGTTTCACTTGTAATTGAGTATTTTTATAGTCTGGTGTTGCTACTTTTACTTGATTAAATGATATTAATACTTCATAAAACCTCGCTGATGCATAAATGTGAAATAAACAAAGCTACAGCCAAGCAATGACAGCTGATAAACAAAAAGATGCCTACATCAAGTGAAACGAACCACAATAACTTCATCTTATGCTTAATTAAATGCAAGACCGCATTATTTTAAAGGCTAAATTCACTTATGCCAACCTCATTATGCTTTAGTGACTTATTGTGAACATGAAGCACAACAATAGTCTGTTTAGTGTGACCTCACCTGGTTGGTTCTGTAGGTGAACGCTGCATCTTGGGAGTTCACCAGCACTCTGCTTGGCGGTTGCTTCACACCATAGAAGGAGGCCGTCTCGACTGTGATGTAAGTGGCCTCCACGTTACAATGGAGCACCTGTGATGTCATCACATTCTACAAAATAAGCAGATGGATGGGCGTAAGTTACATCGCAACATGTTTTAATGAGTATTTCTTCAAAACTAGACATTAAAGCTGCACAAATCCATATTTGTGTATTAATATCAGTGAAATGACTATATGTAATGTGAAAGGGGCCACTCATAGTGATAAACCTACAGAGAAGTACCACCCGACTGCAGCTCCCCCAGCTCTGTGGAGCATTTAGCCTCTTTCTGGTTTACATCCCACAGCTTTAACTTTTCTGATTCAGTGTCCCCGCTCTCATCAACCCCATTTTGAACCCCAGCTGTTTCCATTTCAAGAAAGCCCTGATAAACCCACTGTACATTACCTGCCCAGCACCACACAGGAGACAGATAAAGATAGCAACTAGCTGACAATTAGCTGCTACAGAGCCAGATACGTATTTCCCTCAGGAGTTGGTAGGGACCAGATCAGAGGTAAAAGTGAGTAAAAATTGGATATGGTGTTCAAAGAAATCAATCAAAATGACTGCTAATGCTGCATTAATATGTGCTTGAGGTGGCTGTTGGCTAACACATTTGTTACAACTACTTGAGAAGATGATCATATACAGTATATGTTTTGTTGACAGCATGTTCAGCTGCCCCAAAACAAGTGGCAGAAATTATAAACCTGCAGCTTTAAATTCCTGCCCAGTCTTTTACTGCTATTGGCCAATTACACACATTGGGTCTCATTCATGAAAAGTGAGTAAATCTGTGTGTAGATTTGCACATAAAAGCCTACGCTACTAAAAACCTACTCAGGATTCAGGAACGCCGCAGGAAACTCAGATTTGATCGTAAACACGTGTGTATGATCATGAATGCCAATCCATCGTAAAATGACCACCATATAAGGAGGTGTAGGTGAATCCAGTCGACCTGTCAGTCATGGCGCAAAGAAAGAAAGAGAGAGAAAGAAAAAAGAATTTTTCCGAAGCGGAGATTGAAATAGTTTTGGATGAAGTGGACTTAAGAAAAACATTTTATTTTCTTCAGTTAGTAGTGGTGTGACAGGGACAGGCAAAGCAAAGGCCTGGAGGGAGGTAACAGATGCTGTTAATGTTGTCTCCGTAGTACAAAGAACCATGTCAGAGGTGAAGCGTTAATGGTTTGATATGAAACTGGAGGCAAAGAAACGCATAAGCACACACAAAAAAAATACAGCGGTCACCAAACAAACAGAAGATTCATTTGTGGGTTTTTGAATGAAGTGGGAACAGGAGACCAGAGATGTTTTGTGCGTAATGGGTAAACTCTAGATCAATGATGGCTGTCGGAATGTAGAGCTATTTAACATTTATTTCAACAAATGGGATAACATATAGCCTACAGCAGTTTGTATGCATCGTCTTCAAATTATTTGAATCTTAATAGCCTAAAGCTCTGTTTTATACAACGTAAATGTCGTTGTCTCAAATAATTCTTTCAGCTGGCGCGTGCTCCTTCATGGCTCCACCACCTGCTGCCCCTGCTGAACCCAGGCACCGAGGCCGAAGAGGCTGTGATCCGGCTGTCCTTACGGATATTTTTATTATCATCATTCAACATGTAGAAAGAACGTGTAATCTATTGAGTCGATTTCCATAGATAATTCACAATCATGAACCTAATCTGGGTCTTAAACCTGCTAATTGCCAACTAATTTAACTAAATGTGTTATATTTTTAATATTTTGTCATGTTTAGATTACGTGTTTCAAAGGCATCTGTGTATTGTGTACATAACAGAGCGCAATACGAGTTAAAATTGTAATTTCCAATAGTGACAAGCAATATTTATGTGCTTTACTAAATTTATACAAGCACTATGAGTGGTCAGGAGCAGGAGTAGATTTTGTTAGTAGCTACGAAAAGTTGGAGCTACTAAAATATTGATGAATGCGGACATGCACGTAAATTTCTGTCTGCAAACAGTTTACACACAAATCAATTCTGCTCACGTTTCATGAATGAGACCCAATGTGCTTGATATGAAATTATGAGTGAGTGTCGCCAAAATACTTTGAAGATTAACCATTTTCAATTATTTTAACATCAAATGTCAGAACCTAAAAGCTTCTCTCTAGACATGCAATATTACAGCAAAGAAATGGGCATTAATGGGCTTCACTGTAGAGAATGAGACTTAAGCCTCATTAGACCAGCATGCATTGCTGCTACAAAGTATGTTTTGGTTAAGTAAGTTTCTCTTCATCTACGCACATAACCTTGAGCTACATCACACAAGTTCAGACACAGTTTGTGAGGGTTTTAAACAGGCAGAGAAATGTGGGTGAACACAAACTGAATCAGATAATTCAGAGTGGGAGCGGTGGTAGTAGTGACACTGAGGGTGGGTTTTGTTTGCTTGTACGGCAAAAAAAAAAAAAAACTAGCTGAGAGTGAGCACCTGTGAGACATTGAAGATGATGTAGGCGTACAGATTGTTCTCGTAGGTGTCAATGGTCTCTCCGTCATCCCAGAACAGATCTCCACTGGCTGAGCCATCGTCAGAGAGAGCCGAGACCAGATGGAGAGGCTGACCGCTGCTGACCCAAAGGGTCAGGTTGGGGGCCTGTAAAGGTGAGGAAATTTGGAATCAGCCAGGAAAACAAACAAAACAAAATAATGTAATTTGAACCAAAAATCCTTTTTACTTGTGTTGGAATAACAGAGCCCTCTCGCAAATGCAGGTTGATCTTATCTAGGGGTGCTTGGAGTTGAACGTCTTCACCCTTGCTGCGCAGAGAGTCACCCTGAGGAGTAGAGGACCCCATGTGACCATAAGTACACTATTCACACCGCACTGTTCCCAACTCACAATGCACTGTGCTGAATACTGATAGTGTGAGAGTGGGTCTTACCGAGTAGTAGTCATACCACAGACCCTCTGGGAAGTAACCATCCACATAGGTGACTCCAGGATCCAATACTGGTGTCACCAATAAACTCTTCCCCCACAGGAACTGTTTGTCAATTCCATAGGTTTTTACATCTTCTGGGAACCTTTGGAGTGCATAGCAGTTAGATACAGTAAGGCAAACATCTTCCTGATCCAGACAAAAAAACAAATCAAACACTTACTCAAACATTATCGGCCGTGCGACAGTGTGTCCGTGTACATGTGCATGATGGAAGAGAGTGTAGAGGACAGGGAAGAGAGAATAACGCAGCAGCAGAGCCTGCTTCATGGCTGTACAAGCTTGAGGGCTGAATGCTGTTGGGTCTTGAGACTGTAAATTAAAGAAAACAGTTAAAGAAAAAAGTAACATCCTAAAAAGGAGTGAAGGACAGACTGGTTCCAGAGCATTTTTACCCAATGTGCTTTGTGACGTTGGAGCCGCGACCTTAAGATCTTACCTTCATGTCGATGGCATTGTGGTTTCGTGTAAAGGGATAGAAAGCTCCCAGCTGCGTCCAGCGGACACACAGTTCCTCCTGCGGCTCCTCGCTGAAGCCACAGATATCTGCTCCCACCAATGGGATGCCCAGAAGGTTAAAGGTCAACATACCTAAAGGAGACAAAAGAGAGTTGGGCAACATCAAGATGACATGGAAAGGAGAGATTTGAAAAAGGTCATTACATTAAGGAACTCTAAAATGACAGAGAATCATTGTGGGAGTTCCTCCTCAATGTGCTGTAGTCGACAGAGTAAGTACAGAGTAGTGTGTGCAATAAAACTTGTGTAAGTACCTCAGGAAACTATAATGCAGATCTTTAGAAATGCACAACCTTCAAATTAGCAGTTAAAATACAACGTTAGTGTGTCATAAAATCCTATAAATATATTCCAAATTGCTGACTAGTTTGCATTTGTTGAACAACATGGCTATCACTCAAGGCTGCGATCATTTATTTTGGCCACTTGCGCTAACATAATAAGACCCACAGAGACACAGAGCAGTGTCAGCATTCATGTGGGGTCCTGTTTTTGTCCTCTTGGTCTGTTTTGATCTGATCTACTTCTCTGAAAATATTTGTCTCCTTCAGTGTCCGCTTCTAGCTTTGACTTTCCTCACCAGCTAGCTGCTAACTTTGTCTGTCAGGCATTTGGTAAACAGTTGGTTAATCAGAAGTTTACTGAAAATAGCTGCCTGCTGTCACCGAAAATAAAGGTTGATGAGACTTACCAAAAGAGTAAATAAATGCACAGGATAAATTAAAAAATAAATAAACAAACAGCAGGCTAAAGAGCCTGACAGAGGTGAAAATGAAAACAGTTTGAATGTAAATTCATCACTACAGGTGAGCCCTTTCACATTACAAACAGCAACTTAATTGTTAATTTACAAAACATGATAAATGGAGCTTTAAGAAAAATAAGTTGTAGTGCTGATGATCAAAGAGGACTTTTGCTGATTTAGGGTCAAACTGTTTTTAAATGGCCAGATAGAGGTTGGGACAGTGAAATGTTATTATCAGAATAAATCAGAACATAAAACTGTATGTGTGTGAGAACAACTGACAGAGACAACACAAAGTAAGATATGTTTTCTCTATTCCACCAAATTTCTGTTTTGTGTAGATATTCATTTGAAAGTTAAAACATGGCTGGCAGTTATTTATTCAGCTTGCTTCTGTGTATGTGTAATGTATGAGTCTAACCTGCTATAGAAGTGTACAGGTCTTTCCACTGGCTCCTGTTGTCTCCCAGCCAGTGACCTGAATACATCCCCTGACTGGGGAAGGTGGAGCGAGAGATTACAAAAGGTCTCTTTGCCAAGATCCGCTTCAGAGCGCTGGAAAATAGGACACATGACAAGAAAAAAAAAATCAGCCTTGCTGATGCTCGTCTGGTGTACAAAGTGATTAATGATCTAGCTTCTCTTCCATTCGAAGAGTTCATACAACTGTGCTCAGACACTGGGAGGACATCTAGGACGACCAACGGAGGTGAGTTTGGTAGATCAGTCTTCTCTGTTAGAGCTACAAACTATTGGAACTCAGTACCAAGTGAAATAAGACCCGATCATTAACCATCACACATGAACATTTGATCTAACATTATGAAATCTTGTTATATCTTAATGTTGTAGTTTTATTATTGTTGTTGTGGTGTCTTAGTGCTGTATTGTTGTTGCGATGACTTGATGGTGTGTTGTCTTGCTGCTGTTATTCCTGAAGCCCTTGTGTCATGAATATGTTATATTTTGTAATTGTGTTTTTTAAATAATAGTGTGGTTTAGCAGAGAAATTATTCTTAGTTTCCTGCCCAGGGACTACAGATGAAAATGAGTTTATAGCTAACTCTGGTGCAGCAAAGTAGCTGTGCACTGTTGCTGTTAAATAAATAAATAAATAAAAGACAGTGAACAGGCAGATTTAAGGAAAGGGCACAACTACTCGTCTGTCCAGATTCATATATGTGGTGAGGACTAAGGGATTAAGTGCATTTTTGTGCTGCAATGGAAGTTATCACTATACCGACATATGATTCTAGTGATTAAAATATCCAGTGAGAAACACGTATGTTATGTAACATATGTGTGTTACTGCGAAGAAGCTACATTTTCTAAAACATGGATGCTTCACCCATCTCCAACATGGAGATCTGTACAATCAGCACAGTGTCAAGGTGAACACCAAAGGCAAGAGTCACCAATTCAGATTCTGACCAAATGTCTCCCCCTCTCTTCCTGAGCTATGACGCTAATCATGTCCAGAAAAGTGTTTTTGCAGAGCATTATTATGCCACAGTGAAGCTGACCTTTGACCTTTTGGATATAAAATGTCATCATTTTATCCACTTATGACATTTGTGTGAAATTTTGTCATAATCAGCGTATGATATGTTAAGTTATGGCCAAAAACGTATTTTGTGAGGTCACACTGAACTTAACCTTTGACCACCAAATTCTAATGAGTTCATCACTGAGTTCAAGTGGACATGTTGTGTGCCAAATTTGAAGAAATTCTCTCTAGGCATTCTTGAGATTTTGCATTCACAACACAGGATGAACTGACAACCCGAAAACATAATTCTTCTGGCCACAATTGTTGCTGGTGCAGAGGCAGCAGTGTTCAGCATTGTATCTTTGTTGTCTGTGTGTGTGTGTGTGGTGTGTGTGGTGTGTGTGGTGTGTGTGTGTGTGTGTGTGTGTGTGTGTGTGTGTGTGTTATAGGCCTTGACCTTGCAGACGCCTTAGCTTCCATAAGTCCATAGAGGCTGTGCATATTATAGTGTATGGACTGCTTTTGCTGTGCAGTGGCACACACAGTTTTGCCTCTCAGCAAACCTCCGAGTACTCCTGAAAGGAAAGAGACACAAATTTACATTTTGACAATCACATGTACTCTTAAATTGTGTATACGTTATGTTTGTTGTGTGATTTGTTCTTGAGATTTCCCACCGGGTGTGTAAGGAGGATTTTCAAGACTGTTTGATGGACAGCCCTTGGTAGACCCATCCAGGAAATTTGACGGCTCGTTCATGTCCTAAAAACAAATGAGACAAAAGTCAGGGTGAAGACATCATGGCCTGTGGAGAGCCATTACTTGAATAGTGTCTCCCATTTCAGCACTTACAATCCATAGTCCATCAAATGGCACCTTCTCATGGAACCTCTTAAGGTTGTCGTACCACCATTCATGAGTCACATCATCAGAGAAATCAGGATATGCTGTCAGACCAGGCCACACCTGGAGAGACAGAGAATTTTATTTCTAATACACCCTCAACATTACTACTGACAGCAGAAGACAGAGTGGAGGGTAGTAATTGTGTCCTGGAATAATTCCATTCCAGAAATATCATCACCGGGTCTCACCTTCCCAATAAGAGTTTTTCCTTCTGCATCTTTAATAAAAACGTCCTTCCTCAGCCCTTCATCGTACGGCCAGTATGAGCCCTCAGGCTGAGAGCTGCTGATACCTGGGTCCTGCAGGTAGAGACACAACTGTCATACAAGCAAGCCAAAGCAGACACAACACAAACATTCAAAAGTAAACTCCTATGTACCAGGATTATGACATAGCGCTGGTCATGAGCGTGCAGGTCCTTGACTAGATCAGGCAGTGTGGCGAACTTTGCTGAGTCATAAGTGAAGTCCATAAATTGGTCCATGTAGTCAATATCATTCCACTGGACATCCTGTGAGCAAATCCACATTTAAATCATTTATTTCAAATAAAAATGAAGAAAAAAATGCAAACAGACACACAATCAAAATGGGTCAACTTTACCTGGGGTATCCCATAATTCCTCAAGCTCTTGACAACCTCCCAGGCAGAGTCGCTGGTGTTGTAACCCCAGCGACAGAGGTGGTAGCCTAAAGCCCAGTAGATGGGCATCGCTGGGTAGCCTGTAAAAACATGGAGGGATGAAGAGATGGAGAGGAGTGAGAAAATCGTCAGTAACAAATGCAGGAAATAAGGGACGCAGAAACAAACCCTTCTGTCGACAGTTCATTCATTCATTTATTCATTCATTCATTCAATTTCTATAACCGCTTATCCTGTTGGGGGTAGCAGGGGGGCTGTACCCTATCCCAGCTGACTGGGCGAGAGGCAGGGTACACCCTAGACAGGTCACCAGACTATCACAGGGCTGACACATAGAGACAGACAACCATTCATGCTCACATTCACACCTACGGATAATTTAGAGTCAGCAATTACCCTGCATGTCTTTGGACTGTGGGAGGAAGCTGGAGTACCTGGAGAAAACCTACGCTGACACAGGGAGAACATGCAAACTCCGCAGAAGCCAGACCCATAAGGTAAAGACCATAAAGACAAACCTAAACAGCAAAGGTCTGTAGAGTATTTTTACTTTTCTCTGTGGATCCGTGTCATACTTGAGTCACATGTAACTAAAACAGAGTTGTATGAGGTACTTATCCGTAGTCAGTGCATTAACTTTAGCAGATGGTAGCAGATTACTGTTTTTCTCAGTGAAGTCTGGCTTTCAAGAGAGCATTGTAAATAATGGCTTCAGTTCCCTGTCAGAAATCACTGTCTGACAGAAAGGTAAAGTAGTGAAAATATTCTAAACATAACATTAACTTGGTGATATTATTTTTTTTAGCTGGCTAAAATATGGCTGCTGTCTCCATCCACTGCATTACAATGCTTATTTGCTTATCTTCTGTGGTGGTACTCCTGCCTGCTTCTCTAAACCTATCTACTGTAGGTAATACAATGACTATGAATAAGGAACTCATACAACCCCACTTCAAAAGATCCGAACTATCCCTTTAAGCAATCTGAAGCTGTTTGTGTCTGTGAACCCTAGAGCAGTGATTCCCAACCGATCTTGCTGAAGGAGTTGACCCAAAAGTGGGTCGTGGGCCCATTCTGAATGGACCTTAAGAGACTTGCAAACATGTCAAGCTTGTAAGACACTTTATTTTAAAGTACAGTGAATTTCCAACACAGAGCTTTTATTTTGAAGTGCCATATTGTCCTGTAGAGTGAGTGACTGACCTACAGCTACTTGACAGACAGCAAACTGGCTCAATGACATGGCCAAAGCTCATAGGACACTGAATGTATTTAACTGTGTGGACCTCAAACTAATGACTAATCTAGACCCTGTGGCTGGGCCAGTTGGGAACCACTGCCCTAGAGCATGTCTTTTAATGTTTATTTTATTCATCCATGTTTGATACAAAATCAAATAATGGATTGTAGCAACTGTTCAACACTCTCTTTTTAAGTGAGTAACAGCTGCAAAATGCAACTCTGATAAGTAGTCTGTAAGACAGGGATGTGCTATCATCATATAGCTACTGTACACAACATTCCCACGTGACCTCATCCCCGCAAACTCCTACTGACCTATGACTTCAACATACTGTTCAATCACTGCAGCAGGGTCAGGACCAAGGAAAACATAAAAATCAAGGATTCCTCCAATAGTACGCCAGGTGAGGGCTGGGGCGGGCTGGAGGATCACATCTGGAGAAACAGAAAAACTAAGGATGAACATTTGTTATTTGGAAGATAATTCTTCACAGTGAGCTTCAATTAGGGACCACTGAGAGCATGCCTACAAAGCTAGCAAGCAAATAAAGAAAGTACAGAGGATATAATGAGTGACTAAGAATACATGTACAGCTATGTAAATATTTTAAGTAAGTGGCTGATTATCCCTGCTCTGTAACATCTCTCGTGACGATGAAGGGAAACCAATAAAATTAAACATTATCTATTCAACCGTTCAGTAAGCAGTAAGTATCTCCATTACAAATACTAATGAAGTACAGCGTGACCTCTAAATGACCTCTTTACATAACACTAGAAAATTCATATTTCCTGACACTGCAGTCACGCTTCTGTGAAACTGCACAAACTGCCATTTAAGGACTTCGGTTTTTTATAAAGTTGCTTAATGGTGTCATATGAACAGCTGTGTGACTATCAGCTGCTAATGAGTATGACTGCACATAGTAGTGGTGTCTAGCAGACTGACCCATTGCATTGCTGTTCAGCAGGAAGACGCCGTGTGCGTTCCCTCCGTCCTCCATCGCCAGGTAAAATGGATGAGCTCCATATAAGTTTGTCTGTTCCTACGTCGTAGAGAGGAACACATTTTCATTTATCTTATTTGTACAAAGATGAATTGCACATTCAATAAAGATGTAATCCTAAGTAGAAAGATCCTGAATGTCACAGAAGGAAAACATCGTTTTAATAAATGATGGCTCAGTTCCATTAAGTGTCCCAGGAAGCTATTCCAGTGAGCCAGCATGCACAACAAGACCTCTCTTAGGTGGAATACAGCCATCATTGCTTTTATTAAATACACCCATGCTTTTCGTGCCAAGACATGTCAAAATGTCTTCTGTGAAAAAGCTCTATTTTCCATGCTGGCTCACTCTCACACCATCATGGCTTACTGGAACACATCAATGTTATTCATAATACTTATGCTTTTCCTACTAACATTTAAATGTCTGCTATCACTTTAAACATTTGTGTCTAAAAGACACAAACCAAACCAGGTATTTTCATACCATAGGAGGTACATCTCTGGCCCACATGGTGAGTGTGTTCCAGTGGACATCGTGCAGGAAAGTGGAGCGGTGCTCGCCCAGCCCGTAAATGAACTGACTGGGCAGGGAGGTGGATAACTGGAGAAACTGATCCGCGTAGAAGAGAGGAGCCACTGTGGTGTTCAGACTGAAAGGAAACCGTTGAAAGGAGACACAGTATTATAACGTTAATTATTACATAACAAGGTACAGTGGATTATTTTCACAACTGGATGTGCCTAAAAAAAAAACTTCACCCGCAGAAATGACCATTTGTATATCAAGTACTCACCACGTTACACTGAATTGTCTCGCATGCCTCTAGAGTGACTGGAGAATCCGAAAAAGGCAAATATTCCTGAAGTACTGACCATACAGCTGGATAAATGAGACTGGGCTTATACTGCACGAGTTGTGTGAGAGTTTGTAAACAAATGTTATGATATAGTTTTGCTGCTGTTAAGCGCAGCCCCCTTCTACTTCAATTCATGGGGAATGTTTGCCTTTTTGGATTCTCTGTTCACTGCCGGGGCATGCAAGAAAAATAAAGTTTTCCCAGAGAATTCAACCTAACATTTTGTGAGTAATTGAAAGACAAATGATGTGGGTAAAGTAACGGTTTAAGAGTTTCTAGTATACTATAGATGTTAGATTGTGATCATCACACTTTCTTTACCCATCCTAAAATAGCGTATTCAAGTCAGACTTACAGCACGGCACCTGTGGAGCTCCTCTGCACAATGAGCCCAAATGGCTCCTTTGAAAGCTTTACTTTGTAGGCTGGACTTTTGGCCTTCTTGGTGGCAGCGGGAACAGAGATTGGAACCTCAAACCGTGAACTGGAGGGGTCTGTAATCTAGATTAAGAAACATGACAAAAAACAAACAGACCAGAGAATTTATAGTGGTGTGTAATTAAAACTTTATCAGCTGACTTATGAACAGTTTACGACTGCTTTACACCGACCTGGTTGAATAAAAAAAGGACTGGCACTGATCGTATTAGGCAATAAATTTGTTGTTTGTTTACATGAATAATGGGTGTCACTCACCCTGACTCGTAGCCGTGTGTCTGTCTCATAACGTATCTCCACCTCTAGAGAGAGAATATCTGCTGGGTAGTAGGTCTTCACCTCCCTTACGAGTGTACCTTTCTGTCCCAGCACTGTGTCGTTTATTGACACAAGCGAGTAAGAGGGGAAATCCTGGGGATAGAAACACCAAGGGATACCATTTCTCCCTGATGGGCGAGTGGCAGAGGACGAGGGGGAGGATGCAGGGATAAAGCAACAGTTTCTTGCCTCACACAACTCTCGGGTCACAACCACCCCTCTTTCAGGGTAGCAGTCAAACCTCCATGCCTCAGGGATTAAACTGCAAGCCTCCCGGCGGGAAGCAGCCACAGTATCATTTACTAGTGTCTCTACTCTAGAGTCTGGTGTTTGTGCAGGGGCCGGTGACGGGGGTCTATGTGGCTGCTGCGTGGACGGTCGGTGCAACCAGAACATGGTACCCAGTAGCCAGCCTCCACAGAGGAGCAGCAACAAGCAGCCAATCACAAGGACACCTGTGGTGACAGAGCATGCCGGCCTCTGTGGAAGCAAGGAGGCTTCCTCTGGCTCCGGCACCTTAAAACACAACAAGGAAATCAAATAAGACACACAAAAGCAATCAAGAGAAATCAGACTATTTTTTTTGTACTGTAAAAAACTGCTGATCCTTAAGAGCTACCATGGGTTCTTTTTAATTAACCAGGAAAGCCTCATTTAAGGGCAACTGCAGTATTTTTTGACCTAGACCACACAGTATTTTCCCATGATTTTGTGCCTCCATTCAGAGTGCTTGTTTTTCAACTATCAGGCTCAGATTGTTATTTTGAGTTTCTTACAACATTACAATAAGAACCCTACAGAGGAATGAAAATGTTTTTCTATACCTTTTGCTTGTACTGCTCTGTCTTGTGTCCAAGTCTCGCTGAAGGAGACTTCTTAAATCTTGCAGACTTTTTTTTTACGTTGTCAAAGTCTGCTAAATATTCAGCCACAACAGTGAAAACTTTCAGATAAGGTTAAGATACGCTTTCTATACTCCAAAAAACAAACTATTAATGGCACTCATCTCTCCAACTCTCACTCATGTAATAAGTCACCTCTCAAGAGATTTCGGAATGAGACTTCTCATTAGCCAGACTCGGACACAAAACAGACCAGAACAAGCAAAAGGTACAGAACAACATTTAAATTCTTTGTTGGGTCCTTTCTGTAATGTTGTAAGACACTTATAATAACAATCTGTGCCGGCAAGCGGCACAAACAAGCAATTTTAGTAGATGGAAATTAATGGGGCACAAGTGCCCCGAGTGGTTACACTGTAGACTGTTTCACTGCTGCTGGCTGCAGCGCTCTCTCAAAACTGGACCAACTCAAAAATTGTGCCCACAAGTCAGGTAGACACAAAAATGTGGGGAAATAAGGTTCAAGTTGACAAATACCAAAGTTCTACTTTAAAATAAAAATATCATCTTCAAGAGTGTCCAAAACAGGCAGCAGTGTTACAGACTAAAACATAAACAATGGGAAACACAAACTCCTGAAACAATCTAAAGTGGCACCCTCAAAACAACCTAGAACTGCCTCAAGCCAAATGACAATTGTTTTCATTATCACTTATCACTTGTTTAATCCAAAACCAACAGTCATTTTGTTTCCTAAGAGCATATTCAGCACCAGATACAGACTCCCCCGCTGTTCAAAAGAGCGCTACAAAAAATCATTCATACCCACAGCAATACAACTGTACAACTCCTCCCTCTGATCAAACTCAAATGCACTTTGAACCATTCTTCCTTTTATACAAAGATATTTATTGTACTGTTTTATACACCTTTTTATACCTTTTATTCATACCATGTGACCTTATGTACTTTTAGGATTTTTCTTGTGTAAGTATGTGTTTTGTGTTCTTGTGATTTGTGTCTTTTGTCATTCTTGCCCCTGCTGCTGAGGACATTTTAAATTTCCCCCTGGGGATTAAATAAAGTATATCTATCTATCTATCTATCTATCTATCTATCTATCTAATCACAACTCAAACAAAAGGCAACAAATCCTCACAGCTGAGAGGCTGGGACTGAGAAATAACTATTCATTAGCTCTTAAGAAAATCAAAATACAATTATCAAACAATGAAATAATGAGACTAGCATGGCTAGATTTATAACATTGGAAGCCCAAATAAAGAGCATGAACTCTCTACATCACTTACTTAAATCTACAGAAAGAGACCAACAATTTGCACTTTTAAAACTGACTGCAGAAGGTTCAAGCCAGAGAAAGCAGTCTTTGCAAAGACATGAACTCACTGGAACTTCTTCATGGACAGGGCGAGGCTCTTCTGACAAAGCTGCATTGGAAAACTGAACATCTTCAGGGTTCAGCCGCTTGTACGACACCATCCTGACAGTGTATGCTTGTCTAAGTGAGCAGTGGAACATGTGAGAGACAGAAACAGAGACAGCACACAAAGTTCAGTCGGGTGGAAAATCTCATTTCCTTATAACTGGAGCTGTTTGGAGAAGTGTGCATAAGAACCGCTGAAGTGAAATGGATTTGACATCAGAAGTTTGATGATTTCGCTTTAGCACTATCAGAGACGAACAGAGAGCAGATGGATGCATAAGACAAAAAATATGGGAACTACAATGCAGTGCTGGAATTTAACTAAATGAAATTACTCAAGTATTGAGTAATTTGTACTTGTAACAGCATATTTCTACACTGTGCTATGACTAGTAAACGATCTGAAAACATCTTTTGCCATTGCTTTAATGGATTTTTAAAAGTTAGGGACTAAAGATGAGTATATCTATAGGGTCATTAGTCAACACACACACACACACACACACACACACAAATTAAGCATTTAAACTGGGGGAAAAAGCTCACACAAATGTGCCATTACACCGTCATAAATTACTATAATTACTATGTTTAATGTGTTGAACGATCAGAACTGTACATAAAGTCAAGCTGCATCTTGTACTGCGGCACGTTTACCTTCACATGAGAACATATCATGTTTATGTGGCTATACTTTTAAATAAAACCTAACAATACCTTGGTGTATGTCTCAAGGTCGAGGTATGACGAGGGCCCATACTGATATGGCATGATGAACACTGTCCGAGGAGCATTATAATATACTTAGCTAACTATAGCTAGCCCTGCATTACTAAATCATGTGAATGTCAAAGTTCACCAGAGACATTTGACGAGTTAATAAAATACAGTTCAGCCTGTCAGGACACTGAGGTTATAGCAGCGAGGGGACAGTACCTGCTGCCTCGAGCCTGACACAGTGGTACGTTAACGTTACTGTAGCATTACGACGTTTATCAGTGTTAGCTAACTTTAACAGCAGTGTAACTTGAAGCTAACGCGAGCTAGCGTTCGCTGACAAGGGCGTTAACATCAGCAGCACTTACCTGGATATCCCTTGAGTCTTACACACACATACAAATATAGTTTACACAGCAGCTTTCCGTCTAAATATATGTATCTTTAGCTAAATAATCCGAAACGTTGAGAACCTCAACTGTCTGCATCGTGCGCGTCTGTTTATCTTCATGTCACGTTCATTGTACATCGTAATTTATACAACTTCCGTTTAACAGCCGGTCTGTAAACTTAACTTTAAATGTCATATAATGTGATCATGTCGACAACGTTTTCATCTATAAACATGACTAATTCCTGACTGGTCACGTTGTCTCGTTCTTTTTTAAAAACTTTTATTTTGTTAAATGAAGGGTTGAGGAGAAATGCGTCCTTGTCACGGTGCTGCCTTCAGGAGCAGCTCAGGGTTTTCTAAAACTTGTAAATCAACAGTCTTCTGTCATTAAAAAAAGAAGCACTTCATTTTATTTTCTGGTAACATTTAGCAGCGTAGTTTAACTACTAGTAGTCAAATTTCTCAGTGGTTCAGTAAATTAAACTGACATTGCTAAAATATTGGTTTTAAATGTCTCATATTCACTAACAAAATGTACTGCACATACTCCTGGCCAGTGTTGGGGAGCAACTGGTTACATGCAATTAAATTACAACATTAATGTAATCATAATCAGTTGCAGTTACTGAGAATAAATATGTAATTAAATACGGGTACTAATCAAACATGTTGGTGATTACAAAAAGGGGTTACATTCAAATATAAGCTTTTCTGTTGTTTCTTTGCATCTTTTTGCCCTGCAGGAAAACCTTCATTTGGCACAGTCTATTTCCAGACATCTTTCAGCTTTGATAATAAAGAAAACATAGGGAGTGCTGCACTGGGTTAAAGCTCTGTGGTGTTAGTTGGGGGAAGGATGTAGGATGGGGCAAAGAGTCACTTACAGATAAACAAACAAACAAACAAAAACAACGCCTGACCAGCTCACTCAATGTATAAGTCCACAGTACAGGCTCACAGTCCAAACATGCATGTGAGGCACTCTGACTGTAGTTAAAAATCCTTCATTAATACACTGATAACAATACATTTCAACTAGAGAGTCTTCATCAGGGTGAAACATGCATTGGAAACAGGTGTTTCAGAGCTCATGTGAGGGTCATGTGACACAGGTCACATGATATATTGGTGTAGCCCTACTAGACAAAAAAACCACATGGACAGGAATGACAATGACATAAATCTATAATTTGAATAATTAACGTAATGGTGAGGTTGTATCCATGAGTGTTTTAATTGTACAATATTACTGATTACATGTTTTTATACACATATATTACTGGTGGAAATCCTTTGTAAGCCTTATTAAGTTTTCCTGCCTTTGGATATTTATCTTAATTCCCACTGTCCAATCCTTTTGTTAGTTATCATAAGTTATACACTTCATAAATATTTGAATTTTATACGTTATGAGTTTGTTGTCGTTCACACGTCTTGTTTTTTGTCCTTGTCTTACATACCTTATATTTTGTGTAGGTTTGTCACAATATATAATAATTCTTATTTTATTTCACTGTTGTTTCCTTTTTTATATATATTTGGCTTAAAGCTTTTTTTTCTTGTTACTAAATATGTTAATAATTTAAAGTATACATTTATGTCATTTTCATTTCTGCTAATGTGTTTTTTTGCCTAGTGGGGCTACATCAATATATCACGTGACTTGTTTCACATGACCATTACATGAGCTCTTAAATTGCACACAGCTGTTTCCAATGTATTTTACACCCTAATGAAGACTCTCTAGTTGACACACACTGGTTATCCATGTAGGGATTGTATGAAGGGATCAGAGTGCATCGGATGCATTTTTGGACTGTCAGCCTGTACTGTGGACTTTTAAACTTTTTTAATCTTTAATTGACTCTTTGCCCCATCCCAGAAGAGCACCTGATTTTTTTTACAACTAACTACACAGAGCCTTACGAGCCAGGAAGCTGAGGTCCTCTGCCAGAGGCCTGGGAGTTTGAGGGTTCTGCGCAGTATCTTAGCTGTTCATAGGACTCTTCTGGACAGAGACCTCAGATGTTGTACCTGGAATCTGCTGGAGCAACTTTCCCAGTTTTGGGGTCACAGCCCCGAGTACTCCGATTACCACTGGCACCACTGTTGCCTTTACTCCCCACATCTTTTAGCCCTTGGTATTTTTCAAGCTTCTCGTGCTCCTGTTTGTTGATCAACATGATGTCCGGTTGGTTAGCCATCACCAGTTTGTCAGTCAGGATCTGGAAGTCCCACAGGATCTTAGCTCAGTCAAGATGTCCCTGTACGCTATGCCAGCCACTTGGTTGCACCTGGGGTCCTGTTTGGTGTGGTAGACCCCTGCTTCTACTGATGTTTTACTGAGTCTCTGTTCTTGTGCTGCCACGATAGATAGATAGATAGATAGATAGATAGATAGATAGATAGATAGATAGATAGAGCACACCAGGCTTTAGTACTTTTACTTTTATTGTTCAGTATACCATGTCCCATACAATTAGACAGAGGCAGCACTGGGCAAAATTTACCATCTACATGGCTTCAAATTATTGCCTTTTGTATCACAGCCTTATAGGATGACCTTATTCACAATAGTTACTTGGCCTTTAAGAGCTGTTCAAACCAGGTGAACCTGATTCAAAATCTGGTTGTTGAATAACACAGAGATAAAGACTGATCGCCACTAAGGCAAAATGGTTTTGGCAAAAACAAAACAAAAAAAAGATGATTATCACGATCTCATTGTTTCATTACTGGCTTAAATATTTCTGACATTTCAGTAGCTCAAACCCAAAGAGTGAATTCCAGTTTCACCTGATTCGTGAACTGCTCACTGGCCATTGTAACGTCGATACAAAAACATCATTACGCTTCAATCCCATTTCCACATACACGATTAGTCTGAATGACAAATACTGCATGGAGAAGTGTGAAATCACAGACCTTAAATGAGTCATTTGTACTACAATAAATACTCTAAATGTGAGTGCGATATTTTGATGCAACTAACATAGGTGAGAGTGATAAAAGAGAGTAAATATGACCTCTAAAATTTATCATCTGAACAGTTTCCAAGATTTCACGAAAGTGTTTGGTCATTTTGTCTGAAACTGCGTTGTTAGTTGCTGAACATCACCTGACACGTGTCTGTGTATTAATTTAAGGGAGTTAAATATTTCAGTTTTAATACTTTTTTTGTGAACCACCACATAAAGTTTAAATGACGGTCTATTCACAGAGGTAGTCCCTTACTTTCCCCTCTCTCAGTTCATGTTTTACTGCCTAAAATCGTGTATCATTTTTCTACTACTGGTACATATCTCTATGGTTTATATAAATACACTGTCAGTCATTTTGGTCTGCTATACACATATTAATTGGAGAGTTATCGTCACTCTGTGATAAATCATTGTTCTTCACACTGAATGCAGACACATCCTCAGTGAAAATCTGCTCATGTTTCCGTTTGTGGAGCCTCAGGCTTTGTGAGCGGCTGAAGCCTCTCCCACAGATGTCGCAGCCGTACGGCCTCTCTCCCGTGTGAAGCCTGAAATGGTTTTTGAGGCTTGAAGCACGTGTAAAACTCTTTTCGCACTCGGGACAGTCAAACTTCTCCCCAAAGTGGATTTTCTCGTGTTCCCTCAAGCGGCCCGACTGATTGAAGCTCCTGTCGCACACAGAACAGTGGTAGGGCCTCTCTCCCGTGTGTGTGAGCCGGTGTCTGTTCATGGCCCCTGAGTGGGCGAAGCTCTTCCCACAGTCTGGGCAGGAGAATGGTTTCTCTCCAGTGTGGACTTTCTGATGACCTTTGAGTTGCCCTTTCTGGGTGAACTGCTTCCCACACAGAGTGCATTGGTAAGGTTTCTCTCCCGAGTGAATTCGCATGTGAATCTGAAGAGCAGACATCTTGTGACAGTCTCTTCCACAGAGCCCGCAGCAGTAAGAGCTCTTTGTCAGGGTGTCGTTACACTGTTCCTGCCCTGGTGACGCTGGAGGGCTGTTTTTATCACTGTCAGAAACATGATCAGGATCCTCTCCAGACACTGTGGAAACATACATGATACACTGAAACATGCCATTTTGTAACAATAACAAAAACACACATTTTTGCTTGTTAAAACATGGCTCACTTTGAAATCCACCATTATAGAAAACTGAAAGGACATAAAATAAGACAGACCCAGATGATCTGATCTGTGTAAGCATTATCGTCCAGTCAAGGAGTGATGCACGTGCGTTTATGTTTAGGGAGTATTATAAAAAATTTGCACCATGTCGCACCCCTCTATAGACAGACAACTGTCCCAACTTAAAACATTTCTACAGCAGCAATATTCATTTTACTGCCACGCATGTTGCGTGTCTGCTTCGAAGTGTAGACCTGACAATAGAAGGAAGTGACATGTTCATATGCTGGCTTTTTATCTTAGCAGCATCCCACTGAACTGAAACAGATACACCAAAGGTCCTTGACAGAAAATGTGATGTTAAACAGTTTATTTATCAGTCCATAAAATAATCTATTATTCTGCAATTGTCAAGTTAATCATAGGAAGGTATATAAAAGCTATGAATCATGTGAAATTCTTAAGGAGCCTTAAGAAGAAACATAAAATCACCACTAACCACAGGTGCAGGATTCTCATTTTCAAACCAGTCAGTCAGACACACCAAAGAGTCAGTCAGAGTAAAGTGAAAAAAGACACTGTCCGATTTCTATCATTTCAATCAATCAGTATAACAGAGGGTGATGGTTCTTTCTCTAATTTTAAATAATCTAATAAAACTACAATTAATAAATCTGTCAATGACATTTTTCATTCTGACCGGCTAAAAAACTTTGGCTACAAATGAGAAACCTGCTTTTGTAATCTTTAGGTAATTTAGATAATGACAAGTAGAATCCACTCTTACACTACGTCCACACTAAGACAGCTAAATCTGAAAATGCATGTTTTCCTCTCCTTCCTATACTTAGCCAGCATTTTTGTACCAGAGTGCAGGCAAAAAACGACTCTGGTGCTTTACTGTTACCAGAGCTAAATAAAGGTTAGTCTTAAATTTGAAAGGATTTTAAATTTAAATTTTAAATTTATTACATTTTAAGTTTTAAAATTGTAAATCATTTAGTGATTAAATTTACTTTTATATTTTTGTTTCTATTTACTCTTTTATTGTAAATCTGTATCCTTTATTTTTTTTGTATTGCTCTGTAAAGCACTTTGAACTGCCCTGGTGTACGAAATGTGCTGTACAAATAAAGCTGCGTTGCCTTCAATTTTATTGTTGACAGGAACAAGAAGCTTTTTAAAATGATTATTCGTGTCCTCTCAGAAAGTGCCAGGACCTTAAGAAAACAACATGTTGTGGCTTCTAACTTTGTGATGGAAAAGATATTTAACCATTTTTCTGTTCAGGGGTTTCAGTGCCAACAGAGATCTTAAAAATAATAATAGCTGCTGCGAAGCAATGGTCGGGGCCGGGCAATTTTAGGCAAACACACACACTAAAACAAAGCATATCACAACATAGAAGTTACATCATATAATTATGGCATGCCCTTCAAATTGTGGATGATGGATCTGAAGTGATCAGACTCATAATATACAAAGGAAAGAAAAAACTCAAGAACAAGAAAGTAAGAATAACATTAACTGCTAGCAATTATGAACAAACTGGCCCGATCTAGCTTAAAGGGATACGCCAACATTTTTTTTGTTTGCGTGTCTTGCCTCACTCCCAAGTCCATGACAAGCAGGTAGATACCATTCTTTCAGCTATACGTGCAGTAACAAGGGAGAGCCGGGCAGAGCTCGCCCACCGCTAATTAGCTTAGCTCAAATGCTTGGAGTCAATGGGTAGTGTTAGCCTGCCTCTGCCTGCAGTCATCAGATAAACTCTTCAGCAACTCTAAACGGTCCTGTGTGCTTGTTGTGACTCGTTTTTACCCTTGTTACTGCACGTATAGCCGAAAGAATGGTATCTACCTGCTTGTCATGGACTCGGGAGTGAGGCAAGACACGCAAACAAAAAAAATGTTGGCGTATCCCTTTAAAGCTAAACATTATCCATGGTGACAAAGATGAAAACATTTTTTAAAATGTAAAAGTAGCTATTGGATAGACTCTGCATATTGACTGATAGCTAAGCAAAATAAACAGGGAAAAGAGACAAGGGATAACAGGGAAAAGTGTTGATAAAGAGTATTTGTCTCTCCGCAAAACTGCCTGGATCATAATTATTTTAACCTTAGTAGTCTGTAATCCACATAGCATGATGCCTGAACATTGGACTTTCACATTAGAATGTCTGTTCTGCCTTAGCTGAGGCTTGAACTCACAACGTCTGAGACTAAGGTCCATCTTCTATCTCACTGAACTAATTGGCAAGTGACAGTTCATGTGTGGCTCCACAAATTGACTAAGCCAAGCATCAGGGTGCCAGACAGTCGCCATCCATGCCATGGAAAAGCAAATTTCAAAGTGAAAGTTCCAAAGTTGTAGCACATATGGTTTGTTATGAGTTTTCAAAGTTTTGAAATCTAGAGGCTTGCTGTAGCGCCACCATCAGGACTATTGTCTTGTGTTTCCAGTTGAGGACATCTGGCATGGGACTGGACCTTTATGAAAAGTTTGGGTAGATTTCTCATATGGAAATGTTGCACAAGCTGAGGCTTGAACTCACAATCTTCAACAGCAAGAACCATCCTCTATCTCACTGAGCTAACTGGCAAACAGAAATGTCACATGTAGCTTCACAAATTGACTAAGCCAGTAACCTGTGTGCAAGACAGCAGCTGTTGGTGTGTAAAGGCAGATTTCAAACAGCTGTCAAAAATTCAGTTATTAAGACAAAAATCCGAAAAGTACACACACAAATACACAGATTGCATCTAGGCAGCATGGAGATGTTGTTTTAACAATGATTTATTGGCTCCATAAGTGAAAAACTGATGTTTAAAAATGCCATTTTTGCATTGACTCCAATTGTTCGCATGAGAGCGAAATTCAAAATTCAGTTTTTGAGATAAAATTCTGATATTTTCCAAACATCATCTACCATTTTGTCTTTTTTTTTTAAATGAACATTGAAAATGTATTTAGCAAGAATTTGCAAGTATATGTTTACAGTACCGTTTACAGTCAAACATTTTGATGCACTGTAGGCTCAATTTTCGATAAATCAAAAATCTGTGTGGATCCTTTGTGTAGGACAGTCTGAAGATGCTCTGTAGCATGTGTTGGAGTCAATTGAGCAAAAATTGTGGGAGGAGATAGGTTTAAGAAGTTTTACAGTTTTTCAAAAAAACAGAGTGATGGACTTCATAATTTGCAATAGGTTTAAATGTACAAAAGTTTCTTCAGTACTGGGGCTACAGTTTGGTGAAAGTTGCAAATCTGTAGCACATATGGTGGATTTGTTGTGAATTTTCAAAATTCTGAAATTTAGAGGCTTGCTGTAGCGCCACCATCAGGACTATTGGCCTGTTTTTGCAGCTGAGGCAATCTGGCATGAGACTGGACCTTTGTGCAACGTTTGGTGATTTTTCACGCATGGAAAGTATGATTTCCTCAGAAGAAGAAGAAGAACATGCAGGATAACAATAGGGTCCTGGCAGCTTAGGCTGCCCGACCCCTAATAATAATAAAAAAAACTATGTAGCCTAACATTTTTTTTAGAATTACCCAGTTCTGTGCGGGTATGCCTGAAAAAAAACAGGGTGAAACAATGAAGGAGTGAAGAAAAAGAATATGCAGTGTAGGGAAAGACAGAAGAATGGGCTGAAATCACTGAGAAAAAATGTTTTAATCCAGTCATTCAATGACACTGGGTCCCAGTTAATGACTGTAGTAAAGACAGTAATAAATCTTTACTGTAAAATTATTTCCTTACTGTTCACAAGTTCCTCTTCTTCCTCCTTTACTGTAATCCTAATTTCTGTGTTGCTTTCCTGCTGCTGCTCTTCAGTGTCCTCCTGCATGGTGCAATCCTCACTACCAGACACCTGATCAAGAGCTTCTTCTACTGAGGGAAACACAAGCAAAACGACCACTTAAATGTTAAAATCATCATTAAATGCATTCACACTACTTGTGTTATGTTACGTAAGAACAAAAATCTGACATCTCGTGTTTATTTACCACACAAAGGCTCCTCTTCTTCCTCCTCTTTCACTATTACATTCATATGCGGACTGGAAGCGACATCCTCCGGGCGGTCTTCTCGTTCTGGTAGGTTACTTTCACACTGAGCTGTTTTGTCAAGACCTTCTGAGGAACGGGGCTCAACTGCACTGAGCAAACTCTGACTGTCTGACACCTATAAAAACAGTTAAATAAGAACAAATGGAGGCAACAATAGTGTTAGAAGGTTGTAAAAGAAGTTAATGTACAAATGCAGAAGAAAATTCAAAATCTCAATCGAACAACCACAAAAAAACACTGAGGTTCTACCGTGAAACTGCTGTGCACTGTCTCTACCTCAGAGCTGATGTTGTTGACCAGGTCCTGCTGGGATGATTCACCACCTGCAGCTTGAACTGGGTTGAGGATAACACCTGTAACTGATCCATTCTTGTTCTGTGTACACGATCTTTTGTGGTTTCTGAGAGTTCCTGCCAGTGAGAAGTGCCTCCCACAGTCCTTGCAAGTGTACGGCTTTTCTCCTGTGTGAATCCTGGTGTGCCTCCGAAGCTCTCCCGGAGCTACAAAAGACTTATCACACTGTGTGCAGCTGTAGGGTTTTTCTCCCGTGTGAGTCCGCATGTGTGTCGTCAGAGTCCACTGCTGTGCAAATGTCTTACCACAGTCAGAGCAGTGGTAGGGCGTAATGCCTGTATGGAGACGCTCATGTCTTACAAGTGTTCCCGACAGGGCAAATCTTTTGTCACAGAAAGAGCACTGATAAGGCCTTTCTCCGGTGTGAGTCCTCTGATGATCTCTCAGCTCAGCTGCTGAGTTACAGCTTTTTTCACAGTCCGAACATGGAAACTTCTTTCTCGTAAAGCCCGCGACAACCTCAGAGTGCATCGCCTCTAAGTGAGTTTTCAGATGCCAGTGTCGGGAAAAGCTCTTCAGGCAGATGGAGCAGTGATACGGCCTCTCGCCTGTGTGTGTCCGTCGGTGCAGCCTGAGCTCACCCTGACTGGCAAATCTTTTTTCGCAGAAAGTGCATGGGAATGGCTTTTCCCCAGTGTGGACCCTCTCATGGATCATGAGCAGCCCCTTTTCTGGAAATCTCTTCTCACACATGGAGCAGGGGAAAGGCCTCTCTCCCGAGTGAGTGCGTAGGTGGCGCTGAAGTTTAGAGGCGTAAGGGAAGTCTTTCCCACACACCGAGCAGCTGTGAAGAGACGGCGGTTTTTCATTCTCGCTTTGATCAAATGTCTTAGAGGGAGCCTCTGCATGTACAATGCCAGGGATAGCGCTCTCTTCTGTGTGAACAGAAAGATAAGACAGCATTTTATTCAGGAAAACAAAAAGAGTGGGGAAACATTTTCTTAACTGTTAACCCCTGAGCACAACAAACATCATTGCTGATGGTGTTCAGACCTGTTGTTGAGTCCTTTATAGTGTAGGTAAGTATAATAATGCCTCTCTGCAAGAAACATTCAGTGTAAATATGTTGTTCTAAAAAGGTGTATACATCATTTACAGTCATACAATTATTTTGCAGGTCTGAAATTGAGCATTTAATTTTTTTTATGTGAAAAAAGACTTATATTGAGACTTAGTATCGCCAAAAATATCTTGATTTTGGTGTTGGAATGGCTTCTGGGAGAGAAAAGCAAAATCACTGCATCTGTACTCTGTATGCAAACTGCAGCTTAATCTAACACAGACATGCCAAGCTTTGCTGGGAATGCATCAACGTGCCACTGGATGTTTATCCTGACTATGTAGTATAATTTTATAGAGTAAATACTGCACTGCAGATGTAGCTCAGAGTAAACGTCTTGTTTGCTTTTAAGCTTAAGACTTAATATATGTTCATTTACTATTAAGAATAGCTCTTTGAACCATGCCTGTAAAACCTTTGGTGAGAAGTGCATCATGTTACTGATGTGTTTTTGTTCTTATGCTTATATTCTCTATCACTGTGTGTATGTGTGTTTTTGTATGCATTGTGTAAAGCTACTAGGTGCCTGAATTTCTATCTATCCTATTTGCTCACTGAGGTCTGAGAAATCCACTTCTTCTCCATCAGAGTTGATCAGGCCTCCAATTTCTTGCTGATCATCCTCAGTCAGGATCACAGCTGGCCCAAAGTCCTCTGGGTTTTCAGAGCCCATCTCTCAAATATACAACCTTGAGGAGGTGAAAAATCAAGAGTCAGTAAACAGACAAGTTTACATGTTAACAAGTTATAGCAAAGGACTGAATAAATACAGGCAAACATGGCCAAAAGCTTCACAGCTGAGAAAGACATTTAAGCAACCACTGCTGTTGCTGACTCTTTGGACTGTGAGTGCATCACAGGGATAAAACTACTCTAACATATGATGTGCTTGAAATAATGTTTATTAATTTAAAGAGGTCATCCATTTATGATGTGTTAGCATTCAAAAGTAGAGAAAAACACTGCTCACCCAGTATCAGATCATAGTATTAAATATGTGCAAAACTCTTCTTATTACACTACAAAGGACCACCAAATCCATTTAACTGCTCTGGGCCTGTATCCATCAAGTGTCTCACAATACAATATTATAAAAATGTATTTGTACTGGCTGTGGCCTCATTACATAAGTCACGTTTTTGGATAGAGATATTTTAATCATACCAACTGACTCATACCAGGGTCTTCCCGCTCATTTCTGTCTTAATGTTTTATTGTTAGCTCCTGAAGGAAATGTGATAGATGCTAATTCCAAAATGGCAAATCACTATATAGCATAGCTAACAATTCAAGATCAAGGTCCGAATCACAGTTTTCCAAGAAAGTGACCAAACTTACAGTCAACAGTCAAACTGATGATGTGTCACTTGCAATATACATTATGTTAAATAATAATGTACATGTCAGTCACAGTGCTGTTACAGACAGGCTGTTATACATTATAATAAATAGTATTTCAAATGTTAAGCGCACAAACCAAGTCTGCTTTGATGGACAGATCTGATATTCAAAATTTCCTCTATTCATTAATTTATCCCAGATATCTTATTCAAGGTTCAGAACTATTTCAAATATTTGTGACATACTGGTGATTGTGACTGGTGATAGTGATGTGAATAGGTTATGAAAAATGGATTTACAGTTCATACATCATTTATTAAATCATATTTCAACCCAGGTGTGACAGTGTTGTGAACAGTCATTCAGTGGCTGTTGTTTTTAACCCATTCTCTCTTTAGACTCTCAGCCTCTGGCACCACATCACTAAGGGGAAACCATTCTTGTCACTTGTCCCCCTCTACAAGCTACACAACAATGCCTCCACCCTGGAAGACATCCGTCGTCCTGCTCAAGGACACTTCAGCAGGGCGGATGCTTTGTTATGACAGGGGACTGAACCTGGCTGGGCCTGATGGACTGTCTACTGTTAAAAGGAGTTGTCCTTACAAATGTACTGTACAACAAATAAACTATCCAGGAACACTGCAGGCTATGGAGCTGTTCAGTGTTAGCTATTAAAATAATCAACTGTGTTCCAGTGGTTAGACTGTCAAGGGAAAACCTCTTCGTGCATCTGCACTGAGTAGCCCAGTTAGCTTAGTAGCATTAGCTTGATGGGACTCATTCTTGTTCCTCTCCTGTCTCACATTAATTGATTTAAGTTAAATAGAAACCTACTTGACAAACCTGTTGGTATCTATGGTGACATATTCAAACCCTGTATGTCAGGAGCACTCTGCAGTACAGACCCCGGTATTTGACCTCTGATTGAAATGTCTGAGTCGGCGGTGACCAGCGCTTTGGTCAACGACCACCTCTGCCTTTGAGCAAACTGTTATTAGCCAGCTAGCCACTGACATGGCGTTACCTAGCATGACTGATATTAGCAATTAGCTAACGATACCTCCCCCTTAAGCTACAGCCGCTAATCAACAATAACAAATAACGCTCCCGACGGATTCACAACCGAGTCTAGTGTGAAAGTAATACGTTAAATCTACTGAAATTTTAACCTCCGCTGTATAACACTTGCTAATTCAGCTAGCTAACAACAGACAATAGACATTTTGACCAACCTCAGCATTGATTTTTCCCTCAGGTAAAAAGTAATCGCTCGACTGAAGTTTATTAAAACGACCTGGCAATGTTTCTACGTCTCTGTCATTTTCAGGCTCAGTATGTTCAAACAATGTGTCAAATTAATGCCACCTATCTGTTGAGTTTAGTTGAAAAAGCGTTTGGAGCTGGTGATAACCTTTCTAGCTTTAGCCGCTAGCCACTTACAGTAGTGTCGGAACTTCCGGTTGTCTTTTTTAAAAACCAAAATAAAAGCCCCAATAATGTAACTTAATAAAATCTCGTTTACTGCAGTTTCCTGAAACATGTGTACATATTACATTAAATAATGCTTGTATTAAGTAGAAATACTCACCAATAAATCACCTTAACATATTCAAATATAAGAAAACAACGTATATAATATTCACGTCAGCTATACTATGCTTAATGCATGTGGTGCACTACTTGTACTTTACTTGAATATCTGCATTTTGTGCTACTTTATTATTCAACTCAACATTTCAAAGAGAAATACTGTACTTTTTACTCCACTAAATGACGCAGTACTATACAATTAATTATCCTGCCGCATGGTCATGTTAACCCAATGCATGAAGCAGTTTATATTTCTGAATTAAGATTTTAAAAAAGGCTCCAACTACAAACACAAGCATATATTTCAAAATACAAGCTTTTGTTTTAGTTCCGTTTTTTGCCAATAATGCAGTGAAAGCTTTTTACAATGTAAACAAGCACTGATGTACACTGTGATCTGCTGGGTCCAATTATTGGATAAAAACTCTGCTCAAAGGCCAAGTTAAGGTGAATTACAAGAGAAGAAACACAGAAAAATTCAAAGAACATTGACCTATGATGTCATGATTTATTTTCTTGAATACTATATAGTCCAATACATGTTATTAACAATGTAGCTGACTGCACACCTTATACATTTGATTACTATCATACTGTTTGAACAATCACTTCAGACATTTGAAAGATAGTTTACTTCACAGAGTAAAAGATGGGCAATGCTAGTATATTTACTTTTCCTCTTTATATCCTCTCAGACTAGTGTACACTCCCAGGTGACATTATTGATTATGTGCCACGGACAGCTGTTGTTTTGGTCTCCCCAGCGGTTTTGTTTGAGGCTTTGGCTTCTTGTCGTGAATCTTCAGATGCGCTCGATATCCTTGAGTGTAATAGAAGCACTTGCCACATTTGTCACAAGTATACGGTTTCTCTCCGGTGTGAACTCGCAGGTGAACTTTCAGCACAGATGCTTTGGAGTAGCTTTTACCACAGATTGAGCAGAGGTGAGGTCGCTCTCCGGTGTGAGTCTTGAGGTGCACCTTGAGGTGGGAGGATTGTGAAAACGCCTTCCCACACTGATCACAGTGGAAATTCCTTTCTCCAGTGTGAGTCAGCTCATGTTTTTTAAGCGAATCTGCTGTGACACAACTCTTACCGCACTCTGTACAGAGGAAAGGTGACTCTCCTGAGTGAATGCGCTTATGTATTTTGAAATAATATTCCGTTTTGAAGGTCTTGCCACAGTCAGGACAGGCGTAAGGCTTTTTGTGACTCTGGCGGTGTTCCTCCAGCTGTTGCTTCTGAGGGAAGTCCATGCCACATTCTCCACACACATGAACTGTCACATGAGATTCTTTCGGGGGGCTCTCTCGAACTAATGTCCAATTTGGTAACTCTCCTGTAAGAAAAACAAAGACATTCACAGTCATTTATTTTCAGACAGTTCTGCATTGTTAAGGCCCGGACACAACAGCATTTAAAACATTGATATTTTGCTGTAAAATCAACTCATATCGATGAAATAGCTGCAATCAGTGGATTTTTTTCTGAGCAAAGTAAATCCACAAACACTTTTTGCTTTTACAGCATGTTGCAATGTCACTTGTATTAAGAAAGTAAATGCTGCAAATTTTTCTTCTGACTGGACTACCTTTTATGAGAACAAATATGACAAACAAAATTGACTGACTAATTGAGATTTTGTGAAACTCTGACACATTACTGATCAAGAACCAGACATTTATTAAAAGGCACTTGGCTGAATTTTGCTGTGCCGCTTTTTGGTGTGACTGGGCCTTTAGGACATATTCTATGCAAGTCCCACAATATGAATCAATTATTATTTCTACACATAAACCCAAAACAACACTTTTTAGCATGGGAAGACTTCAGTGGAAGCACAAGATCAGATTGACAAAGCTTATCCGTCATATAGATTAGGAAAAAAATAACGAAGATACAATTTTAAATTACAGCTGCTGTGCAGCGATGGGTCGGGTCCGGGCATTTTTAAGCAATTCTGAGCAACAAGCAGAAAAATTGGAAGACAGTTAGGAACTTAGAAACACAATCTGCCTTTTGCATCAGCTGAGGCTTGAACTCACATCCTCAGAGACTAAGAATCAATTCCTGTCTCACTGAGCTAATTAGACAGTGCCAGTTCATGTGTACCTTCACAAACTGACTAAGCCAGACGTGCAGGTTTAGCAGCCGTCCATGCATGGAAAAGCAGATTTCAAACCACTGTAAAAAAAAAAATTCAGTTATCAAAACAAAAATCTGAAAATACACATATTGCATCTAGACAGCATGGAGATGTTGGTAATTTATTTTAACAATGACTGATTTGCTTCATTAGTGAAAAACTGATGTTTAACTAGTTGAGCTATGTGCAAAGTGAGAAGCTTCAGATGGTTTCACACTGAAGTATTGACACTGGATCTTTGTGCAAAGTTTGGTTTATTTTAAAGCATGAGAAGGCAGATTTTCTAGCAGAAAAAAGACTTGAAGATGCTGCACAGTGATCAGTCGCACTCAGGCAATTTTAAGCAATAAGTTGGAGCACAAGAAGATGTTTACATTACAATGTGGATTCTGCACCAGTTGAGGCTCAAATCCGCAACCTCTGGAACTTAAGACAGTCATCTACCGCTCTGAGCTAATTAGCAAGTAGCAACTCAACAGTGGCTTCACAAACTGAGTAAGCCATTCACTGTTGTGTAGGAAAGCAGCCACCCATGCATGGAAAGGCAGATTTGAAACGGCTGTAAAAAATTCAGTTATTAAGACAAAAATCTGAAAATACACATATTGCATCTAGACAGCATGGAGATGTTGGTAATTTTTTTGTTTGTTTTTTTTTGTTTGTAACAATGATTGATTTGCTCCATAAGTGAAAAACTGATGTTTAAAACTGCCATTTTTACATTGACTCCAATTGTTCACATTAGAGCAAAATTCAAAATGCTGTCAAAAATTCAGTTTTTGAGATAAAATTCTGAAATTTGCCACACATCATCTACCATGACTCTTTTGTCATTTTTTTTATGAACAATGAAGATTTATTTAGCAAGAATTTGCAAGTATATGTTTACAGTACCGTTTACAGTCAAACATTTTGATGCACTGTAGGCTCAATTTTAAAAAAATCAAAAATCTGTGTGGATCGTTTGTGTAGGACAGTCTGAAGATTCTCTGTAGCAAGTTTGGTCTCACTTGAGCAAAAATTGTGGGAGGAGATAGGTTTAAGAAGCTTTACAGTTTTTGAAAAAAAACAGTGATGAACTTCATAATTTTTAAAAGGTTTAAGTGTACAAAAGTTTCTTCAGTATTGGGGCTACAGTTTGATAAAAGTTGTGAAGTTGTAGCAAGTATGGTTGATTTGTTATGAATTTTCAAAGTTTTGAACTTTAGACGCTTGCTGTAGCGCCACCATCAGGACTATTGGCTTGAGTTTACAGCTGAGGATGTCTGGCATGAGACTGGACCTTTGTGCAAAGTTTGGTGAGTTTTCATCCATGGGAAGTATGATTTCCTCGGAAGAAGAAGAGGAGGACGAAGAAGAAGAAGAAAGAAGAAGAAGAAGAATAACTAGGATTACAATAGTGTCCTGGCAGCTTAGCTGCCCGGACCCTAATTAGTTTACAATGACTTTAACTGAAAAACACATGAGCAGAGCTTCCCAAAAGCATCTAATTTAAAAAGAAAGGGAAAAAAGACAAAGGAGCATCTTGTTGCCTCTGACCTTTGTGCACTTTCATGTGTGTTTTGAGGTTTCCGCTCTGGGTGAATCCTCTCCCACAGATGAAGCACTTGAAAGGTCTTTTCCCCGCGTGAATCACAAGGTGTCGTTTCAGCGCGGTGTTGTCAGAGAAAATTCTCCCACAGGTCGGACAGTCGTACTTCTTGAGTTTGCGAGGCTGCTGGCATTGTTTCGCACCCTCAGATGGCTTTTCCTGGGGCTGTTCATGGGAGCTGCCGAGTTCAGGTTCTGGTCGTCCTAAAGTTTCTTATAAGGAAACAAAAAGTAGTAGTGGGTCTGATTTGTCACCTCAGAACGGCAGAAACAAATTGTAAACACAACATTGACACAAGTTGATATGGCGAACAAAGTTGTTAGAAAACAGTTGCTTGTCTACACATCCAGCAGACACGGAGCAACACCAGCATTCATTCAGAGTCATGTTTCTGGACACCTGAGGAATATAAGTTAAGTAACACTCACTCTGTACAATGAGCTAAAAGATGCTAAAAAGGTCTGTAGAGAATATTACTGCAGTAATGTGTGCATTCATCAGAATGAGCACCTTTTACATACATGAGGTAATTCTATCCACTGTTAATATGAAAATATTAATTGGTGGAGCTTTAGGCAGTGACTTTTTTTTTAGTGCCCCCTTTCAAATAAAACTACACTACAAACTTTATCTGTTTTGGAATAAAATCATGTACTTGGACTTTATTCCATATTGTCTCTTTATTATCATAATTATTATACAAATGTCACAACATGATACTGACATGTTGTTCCAGGCTTATTATCTGTGAATTTTCTGGTGGACTGTAGATTCCTTTAATTACTACAAAAAAAAACTAAAAAAAGATTTCAGTTTAAAGCTCAAACATAATTTGAGGTACAATCTTGACAGCATGAACATCTTGCTAATTTCAGTTATAAATCTGTACGACCTCTATGTGTTAACAAAAAATAATTGCACTTCAGTCAGACTCACCTGTGGGTGCTGTGCTGTGATCCTGCTCCTGTGTTTCAGGTCTGTGTTCTTCATGGTGATTTACCTCTGCACCCGTGTCGCTCAGGTGCATTTTCTTTGATGTGATGTTATGTGGGAGGGGTGTGGTGAGGTCGAGCTCAGAGGGTGGCAGTACTCCGCTGGACAGCTCTGCTCAAAGTGCTCCTGCCCCTGGGATCATGAAAGGTTTTAAATCATCACCGCATCTCTAGTTATAGAGTTTCATTTTATTGTCTTGGTACTTGCACAAAATCAGTTTTCCAAACTAAAATGCAGCTGCCATGTCTTTGTTAAACTGAATGATTTATAAGGAACTTTATTGTATTACTCTAATTATTAGACCATTTTTCTTCAGCTAATTCCAAAAGGCACCCAAAAGACTGAGATGACAACAGATACCATCTTACAAAAACAAATCTGTCTCAAAACAGTGGGACTGTATTTTGATTATGCAACTGGATCATAACCAGGGTTGGAAACTTTTTGTCTACCTGCCACTATGGCTGGTGCATTCCAAAATCTATCAGCCGCTCAATCGATTACCATTGGGGTTTTTGATTATTTACTTTTTTGGGCAAGTGAGTAGAGCACATCTGACAGCTACTTGCATATTTTACCAGCATTTGTCTGCTGGCTGATGATAATTTCCAACATTGATTATAACTTGTCAGACTGTTCATCAATGCAACCAAGACACATCCTTGAACATTGTCATAAATGTGCACACAAAATATCTGGCTGCTTGGTCCAGTAGTGTTGTGTCGTTCACGAACGAATCATTTAAAAGAACAAATCTGCTGAGTGAACGCACTGAACTGAATCACTTCTGGAACTGATTCATTCATTTCTCAGTTCAGTTGAGCTCAGCAGCGAGCGTGCAGGCCGGGAGTGGAACTGCCTATTTGGTCCGTGCAAACGATGAATCACTCGCGAGTCGCAAGGCAGCCAGGGTGCAGAGAGGGACCGCCTAGCCCTGAGCCCAATGCCGAAATGTCGTAGACCAGTTAAAAAACCCTCATTCTAAACAGCGTGAATTTACAATAGCCTACTCAGCGAGGACACTTCAAATATCATGATTAATAAACGTGTTTGTCAAAGCAACACTGCCACAGCACTCCCAGAAGCCATGAACTGAACTGAATCATGAATCGTTCAGCTGTCAGGGTTCCTCCCACCAAGCACTGAACGATTCGGTGAGCAAATCTTTTGAACAAATCTTTCTAATGAACTGATTTTAGTGATTCAGTAACATCTAAAGAACTGCTTTGCCCATCACTATGGACCAGTAGTTTGCGAGTTGAGCTGCAGACAGACATACCTGTGTAGTGAGCAATGGCGCTTTATCTATCGCCAATTTTTTTTGGACCCCGTTAACATTCTGCCATGAATTACACATATTTGTCAATTTAAATGATAATTTTGCAAGTCAAGAAAGTCACAGTCTATCATAGTACTAAACCTCAGTGAACTACATCGTCTCGCACAATATACACCACCAACACCAGCTAGCTAGCTAGCTAGCAAGGTAAGTGTTAATTGCTCCATGCACAAATGTAATGTTATATTACCTGTTTTTTTAATATCCAGCTACTGGTCTTTTCATCAGCTGGGAAGCCAAATAACAAGCAAGACCCGTTGCTCCTGTACGTACACAGCCGCTAATCAACAATAACTAACGGTCCCGACAGACTCACAGTCTTGTCTAACGTAAAACTAACACATTCAATCTGCAGCAGTTTTAACCTCCACTTATTAAACACTCGTTAACTCAGCGAATGTTAGCTAACAACTGACAACAGACATTATGACCAACCTCAGCATGGATTTTTCCATCGGCTAAAAAGTAACTTTGCCGCTCGACTGAAGTTTATTAAAACGACATGGCAATGTTTTTACGTCTCTGTCTTTTTTGTGCTCATTATATTCAATTCGAATAAATGCCACCTGACTGATGAGTTAAATTAAATAAGCGTTTGGAGCTGGTGACAACCTTTCTAGCTTTAGCTGCTAGCCACTTACGGTAGTGTCGGAACTTCCGGTATTTCTAAAACCAAAATAAAAGCCCCACTAATATAACTTCTTAAATTCTCGTTTACTGCAGCTTTCCGCAGACACGTGTGCTTATCACATTAAATACTCATTGCATTGTAAAAAAAATAGTCAGCAATCGCTCACCTAAAATATACACATATACGGGTATAACGTGTATAATATTCACGTCAGTCATATTATACTTAATGCACGTGTAACGTTTCATTTACTGAAGTACTGTATTTAAGTACACTTTTTACATAATTGTACTATATTTGCACTCCATGCTACTTTATGATATGCATCCTATTTCAGAGGGAAATTGCACTTTTTACTCCACTAAATTCATTCCACACTAATGATTACTATTCACATTAAAATATGATATGCTTACATAATGTAATGCAGTGCTATACTATTAATGTACCTGGTAGTTTATGAAGTATACCATTGTCCTGTTGCATGGTCATGATGATTCAATGCATAAAGCAGCTTATATGTATGAATTAAGATACAAAACAAATCTGACTAAAATGCTGTAGGCATATTTTTCAAAGTATATGCTTTTGTTGATTTTTTTTTTTACATATATATTAAATATAATAGAGTACCTTCTATACTATTAACCTACATAAAGTATTTAAAATTGGCTCCACTTACAAGAACTGCAACATTAAAATGCTTGGAAGGATTTGATATTGATTAAAAAAAACAGTAGAAACATAAGATTTTGAGAGGAGCCATTCTGCCTTGTCAGTACTTTTACCTTGGATACATTAAATACATTTTGCTTGTAATACTTCCATACTTTTACTTAAATAACATTTTGAATTCAGGATTTTTACTTGTAATTACAGAATCTTTAGACCACAGTGTTTCTACTTAAAGAATCTTAGTACTTCTTGCACCACCACCCAATGCTTATCAGTAAAAAGAGAGCACTTAATGTGTTTATATATTATTACTATTATTATTATTAGTAGTAGTAGTAGTAGTACTTCGACTGCAACAGGATATGTTCATTTACACTGTAAATGAACATATCCTGTTGCAGTCTAAGTTAAAGCCAATCCTTTGGTGGGAAGAAGTTAATCTGACAACATACCCTTCTAGTCAAAAACCATAAAACAAGCAGAGAAGTTCCAAACCTTTTTATTTCTTGATGATCCTAGATGCCTCCTGCTGACGGTTTTCCAGGCATGTTGGACAGGTAAGACTAGAGGATGTCTCAGGGTCCTCTTGGATAAATTGGAGGTCATGTCTGAGGGAATAAAATCATCTGTCCAACTTTGTTACTGAGACTTAGAGCCAGATAAGATGTTGAGTAGTGATGTATGGATATGGCTAATGTTCAAAGATTAAATCATTGGTTCCCAAATTGAGAGGCAAGGAGGAGCATGACAGAAAAAACTGAGAACAATCATTTGTATACAAAAATAAATGCCCAACATTGAAGTACAGCATTATCCTGCTGCATGGTCGTGATAATCCAATGCATATAGCAGCTTACATTTATGAATTCAGATACAAAAATAAAAGTTCTGTTAAAATAACAAACATATGAAGTTATTAGATGTCACAAGTAAAATATTTTAAGGTACAAGCTTTTTTTTTTAGCTCAGTTCTTTTGAAGAAAATGCAGTGAAAATCCGTTTCCAAACACCTAGTCGAATTATTATTCATCTTTAGGTGAATCACAGTTAGTAGCAAAGACTGCATACCATATGCATGTGATTACTATATTACCTGAATTATCACTTCATTCACTTAAAGATTTCACACAGTAACAGAGGAGCAAACCAATACTGTTTGTAATATATTAACTTTTCCTCTTTATATCCTCTCAGACTATTGTACACTCCCAGGTGACATTATTGATTATGTGCCACTGACAGCTGTTGTTTTGGTCTCCCCAGCGGTTTTGTTTGAGGCTTTGGCTTCTTCTCGTGAATCTTCAGATGCGCTCGATAACCTTGAGAGTAATAGAAGCACTTGCCGCATTTGTCACAAGTATACGGTTTCTCTCCGGTGTGAACTCGCAGGTGAACTTTCAGATCGCACGCTTTGGAGTAGCTTTTACCACAGATTGAGCAGAGGTGAGGTCGCTCTCCGGTGTGAGTCTTGAGGTGCACCGTGAGGTGGGAGGATTGTGAAAACGCCTTCCCACACTGATCACAGTGGAAATTCCTTTCTCCAGTGTGAGTCAGCTCATGTTTTTTAAGCGAATCTGCTGTGACACAACTCTTACCGCACTCTGAACAGAGGAAAGGTGACTCTCCTGAGTGAATGCGCTTATGTATTTTGAAATAATATTCATTTTTAAAGGTCTTGCCACAGTCAGGACAGGCGTAAGGCTTTTTGTGACTCTGGCGGTGTTCCTCCAGCTGTTGCTTCTGAGGGAAGTCCATGCCACATTCTCCACACACATGAACTGTCACATGCGATTCTTTCGGGGGGCTCTCTCGAACTAATGTCCAATTTGGTAACTCTCCTGTAAGAAAAACAAAGACATTCACAGTCATTTATTTTTAGACAGTTTTGCATCTTTAAGCATTTAAAACAGATTTTTGTTTGCTGCAAAATCTGCTCATATCAATAAAATCACTAAAATCAGTGGATTTTCTTGCAAATTTTAAGCTTTAGACAGTCACATTGTCATTTTTATTAAGCCTGTCACAGTAAAAAGTGCTCCACAAAGAGGATACTGTAGTGAGAGAGGAGTAAATTGTATAAATTCATCATTTGAATAAACTGTGTGAACATGTGTCCCTGTAGTGACTAAGGTAACTAGCCTGCTAATGGGCCACTTCCAAATACAAATATTTCTCAAAAGAACATTGATAAATTCACTGTAGACTTTTCAGTGGGAGCAGGCCTTTAGGACATACCCTACACAAGTTCCACAACATTAACCAATTTTAATATTTATACATGAATCCGAAACAATACTTTGAAAGCACAAGATCAGATCTACATAAGCTATCTTGCATTTAATCAGAGAAAAAAAACTTAGTTATTAAAGTTTTTAAAGTAAAATGATCAGTTGAGAAGATTTCTCTTAAAAAAAAACATAAAAAACACAGCCAAGCTCACAAAGAAAGACAAAGGAGCATGTTGCCTCTGACCTCTGTGCACTTTCATGTGTGTTTTGAGGTTTCCGCTCTGGGTGAATCCTCTCCCACAGATGAAGCACTTGAAAGGTCTTTTCCCCGCGTGAATCACAAGGTGTCGCTGCAGAGCAGTGTTGTGAGAGAAGACTCTGCCACAGGTCAGACAGTCGTAGTTCTTCTTGAGTCTGCGAGGCCCCTCAGATGGCTTTTCCTGAGGCTGTTTGTGGGAGCTGTCGTGTTCAGGTTCTGGTCGTATTACAGTTTCTTCTAAAAAACAACAATAACAATAATAATAATAACAAAAAGTTAGTGTACATGAAATGTTTTAAAAGTTCTGTAGGGTTCTTGAGTACTGCATATCGAGATTACAAATCTGTATGACTTGTATGTGTTAACAAAAAATAATAGCACTTCAGTCAGACTCACCTGTGGGTGCTGTGCTGTGACCCTGCTCCTGTGTTTCAGGCCTGTGTTCTTCATGGTGATTTACTTCTGCACCTGTGTCGCTCAGGAGCATTTTCTTCGATGTGATATTATGTGGGAGGGGTGTGGTGAGGCCGAGCTCAGAGGGTGGTGATACAGAGGAGGTCCCAGAAGGCCAGGAGGGCTGCTCCACTGGACGGCTCTGCTTAAAGTGCTCCTGCCCCTGTGACCATGAGAGGTTTGAAATTATCACCACCATAAATTCTTTGTTAAACAGAATGATTTACAAAGAACATTATTGTATGACTCATATCATTAAACCATTATTCTTCAGCTAATTTTAGAAAAAAACTGGGGAATTAATACCTTGCATCTGTTTGAGATTTTTGTGTTTCTCACTCTGCATGTGGGATCCCACTGCCTTGATTCCCATCATGCTGAGGCTGAAAAAACTTTTTATATAAAATACACAGAGCCTCATATACATTGCCAAAATATGAGTGTTGTTGGTTCTGCTATCCTGATCTGCAGAACGTAAATGTGAGAGATATTAATGAATTATTTAAAAAAATAAATGTTAGCAATTATTTTTAGATTTTACAATGCAACATTAGGAAAAAAATATTCATAAAAGCCTACTTCCCTCATCTTGACATTTTTAAGACTTTTGAAAGATTTATTATGGCCTTATTTTTAAGATTTCATTTAATTTATTAGACAATGAGGCACAATCAAACCTAAAAATGCAGATATTTGGTATTAAAGACTTTAGTGGCTTTACAGCACCACCTACTGACAGTTTTACATTAACCTCCACCTCATTGTGCCTCTTCCTCACAGTAACAAGTGAAGCCAAGGATGACAGTTTATTATTGTCTACTTTATCTGGGAGGTCAGGGTATCACTTACCGCTGTGCCCCTGTGCAGAGCACTGAAATAAATGCTTGCTCCTGCTGGGGCACCATAAGCCTGGTGGCTGTCTGCTGCGCTCCAGTGAGATGAATTTGGGTTTTGGTCCCACAGGTTGAATGCTGTATGATGACCAAAGCTCCACGTGGATGTCTTGAAAATATAAAGCAACAATGAATGAATGTGACCAGGCAGATAAGTTTGATTTAACATCTACAGGATGTAATTGCTCTCACCTGGCTGTGGTTCTCTGCAGCATGATTTTCTTGGTTGCCAAGATGATGCTGGGGTCTGTTTCCTGTATAAACAAAGGACTCATATTTATTATATTATAGCCATGGTCAAGTTATAGAGCAACACCTTAGCAATGCAGGCTTGTGACTTTTATAATGCAACTTACAGAGGTGATATTTAAACACAGTCTGCACTTGTCTTGAACTATATTGTGATTTATGATTAAAAAGGATTTCCACACACAGTGTTTACTTAGGATATATGTTTTTACATTCTTATAGTGAAAAATACTTGCACAACTAAGTCTATTTGAATAATTCTCTCTTACTCTTAGACTTTTAAACATTGTATACAGCCATTTTTCCTTTTGGAATAAAAGTTTTTGTTTATTATAATCCAGGTGACCTGTTTAAATAAATAATTGTTAATTTTAGCACAAACAGCCTCACTATTTCTGGCATCGAGAAATGGCTGCACCATGAAAATTCGACTAAGGCCTTTCAGAGACGTTATCTCCATGTAATGAGTAGAGCAGAGAAAAACTGTATAATAGTTATCTAGTGCAGTCTAAATAGGTGGAATCCTGTGTGATCTGAAGTGAACTTTGTACACATATCTTACTCCTCCCACATGTTAGATTAAGCACTACCTTTGCTCCATGTTAATCAAAGAACATCGTAGTACTTCCCAGTAACCATGTGAATTAGAGGGGGGAAACGAAACCTAACCAGCAAAACTGCAGTAAGAGGAGGAGCAACATCGGAGAGGAGAGCCTCAATGTCACACCCCAGAAATGAAACTTAAGTGTGTCGGAGTCTCTGTTTCCCTTTGAAAGAAAATCCAAACAGCCGAGTTCATCGGGTCTTTGTCAACAACACAGCAGCTGCTAAACACCGGTGAGTACAGCTGACATCCTGAGTTTAAACAACCAAGATTAACACAAAACTGCAGCTCTGCTCAGGCAGGACGTTCCACGTTCCACAGGCTGTGCACTGGCCCGCTATGCAGTAGCCCACTTCAGTCCCTCTCTCTGTCAGCTCTCAAGACTAACATTTAACTAAATCTCTGGTTTAGAGTTTCGTTCCATTCCTACTTTCCTGATATTATCACTGTTTGCTTATCACCTTCTACATACTACTTCCTGAACCATTTGGAGGCTGGTAATGTGAATCAGCTAGAGGAAATACACAGTGTTTGTCATCAAGTAAGCACAGCTTTAGAAAAAGAATTGGAAATTTACATTTTAATAACAGCTTTGACATCATTGCAATGGTACACGGACATATAATAAGAAAAATGGTGCATCTGTCATTCCCACTCGGCACTGTGTTGAGCAGGTTGGATCACCAAAGCATAACGTTTTATGACACTAGCAAACTCAGCTAGTTGGTGCTGCTTTTCATTTTGTTTTCTCAGTGCTTCATCTGTATGTGTGTGATTCTGATGTTTTCTTTTGCCACTATGTATGTCGACGATTTGAAATTAGGATAAAAAAAAGAAACTAGCTCAGAATTTTCAAGAGGATGTTGAGTGATGAAGCATATACGCTGTTTTTTTTAAAGCTTCTGACATCATATTTGCAGGTTCCAAAATCATTCAGCTAATCAGCAAATGCACGTGCACAGCTGTCCATGAGACTCTGTGAGAGAAGGATGAAACTGATAAAGTTACAGCCTGCATCATTAGCAGGGATGTACACACTGTTGTTGGTTTATGTATTTACAACACTGGGGTACCACTCTGAATCTGTAGGGGCACCAAATCTTGCATAATGTTGCTTGGTGCAATTCACAGCAGTTATTATTCAAGATCAGCCTACTTCAACAAACATCATGTTAAAAAAAAACATGATTGTACTTCTTTCCTTTAAAACAAATAATTAAATGTGTATTTTAAATAAAACGTTTTTCTTGTCTGTCACACTACCTGTGTAGATATGGCTGCTGCAAAGTATCTGCCGCCTGAAGATCAGTTTCTGTGCTCCATCTGTCTGGACGTGTTCACTGATCCTGTCTCCACATCATGCGGACACAACTTCTGCAAAAACTGCATCAATGCACACTGGAACACTAATGACCAGTGCCTGTGTCCAATGTGTGAAAAGGTTTTCACCACCAGACCTGAGCTGCACGTCAACACTTTCATCTCTGAGATGGTTGTTCAGTTCAGACAGTCAGCTCAAAGTAAAGCCAGCAGCAGCAGCTCAGAGCAAGTGAGTGCTGAAAGTGTTGAAGAGTCGAAACCAGGAGAAGTTCCCTGTGACGTCTGCACTGGAACCAAACTGAGAGCCCTGAAGTCCTGCCTGGTGTGTCTGGCCTCCTACTGTCAGACTCACCTGGAGCCTCATCTGACAGCTTCACGTCTGAAAAGACATCAGCTTATCGACCCTGTTCAGAACCTGGAAGGCAGGATGTGTACGAAGCACGATAAGCCTCTGGAGCTGTTCTGTAAGACCGACCAGACAGGTGTCTGCATGCTCTGCACTGTGTTAGACCACAAGATGCATGACGTTGTTCCTCTGAAAGAGGAATATGAAGAAAAGAAGGGCAAGCTGGAGGCTGAAATTCAGCAGATGATCCAGAAGAGACAACAGAAAATTCAGGAGATCAAAAACTCAGTCGAGCTCAGTGAGAAGGATGCAGACAGAGAGAAAGCGGAAGGTGTTCAGGTCTTCACTTCTCTGAAGGAGTCTGTTGAGAGAGACCTGAACGAGCTCGTCAAAACTATAGAAGAGAAGCAGAGAGCGACACAGAAACAGGCTGAAGCTTTCATTGAAGAGCTGGGACAGGAAATCTCTGAGCTGATGAAGAGAAGCACTGAGGTTGAGCAGTTGTCACAGTATGAAGACCACCTTCATCTTCTCCAGAGTGTCCAGTCCCTAAACACCCACCATCCACCGCCCACCAAGGACTGGACAGAGATCAGTATCCGTCCATCATATGAGGGGACTGCGGTGAGAGCAGTAGCTCAGCTGGAGGAGGCACTCAATAAAAAGATAAGGCAGGCGTTGGAAGCCGAGCTGAAGAGGGTCCAGCAGTATGCAGTGGACGTGACTCTTGATCCTAATACAGCACATGCTGAACTCACACTTTCTGATGATGGCAAACAGGTACGCCACGGTAAGGTAATGAAAATTCTCCCAGACAATCCAGAGAGATTTTCTTTCAGTGCCTGTGTTTTAGGAAAACAGCATTTCTCTTCAGGAAAATTTTACTATGAGGTTCAAGTTAAAAGAAAGTCTGAATGGTATTTCGGAGTGGCCAAAGAGTCTATCAACAGGAAGGGCCAAATCACAACGAGCCCTGCAGAGGGTTACTGGATTGTATTTTTGACAGACGAAAATGAGTACAAAGCTGCTGCTGGCCCTGCAGTCACTCTCTCTCTGAGGTCTCGTCCTCAGAAGGTCGGGGTGTTTGTGAATTATGATGAAGGTCTGGTCTCCTTTTATGACATAGATGCTGCAGCTCTTATCTACACATTTACTGGCTGCTCCTTCACTGAGAAACTCTTCCCATTCCTCTGTCCTGGTCTTCATCATGGTAATAGAAACTCTGCACCTCTGGTCATCTCTCCTGTCAGAGAAAACTAATCACTGATCTTATTTCATGTATTGATTTATGTGTAATCAAGGGATCAAACCTACTTATGTAATGTAAATACTTTATAGTTTTGATTGATTTGCACTTAATTGTGAGATTTTTTAAATACATGTACCCCATTATATAGGCAACACATTAATTTGATGCATTAATATCTTCAATCCTGCATCATGACACAAAGCTTCTGCAGAGAATATCTATTTAAACCTCTGTTAAACCCACAGACAATTATTTTCACTTCCTGAAGAAATCAATGGTTCTAAAGACCCCAAATATTTTTTGATTTTGAGTGATTTTGCAAAAAAATAAAATAGAAAACATATTGCAGTATATTTCACTGTGTTGTGAAGTTCAGAGGGCTCAATGGAGACAGAGCACCTGCCGCAGCAGGTGAACACGCCATCTGACTTCACTACAAGCCGACTGGCTGTAGAAACAAGTGACGAACTTAACGTTCCAAAACCAGCTGCCGGCGATTTGATCAGCGGAGTAGCAGATGACACCATCAGCCCGCTTGAGTTGAGCTGAGACGGCCAGTTGACACCACTGCCAACTTTTTTGTCATGTCGCAAATCTTTGTTCTGAAGTGGGCTTAAGAGTAAGGCCTATTACGTGCCTGTTGTAGCTACAGAATATAGTATATGTCATTGTTGTCTGAAATCTGAAAGTACCTGAATGTCATCATGTATTATAATAGTATTTGTATAAATATATGATTCATCCATGGTTGTGGTTCGGTATTTTGAAAGGCTCCAAAGTCCCTCATTGTCTGCATGCAGGTATATGGGGAGGCTCTGAAGGTGTCTGAAGGTTAAGATACTGTAAGACGAAGACCTTGTAATTATGAAGACTCCAATGTTAGACACATCTGTATGACGTGTCAAATACACTATGTAAGGCTGAGCCATTGATGTGTTACTTTAAGTTTCTGGTATGTCTTTGTCTGTGCCTCGTGCTGTGCCAAAAGCTTCTCCGATCAGATTTGTATTAATCATATGTAAATAAGAGTATATGTTTTTTCTGCATCACAGGGCATAAAAAGTTAATGAGCAATGTAAGTGATACAGCAGATGCTAATGGAATTTGTTCTATTTTGAGAGTTAAAAAAAAGTGTTTGGCTTATTACAGGTCACTTTGGCCTATATTTCTTTGTTTTGTGAATGCTGGTAAGATGGTTTATGAATCAGAGAAATCTGTAAATGCATGATTGTAAAATAAAAACTGCAAAATGAGCTAGTTGTTTGCAGATATGTGACGTCTCTTTCATACCCCTTTCACCCTGAGGGCTCAACCAGGGTTGAACCAGCGCAGATTTTGTGTTTGAAAGGCTCAACCCGCATTGACCAACTTGATTTTAAAGAAGAATCACAGACTTTAGTTTTCATGTTGTGAAATGCATGATCATGTGTGCCTAATCAACACACCTACCAAGGTCAGCAGGCTCCCAGGTCAGGTCCTGTCCATCTGAATCAGGTGGCGCTCGCTCTGAGATCTTCCTTGACTTCCTGGTACCTTCCTGCTGCCTGGGTCTGCCCAGCTGCCTGGTTGGACCGATGGGTTTGGCACTGTGAGTCTTCTTATGGTTGTTGAAGCCTTGCCTGTAGTAGAAACTCTTTCCGCATTCGTCACACTGGTACGGCTTCTCTCCTGTGTGAACTCTGAGGTGAACTTTGAGCTCTTCAGTCCTCGCGTAGCGTTTCCCGCAGATGGAGCGGAGGTGAGGCCTCTCTCCAGAGTGCGTCACATAATGTGCCCTCAGTGTGGATTCCTGCTTGAACCTTTTTGCACACACAGTGCACGGAAAAGGTTTCTCTCCGGTGTGATCTCGCATGTGGTTCACGAGTCCCTTCGAGCTCAGGAAACCTTTATCACACTGTGAGCACTGGTGGGGCTTCAGACCCTTGTGAACAGCTTCATGTTCTTTTAATTTGTGGATATCTTGTGGATAAATCTTTTGCCGCACTGTGTGCAGGAAAACGGTTTCTTTGATTGGTGAAATTGTTTTAAGTGTTCTTCTAAAAGTTGTTTTTCCGAAAATTGTGTCCAACACAAATGACAGAGGCAGATTTCCACTGATGACTGAGTCTTTTCGGGTGGAGGGAAACTTTCCTCTAATGCCGCCACGTTGGTGACTAGAGCAGAGACAAATTGTATAATAGTTATCTAGTGTAGCCTAAATAGGTGGAATCCTGTGTGATCTGAAGTGAACTTTGTACACATATCTTACTCCTCCCACATGTTAGATTAAGCACTACCTTTGCTCCATGTTAATCAAAGAACATCGTAGTACTTCCCAGTAACCATGTGAATTAGAGGGGGGAAACAAAACCTAACCAGCAAAGCTGCAGTAAGAAGAGGAGCAACATCGGACAGGAGAGCCTCAATGTCACACGCCAGAAATGAAACTTAAGGTTGTCGGAGTGGCAGCAACGCTGAGGTCAAGACAAGTCTCTGGTTCCCTTTGAAAGAAAATCCAAACGGTCGAGTTCATCGGGTCTTTGTCAACAACACAGCAGCTGCTAAACACCAGTGAGTACAGCTAACATTCTGAGTATAAACGACCAAGATTAACACAAAACTGCAGCTCTGCTCAGGCAGGACGTTCCACTATGGCCGTTTGTGCATCGGCCCACTATGCAGTAGCCCACTTCAATAGCTTTTAACAGTCCCGCTCTCTGTCAGCTCTCAGGACTAACATTTAACTGAATCTCTGGTTTAGAGTTTCGTTCCATTCCTACTTTCCTGATATTATCACTGTTTGCTTATCACCTTCTACATACTACTTCCTGAACCATTTGGAGGCTGGTGATGTGAATCAGCTAGAGGAAATACACAGTGTTTGTCATCAAGTAAGCACAGCTTTAGAAAAGGAATTGGAAATTTACATTTTAATAACAGCTTTGACATCATTGCAATGGTACACGGACATATAATAAGAAAAAAGGTGCATCTGTCATTCCCACTCGGCACCCTGAATGTGTGTTCCTGCAATACAGTAAGTAACTGTGTTGAGCAGGTTGGATCAGCAAAGCATAACGTTTTATGACACTAGCAAACTCAGCTAGTTGGCGCTGCTTTTCATTTTGTGTTCTCAGTGCTTCATCTGTATGTGTGTGATTCTGATGTTTTCTTTTGCCACTATGTATGTCGACGATTTGAAATTAGGATAAAAAAAAAAAAGAAACTAGCTCAGAATTTTCAAGAGGATGTTGAGTGGTGAAGCATATACGCTGTTTTTTTTAAAGCTTCTGACATCATATTTGCAGGTTCCAAAATCGTTCAGCTAATCAGCAAATGCACGTGCACAGCTGTCCATGAGACTCTGTGAGAGAAGGATGAAACTGATAAAGTTACAGCCTGCATCATTAGCAGGGATGTACACACTGTTGTTGGTTTATGTATTTACAACACTGGGGTACCACTCTGAATCTGTAGGGGCACCAAATCTTGCATAATGTTGCTTGGTGCAATTCACAGCAGTTATTATTCAAGATCAGCCTACTTCAACAAACATCATGTTAAAAAAAAACATGATTGTACTTCTTTCCTTTAAAACAAATAATTAAATGTGTATTTTAAATAAAACGTTTTTCTTGTCTGTCACACTACCTGTGTAGATATGGCTGCTGCAAAGTATCTGCCGCCTGAAGATCAGTTTCTGTGCTCCATCTGTCTGGACGTGTTCACTGATCCTGTCTCCACATCATGCGGACACAACTTCTGCAAAAACTGCATCAATGCACACTGGAACACTAATGACCAGTGCCTGTGTCCAATGTGTAAAAAGGTTTTCACCACCAGACCTCAGCTGCACGTCAACACTTTCATCTCTGAGATGGTTGTTCAGTTCAGACAGTCAGCTCAAAGTAAAGCCAGCAGCAGCAGCTCAGAGCAAGTGAGTGCTGAAAGTGTTGAAGAGTCGAAACCAGGAGAAGTTCCCTGTGACGTCTGCACTGGAACCAAACTGAGAGCCCTGAAGTCCTGCCTGGTGTGTCTGGCCTCCTACTGTCAGACTCACCTGGAGCCTCATCTGACAGCTTCACGTCTGAAAAGACATCAGCTTATTGACCCTGTTCAGAACCTGGAAGGCAGGATGTGTACGAAGCACGATAAGCCTCTGGAGCTGTTCTGTAAGACCGACCAGACAGGTGTCTGCATGCTCTGCACTGTGTTAGACCACAAGATGCATGACGTTGTTCCTCTGAAAAAGGAATATGAGGAAAAGAAGGCCAAGCTGGAGGCTGAAATTCAGCAGATGATCCAGAAGAGACAACAGAAAATTCAGGAGATCAAAAACTCAGTTGAGCTCAGTGAGAAGGACGCAGACAAAGAGAAAGCGGAAGGTGTTCAGGTCTTCACTTCTCTGAAGGAGTCTGTTGAGAGAGACCTGAATGAGCTCGTCAAAACTATAGAAGAGAAGCGGAGAGCGACACAGAAACAGGCTGAATCTTCCATTGAAGAGCTGGGACAGGAAATCTCTGAGCTGATGAAGAGAAGCACTGAGGTTGAGCAGTTGTCACAGTATGAAGACCACCTTCATCTTCTCCAGAGTGTCCAGTCCCTAAACACCCACCATCCACCGCCCACCAAGGACTGGACAGAGATCAGTATCCGTCCATCATATGAGGGGACTGCAGTGAGAGCAGTAGCTCAGCTGGAGGAGGCACTCAATAAAAAGATAAGGCAGGCGTTGGAAGCCGAGCTGAAGAGGGTCCAGCAGTATGCAGTGGACGTGACTCTTGATCCTAATACAGCACAAGCTGCACTCATACTTTCTGATGATGGCAAACAGGTACGCCAAGGTAAGGTAATGAAAATTCTCCCAGACAATCCAGAGAGATTTTCTTTCAGTGCCTGTGTTTTAGGAAAACAGCATTTCTCTTCAGGAAAATTTTACTATGAGGTTCAAGTTAAAAGAAAGTCTGAATGGAATTTAGGAGTGGCCAAAGAGTCTATCAACAGGAAGGGCCAAATCACACTGAGCCCTGCAGAGGGTTACTGGATTGTATGTTTGAGAGACGGAGATGAGTACAAAGCTGCTGCTGGCCCTGCAGTCACTCTCTCTCTGAGGTCTCGTCCTCAGAAGGTTGGGGTGTTTGTGAATTATGATGAAGGTCTGGTCTCCTTTTATGACATAGATGCTGCAGCTCTTATCTACACATTTACTGGCTGCTCCTTCACTGAGAAACTCTTCCCATTCCTCGGTCCTGGTCTTCATCATGGTAATAGAAACTCTGCACCTCTGGTCATCTCTCCTGTCGGAGAAAACTAATCACTGATCTTATTTCCCAGGGACTACGGATGGAAAGTACCTAATTAGCTAAATCCAGTACAAAGCATCTCTTCTCATTCTGAGACTAATGTTATTTTGTACATTGTCCCTGATACAAATAAACTTAGTAAACTTATTTCATGTATTGATATATGTGTACTCAAGGGATCAAACCTACTTATTTAGTGTAAATACTTTATAGTTTTGATTGATTTGCACTTAATTGTGAGATTTTTTAAATATAAGCAACACATTAATTTGATGCATTAATATCTTCAATCCTGCATCATGACACAAAGCTTCTGCAGAGAATATCTATTTAAACCTCTGTTAAACCCACAGACAATTATTTTCACTTCCTGAAGAAATCAATGGTTCTGAAGACCCCAAATATTTTTTGATTTTATGTAATTTTACAAAAATAAAATCTGCAAAATATCTACAACAGAAAACATATTGCAGTATATTTCACTGTGTTGTGAAGCTCAGAGGGCTCAAGGGAGACAGAGCACCTGCCGCAGCAGGTGAACACGCCATCTGACTTCACTGCAAGCCGACCGGCTGTAGAAACAAGTAACGAACTTAACGTTCCAAAACCAGCCGCCGGCGATTTGACCAGCGGAGTAGCAGATGACACCATCAGCCCGCTTGAGTCGAGCTCAGACGGCCAGTTGATACCGCTGCAGCTTTCTCTACAACGTTCTTAAACCGCTGTGTCGTGTCACAAATCTTTGTTCTGAAGTGGGCTTAAGAGTAAGGCCTATTACGTGCCTGTTGTAGCTACAGAATATAGTATATGTCATTGTTGTCTGAAATCTGAAAGTACCTGAATGTCATCATGTATTATAATAGTATTTGTATAAATATATGATTCATCCACGGTTGTGGTTCGGTATTTTGAAAGGCTCCAAAGTCCCTCATTGTCTGCATGCAGGTATATGGGGAGGCTCTGAAGGTGTCTGAAGGTTAAGATACTGTAAGACGAAGACCTTGTAATTATGAAGACTCCAATGTTAGACACATCTGTATGACGTGTCAAATACACTATGTAAGGCTGAGCCATTGATGTGTTACTTTAAGTTTCTGGTATGTCTTTGTCTGTGCCTCGTGCTGTGCCAAAAGCTTCTCCGATCAGATTTGTATTAATCATATGTAAATAAGAGTATATGTTTTTTCTGCATCACAGGGCATAGAAAGTTAATGAGCAATGTAAGTGATACAGCAGATGCTAATGGAATTTGTTCTATTTTGAGAGTTAAAAAAAGTGTTTGGCTTATTACAGGTCACTTTGGCCTATATTTCTTTGTTTTGTGAATGCTGGTAAGATGGTTTATGAATCAGAGAAATCTGTAAATGCATGATTGTAAAATAAAAACTGCAAAATGAGCTAGTTGTTTGCAGATATGTGACGTCTCTTTCATACCCCTTTCACACTGAGGGCTCAACCAGGGTTGAACCAGTGCAGATTTTGTGTTTGAAAGGCTCAACCAACCATTGACCAACTTGATTTTAAAGAAGAATCACAGACTTTAGTTTTCATGTTGTGAAATGCATGATCATGTGTGCCTAATCAACACACCTACCAAGGTCAGCAGGCTCCCAGGTCAGGTCCTGTCCATCTGAATCAGGTGGCGCTCGCTCTGAGATCTTCCTTGACTTCCTGGTACCTTCCTGCTGCCTGGGTCTGCCCAGCTGCCTGGTTGGACCGATGGGTTTGGCACTGTGAGTCTTCTTATGGTTGTTGAAGCCTTGCCTGTAGTAGAAACTCTTTCCGCATTCGTCACACTGGTACGGCTTCTCTCCTGTGTGAACTCTGAGGTGAATTTTGAGCTCTTCAGTCCTCGCGTAACGTTTCCCGCAGATGGAGCAGAGGTGAGGCCTCTCTCCAGAGTGCGTCACATAATGTGCCCTCAGTGTGGATTCCTGCTTGAACCTTTTTGCACACACAGTGCACGGAAAAGGTTTCTCTCCGGTGTGATCTCGCATGTGGTTCACGAGTCCCTTCGAGCTCAGGAAACCTTTATCACACTGTGAGCACTGGTGGGGCTTCAGACCCTTGTGAACAGCTTCATGTTCTTTTAATTTGTGGATATGCGTAAATCTTTTGCCACACTGCGTGCAGGAAAACGGTTTCTTTGATTGGTGAAATCGTTTTAAGTGTTCTTCTAAAAGTTGTTTTTCTGAAAATTGTGTCCAACACAAATGACAGAGGCAGATTTCCACTGATGACTGAGTCTTTTCGGGTGGAGGGAAACTTTCCTCTAATGCCGCCACATTTGTGAATTTCCCTGTGGGAAGAAATAACTAATTAATTATACATCCTTGCTGCCATTATCTTCATATTAACAGTGAATCAATTTACAACATGTGAAGTGAAAGTGGTCGCATAGAAGTGATAATAATATTCCATGGTCCCCCATAGTAACTACAGAGTGTTTTAGCTACTTTAAGTGTTAAGCATTGCTTTGGTTTTATGGCCCATAACTTTACTCACATCCAGGTTAAAGTAGGTCAAAGTCTAATCACACAGCAAACAAAAAAAGCCCAGATAAACAAGAAGGTAGATATTTACAATTGATTGTTAAAAAGAGAGATCATCACACAAAGACTGCAACTGTCTCAACATTATAAAGGTGAAGATAAATACTGTAGACCACACTGCTCTCACCTCTATGAACCTTCTGGTGTGTTTTGAGGTTTCCAATCTGTGTGAAACCTCGTCCACACGAAGTGCACTTGTACGGTTTCTTCCCTGAGTGGATAATAAGGTGTCTTTTAAGGGCAGCGCTCGTAGGAAACTGCCTTCCACATGTTGAACAAATGTAAGACTTTGGAGCATTTGGCTCTTCTCCAGGCTCCACTGCCACTGCAGGCGCTGGATGGTAGATCCGCTGATGGACCATCAAGCTCCGGCTGCCTTTAAATGTCTGTCCACAGTCGCAGCACTTGTGAAGTGGTGGTTTGTTATGTTTCTCTCTCAGATGGCGATCTCTGGCATATACGCTCCGAAAACTCTTGCTGCATTCAGTGCAGCTGAAGAGCTCCTCACACTGTGTTTTCTTCCAACGTTTTCTGGGTGTCATTTTCGGAGAGTGGTTATGTTCAGGTTTGGCAGATGAAGACATGTGTGTCACCAGATAATAAAACAACGACTGCATTACCTGCAAACACGAAACAAAGATGCTGGTAGGTGTTCAGATCCACAACAATTACATTGTCTCTATTTCTTTTATGTTTAGGGCATCCTTTGTAAACAATTGTTGATTTAGTCTAAAATAACAATTTATTTTTGCCTTTTTTTCCCTTTACGTCTTGCATCTTGGCACCTGCATGTTCTGCAGTGAAAGTTGGGGTATTAATATATTGCACATTTTTATTTTAACTTCAGGGCATATTATGATCTTGTTATTAGAGGGTCAGTTCACCCAAATCACAATGTATGTAGCCATGCATTTAACTTCGGTTTTATTGGCATAGATATCCACCTTTAGGATTTCTATCGGCATGCCAAGCTTGGAAATAATCTCTAGTGCTCACAACAATAACTGAAAAAATAATAGCAATGACTTTTTCCAGTGACAGTGTCCCTGTTACTCTAGATAACACCAAAAAAAAATGGAAATGAAAGTGGAACAACATTCCTTCAAAACGGCTGCAGGAAAGTCTTGGACTTTTCAAACAACTGGCACATTAACTAACAGCAAAGACAAACTGCTGCTGGGCTTTTCAAATTTAATTTTTTATTACACTGAGTAGTGCAACAAAATTACAAAGACCTCTATTGTGTTAAAATTGCAAAACAAGTCTCAAAATCTCAGACAAAAAGTCCTGACTAAAGATAATAGCGATAAATTAGAAAATATACTGTTTTGTTGGTGAACAGACCCTTTCAGCTTTTATCTCCCTTACTTTCTGATACTACGACACTAAGACACTAAATAAACATAAAGCTCGCACACTGCAGGGCTCCAACGATATTACTTATTATTACTTATAATATTACTTATCTATTACTCCAATCCTGCCTGTAGTGTGCACGCTGTTTATTTATTTCATAACTTGGTCATTTTCACCACATATTTATAATTTTCCACTAAAGTTGAAGCTGTTGAAGAAGCAGGTTAACTCATCCCCTGCCTTACAATCTGAAGTTTTATCAGTGCCTCAGCAGCAGGGTTACACTAATATTGTTTTAAGACAGAAGTCTGATACAGATTATTTTGCACTGAAGCTGCTGGTTGACAATATTTTGCACAATGTTCAATATCTTTAAATATGGCCACAGAAAGTATTCATTGTGATATCAGAGAGCTGTGTTCAGGTCAGGCAGTATTTTACATGTAGTATCTGCACACTAGTGATGGGTCGTTCGCGAACGTAACGGCTCTAAGAGCCGTCTCTTTGAAGTGAACGACGGGAGCCGGCTCCTCATTGGGAGCCGTGTTTTTTTTTTTTCTTTCTCTCACCCTCTCTCTCTCCCTCTCTCTCTCACTTTTTTTCCTCTTCATGTCGCACGTGATTGGTCAATATGTGTTCGTGCTGAGCGGGAGGGGCGGTAGTTACACTCGCAGCGGCAGTAGCTGGAAGTGAGATCCTACATTGATGAGCCCCTTTGCCAAAGAAGTGCAGACCCACTGAGTTGGTGGGAGACCAAGGCATCACTTTATCCACGTCTTAACCAGGTGATGGCACGGAGACTGTGCATTGTGGCAACATCAGTCCCCTCAGAGAGAATCTTCTCCAAAACAGGGCAGTTGATTACCGACCGAAGAAACAGGATCAGCTCCTCAAAGCTGAGGCACTTGATATTCCTAAATGCCAACCTTTACGTTAATTAAAGACCTGGGTGTTCATTTTTTTCTTTTTGTTTTGCATATTTTAATTTATATTTTATTGTGTTGTGATTTGCAGCTGTTGTTTCAATTTAAAATTGTTAAAAAAGGAAAAAGCTGACAATTTAAGTTAAAAGTTGAATTGTAAATAGTTGTTTTTTGTATTTTATAATTTATTTTTTACATTTTATGTGGAGTTAACAAATGAAAGTATATTCATATAATAACCATATATAAATAAAAAACATGTTTTTTTACATCAGTAATTCATTTTGTACATCATTTTATATTATTGTTGATAATAAATTAATTAAAGCAACAAAACAACCTGAAGAGCCGCTTGGGAGCCGAAAGAGCCGGCTCTTTTTAGTGAGCCAAGCCAAAAGAGCCGGTTCTCTATAAAGAGCCGGAATTCCCATCACTACTGCACACTGGTTAAATTGCTCCTGAAACGTCTCAGCCTTCACATGTGCATCAACATTAGGTGTGCTAAGTCATCTACTGGGGCCGCATGGGACCCTTTGGCAGGCCGGTTCTGGCCCCGGGGCCATAGGTTTGATACCCTAAACTACATAAAAAGAGAATTTTAAAAAAAATCGTCACACTAATTTATTGTGAAAACAATCATTGGATGTAGTCCGATACAAAATATTAAAATAACCTCCAATTACAAAGTGCTCCAACTGACAGTAACAGAGGACACTTTTTACATTAACTTTTAATACATTTTCCTGATTATATTCACAAGTAGCATTACATCCTTTTCTTTCAATCACATTTTCAATGCAGGACTTTTCGTGTAACAGAGTATATTGTTATATTTACAGGATGTTATTCGTACTTTTCGTCTACCAAAGCCTGATGTTTGACTCGCGTCACAGCTGCACTCAGTGAACATGAGAAGTTAATGAAGCGGCTCTAACCGTTATTGGACAGCTGGCTAACGGCTAGTTAGCATGCTGCATGCTAACTCGACCTTTGTGAGCAAATTAATAAAACTCACCTCATTCATGGTGGCTTCAAATCCCCATGTTAGCTTAAACTCACATCCCCGACTGTCAGAATCACCGCTGTGCGCGTATGAAAATGTATTTAATGTCTTTGTATAAGCAGTAAGACTACAACAACAGTTAGCATTAAATGCTTGTGGGCACGGAGGCTAGCTAGGTTCAGGGTTGCCAGACAGGGAGACAGAAATAAGGAAATCAAACTATCAAACTGCGAACATCTCTAAAACCACCATCAGTACTTGTACGTGACTTGTTTTTAACAGCTGATTTCCACCAGGATTAACAGCTATGTTTCGTATGATCTACAATCATACGAAATTATATTCTTATTCATTAATCCTGTACTTAACCCGTAAAAAGCAATTTTTATTCTTCGCATTTTTTTTGTTTCCTTGGGGCAGTAATAACAACAACCTTGCTTGTTTGTTTGTTTTTCTCTTTAACAGTCCCCATAGTTTTATGAATAGGACTTTACCAAATGGTTGACATGTCATTTTATGGAATTTGCAAAACAGGAAGAATAAAAAATCTAAACTTCAAACTATGCATTGTTATAATGTTTGTAATATGTTAGTATACCAACATACATCAGTATGTTACTATGGAACTGGTAGTATTACTGGTCCTAGTATTATTTCCATGTATTTAGTCTAGATATTCACCATTTCAGTGCTTTAAAGCATATTGTGATAGATAATACTAATATTTTTAATCACATAATGGAATGATAGTGAGTATATAGTATTATCAACAGTGGATCTTAATTCTTTTTTCATTTGAAAAAAGTGAATTTATTGTCTCAAAATCACCATCTATACCATAAAATGACAATTTAACCATTTGTTTGAGCATGGCCCTAAACAGACAGTACACAGTAGCAAAATATCTGACTGATGTGCCAGATCAGAAACTAGGAAAGACACTGACTATGTACAGACTCAGTGATCACAGCCTGGCTAAAGAGACTGGCAGACACAGGCAGACCTGGCTGCCTGGAGAAGACAGGCTGTGTCAGCTCTGCAGAGACAGGTGGTGCTAATCCTTAAGGATTTGGGTTGTAACCATAGACTGTATAAAAATACTCCACGCTTATAAACACTGGGTGGCGGTAATGCTCGCGATACGTTGATTGCCAACCGCCGTTAAAGCCGAAGAAGAAGAAGAAGAAGAAACAGCAGCAGCAGCAGCAACATAAGACAAATATCAACAACTAGAAGGAGAAAAAGTGGGACAAGTTGAAAAAAGAGAAGGAGAGTTTCGCCCACCATGTCGAGAAGACGCTGTTTTTTTAGGTGCGAACGCGGCCACTCTTTGTGTGGACTTCCAAACGACGAAGCCCTAAGAAAGCAGTGGTTAACATTCATTTTCAACACTATTCCTGAGCAGTACAACTCCAATATCGTGTTGTGTTCCCGACATTTTACCCCGGACTCCTTCCGGAACCTGGAATCATACAAATCTGGATTCTCTACAAGGTTGCTCCTCAGAGAAGGAGCTGTTCCCACTGTGCCTGTGGTCAAACCTGAAGATGGAGAACCGCAGCGCGTAAGTACTGTATCGTGTGCCAGCTGTGGATTTATGTTCATAACAAACAATGTAGCCGATGCTACCGAGTGTTGGTTGTCTTTAAGCTGTAACGTTACGTTAAGACTCAGCTAACTGAACTAACTAAAAGTGTGTAGAAATGTGGCGTTTTTTCGATCCTAAGTGTTGAGGTGCGTGTATTATGTTAACGTCACTGTCCACTTCAGTTTGACTAACTTGCGAGTAAAATTGATAATACCGATTTTTTTTTTCAATCCAGATAGTCATATCTGGGCTCTGGGTATCGGCCGATATCGAGTACCAATCCCACACATCAATAAAACCTATGGCTTATTGTATGAAGTGACTGGGATCACTTTACATGTGAGAGACATCGCGCTTGACTTGCACATTGCTTTCCTAAGCTTGTAAAACATTGTGACAGTTTCATTAGTATGAATATTCTTGGGAATCACCAGAGACTCCACAATACCATGTTATCACGATGCAACATTATTGCGATATTGCATTATGCTGAGTATTGCAATACGATATATTGCGATTTATTGCCCTTTTCCAACTGTAATTTTTGTCCCCAAAGATGTCAACATCTGTTATATCTAATGAAGTAAAGTTTCCAGTCTGTTAATCTCACCTCAGTCATTTTATTTGCAGCAAAATGTTTCTAGTGGACTGAAAAAGCAATTGATTTTATTGTGCAAGTAGGGTACCCAAAGTTTATTTTTCTTATATTAATAATTAATATAGTAAAAGAAACTGACAATACAATATTGCCACACAAAAATATCGCAATACTACGCTGTACCAATTCCCCCCCACCCCTAGACTTCTATGAATTGTTATGTATTATTAAAATAACATATCATGCACCAGCAACTTGCTAAGAAATCTTCAAAATGAACAGAAATTACAATTCAAGTGTAAACCTTTTAAATGCAGTAGCAAATAGGTCCAAACTTAAACAGGAGTTAAAATTCAGTGTATAAAACTAGAACAAAATGTTAATATTAAATCACAAACATAGGCAGGCAAACTTGATAAATACTAACCATTCAAAATAAACATGAATCAAAACTCTTTGTCAACCTTTAGCGTACGTAGGAATTTAAATTACAATATAAATAATATAGCAGCTGAAACTATAAACATAGAGTTGAATTGAATAGATTAGCCCTATTGTCACAGACACCCAATCCAGCTTCCTGAGTCAGTATCAGCCTGCTATCCAATATCAGTATCAGATCAGTGCGTCCCCATATCTCCCTCCATAGTAATGCAGTGCAGATAAAAGGTCAGCGAGACCCAACCCAGCAAAAGATGGCTAACTTAACTCCCGAGATAAACAGCTGGGGCTGTATTTATATATAATACACGGATACCATGTGTGTTTGTGTACGTGCGTTTCAGTGTGACAGTGTTGTTTGCTGGTTTTACACTGGACAGTGCTGTTAAGCATTTTAGATGTTTACTGTTGTCATCTGATGCTAACTTGGTTTTAACCACTTCATTTTCACACTGCAGGACGTCTTAGCCCAAGACCCCTTTGCGATAAGAATCAATCATGTCGGATGCCAAACGAACCCTCAAAACACCGCCTCAGTGAGCACACAGTTTATAGCATCTCAGAAGACAGTTGCCACACAGCTGTCCTGGGGCACACTGAAGGAGCAGCATGTGAGAAGCAAAGGTATACAACACAGGCATTATTTGTGTTTTTGTGTTTAGGAATTGATATTGAAATACTGTTATGTGGACTATAGGAAATACAATGCACCTGGCAGTCCACTAAAGATTAATTGATTTCATATTTCAGGCTCCCATTCTCATGACCTTTTGACTTTTTTCTTTCATTCGTAGCCACCCAGACAACAGCGTCTTCTCTCAGTGCTGGTACCAAATCCACTTCCAGTTACCCAGATTTCCTACTGTCTTCAACACCCACAAGGGCTCCAGGCTTAAGACCAAACAAGAGACCTCGTCTGGAGTTGGAGGAGGAGGAAGAGGAATTGGGAGACACTAATACAGAGCTCCAAGCTCAGCCTCATGAAGAGCCTCATGACTCAACGTATGGCCCTGGCAGCTCTGATGTTACAGAGGAATCTAAAATGTCGTAAGTTTTATATTTTGGCTATATGTAGCTATGATTTATCAGCAGAGATGGAAAAAAAATGTTTGAAAGCTAAAGCAAAAATGTCTTGTTGTTTTTGTTTTGTCATGTTAGGTTTGAGTCAAGGCCCAGGTACGGTGATACAAAGTACCTTGTATTTGAAAGCTGCCTGAGAGAGCTGTTTGACACCTGTCCAATATGCAAGACAATGTGTGATGTCCAGCGACGACGAATTGGTACTTATGTGGCATTCACTCAGCTCTGCCAAAGCTGTAATTACTCCAGACAGTGGCAAAGCCAGCCTATTGTTGGAAGTACGCCTGTTGGCAACCTCCAGTTATCGGCAGCCACATATTTCACTGGTGCATCTTTCTTCCAACTGGCAAAGGTGCTGCTGTTTCCATTCCCTGCATGGAAATTACAATCAGTGGAACTTTTCTACAACTTCCCTTTCCCTTTTTTCATGTATTCATAGATATGCAAGGCCATGCAGCTCCAGATTTTCCCATATGACACCTACAGGAGGCATGCAAGGAGTTTCCTGGAGCCTGCAATTGTCCACAAATGGAAGACGGATCAGCAGAATCTTTTTCAGCAGCTACAGCAGAAGGGGAAGGTTGCAGTTGGTGGAGATTTACAAGCAGACTCGCCAGGTAATTCAAAAGTCTTGACAAAAACATTATTAAAGAGCATCTAGCTTATCCATTCTGTTTGTGTTGATAAGCCTTGCAACCTTATTATGTTTTCTTTAGGACACGCGGCAAAGTACGGCAGCTACACTTTGATGCACCTGGAGAGCAACAACATTATGGATCTACAGCTTGTTATGGTGTGTTACAATTTTAGGATTTTATTTTTTTAAACTTGCAAAATGTTGAAACATGCTTCACATTTATATCTTTTTAATTGTGTTCCCACCTACCACTAGAGCGATGAAGTAGGTGGTTGTTACCGGATAGGGAGGGAGGGACTGAAACGAAGCCTAGATCTTCTGAAGTCAAACCGTTTGGCGGTGGAATACGTTGTAACCGACCAACATCCACAAGTTCAGAAGTTACTGAAGGAGCGCAACATCAAACAGCTCTATGGCGTGTGGCACATTGAGAAAAGTAAATGCTTTGTGCACTCTGTGCATTTTGTCACCGCAACAGGTCGTCATCAAACTGTGTCTTGAATATTAATTTCTTGCGTGTGTACTTTCATTAAGGTTTATCCACGACACTTGAAAGACTTGCACAAAGCAAGGACTGTGAGGTGTTGAAGAAATGGCTGAGCAGCATGAAAAACCACTTCTACTGGAGTGCGACCTCTTCGACATCAGGATCTGAGAAGGTAGCTAAGTGGAAGTCACTGGTCAACCACATTCAAAATGTACACGTGCATGAAGACCCCATCTTCCCCATATGTGAACATCCTGACAGAGAGTCAAAGGATCCTAAGAAATGGTTCCAACCAGGTTTGTAAACAAGATGTGCCTTTCATAATATTAAATAGAAAATTAATTTGTTTTTACCTTTCATAATAGCAAAATCCTGAACATCACTTCAAATATCTCTATTGTAATGCAAATATATTGGTGTATATTGACTGTTTAGATGGGTTGCTGTTTAACAAAATGCTTTTGTAATGTTACTCAAGGGTCAGTGGCACTCCAGAGAGTGGAACAAATCCTGAACAACAAGAAAGTTCTCAAGGATGTGAGGAAGATGAGTCACCATGACCAGAGTTCATCGCTGAAGGCCTTCCACGACTTGATCCTACGTTTTTTACCCGAGAATGTGATCTACTCTTTCATGGGATTGCTGTGCAGGTAATTAATGGATTCTGTAAGTAAGAGATAATGTACAGCAAGCAGGTCATTGTAGTAAAACCCCAACAGTGTACATGATCCCTCTTATTACTTAGCTACTTACTAAAGAAATCAATAATTTCACAAACAATATTGATTTAAAACTACGTCCATAGCAACAGTCTGCCATTCATAAATAATAGACTGCAGAATGCCATAATTGACCAATCAAAACCAAGCATTAAGCAACTGTGTCAAAATATCTTTATAGGATGTTGTAAAAAATCAGACAGCTGCAGCTCAGCCAGAATGCTGCTGCCAGAGTCTGCACTAACACCTTGACAGTGGAGCACTTCACACCGGCCCTTGAATCACTTCACTGGCTTCTGCATGTCAAAGGACAGATTTTAAAATCCTTTTAGTGGTCCATACAGCACAGAATAGTCTCAGGCCTGAATACATTTCTGATTTACGTGTATACTAAAAAGCATCCAGACCCTTTAGGTCATCTGGGACAGGTTTACTCAGCACATTCAGGAACAAAACCAAGCAAGGTGAAGCAGCTTTAAGATTCTACGCTCCCCACCTGTGGAACAAGCTCCTGAAGCCTGCTGAAACGGCTAACTCGTTTAAATCAGGGCGTAAAACATCATTGTTCCCTGTGGCTTTTCAAAAACCTAACTTTTTTTGTAACCTGCAACTATTTATTTGCTTGTTTGATTGTCCTTAAATGTTTGAATGCTGTTTTAATGTTTTCTTGAGGTATTTTTATGCCCCTGTAAATCACTTTGAATTGCCTTGTGTAGGAATGGTGCTATAAATATTCATAAACTTGCCTTGCCTTATAACAAAGTTACTGATTAGTGGCCAATAAGCCCTTAAGACAAAATTAACTTGCAGGTCATTCATTGTCACCACTGTTATTGTAGGTTGTACCTAGCAGTCATGCACCACAATGAAAATGTGGACCGTGAACAAGCACCTGTAGGACAAGCTGTCAACAAAGCTGTGCCCTCCGAGACGGGCGAATGCATTTTAAAGTCTGTGAAAACAGACACTACATACAGTAAGTTGCAAAATATTTTCATTACAAAGCAATAACATGAAAGCAAATTGAAATAATTGTGGCCACACTTTAAACATGAACAAGGACGGATGATTCAGAAAAGTCCTGAATTTGAATGTAATATTTTACAGATTACCTGAATGACCTAATGAGGCTCGTCTTTGAGGAGGTAATTGTGGACCCCACGCCGTTTGTTGAAGAGTTAAAGAAAATCCCCCTCCCCAAAGACTTGCCATACAGGTATGAGAGAGGCCGGTAAAGCCCTTTATGGAGAGGCTCAGACACTACTGCTGCAGATGAAAACTGGGTCTTTATGAAAGTTTGTTTTTTTGTATTATTTCTTTTTTACATTTGCTAAAAGGATGTTATTTTGAGAAAAATATTTCAGTCTTATTTCCTTAGTGGTTCTTTTGGTCCTGTGGTATAATAAAATCTTAATGTTTTGATTTTATTTTACTCGGTTGTATCTCGTTACATGTACTATTTCTCTGTTATACACCTCAAAGGTCCAAAGTCAGCTCTGTCAATGTTTGATGTTCTGCATTCAAACAGTGTAGCTCTACGCCTGGATGGTTGTACCAAGCGTGTAGGAGGGACTAGGACCTGGTTCCTGGACAAATATTGGTCCAGGAGGCAACATATGTGTCACTGTCAAACATAAACATATTGATAATTGCAGCCAGGAGGTGATTATAAAGTGTGGCTGAATTTTTGCCTAATGGTCACACTAAACATGACGGTGAAAACATTTTAAAGCACTAGTAATTTTTATGACTTTGTACTGTATACAGCAGAAATCTGTAAACCCAAAATCTGATGTACTGAAATTGCTACAGTCAAGAATCAAAGTAAATTTGGTTTTAAATAGCAAAGGTGGCGACAGCTAGATTTTAATCAGGATACTTTTGGTTATATTTTCCAGCTCATGCAATGTTAGGTTTGTGCTGCTGTTTGTGCTTCAAGGGAAGAAGCTCCATAATGTTAGCTAAGTTTTGTATTTCTTTGCGTCAGACATTTTCAACTGTGCTGGGTATTCTCGCACAGTTTTCACAAGTGCACCTTAACAAGAAGTTAAAAAAAGACACTTTAGTCAGTCATCTAATATACAGTTGTTACAACTCTGTAGATAAATGACACACTTATGATAAAATATAAGATAAGTACAAAATAAAAACTGACCGTTGTGAAACATCCTACCTCAGTTTTGATTGTAAAGGTGGTTCGGAGTTACCGGCTTGCTCTTGACCGTCAGCAAGGACACTATATATAACTCAAAGCAGGGCCTTTAGAGAGAAGGGCCCTCTAGTAACATGTTTGGTGGAGAATGGACCCTTATGAGAGAGACTGTCACCTTGGAAATATACTTGTGTTAAAAGATGATCTCTCATTAAATCAAAAATGGTGCCATTTGCTGTATATGCCTAAGAAAAAGGTTACCCCATCATCCCTTGTTTGTTTTTGTTACCAAAGAAGTCATATGCTTATTCAACATTTCTACAACTAGAAATAAACAATTGAAATTATTAAATGAATACTTTCTTATGTCTTAAGTATTTTTTGTCATATACAGATATATATAATGATTGCTCTAAAATGTGTGTTGATGTTGTCAAATGTCATGCCTCTGTTTGATCATGTGAAGAGATGATATGTGCACGATAGCGTGCATGGAGGCCCGTCATAGCAACGTGCACTGGGGCCCATCGTAACTACATTTCGTCACTGCTTATAGTCTCAAAGTTCTGAACAAGGTATACTCAGGGTCTGATCCAGACCAAAACCAAAACTGGACTGTGATTTAATTTTATTTCAGCACTTTTTTCTTTTTAACAACCCTTTATAAAGATTTGATCCAATCCGAAATCAAATCAGATTACTATGAAACAACTGGGCCCAGGCCCCAGGAGCTGGAATGCACTTAATGTAAATGGCGTAACATTTCTCACATGCCACAAGCAACTGACCAGTCACAACAGATTGGGCCACCCAGCTGACCAATCAGAGCAGGCAGGACTTTTTGAGGTAAGGTATTCTAGTAAGCCACTGAAACAAAAGTATTGGTGAACTTAAAAATGAGCATAATGTGGCCTCCATTATCTAAATTGTGATTCAAGATAAAGATGACAAGCATGAAACAATTAAAGGGGGGAAACATTTTATTAAGGCTCACCACAAAAGCCTCTTTGACATTACCCATTGGTTTGTGGACCAACGCTTTGGAGCCTCAAGTCTTGGTTGGTGCCATCTTGTTTCGATACACGTGGCTCTGCCTCTTCTGATTGACAGGTTGCTGTGGTAGTAATATCTATAAACAAATATCTGCCTATGTTGGTAGAATCTGTAGGCGTGGGACAAGCTTTTGTATTGGAAGCGTTCTGGTGTCCATTTGTAGTTTGTAGTCCAAGCAGTGTTGACGAATCATTTTTGAGCAGTGCTTAAACAATCTGTGTATAGAGCCAGAACCCATCAGCTGCTGTCTGACGATGATTTAACTTTATTAGCTTTTTCTAATTTATCTGCATTCAAATGCAGATATCTGACCAGGGCTCAGAGGAGGAGGTCTTGGCCTGGATATCTGCCTGTTTGAACAGATTTCCTAAAATATTGGCCGCTGCACTCAGAGGATTAATGTCATCGGGCCAACAAACGATGGATTTCGAGTCTGCCGTGATACTGACTTGTCAATTACAAGGTAGCAACACCCTAAATCAGTGGTCAGCAACCTTTATGTTTGAAAGAGCCATTATTGGCCAAAAAAAGAAAGAAAGAAAATCTGTCTGGAGCCACAGAACATATTTGAAGAACGGTAACAGCCTATTAAGTCTAAATAAGCCCATTAACATTACAAATAGGTCTAAATGAGCATTCATCAATATGATTTAAGGTACAACCCAGGAAAAGAGAGTTAAAGAATGTGTCAACATTAAAGGTGTTTATTGGTCTGCAGTGTTTTTAGTCGTGCTTGAGGTGTGAAGTTCTGTACAGACATCAATGACCATCAGAGGAATATGCCCACTGACTTTGGTGATCCTGACCTTTTCTCTAGTGCTACCATCAAGTCAATATCTGTGGTCTTGAGTGAAATTTCTTGACAAGGGTTGGATGCATTGCCATGACATTTGGTGCAGGTATTCATGCCCCCCTCAAGATGAATTGAAATCACTTGGGTGATTGGGTGGAACTGTCCTCAGGTCTGGCTACTCTGCAGTGGGCTCTTTATAATTATTTTGTACTTAACATTTGCATCGTTGGTGGTGAGAGCAAATTAATCTGTCCACACAACATTTAATCCTCTATTTCCCTCCAACACTTTGAAATCCATAGCCATGCTAAGGAGACTTCAGGCCACCGCTACTAAAACGGCAACAGGTCGTGGACATATGATGCACATTTTAGTTGATAAAATGTTGAAACTTTTTTTAATTCCGTGTATAGGTAACGCATTTTTACAGTTGTAGAATGCAATAATCATTTTAGGCCTACAACAATGACAAATGAAAAATCTGGATGTTCAAAAATAACCATTATTAATTTCTAGGTAACTTTCTGTCAAAGCCACAGGGAGCCACTGCAGAGGGGCTAAAGAGCTGCATGCGGCTCCGGAGCCTCAGGTTGCCTGACCCTGCCCTAAAGCATACCCTGCTTTACCGTCTACTTAATCTTACTAGGACCATAATTTATAAAATTATTATGCTAAGGAAAAAGGCTTGAAACTAGTGATTGACACCATAAAGCCATTAGGAAAATGTTTACTTAGGTAATTTAACAAAAGAGAAGTGGGGTCATTTTTCAATAGACTTGTATAATCTGCATCCGGTAGAGTTGCCCCCTGCTGGCCTGTAGAAAGAATGCAGGATTTAGGCACTTCCACATCGACTTCACCAACTTGATTTTTCTGCTGGAGTGGTTGAAGTTGACCACAGCAACTTTTAACAGTCCATCTTTCAAGACTACAGGGGAAGAGGATCTGCTACTAATAAGATTTAGGAGGGACTATCATTTTAGGGACAAGTAACTCAGGCACTGATCTCTGATTGGTGGAGTTTTAATAGTAAGTTGTACTAAGTTGGGTCACTAAGATGATCAGGGAGAGCTGGTCTTACTACAAATGTAGAAAAGAAAACAAGACACATTACTTAAAAAATTTCTGTATTCCATCAACATGGATTTTTAAAATAACAAGGATATTGTGCATATTTTTTTAACATTAAGTATTAGTATTTGGCATGCAGGATACAAAGGCACTCAAATTGTACAGATGGGCTACTAGAGAGAAGTAAACAGAGAAACATGGGTACAAAACATGATTACGAGAAAGACGACACAGTAAGCTTCCACATTATTCTTGGCAACCCACACTGACTCTGTAGCATATATTTTCAGACACAGTAATCGTTTCTGCTGTAGGTGGGAGGAATGGAAGGAAGAAGAACAGGAAAGAAGCGCAATTTACTGTAATATCTTCAAACACGTTAACAACAAAAAATGCATCAATAGATCAATTGTTAGATGTCCAGCCTGGCCTGTTGCTTCGGTCTACCGAGCTGTCTGGTTGGCCCGATGCGTCTTCCAGCATGTGTGCGCTGATGCTGCCGCAGACCCTGGCGGTAAATGAAGCTCTTCCCACACTCTCCACACTCGTAGGGTCTCTCTCCTGTGTGAAGCCTGTGGTGCACCTTCAGTTCCTCAGCTCTGGAGTAGCCTTTCCCACAGACACTACAAATGAAAGGTCTGTCTTTGATGTGGGTCTGGTAATGTGCTGTTAGGTACGAGTTTATCCGAAACGTCTTCCCACAGATGGTGCACGCGAAGGGCCTCTCCCCAGAGTGCTGCATCTCATGCAGCTTGAGTGAGGAAGCCGTGTGGAAGCCTCTGCCGCACTGGGAGCAGAGGAATGGTTTCTCCCCAGTGTGGATGCGCTGGTGAACTTGGATGTAGCTCTCGTTGATGAACCTCTTGCCACAGTCGGGACAGGAGTAGGGCTTCTCCTTGATGTGGGTTTTCATATGTTCTTCCAGCTTTTCTTTCTCATTGAACTGAATGCCACAGCGGCGGCAGAAGAGAAGCTGCGATGCGGTGCACTCAACTGCTTCTGGTTCGCCAGCTGTTTCTGTGTGTGTCGTGATATGATGTGCTTGTAAAGCTGAGTGACTCTCACATTCTTTTCCACATTCCAGGCAACGGAGGGATGATCTGATCCTGGACTCCCCCGGCAGAGACTTCAAGTATTCGGAGAGTTCTGATGCTATGGGGTTCATCTCATCGTCAAAATCCACAGCACCCTTACGACCTTCACAAAATGACAAATACATGTTTTACTCTTCAAGTATAACAATCTTTGCACTGTTAAGGACTTCTAGTTTAAGTCGCGTGTTACGTGCTGTAGGCAATCTGATTGGCAATTCAACTCAGTGCAAGTGAAGAGAAATGGAAGTGAGGAAAGCAAACAAACAGCTAAGTAAAGGGGGCATGAGATCAAAACAAACTTGGTAAGATTGTTATTTTAGCTATTGAACTCTTTAGGAGAAATTGTGTCATTTTTTGCTCGCGCTCGGGAACTATCCTTTGTTCTTTAAACATCGGATTTTGACGAATACAGACTACCGCCGCCTGCTGGTATGGAGAGTTGCTTCCTCTCATGCAGGCGCAGTATATATGTGCTAGTTTGCCATTGGCTGTGGTTTTAGTGGTGCCTTCAGCTTTCGTCTCCACCAATTCTCTGACGTAGGTTTGGTGTGTCTTGGCATTAACAGTTAAGTTATTTGGAGACAAGACGAGATTGAAAAACTTCGTAGACTGCCAGGCTGGTTTTCTTGTGTTGCTCTGTGTACAATGATGCAGCAGGAAAAATGTCAATATTCAGCTGACAACATGAAGTTTGATTTAGGGCCTCAGAGACTGATGAATCATTGATGTTTATGGGATTTTTACAGTAAATACGGACTCAAAGTTTTGGATAAAGGCACTCTTGGATACAAAATAACACAGGCCATCCATACAACATACCAAACAGAAGATAACTTGTTTGCTATTCGGAACAGAATCTTCGGTAATGTTTTTAGTCAAATAAATAAATCTGAATTTGTTGTGTAAATTTACATTACATATATAAACAGACAACAATGGCAAATATTTTTAGAGATAACTGTAATAATTCAGTTGTGGTGTCACAGCTCTCACCTAAGTGGACTTTGTAGTGCGTTTTGAGATTCCCCTTTTGGTTGAAACCTCGACCACAGATGGAGCAGCAGTAGGGTTTCTCTCCTGTGTGGATCAGCTCGTGCCTCTCAAGTTTGTAGGCATGAGGGAACTCTTTGCCACACACTGAGCAGTGGTACTCCATCTTCTCTTTGGGCTTCTTCAGGAGCTCAGGAGGTATTTCTAGTGGAACACGAATCATCTTTCTGCCAGGGCGCTTCTTCCCTGTGTGGGAAAGCAAAGCTATTTAATGCTTAGAAAATGAGTTTGGAGATTCATCCCAACCCATTACAGACCAACCACATTCTTCCGTTATTAGTCCTAATTTGTTTGTTACAAAAACTTTTGTCACCTTGTTCTGTTCTGTTCAGCCCTCAACACTTGTTATCCACTCAAAAACTTAGACGCACTCACTCACGTTGAACAAGATGCAGACTGGTCTGTTTAACGAGGCGTGGCCCCGTACATTCCTATTAAAGTTACCCAGTGGTGCGTGAAGCCTTAAAATTTGTGTGTGTAAAACTGATCTTCCACTTTGTGTCTGCATTGTTGGGGTCATAGAGAAAGCTCACTGGAGAATTATGGCAGCTGAGCAGCTAACTTCTGGTTTAGCCCCACGCTAACTTGAATGGAGATAAAATGCAGCTCTGCTAGACTTTCAAAATGTTATGGGACCAGGGGTTTTCCAGGGATTGTGTGTTACACCTGCAGTTTATTCATTTTCACAACTGCTTTTTTCTTTGTGTATATGTGAGTTTTTAGTTCAAACTGAGAGGATTGTATAATTAACCAAGGGATAAGTATTTTTTAAATTGAATTTTAAAAACAACTATAAATAACATATATTTCCTGTTTATTTTAAACATCGATGACATCTTTCAATCACTTTTCTCACCCATAGATGGTGAACATGAGCATATCTACATGACTTAACTGCTGCTGCTATTAAGCCAAGCAGGTTGGACTGGAACTGCAGCTGCTCTGTATTTGGATGCCCATCATCAACACTGTGTGTACTTGTTCTGTAATTTGTCTTCTCTGTGTTAACAAATGTTTCGGATAACATTAGAAAAGTTCAGCATCTGTCCTTATCTGCAGGTGAACATTAGAATCATAGCTCCTGTCAACAATGTATGCACTGTTCTAACTGCAGGAAGCCACAGCAGAGGAGGTCCTGTGAAGCTGTATTGCTACATCACCAGTTAACTTTGAAACATGGCATAAGACATCTTCTGATAACTCAAACACAGCCACCCTTTCCTTACTTTGATAATCCAGTGATCATGGCTAAGAATTTTGCCAAGCATTAGCTGCAGCCACACTGGTTATGTGCTCCTGTGGACCATTTTATTTGCTCTTACCAGCAGAAACACCTGTGTTGTCTCCTCCTCCTTCAGCAGATTGTTTGGTATCTTTTCTTCTTCTGTAAGGTCGCTTTGCTAATAAAAGAAAAAAATAAATATCTTGCTTTAGTCTAAAACATAAAAGTGATGTTATAGAAATAAGGGCTGGGTACTGAGAACAGGTTCAAAATGGGATTCAGAAGTTTATTTTACAGGATTTTTCTAAAATATTAAAAAAACAAAACAATGTGTAGACTCATACAGATATAATTCCCTCAAAATCATCATTTGCGACCTGCCAGAAGTGTTTGAAGCTGTATTTTTCTGCAAAGACTGTCTGCTTGGATTTTTTTTTATTTTCTGTGTTGGAGACGTTTATGGTCATGTACCCCCACAGCTGTCAGTAGGCTTGGGTAGTACCACAGTATTACGGCATACCAAGGTATTTAAAAATCCCGCCAACACTATTTTCAAAATCGTCAAAAATACAGACAACGACCTTTTAATTTCACCTCATACTGGAAAGGCTGGTGCAAGAAGCAGCTGAGCTGACTGTGAGTGGCAGAGATAAACTTGACAGGACCGGCTGTAAACTACTGGCCCGTGTCATGCCCGCAACAGCAGAGAGATGTCAGAGAGACCACAGGGAAAACAGCTTATTTTCACATCTGACTAGGTGAATTATGGTTTATTTCAACCAAGCCAGAGTTGGTGATTGTTGGAACAATGGACAAACTCACTAACTAACTAAAGGACTAATAAGCCTGGCGTAGTGCTGTGAAAGAGAAAGAGTTGAATCCAAAGAGTGTACGGTTGTATTTAAAAGATTAAAACAATGTTTTTTGTCATATACCTTATACCCTGGTGAAATTCCAGGAAGGTATGAGGGTATGGAAAATTCGACCAAGCCTAACCCCCAGGTGAGATCGGGGCTTTATAAAAAGGTAGTAACTGGGGGCCTCATTTATAACCACTTTCTACGTATAAAAAAAGGGCTTGAAATGTGTGTATGCCACCTTCTACGCATAAATTGGATTTCACATTAGAAAAAATAGACAATATTTTTAGAAGTACATTCATTTCCTCATTTGACATTCTCATTGTGGATCCTCTGCACAGGTGTCAGACTGAAAGCAGCAGGCATCTATGAGACACAGCACTTAAGAAAAATGGCTGAAGCTCAACGCCAAACAAGAGTAAACCTGGGGTTGGATTTTAGTTTCACTGGCAAGTGTGTTTACAAACAGTAACCAATAATCCTGCATGGTATACTTTTAAGAACCAGTTATTTGTTGGGAAATGTCTTTCTTAATTCTGCTCATCATCCAACTGAAACATGTGCATGTTGCCTACAATAAGTCAGATCAGAGCTCGGACTCAGAAGACATATATATAGAAGACATTATATATTTAAAGCAGATCCACTGATACCCCCACAAATATACAAATAATATATATAAATTTAAAAAAAAATGCTATTAACGAGAATCAATGAACAGCTGCTCGATACCCAGCTGTACTTCTTGTCTTACCAGCAGCACGGCGGACAGTTTTGGAGTTTACTTCTTCTGGTTCCACAATGATAGGGACATTTCTCTTTCTTCGAGTGCGCCTCGATACTATAAGATAAAAAGACTTATCATAAGAAAACAACAACAGGCATCATTTCAGAAGCATAAACACACATTCACCGGTATAAAAATCAAGGACACTCACTTCCTGGCTCTTCGTCTAGGTCTACATCAGACAACAGCGGCACCTCTGAAGCCTTTCTTCTGCCCCGTCTTTTCACTTTGTAACAATGAAAACCAGCAGACATTATTAACACATGGAAAGACACAATTAAAAACAATCCATCCAACTCTTATTTTGAGCCCCATCCTCCACATGATAATGAAAATATTCTCACCAGGAGTTGCAGGAACTTCTTTCTCTGATTCCGAGACGTCCACTGACACCACGGTTATTTCTGGAGCCTTCTTCTTTTTCTTGTGCCTCTTTCCTGGTAACATTGTGGGGAAAACGTTAACTGAGTCCTAACTATTACTTTCAACTTTCACTTTTCAGCTTTCGTTTGACTTGTGTTTACCACGGTGTACGGGCGGGACAGCTGCCGTCTTTACTGCTCTCTCCTTTTCCTCGCCTTCTTCCCTTTCTTCATCTTCCCCAACAGACACAACTTCCATGATGAGTGTTGGACTACTGCTGTCTCTCTGGTTTGGGCCTTGCAGCTGAGACTCTGACAGGACGACACCCTGTGATCACAATCATTAAACACCATCAGAAACATAACACCCAAAGGTGACAGTTACTTATTGGGTAACTTTGGTGTTTTTCGACCTGGGCCCTGTTTTCAAGTGTTTTTGTGTCTAAGTGACTAATAGGAACAATTTTTGAACTTGGTCCAGTATTGAGCGAGAGGGCTGCAGCCAGGACTGGAGAAAAAGGCTGCAAAGTGACTACTCAGGGCATATTCGCACCATCAATGAACATCCGCTATAAGGAAGTTGGCATCAGCAGACCTAAGAGTGTCGTGATGTGGTCACGAGTGTGGGAGTGTGTGAGAACACGAGCAGCTGAGTTCTGGATATATTGTGGTTTCTTATAGTATGCTGTAGTTTCACATCTAACTGGGTGAATTAAGGGTTGTCAGACGTGATAATAATAATATGAGTTTGGCAGTGGCAAAAACAAGCACTCTTTGTGGATGAACGCTGAAAGTGGCTCACGGCTGCAGCCCTCGCTCAATACTGGACCAATTTTAAAAACTGAACCCCATTCTTTACTTTGACTGAAGATAGGGTCCAGAATGAAAGACACCACAGGTCCTTTTTAAGGCTGCAAACAGAGCAAAGATAATGTTTTTAAAGTAGTAGCTACAGGGTTTAATTAAACTGTGGGGTTGTTTTTCTTATCTGTGTGGGGTGGGAGGCAACACAGGGTGGCACCGTGCTGCAAAGCGATGCTGCCTATTTATCTATCCTGCAGTAACAGTGAAGACTTGTTCCTCCTGTAACTACGTTTTGGCTCCCTGTTGTATTTTGATGTTGAACTTTAAAGGTGAATATAACATGAGGCAGAATTATAGTAAAGTCAGCTACTCATAACTTAGACAGCTATTATGTGTTAAGATTTGAACTCTCCTTCATCTCGAAACAAAGCACTAATTTCAGCAGGCACCCTGGGCATTAAAATACAATTAGGGGAGTTGTAGGGACACCTGTAACAAATGTGTCACAATTCTGTTGCACATTTAAAGCTTTTCCAGGATAACTCATTGTTTTCAAGACATTTCCACATCGTCATTTCTAGCTTTCCACTTTGTCAAACTGGAAAGGCTGCCTTGCCAAATTCCATTTCTTCAGGTTGTGCGGGGCACATATTAATTCAAATCTTACTGGAGGCTGTATATGTGCTGCTGTTGAATTGTACTGCAATGTAATTACATGCTACACAAGCAATCCAAGGTTTCAAGACTTAAAGGGGACAGCCCTAATTATACCTTTGTATTGCAAAACTGATAAATGATATCATCTTGAAACCAGTTACCTTGCTAGGCTGAGGACTTTCTGTGCAATCAGAGCCTCGGTCAGGACTGTCTCCTGTAAAAATCAAAATAGCTGGCTCAGGTTCAAGAGATACCTGACATGCCGACTGATACTCAACATCTTCAACATTATTTTAAAATGTTAGATTATGCAGTCAGGCCTTATATAAACAGCTGCATTCTACATAGAAAATAAAGTCAGTACTAATGTTCTGAATTATGAGCAACTGTTGAACAAAATGAAAACAGAAATCAAAAGAACAAATGCTTGTTTTCATGAATTTAAAAAAGTATTATTTTGGAAATACTTGGCTGCCAGTTACTAGAAAATGTCTTTATTTTTAGCTGCTGTTTAAAATATGCTTTACGAAATAAACTCTAAAACTCACAGGGGAAAGTCGAAGCAAAAAGTCGTTGCTGTGCTATAAATGGGCTGTTCTGAATCACTTACTGGCATTCCATTCAACCACTTCTCCATCAGAGTTGATTAAACCACCAATTTCTTCATCTTGTTCCTCTTCTTCTTCTTCCTCTTCCTCCTCCTCCTCCCCTGCCCGCAGTCTGACAGTCAAATGGAGCGTTTGGTCTTCTAAGTTTGCAGATGCCATCTTGAGTCCACGTGATATCAGGGGCTTACGTTCAGGAGAATCCTAAATATAGAACACAGCGTGAAAAGTTGTTAATTTTATGCGGGGAAGCAGTGACACCACATTTAGAGACTTCTCTCATTTTGGTGGAATGCATGGTGATAAAACATCTCTACTACTGCTCTGTTTGATACTTAAACTGAAAACAAGCAGTTTTATTACTTTTAAAAAGAGTCATTCGGCCTCATCATGCAAGAACATTTTTGAACTCTTAACCTAAACTACTTTTTCCCTGAGGATTGCTTATACAAGTCAGACTCATCAAACTCTCTTAACTGGACAAATTTAAATTGTTCGTAGAGGAGGTCTACATTCGTGAGATGCGATCATTAGCATCATCTACATCAGTGGTTCCCAACTGGTCCAGCCACAGGGTCAAGATTTCTCCTTAGTCATTAGTTCAAGGTCCACACAGTTTCATACATTCAATGTCATACTTGAGCTAGTCCGTCACTCCCCACTTAACAGCAGGAAACAGCACCTCAAAATAAATCTCTGTGCTAGAAATTCAAAGTCACTTGTGGTCCATTCAGAATTGACCTGCAACCCATTTCTGGACCTCTGCCCACCAGTTGGGAACCACATCTAAATCATTCATAAAAGGAGACCTGTCCTGCTCAGTTTGTGGACAAGTTTCAGATGGAGCTTCAGGTCCTGCTGTCTGAAAACAGCAGATGAAAACATTGCACATTTTGCTATGTCAGTAGTGGTATTTGGTATTTGGTACCACTGTGTTGTTTAGAATATTTATAACATTACAGCTGCACAAAAACATGTCATTAGACATAAAAATGAAATAGAAAATATGAAGTTAGACGCTAAAAACATTCTGAGCAAAGCGGTCTGTGATCAATTTGAGAGGCAAGTACGGGTGATGTTACACTGTTGGTGCAACAGAGGATGATACTGAACAAAGACCTGCATAAAGACCCTGAAGCAGCTGTTAGAGCAAAAGAATTTTCCGAGCAAGACCTTACTGTAAAATTCACGACAGGTCTGGAGAATTTTGTTTGTACCCAAGACTAAATTCTAAGCATGAGAAAATTGGTGAATGCCACAAATTCTTTTACAATCACTCGTACATGCTAGCCAGGTAAGACCATCCTGATGACTTGAGTTCAATATTCTGGTTTGCTCTCTGTTTCAGTCTTGACTCGGGACCACCCCAAGCACTTTCCAGAAATTAAAATCCAATCAGGGCCAATCAGGGATCTGCACTGTAGTTGACAATACCAGCAACCAATCAGGGGCTGCATTGTAGCTGATAACATAAAATGCAGGCCACAGCTTGCATAACAGTTATGGCAGCTTACAAAGCAACAAGTGCTAACTTTAATGTTAGTAGAGTAAACACTGCAATAAGTGAAGTTGTTGCCGAAATAGAGTCGATAACAACAATTAAACAGGAACAAGAGTATGAAATCGCAGAGTTTCTCAGAGAAAAACTTTGTTGCCGTTCTTCTGACTGGATTTGGCAAATGATTTATCAACTGGCTCCGCTGGTGAAAAAAGATGTTCCCTGGTGTTTTGTTAAGCTGATTGGCTGAAGGAGTTTCTCTGTCAAGTCATCGAGTCCAGACTGATACAGTGAGCGAAATAGATTGTTGAGCTCACGTCATCACAATGGTCTTATCAGGCTCTAAACATGCCACTTAAAGCTGTATTTGGTAACTTTTATAAATATAACTTTTTGTCTTAGTGCTTTCATGGCACTTGCAAAAACCTGCTGCAACATATTTAAGTGTACTGTTTAGCTGTAAAATGAGAAACTTGTGACCCAGCCACCAAGTTCAAAACCTCCATCTTTTTTATTCATTCATTATGCTGAAATCATTATCTGTTAAAAACAGTCTCGCGAAAACCCAGCACTGCCTACTGGCCGGAGCAAACTTTCTCATATTACAGCTAAACAGTACACTAAAGGGTGAAATAGGCAATGCAGTAACAGTATCTGGATTTATATTTGATCAGTGCTGCCTAGATTGACAGTTTGTCTGCATTTCAAGAGCAATAATCGACATGATTGACAGCTGTGTTAGAGACTTCTTGGCTCTGATTGGTGGTTTTCAAACAGCCGTGGTAATGACAATGCATAATTATTTTTTATAAAAGTTACCAGCTGTATCTTAAAGACAGAATCTGATCAAACGAGTGATTACTGTATGAGGCCAATAGTTTAGTTATTATCTAAATGCAACTACAGTGGGAAATGAATGAATAAAATAAGCAAGAAACTTAAAAATATTACATTATTTAGTCCTTGAGCTGATGCTGACCTTATGAAACCACTACTACATATCTACTAGAGAATTTTTTTCTTCTCTTTTCACCAATACTTGCATGATGTTATAAAATTAATTTCTATAATAAACATTTTTTACATACTGTTTGGCAAGGTGCTAATCTTTTGGTCTCTTCTGCTTCTGTTGATGTGCTTTCTTTGATGTCAGAACTCTGGTCCGGAGCGTAACACTCATCCCCTGCAAGTGTTCTCTGTTGGGATTTCATGTTCCTTTTGTGAGTGGGGCTCGACTCGCGTAATGGACAGGAGAAGGGTTTCTCTCCCGTGTTATTGCACTGATGCACAGTCACATTTCCTGGCGATTTTCCTCGTAGGCAGGAAATCTTAGGTTTCTCATCAGAGTCCATGAGCATGTGTCTCTGCCGCTCCTCTCTGGCAGAGGAGCTCTGCCCATAGAGAGCGGGGCCACCAGGCTCCTCGGAGCATTTCTCCACCGAATACACTCCCTGCTGTCTCTTTACTCCGAATGATATGGAGCTCTCCTTCCCGCATGCTTTGAGGTTGTGCGCCGAAATATCCTCTTTTTCTCCTTCTGAGCTGAAGCTCTCATCTGTGTTTAACATTACAAGGCAAAACGAAAATTTGAAAAACCACTATCTAGTAATTTCTATGTGTGTCATCTGGTAAGGTGATGCTAAGACATAAGATTTTCCACTCACAATTTTCACTCACAGTCCAGCCTTCCTCTTCCTCTTTGATGATTACTCGTATCTCTGGTGTCTCACAGTTATAGTCAGGGCTGGCAGGTGCTTTTTTCGGATCATGACGTGGCGAATCCTGGTCATCATAGTTTTCATTTAGACTCAGTGACAACGGATCTTGGAGTTCAGGATCCTATTAAGAAATAAAGGCAAAGACATTTATGCTCGGTTCTCAAAGCCTGCAAGGCATACAGTAACAAACCTCAGAGACTTTGAAGATGTGTGGCCACCATGAGCTTATGGCAGCCACAATTAAAGAAGAAATGCAATACAATTATACAAAATTTCATCTGGCAGAAATAAGTCTACTTTCTAAATTCTGTAAATGCAAAGAAAGAATAGTGATCAGGGGGAGGCTGCCCTTTATAGCTTAATATATTGACTTAAGCTTGATAAAATGTCAGGTTAGACAGGTTGTAATGGGTACATTCATGTCTCTTTCCAAGAATGTAACCTGCATTGCCAGTCCTGCAGTCTCACATTAAATCTCTAATTTAATAATGACTAATGCAAACCTGGTCGACGGGTGTTTAAGGGACTGAATTAATGCAAAAGAAGGTAGTGAAGTTCTGCAAAATGTCACCACTGTGTTGATTTTAAAAGCAATACTCAGTCATAGACCTTTGTGAGACATTAAATTTAAAAGAGAAACAAAGAAAAAGTTATTTTTTTCTGTTTTTAACATGATTGTTTTTCAGTATTTTTTCATATTGCGATACATTTTCTAGGTATTGATAGATACCAAATTATTCAAGTTTTACAATAAACCTACTTGTAATAACAACAAATCACTTTATCTTGTAATATCACAAAATGTTCTCAATACTCCACAAACTGGCAGACAAATTTAAATTACCTAGATTTAACTTCTTCCGATACCTCCAGATAAGAGACTATGCACACAAGTTCATCCCATCTAATGAGAGTACAACTGACTCCACACTTAGATTTGTCGTCAATCTCCCACCAGATACACCTCACTTGGTGTGCAATCTATCCCTTAAACAGCTCTGCAGGATGAAAAGGTGGACACTTCTCATATAAGAGAGAAATGGGAAAAAGATATAAATATCCAGAGTGTAGAGGAACAATGAAATCACAGCTTAAAACAGATTAATGAATGTTCTATTAATGTCAGACATTGCCAAGTCCAATTTAAAACATACTTACATAGGTTGCCTATTTCCAAATCTAAAATAAATAAATGGTTCCCCTCTGTTTCTTCTCTATGCAACAAGTGTCAGTCTAACAAAGCCACTCTAATACACTGTTATATAATGTGTCCTAAGATTCAGAGGTACTGGTGCAACATTTTCCACACAACTTCAGACATTCTTGAACCAAGAATTGAGCCTGAACCACAGAGACATTTAACAGCCTCACATCAGCTCAAAGACGACTTATCAACTATTTCCTTATGTCAGCTAAGAAATGCTGCGGAAAGGTAAAAAATATCTCTATTGTGAATATGTGGCTTGATGATGTCAGTACTCCAGGGGTGGAGAGGATCAGATGTATTAGAAATGAGCAGGTGAATTTATTTGACACCATCTGGCAACCTTTTATTCAATATCTGGAGAAGATGACAGTGAAATGTCATTTGCAGAGTCTTATTGCCAATTTAAAGCAGGATCCTTCAATTTTGATTTGGGTGTTGATTTTTATTTTTATATATTCTATAAGAGAACAGTGTCTCTATCAGTTTTGTAAATGCAATAATTATCTCTATATTGCATTTGTATATTTACCAATAATTTCTTTATATGTATATATTTACCTATGATCTGTGCAAACTGACACCACCCTCAATAAAATGCTTGAACAGATGCGTCACAAAATTAACATATCTCATTAAAACCAACTTTCCTTGCAATGAGTGCCATGTGCTTGGTATTTTTGTTATATTAGTAAACAAAACCTTAATTTTTAACACTATTTTCCTTCATTTTATAGATTAACGAATTAATCAATCGAACAAGAAATTAGGAGATTAATCAATAATGGCTTGCTGGTCACATCCCTATTTGAGAACTACTTCTTCCAGAACTCACAATCACAAACTTTGATTTCCTTAACCCTAAAAACCAAGTCATCAATAGCTTTCCTTGTTAATATTAATGTTGTATATCTCATGTGTAGTAATGCAGTCACCTTATATCCCTGTATTACTACACACCAGTGTAACGACTAATGTATGCAGACGTACAGTATTATCCATAAACAGCTGTTTCTATTTACATTTTATGCAAACTCAATCCTGCACACAACATAACCTACTTCCGCTAATAGAGACTATAGAGAGTTTATTACAGTGGCACCATATTTGCGCAGAGTATATTTAATACATATTAGAGTTAGAGGTCTGTATCAGCTTATATTCTCATTCTTTTTATCATTCATGTGCATTATTCAAGGTTTATTTTTCTTAGACTGTCATTTTCTTACCTAATAAGGGTGTCATCTATCTATCTATCTATCTATCTATGCACCCATCGGACAGAAAGTCAACATTTGTTTGCTTTGCTTTAATTTAGCAAATGTAATATAATTATGCACAATGCCAAAAAAGTACATTTTGGTGCATCCCTTTGATGAGTGGCAGAGGCGAGTGAGATATGGTGACACTGGTGACACCCATCTTTAGGTGTATGAAAGCAATAACGTTACAGCAGGCTGCAGGCTTAAATAAACTTCTGTTTTCTAACCCTAGCTAGCACTATTCTCGGCATCGTGTGCTCTCTCGTATTTTTTGGCACCAAAAACACAAGACAAGACACCCCGAGGGTCGGCAACAGTGAATAAATCATTTCCCCGGATATTTTTTTATGCGCTGCTGAATGCAACGCTCACTACTTTAATAACAAACGTCACAAGCTATCTAGCTAGCTATCAAGCTATTCTGACAACATTAGAGCTGTGGTTGAGTGCAGGAGAAAAAGGGGGTTAATATGAAACCACTGTCACCCCAGTCGACCTACCAACACTTGTTACTAATCTGCACACCAGGTTAACGAGCCGCGGCCACTCAGCTAGTTAACTGTAACTGTAACAGTTTAGCTGCATACAAAACCCCAGCAGACGACAGTTAACGCTAGCGGTACAATAATGGCCCCGGCAGCTGCTCAGCTGTTAACGTTACCTCAAACATATTGTGCTGTGGTCGCCGGGTGTGAAGGATGTCATATGAAAAGCAGGGTGAAGAGTAAATACAGCTAAGTTGACGCGTTATTGTGGATGACAGCAGCCCGTCATGAACTAGCCCTGCTGTCTCTGCTAGCTAACTGTGTTTTTTTTTTCTTCCTTGCAGTGGTTACCATCCGTGATGGCAGGTCAGAGCTGGAAGGCGCATACTACCACCTACCGGACAGTACGTGTAAATACAGGCTCGTTACAGATGAAGCTGTACTTGAGTATTTCCATTTTATGCAGCTTTACAGGCCACTTAGACTCAGCTAGGGGAGACCTGGGATGGTTGTAACTGCACCACTTTCACCAAGAAGACCTGACCTGTGACTCATGTTATGCATTTCCTGACCTTGCATGTGAAATTGCATAGCTGTGTAAAGAAGTGTGCAGATTTTACAGCCAAAATACAGATTTTCAGGTATGAAAGTAATTTTTTGGACAAAATCTAGTATGTGTGCTCTGGTGGTGATTCCAGACTATATGACGAAACACTATACATGACCAGTGGTGCAAAACATACTTAAATCTTTCACTTAAGTAAAATTATGAAGACCACAGTGCAGCAATACTAAAAAAAAAAGTTATGCATTGAAATTTTTGCATTTAAAGTAAAAGTAGGGGGAAAGTCAGGTAGTTTGTCAAGTGAAAATAAATCAAATCAAGTTTGTTTTTATAGCACATTTAAAAACAACCACAGCCGATAAAAGAATGACACACAAATATAAAACAGAATAAAACTGGTCAGAACAATTACCAACATGAAAAGATAAGATGAAATGCTAATCTATTAAAATCACCACAGACAACCAAAGGCCATTGAAAACATTTACGTTCTAAGATTTGTCTTAAAAGTGTCAATGGAGGGGGAGCATTTGATTAAGAGGGGAAGGCTATTCCAGAGCTTTGAAGCAGCGACTGCAAAAGCACAATCTCCTTTACCCACCAGCCTCGATTGTGGAACGGTCAAAAGATAGTGTTCGGAGGATCTAAGAGGTCGGGAGTGGGAGTAAGGGCAGAGGAGTTCAGCAATATACTGGGGTGCCAGCCCATGTATGGATTTAAAAATAAATAAAAGAACCTTAAAATCAATCGTGTATTTGATGGGTAGCCAGTGCAGGGACACTAGCACTTGTGTAATGTTTCTTTTTCTGGCACCAGTGAGGAGTCTTGCTGCAGCATTCTGCACCAGCTGCAAACAAGACAAAGATGACTGGCAGACACCCAAATACAGGAAGATACAATAGTCCAGCCTTGAGGAGATTAATGCAATGGCTACCGTCTTGAGGTCATTGTGTGAGATGATGGACTTAAGTTTTGTGTTGTTTCGTATAGTTGAAAATAACAGCCCCTCAAAACAGTGTTGATTTGTTTGTCAAATTTGAAAGCAGAGTCAAAGATGACACCAAGATTCCTGGCAGGGCTATGAACATATTATGGTATGGGTGGTCCGAAGTGGCTGACTATGCTGGCTGTGTTGTTGGGGGGAGCAAAAAAAATAACCTCTGTTTTGTTATTGTTTAACTGAAGTTTGTCACCATCCAGGATTTCACATCCTAGAGGCAGTTCAGGATGGATGTGATGGAGCTGGAATCCCCTGGGTTTAACGGAAGATACATTTGTGTGTGGTCAGCATAACAGTGAAAAGAGACTTTGTGCTGGTGGAAAATAGAGCCTAATGGAAGCATGTACTGTGCAAATAAAATGGGCCCCAAGATGGAACCCTGAGGTACACCATAAGTGATATGGGCAGATGAGGAGGAGAGGCCCCCAATCGTAACAGAAAAAGACATGTCCGATAAACAGGAGGCAAATCACTTGAAAGCAGTTCCCTAGATGCCAACCAGTTCTTGAAGACAGTTCATACAATGATCAACAGTGTCAAAGGCCACATTGAGGCCTAATAGTATTCAAATGGCACATTTACCGCTATCTAAAGACAGCAGTAGGTCATTTGACACTTTAAGAAGGGCAGATTCTGTGCTGTGTTGAACCCTTAAGGTAATAAGGTTTTATATTTTGGGCTCTTTAGCAGCCAACAACCAACCTTTACATAACGCAATCATTTTGATTTGTCTGAGATAAGTAGAACTAGAACTACAACTTGCAAGGGCAGCCAAGTGGCATGTTGTTTTCTCTCATTGGTAATGAGTGCTGCAAACAATAAGGGTATAACACCAAAAATTGGTATATAATACTGCATTTATTAAGCGTTAGACCTAAAATTAAAATGTTTTCACAATAAACTTTCCCTTTTTATGGGAAAGGGTTTCAAGTGAGTTCATAATGTATTTGGGTAAAATGGGCCAAAAGCTAAAATGGGACAAAGTGAAACCAGGATGTTTTTGTTTGTAGGCCATAAAATGATGACTTATGCTCGTGTGTGCCACCCTGTCATATTACAGATATTTCTAATGTTTCACAATATTAAAGTGCACAGACAGCTAACAATATCTGGCTTACACCACTGGACATAACAACACAAAACACGTAGTGGTCTCTCCTGTGCATGCAGAGCCAACGTGTAAAGTTAATAGGTTACTGTTTGGTAATTATCATGGTCAGGACACCATAGCTGAGGTCACAATCTGAGCTTCAGATGTGATCTGAACTTTGAACTGCAGCAACCACATGGCGGAAATCAGCTGGCTTTACAACATCACCGAGGAAGACTTCGGACATCACCTGTCCTCTTCTCCTCCAGCTGCAGGCCCGCGTACTGAGGGATAGGTGAGCGTGTGACCAGTGACGAGTGTTATCAGGTACCCGCATGACACGCCAACGTGCGCGTGGGTGTGTGCGTGGGGCTTTCCAGCAGCAGCAGCGCGGAGCCATGGCGACAGCTATCCAGGCAGAAATATCTATCAGCAACATGCACCGTTTGATTCAAGCATAAGTCACGATAAACAGACTGAAGTTATTTCAACCAGGCAGTTATGTCGTCCTCCATCTTGTCACCTGTCAGACACCGTTCCTGAGGCGAGGTAAAAGTGTCCGTTTGTTGAATAACGTTGGATAAGTTAGCAGTTACCTTACTCTCACTTAACGTTAGCTTTCATTTCCTGGCTAACTAGCATGTCAGTCTTTAAGCTAACGATAGTAAGTTATATATTTGTCTCTAATATCAGTGTTTTTTATAATTACAGTGCGGTAACGTTACATGTTTTTGTTGCTCACCTAGCTAGTAGCAGAAGACTAGCTAGTTACAGAGTACAGCTAACGTCCACAGCAGGTAGTGAAAGCTAATTCGTCTGCTATCAAAGTAGTTTGCTATAAAAGATGTCGGTGTCTCAGTAAACGTTATCGCTTTCTGTTTTCTGTTTAGTATCTGCGTAGTAGTTTGACTTAATGCTATGATTGCCCGAGTCCTTGTTTACCAAATACTTAAAAAATGAATGTCACGGGGTGTTAGAAATATCCGTATAGCTATTCCTCACCCATACGAATCTGTTTACTCATAACGTTACTTAAGTTTACTTATTGTCGTCCTGTGTCACTAAACATAACGCCACATTAAAGGTCTCGTCCTGTGTTTTTGTATGTTTTAGCTAGCTGCTTGATCAGAAATGATGCAGACTTACATTTATACTGGGATTTTTTAAATGCTTGCTGTGTGTTTATAGATTCTCAGATGTTTCCCTGACGTCTCACTCAGCAAACCTGGTTAAATACATCACATCAAACATAAACCTGTTATTATATTGTCAAAGTTATATTATCTTCATAGAGTAAAGTAGTCCAGGCCTTTCAAACCAATCTGTAATTAAAATTCCTATAGTGCTGAAACAATAAATTCATGAATCACGTAGATAGACAGGACGTTAATCTCCAACTATTTTGATAAGCCATTGATCATTTCAGTTATTTATCAATAAGAAAATGCCAACCACTTTCAGGTTCCAGCCTCTCCAGTTTAAAGACTATCTGCCTTTCTTAGCTTAATATTATTCTAAGCTTGGTTTGAACTGTTGGTAAGACAAAAAGAGACATTTGGAGACATCAGCTTGAGCTCTAGGAAACTCTGATAGATATATTTCACTATTTTCTGACATTTTATAGATTAAGCGCATAGTCGGTTAATTGAGAACAATTTTAAGTTTTATTGTTATCAAATATATATATAACTCAAGAGTTTGCTAATGTTAGCCATTGACTTCCTGGAAAAATACATTTACAATTCCCAAACAAACACAAGAGCATGGGTTACAAAATGATTACTTGTGATGTTAAATACATGTAAATTGTTGTAAAATAGGACTGGCCTGATAACAGAGTGGACCCAGGCAAATGTAGGATACAACAGTGGAACAAAGGTAGGACTAAAGCACCGGTCCTTTTAACTGCTGGTTGTCTTTTAGAAGCTTTTATAAAATGTACCTGTACTTTAAACTTGCATCACTTGCTCCCTTTAGGTCTTCTTTTGTAACCTTGTTTCTCCTCTTATTCAGACTTGGATATGTTGCAACAGATGGAGTGGGATTCATCAGATGATGGCTGTGAAGCTTTAATGGATAACCCCCCTCACCTATCTGAATCTCCTCAGTTGAAGCCCTCCACCACCAACATCTCAGAACATGAATTCTCGTGCCACTGTTGCTATGACATATTAGTGAACCCCACCACCTTGACCTGCGGCCATAACTTTTGCCGCCACTGTCTTGCTCTGTGGTGGGAGTCATCTCATAAGAATGAGTGCCCAGAGTGCCGGGAGAAGTGGGAAGGCTTTCCTAAAATCAACATCCTGCTGAGGTATGCTTTTCACAGCCAGATCATATCAAGGAATGAATGTTTGGTTTTCTGCTCTGACCACAGTAGTCACATTTCTCTCTTGTACAGTAGAGAACAGAGACCTACTGTACTGACAGCTTCGAAAGACAATTGTGTGTGTGTGTGTGTGTGTGTGTGTGTGTGTGTGTGTGTGTGTGTGTGTGTGTGTGTGTGTGTGTGTGTGTGTGAATAAGACAGGAGTGGTTCAAGTACATCTCTATGAATGGAGGGCAAGGTATCATTGCTTTATATAGTCATTGTTTCACTTTCACACTATGCCAAAATATGTTAAGCTAGTTTTGTAAGCAAAAGTCACATTATTACGAAATGTCTTTTGTTCAGTGATCAGGAATTTAGGAACAAAATGAAACCCATGTAAGCACAGAAACATTTGTTTGTCCAGAACTTGAATGTCCATATATTTACTTTCTATTTTTCACTATAATAAGTAAGAGGAAGCAAGTGGTTGTCATCAAGAAAATGGGAAGTGAAGTGGTTTACAAGAACTAGATGTGAACATGTGCGGTTATGAGACAGTAGGCTGCTGGGCATAGATATGCAAAGGACTCCACAACCACTTCTACACAGGAGCAAGACACACAGACTTTATGGTGGTTTTGTGTCTCTTTGAAGTTGTTATGCATCTTTTTGGGGTTTGTCTCCTTGTGTTTGTTTTGTGTCTTTCTGTGGAAAATTTGTGTCTCTTTCAGTTAAGTTTGCATCTGTTTTGGTTTTTTTATGTCTCTTGTGGCCCTTATGTTTTTTTTTTGTTGTTTTGTGTCTCTCTATGGTTGTTTTTGTTATCTCTTCTGGGTCAGTACGTGTTCATTTTTAGAGATTTTGCACTGACACTTTGGGCCCTTGGGCCTGTGCTGGATAGGCCCACTCAGTAATTGATCACTTGCCCAAGTAAGCTGTACAAAGGAGGGAAATTTTCAGATGTCTAGCAGTTTCATTTAACTACATAAAGCAGACTCCTGTGGCTGAAGGTTGACCAGCACTGTCGGGTCAAGTTCATCACAGAAATCATTACAGTGTCTGCACTTAGACCTGACATTGAGATGTATCACACATAAGTGTACCTGTGCTGACTGTCGACGAGGACGAATAGGGGGCACAATTTATCACAATTGCTAAAGATTTTCCTGAACATGGTTGTGAAACATGAGCCAGGTTGGTTGATGCCAAAGAAAAACCCAAAGAACATAGCCATACCTTCACTGCCCCCTTTGCTTGTTCTTTTCTTGTGTACATTTAACTTCCATCTACTAATTGCACTTCTTAAATTAATGCTCTCCTCTCTAGGGATGCAACTGACAAGCTATTCAGTGAGGTTGTTCAGCGGAGGAGAGAAGAGATCCAGGCTAACCCCAAAATTTCCCGCAGCTTGCTGGCCTTCCAGAGGTATGGCAGTATTATTGATAGTACAAGCCGTTTTGGTGTAAAGCTTTGTGTCAGCTTAGTATACACCATCGATTTAGCACTACACTCCTACAAAATGGTCAGACACATGATGGACAGTTTAAAACAAAAATAATCAAAATAGATATAGCAGTAAACAGAGATATCACATTTTTTCTTTATTCCATGCATTCTTCATTTTGTCAAAATGGGGTGCATACATTACCCACAATGCAACTGGAATGGAATCCTCATGATGATGATGATGTTATTCCCATGAACTTGCCTTGCCTCTACTCTATTCACTTATATTTGACACCTTTTGTGACCTGAAGCCTCCATGAACTATCTATGTTGTAGGTATGGTGACAACTTGGGTAGATCCAGGACAAACCAGCACAAAGGAGCAGGCTTCTTCTTCTCTGGAGTCCTGACTGCACTCTCATGTGTGGCTGTAAGTACACAACAGCAATCAGTAAAAAAAACCATCACCCTTCATGTTTATCATGTTATCTTGTACACTTTGAATGAAAACTGGCCCCAAACTGATGCTGTGGTACCTAGTTACCTTCTTACCTGTCTATCAGGTGCCATTGACACATTGACAGTGCGTCAGTGACGCTGTGGCAACAGTAGATATTGAGCTTGAGGGCATGGTCACAAATAAGCGAAATTAGCATTAGTGAAAATTTGCCTTTGGCTCACTTCCATTTAGTGCAAGCAAAGGGACGAACAAAACAAATTTGCATCTACGCATCCCGTGGAGTTCAGCTTTGGTGAACTTTGAGAGGTGGAGACGCAGCCTCAGCCAGCGGCAAAGAAGTATTTGTGGAGGAGACACTGATTGTTGCTGTGTTTAACCAGCCACATACTTTGATACTGGCCATGAAAAATACAAACTACCCCACATGAGAGATGCTTCTTGTTTGGCAGTGAGTGGGGAGACAAGCGTAGAACAAAAGAAAATGGAAAATGTACCAATGACATTATATTTTGCGGTATTTATTAGCAAGCCAGCTAACATTAGCTAGCAAGCTAGCGTTCAGTGTCCATCACATCAGGCACTGCTCGCATATCATGTTAAAATTAGAACACTTAGGGCCTAACCTTACCTCACTTGAACACAGTTTTCTTAAAACGTTTTTCCAGGTAATAGTGTGGTTGTGATTTACCTTTCGTAATGAAAAATAGAAATTATGTTGTTAAGACCTGCCTCTTGAAAAAGGTTGGTATAGAAGCTTATTCTGTAACAGTCATTATAAGTTGTTGTGGAGAAGCGTTATAAATACCAACAGTGTTAAACAAAATACATTTTGTAAAAAAAAAATCATATTGTATGAGACACCTTTTTCAGTCTAGAGTTTGAGTGCATTATCAGTATCCAATTGGTACTTCACTTTGCAATGGTGCGTCACAAATCAGTGTTATGTTGTAATACATAATGTCTCACTAAAGAGTTTTTTTTCCCTTGTGCCCATGTTTTTACTCCATGATATTGCCAAATTGCCTTTGGAGGAAATAGTAGTAAACCTGAACTATTAAAGGGTGGTCAGTGACTTGATTTTTAGATTGTTGTATATTGCAACCAAAGCTTTTAGCTTTTAACAGCAGTGCTATGTAATATTTAAAGGTTATCACAGTAGTAGATGAAGAAATCGGTTTTTCATATCATGTAGACAGACTGTGTTTATTTTGTCCATGTGGCACTCGGGACCAACGTCATTGTGTGTCTTGCAACGTGGCAGTAAATTTGTGTGTGTGTGCACTCCTGGGAGCATGTAAATAGATGAGAGCATGGTCCTGTTTTTGACCCCAGTTCATTAATGAATATCATAATCGAATCGAGCCTTTTTTGTAAAGGGGAGCTCTTTGTGTATAGCATCAGTTTGTTTGTGATGTGTTTGACTTTTTTCCATGGCTCGTGAACAGTACTGGAAAATAATATTCCCTGGACACTGAGATTTGTATAGTTAAATTGGTAATAGATAGATGCTGTTGATCAAAATCATGCAAACCATGTTATGTAAATAAGGAAATAAGTTTCAGGATGAAAATACCCTGTGTTATTATTTTAAGTGAACACTGAGCTTCTATTTAACCAGTATTTACATTTTATGGTAGGCTAATGTGACGTCATATGCCCACCAATCCCTTGCAAGTCTGGGTTCACCTTTGCTCCAGACTCCTCTTTATTGCATCCTCATTATCTAGTCTTTTACCAGAAAAACAATCTCCTGCAGGACTATTTACAACTTAATAACCCACACATAACTATTAATTTTCTTTTGCAGAGAATACCCTGTAAATGCATTCAGCTGTCACCTGTGCATATGTACTGATATTTACCAAGGTGAAGTTATAGTTACTGTTTTAACTGTCAACATATCATGGTGCTGGTGTTGTCACAACACTAATTGAAATTCTAACTTCAATACAATACTCTGAAAAGTATTCATATTCTGTACCACTTTTGATACCAAGGGGAAAAATTGACAATGAGGGCATGAAATTGATTCATTTTTATTAAAAGACAAATATAACAAGGCAATAACATGACAAAGATTACTCTTCTTTTCTTAGTTAGTAGCAGAGAATGACAGATTGATTGTAGTAAATATTAACAATAAGAGAGAGTGAAAAAGCCCAGCTGAAACGGGTGTATCAGTATTGCAGAAAATGAGTTTTGAAACAGTTCAAATATTCAGAATCGATATGTATCGATTAATTAGTGTTTTTGACAAGACATGTTGCTAGATGGACACTGGGCATGATGACTTGCTGTTTTTATAGCAGTGGGTACACGCTTGTAGTTGCACCAAAGCCTTACAGAGTTTAGTCCTAGACTGTGCACGTTATGCAATAAATTCTCATAACAGTGCAAATGAGATTTAGTAATTAACTGTTTATAAAGATGTTATAAATGGAGCATTTTATCAAATCATACTTAAGTTAAGGAGCAAATTTATGTTTTTAGTTATACTTTGAGTAATCATGCTGCTTGAGGTTTGAATCAAACATATATATTGATCTTCAGTGGCCATGATTTCTTTGTGCAAGACACAGTAACTGGAAGTATTGTAGGCTAAACCAGAGCTGTGAACTTTGGGACAAGTTGGCACCAGTCTGGCCAGTGAGGGATTCCAGTCACTGTGCAAACCTGTTAATCCCCTACTCCTCACCAACAACAGTTATGTGAAATAAATATTTTCTTTGCAACTAAATATGTAATGTATCAAGGTGTGGTATGAGAAGAATATAAACAAGCGTTCACTGTATCCTTGTTTGTTAATAGGTGATGGTGTTGGTGTATCACTGGAGCGGTGGTGTGGTGGAGCAGCATGACCTGTTGATCAGTAAACCAGTATCTCACTGGACACCGGAGGAAGTCGTGTCCTGGCTGGAACACTTGGGGCCCTGGGCCCAGCTTTACAGAGAACCCTTCCAGCAGGAGAGTGTCAACGGGAGGTAAATAAATGCTATGGGATTTTACTTCAGCTTTGTTTCCTTTTGTTACATCCTTCCTTCCTTCCTTCCTTCCTTGCTTCCTTCCTTTCTCTGAAAACTTAGTTTAGCCACATTTATTCATCTTTGAACTGTGGTACTGTAGTTCATTGTTCTCCACTGAGGTTTAGACTTGCACAGACGACGCTTATTTTACAGAGCGTGAAGGTCATGTTGTGTTTCATTGTGTTCATGTCTGGTGTGTGGATTTCTTCACTTTAGGCTACTGTTGATGCTGGGAGACGAGGAGCTGTTAAAACCTCCTTACAGCATTGAAAATCAGGCTCACAGACGGGCTGTTCTGGCTGAGCTGGACAGAGTTAAAGCCTTGGGGGTCAAACCTCCACAGAACCTCTGGGAATACAAGGTAAAGAGTCTTTCCTGTTTCAGACTACACAACAAAGAAAGCTGATCACTGACCTTGTCAGTGTTCTGAATTTTGCATCTTTGGTTTGCAAATAAGAACCCCGTTGCAGTTAACTTCCCTTACTGGAAGGACGTGACTACTTCCTTGTTTGAGTAAAGATGAAGTGATAGTACCTCTGAACAAGTGTGTGTAAAACATCTTGTTTTGTTTCCACCTTCACTACAGTAGCATGCACTAGTAGTCCTAACATGTATTGAAGGATATGACCTAGGGCTGGGTGATATATCAGTTATACTCAGTGTATCATGGCATGTACCACATGGCTTGGAAAAATTACAATATTGCAGACTTCAAGTATGAATTGTCACCTCATTTTTTAAGCCACCAGCATGAGACTCGCTTCGGCATTTTGGTTCTCTCCCTCTCACAGACACAATAAGAAAAAAGCCATTTCACAAACATGATTCATCACACACACTCCCCTGTCCCCCCAGTCCACTGTCTCCTGGGCAATAGTGTATAGTGCATATGTTTTGTATCTGCAGTGCTCCAGTCTGCAACTATTAAGCTGCATTTTGCGACCATGGAGCACCAGTGCAACTTGCGAATGTTATTAATATATGAACTGAAGAGCTGTTAATTCGTCTCCCGCTCACAGTGAATAAATTGTCATGTTTAACAACATCACTGTAACGTTTTAGATTTCTGCTAACTGCTAACATCTAACTGTTGACTGAAAGCTCCAAGTTCACAGCAAAACATCAACACTTCTGGCCCAATGAGAGCCAGACACTTCAAAATAAAAGCACCAGTGGTTCCACTTTGATTTATTTCTTTGTAGGAATACTTAATTTAACTTTATTACAACAATAGGTTTTTATAATTTTACTATAACAGTACTTAATTGAACTTTGTTGAACTTATTTTTATCTTTGTTATATCAGTACTTTCACTTTATTTTGGAAGTACTAAATATGCCTTTGTTGTAATGGTACTTTCTAAACATTATTATATCAGTACTTTATTTAACTTTATTTTAGTAGTACTTCACTTAACTTTATTATAAAAGTACTTTATTTAACTTAATTACAACAGTTTAACCGTATTTAACCTTATTGTAAGTGTACTTATTTAGTTAATATTTTAGTAGTCTGCAGTAGTTTTGAGTAGATTTAAAAATATCAAGATGTATTGTGTATCGTGATACAGCCTAAAATGATTATGATATTATTTACAGGGGTAAATAATAGGGGGGTGGGAATCTCTGGGCATCTAAGGATTCGATTCAATTCCGATTCCAAGGGCAACGATTTCCATTATAAAACGATTCTCAATTCTAAAACGAGCCAATGAGAAAATTTACATTAGATATTGAAAAACAGTACTGTAATAAAGCTGGGAATACATATCCAGTGCATACAAACTGTTTTACTTACTGTAGTTGAGATGACTAACATTACACTCCACCAGTCTCCTCCGGTCCATCCTCCTCATCCACAAATCTCAACAGGACTCTCCTGTCCCTCCTCGACCTCCTCGACATTTCTCCTCCAGTATTTACCAAACTATAGCTGACTATAAAAATCTATGAAATATAAAAACACGAACTATTGCAAAAAAGACGAACAATGGCAAAACTACGAACTATGGTGAAAACACGACGAAAACACGGCATAATATAAACTCAGAAGCTGTCAAAAACACAAATACTATTATTTACAACACTAAATATTATTTACAAAGAAAACGCCACCTTGTCTCCACTAAAACTCACCAAAACTCCGCAAAAACACAGATAAATCACTCCAACTTGCACTCTCCTCATCAGCTGTCAGTCTCCTCCTGCTGTGCCCACTTCCCTCCCCTCCACCACAGGTAATGACGTCACTACCGTATATCACTGGAAAGCTCCGCTTTTCAGCTTTCAGAATCTGAATTATGTCGATAGTGTGAATGGTCGAGGAGTCGAGGGTAATTTGAAAAATTTATATAAAAATAAAATTAAAATCGATTAAGAGTTTTCCAAATCGATGCTCGCATCATTCAAAGAAGAATCTCGATGCATCTAAAAATCGATTACCCCCACCCCCACCCCTACATATCAACACCCCTAATGTGACCTTTTCCTTTAGTGTTTCACCACAGTTCCGTCATTTAAAAGTATTTTCTGTAGTTGAGAGTTTTTAGAACTTAATCTCCAAATAGTGCGTTTGTCATATTTCTTGCATGAAATGTCCTCTTACTCTGTATAATTGTCACTTTCTGCCAGGCTGCTAATGCAGGGAAGTCACTGTTCCTGCTGTACGCACTGAAACGCTCCCCTCGTCTGACACTCTTCTACTTGTATTTGTTCGACTACTCTGAAACCTTCCTGCCCTTCCTGCACACCTGCTGTCCAGCCATAACACACATTGGCCAGACAGTGGAGAGCAGCTTCCTCAACACACAGGTAACACTTTAATACAGTATTAGAAAATGAGTTTTAAGGGGTAAAAATAAAGTATTCATATGCAAAGGACCTGCTGGTGGCTAATATTCAGATTCTGATGTTCTTCTGTGGCACAGAACAATAAGATATATCAGACAATTCTTGTTAATAGGATACATTTTTTGTTGCTATTCATAACAAAATATTACCAGACTTATCTGCCAATTAATAAAAAAAAAGGAGTGTAGTAGTGCTATCGCTGTAGTTTCAAATTTTGGTATAAACAGTACCAAAATCTTACCAGAAGTTGGTGGATCCAGGTCATCTATCCAATGCCATCCTTGTTGACACATGTACACACTGTAACATAAAAAGATTAGAATATATCACCACTTAGTCTATCTTAATTTAAAATATGATCATTAATCAGCGTGCAGATATGTTGTAATTTACAGTCATTTGTTTAGAAGCACTTCCCAGCCATCATCTTTTGTTGTCTGTGATGTTCCCGTGTTTGTTAGTTGGAGCCCAGTTGGCGACAGTGGGCAGAGTTTCTTGTCAAGTACCTCCTGCTTCCATATCAGCTGATAGCAGAGTTTGCCTGGGACTGGCTGGCCGTCCACTACTGGACATCTCGCTTCATTATTGTTAACGCCATGCTGCTGTCAGTGCTGGAGGGCTGTGCCTTGTGGAGACTCTGGACAAGAGCCAGCATCAGGTATACACAGGGGTGACCCGGTGCTTTCTTTGTGTGGTCTCTTCTTTCAGTTTTCTGTTTTTAAATACATTTTAAATATAACTCAAAAACACTGGATAAGCAACACGCATCCTGTCAACAAGAACAGACTGCAGGATGCAGAGCAGTCATTTCTAAGCTCCAAGGGAAAATTCAAGGGAAAATAAAAAAATAAAAATTCCTTGTTACCTAATGGAAGAAATGTTTCACACTAAAAGGGTTGCATGTATTTAGAAATTCCTTCACTACTTGAACATCACTGGGAAATTTAATTGTAAGGTCAAGCTACATGTGAAGTTACGCCTGGTTCGAAGATCAAAGATTCGCGACAAGTTAAGTTTAGTCTTTAACATTCTAAAAACCTACCAGTTTGCCGAGATGAGACGTTGCTTCATCTCCATGTAAACAACTATGTATTTTATATTGATTTCCGGCTTTCCAGACTTATTTTGTAGCTTAACATAATTTGTAGCTTCTTAAAATATGAATGAGAATAGTGATAGGGAGACAGTTGCTTTTCTACCAGCGCTGATTAATCAGTCAGTGAGAATGTGTGTGACATGCATACATACAGCGAGCAGCAGCAGCAGCGACCCACCATCTGACACCAACACACTGTGAGAATGCAGCCTGAATACGTATCACAGCCGTGGGATGTAAATGAAACCGACTCGGGCTTGGTGGGGATGGAGGGCTGTTGTCAGAGAATGCTGCAGCAAGCAAACACCCTGTCTGCTGACAGTTTGTAACTGACTCATTCAGCAGACTTCACTACAATTTGATTTGATGTTAAAACAGATAACGTGTCTTACATTCTAAAACCAGCCACTGGCAGCTTGACAAGCTTCATTGCAGGCGACACCATCAGCCAGCTTGAGTCGAGCTTAGACAGGCCGGTTCACTGCTGCAACTCTCCTCTGTAACATTCTAAAATTGTTTTGGTCTCTTTGCGAATCTTTGTGCTGACCTTTGCTTTACAGGTAGGTCAGTTCCTGTGGTGGACAACGCTACATGCTGTAACTTGTATCTTCCACTTTCCTCAGGTCTCTGCCACGCAAGATGTGGAACCACTTGTGGAAGATGTTATCTCAGGGCTTTGCCTTTGCCCTCCTGTGGCCTTTTGTCCCTCAGTTTGTGTGCAACTGCCTCTTCTACTGGGCTCTCTACTTCAGTCCCATCATTAATATAGACCTAGTGGTGCAGCAGCTGATGCACCCGGAAACACAGGCGCCCTAACAAACTGCATGTAGTCAGCGCCCAGCTAATGCCGTACAGTTCACAGCAAATAAAACCGTCAGAAATCCAGTTGCTGAAGAGGAGACGTGTTTATTTTCAGCAGCGTACTCACATGAGACTGGCCTTTTTGCTGTGGAAGGGGAAGTTTTCTCGCTTCCAGTCTCTGCTGGATGGTTGCCATGTGGATCAAGAGGGCCATTGAGCTGTTGTAGGAGACAAAACCAACAAGACAAGGAACAGTGAAGTATCTGTGAAGCTATTGATTAGGAAAGATTACTGCAGTGATCTCTCTGTGTGCACAGAGCATTCACAAACCACATTGCCTAAATGGCTCAGAGGGCAGTTATGCAATTGATAAGTAATGTTCAGACACTGCTGGTAGTGAAGTCTGGCCTCATGAGGAGTTTTCTGACAGCTTCGTAGCACCGAGATGACTGTAGTCCGATTGAAGGTGAGCTTTTTTGTGCACATACAGACTAAACATGGAATCGAACAAGTATATATAAATTAATTTTTGACCTCTTTTATTAAATGTCTTAATGGCATGTTATCCACAACCAATTAAATGACCTCCTACTTTAAAGTTATCAGTTTGAATAAAGCAGTGTTCTAGTTGAATATAAATCCTTATTCTGCATGAATTTCAATGCCTTCTTTAAATCTTTAGTGCAGTTTGCAGTCTGGCTTTGACTGCGATCCTGGCGCCACAGAGCTGTCTGAAAGTCAATCTATGAGGTTTGGTAACATGATTGTGAAATGTGTCAAATGTCGCTGTTTGTAGTTCTGCAGCCAGATGAGGATGTCAGGCTTTACGGTTGAATCAGAGGAAAACAAAAACAGTCTTTGTGAACAAACAATGAAGGGCGTCCCTGGAATTCCAGGCTTTCATTTCACAATACGTGTGGCACTTAGATTTGAAATAATACATATGTTCTTTAAAACAAAATTGAGACGCTGATACATCCATCCATCCATTTTCGTAACCGCTTCATCCTCTTGAGGGTCGCAGGCGGGCTGGAGCCTATCCCAGCTGACACTGGACGAGAGGCAGGGTTCACCTTGGACAGGTCGCCAGACTATCGCAGGACAGATGCTGAGATTTTTTCTAATTTTTATGATTTTAAGGAGAAACAGTTTGTAGCAGATTTTATTTGCTGTTACTGCCGACAAATTGTGTTGCACATTGTTTTTATTGCTCAGAAAGATTTTGTTTGCAGTATATGTTTCCATGTGACAGGCAGGGAGGGCTAATCAAAGACTTTGTTTTTTTACATTGTTCATTTGCACTTAAAAGTTTACACTGTGATTTTGTTCTTTAATGTTCTATAATGACAAAGAAAAAAATAAACATTTTTAATAATATTATCTTGTCGTGTGTATTTGTTTGCTGGATAATTTAAATGAAGTGAGGATGATTATGTGTATAAAAATGGTGTCTGGGTGTAATAGTCTGAACTTCAAAAATAGAAACATTACTTATTGAACAAATGCCTGTCTTTGCAAATAGTTGTTCAGTAACCATCCACACAGTTACATGCTATATTTAATTGATTCCTATGGAGGAGATTCACATCACAGCGGGACAAGAAGCAGACCAAACAGGTCAGTAGCAGATAGAGAGCTGTTTGAAATTAAATGATGTGGAAAAAATAAGAAATGTAATTCTGTAAAGCTACTGTATACAATATAAACATTAAAATGTCAGGCCCAATAAAAAATATCATTAAGACATGTCTCCTTTTTAAATCACTTCATCTCTAACTGTTACGCTTGACCTTTAAAGAAGAGGTCCTCGGTCAGATTTAGTTCTGATAATCTATAAATACAATTAACTTTCAAACGTCTTTTCGTCAGGCTCAGTTGTGTGTCCTGTAAGCCATAATAACATTATTTCAGATAATGTATATTGTGTATTTTATACGGGCACAATATGCCAGTGACATCTTTTATATAATACATATTGTGTGTAGTTAATTTATATATTTTTTGTATTTTATATAGTACCATTTCTTTTAAAAGGATAATAGATAAAATAATAGATATTGCTACAGGCTGTTGTCTTTGAATATTTAATAGAATTAAATATATGTATAATATATGAATAATTGATGCTGTGTATAATACAGATGGTTATCTTGATGGTCTGAAAAGTACAAAACAAAAAAACGGACTGTACTGGAAAGTTTAACAACAAACAGATGAATCAATAATAACAGATGTGATAAATAGATAAACAAATATGATGTCAGGTGAGCAGTCTATCCCGCTTTTACAAGAAGAGTTTCTATAATTTGTGCTGTCTTCTTATTATCTTGTCTGTCCTTTGTAAAGCAGTCAAAGACTCTAACATTTAGCTAAATAAATCTATTACAGTCTATGAAAGATGCTTAAATAGTAAAAACCTGCATGTAGAGAGGCGATATAACAATAAAGTTTGATTAATTAAAAACATGGCCGCCCTCTAGTGTTCAGCCGCCGTCATTGCAGCAACTGTTGTCACTATAACAACGTAGGGACCGTCTCAAAAGAGCACGTAAGAGTTAATACGCAAAAATAACTGCAAACATAATTATTGTACACAAAATACAGCTTTATAATTATTTAGAGGTTTAACGCAAATCTGTCTAACTATATTTTTTGTACCTAGGTTAATGTTTCACCTACCGCGCGCTTTTAAATGGCGGACAGCACTTTAGGGTCTCTCCCTTACGTCATTGTTGCGGAAGTGAAAAGTCTACGTGGGGAAGAAAGGTTGGTCTGACCGTGTTCAAACACCAACAGCACCGATGCCCAATCCAGGTTAGCTCCGTCCCCCCCGTCGAACCAGTCCTCCCCGCCCCCCGTTAGGCAAATGGACGCGTTGAGCAGTGGCTGGGGCGTATAAATGGGACGGAGAGCCGACGACAGCCTGTAATGCTGCGCCGGGTGCGGCAGTCTCTCCGCCGGCAGGTGCTGTTTCTGATGGCCCGGAGACCGGCTCTGCTCTGCGGGGCTGTGGTGCTCGGCGTCCTGCTCGTACTGGCCGTCAAGTTCACATGCAGGTAACAGCCAGCAGCGTAAACAAGAACAGCTTCTGCTCCTATTGTAGCGTGTTTCTGTCCCCAGGCTAACATGAGAGAGTCATGACTGAACATTACTTTACCGAGACATAAATGTAGTAGTAGCGTTAGTAAATCACACATTAGCTATGCCTAATTATAATGTAGCTACTCATAACTCTTCAATATGTTTGACAGCTGAGCTGAAACTGACGTGTACTGTGTGACAAGAGGATTAACTAATGCTTTAACCCGTTTAAACAGACAGGAGTGTATCAGTCCTTCGTGCTGTAGGATTTTATTAAGGGTTTGGTGTCTGTGTTAGTAAATGGCTCCAAAGACAACTGCGTAACAAACACAGCTCTGTAGTAAACACTCATGTTCAGTGAGAGAAGCTGTGAAGATTGACAGATTGAAGACTGAAACTTGAAGCAAATTACAACAAGCTGGCTTAGTCACATCCTGCTTCTTATCCGGTTGAGATGGGAGAAGTATTGTAATCATTTAATTAAGTAAACGCAGCAATATCACTGTGAAAATACTCCCATTATAAGTAAAAGTACTTCACTCAAGATATTACATTTTACAGAGGTGCAAAAGCAGTACCAGCTAAATCTGGGGAGCTGAAACAATCAGTCAAGTAACTGAGTAGCTGATGGACAGAAAATCAACTATTTTGATCAACTGATCAGTCATTTGGTTTTATTAATCAAACAATAATGCTAAACATCCTCAAGTTACAGCTCCTCACTTTTGTTGTCAGTCATTATAGTACAGCAAGGGAATATCTGTAATGATAATTGATGGACGGAACAAGAATTTGCAAATTGTAATAGGCAGTTTTCACCATTATTGACAGAGAGATTGTTGATAAAACTAATCATGAGTTGCAGCTATTAACCAGTTGGGGTTTCTATAATGTTATGCACCTGATCCTAAAGGGTACAGAGTCCAGAACCGAAGTGGATCCAGTTCACAACAGCAACGATTTCTGGCATTTCCAGTATCAAAGTAGGGGCCGCAGTAGCTAGGTAGCTAGGGACTTGGGTTGGGTACCAAATGGTCGCTGGCTCAAGTCCCCATCCGGACCAAATATGGAGTGTGGACTGGTAGCTGGAGAGATGCCAGCTCGGTCCCTGGGCATTGCCATGGTGCCCCTGAGCTAGACACAGGACCCTCAACTGCTCAGGCCTCCTCTGACATCTCTCTATTCAGTGCATGTATAGGTCCTGTTTGTGCATGTGTGTGTGTATGTCAGGCCTGTGTGTATATGACAACAGAGTTAAAAAAAAAAAAAAATCCTTCAGGGATTAATTAAGTATATTTCCCTCTTCTTCTTCTACTTCTTCTAAAATTTGTTGGTGATTAATTTTCGCTGATCCTCTGACTGGTGAATTGACAGTGTCTGTGCACTAAACAACACAGACTTATGTTCCAGTGAACTCAGCTTGGAAAATTACACCTGGGAGGACTGAAACCTGAAGCAAATTATAGACAAATGATCTGGGGCACAACCTGCCGTTGTGACAGTTGCAGAGTGGAAACTGAATTTTGGTGTCACATTGATATCTTTTCCCTCTGTAGTCGTGCTAAGAATGTTGTGGCAGCAGCTCGGCCTCCAGTGCGGTTCTTCTCTGCCGACGCCCCGGTAGTGGACCTCTACTTGGGTCAGCTAGACCAGGTGAGATATCGAAAAATCTGACTGGCACATTGCTCATGCGTTTTGGCAAATCCTAAATGAGCTCTCTCATACATGTAGTAACTCAAGTTTCTCAAAGCAATTACAGGTGTTAGTCCCTGGAAGTGACAAATTCAAACTTAAAACACAAGCAGAATTACAGTCTAACACAGTGGTTAAGTTGATAACATTTACATTGTCTCTTTAGGTGGAGCGTCTCAGGAGTGTAGCCGAGGTATCTCTCATCTTCTTCTATGCACCGTGGTGTGCTCACTCGATGGCTGCCCGACAAGAAGTGCAGCAAGTGGCTAAGAAGCTGGCCAAACAGGTACAGAATACCTGAGGACACAATGAGCGTTCTGCAGGACTTTTTATATACACAACAGTGACCTAAATTGACGCCAGAGAAGAAGAGAAAATACAGCTTCTGAGACACCATTTAAAAGGGGCTAAAACAAAATACAGTGTAAAATAATGAACTAAAATGTGTCTGTTGGGGTGTAATTAGTCAGGCACAGATTACTGGGCCCCATTTGTGCTGAACATGTGACAGAATAAAGCCTGATGTCATGACTGACAGTGGGAACACACCATACCCTGTTTGTGGTTTGGAAATAGTTGTTCAGCTTGTTTTTGTCTCTCTCTTACAAACACAAACACACAGGTGCAGTTTGTGGCCGTGAACTGCTGGTGGAATCATGGGAAATGCAGGAAGCAAAACCGTTTCTATCAGTACCCCATCATCCATCTGTTTTATAGAAGGTAAGACACTCATCTCTTTCAGTGTTGTTTGTACTTAAGTTAAACGATAGTTTGTGAATAATTGACACGTGAACAGTGTGTGTGTGTGTGTGTGTGTGTGAACAGCACAGCTGTGATTTTGATGTTATTGCTCCAACTGATACGATTGCTGTGGTTTAATGAACTCTAGTTAACTGCGATTTCTTGTAACATAAGACATTCACTAACTTTAAACTTGACCAGAATTGAGGCACCCTTGTTGGTTTTAGGGTTTTGACCATGAATCACAACATCTTGTGTTTGTGACTGGCCAGGGACCTTTATTGTATGTTGTTTCCCTCATTTCCTAAAGTCTAATGAAGGCTTAAAATCACTAAAAACATTTCTTCTTATGCTACATTCATCATAATGACAAAACAAAAACAGGATCTTGGACGTAGACTCCTTGTCAGTGTTTAAATGTATATAGCAGGGCAGGTGCATTCACATCATAACAGCTTTCCATTTAGCCTGTGTTGCATTGTTTGGCTGGCTTTGACTGCTTTAATTTATTTTTCTGATATAATGATGTCGTGCATTTGTGGTAGATGTAAATAGTATCTTAGAGAGGCCAGTGATTAGCCTATTCCACTTTAGTTTACTTTGTTATTCATAGACTTATATGTTTTTAGGAGCTTATTTGTTGTTTTCAAGTTTATGCTTTTGAGCAGTTAAGAAATAGAAATCCTAAATTTATAATTCTTACATGGGCAGATATAATTAGGAACATCCAATGTCTTTATGCAAACACCTAAAGTAAAACTGGAACTGAACTGTAGGAGTGTGTTCTTGATTCATTGTTTTGTGTAAAACTAGATAAAAAGAGTCAACAACACACTTACTTACCTTCCATCCATTTCCCGAAGCCCAACATCACATCCTCAAATTGCTGGTTGCGTCTGACCAACAGTCCAAAACCCAAAGATATTAAATTTGCAGTGATAGAAGCAGCAAATACTCACATTGAAGAAGCGTGAATCCATAAATGTTTGGCATTTATGCAATTTCTGCATTAGTGGCTCAGCTCATGTATCCACGGTTTCCCCCAGGACTTTGTTTAGCAGAGGTTTTAATTTCTGATGCATCTCTTCATGTAATCAGTTTACTTAGTAGATGATGACCTAAACATTTGGCATTTACATGTTAGTAATTTCGATTCTTATGATCACATAATTGATCCACTATGTTGTTTATCTTGTGTTTCTGTGCTGCAGATTTGGGCCTATAGAGTACAAGGGTCCGTTTGTGGCTCCATATGTGGAAAGTTTTATCCTCAGAGTCATCACACCACTCACTTACCTCCCATCGAGAGCCACGGTCGAAGAGTTCCTCTCCTATCACGAGGTATTGTTTGGCTTCAGGCCATCTGGCATATTTTCTGGCAGTAAATCAGTTTGTTCCTCACTGTGTGTGCTGGTCAAGAGTTAGTTACGCAAGTTACTAGTGTTAGCTCTCTTCAAGGAATGACCTGAAAGTTTTACTGGGGTTGAATAATGTGTGTGTTCACATATGTGTCTTCTTTCGGGAAGGATATGTGTTGTAATAGGCTTTCTTGTGTGTATTTCCAGCCTCGAGTGGTGGGTTTCTTCCAGTTTAACTCCTCTCCTCAGCCGCCGGGGTACATCACATACCTTTCCTCTGCCTTGCAGGCCTTAAAAAGAGGTAAGAATGATCACGGGACCTTTTCAGGGGCCCAGCCATTTCTTTGAGTGGACTTGATTGTAACAGTGATGGTAGCAGTGAGTAGGCTAAAAATAACAACTGTACAATGATGGGGAAAACACATTGTTGATGTCTGTGTATTCAGCCCTCAGCCTCTCTGTTTTTCTGGTGCAGATTTCCGTGGTGTTATACGTTTCGGGGTTGTGACCAACAAAGAGGTGGCAGAGGCCATCTCAGTAGAAGACGATGAAACAGTTTACCTTTACAGAAGATTTAACTCTTCTTTGGTAAGCAATGTTAGGCCACAAACCACAGGTTAAAAAAGGGATTAACTATCATTTTGGATGTGCAGTACACTAAGGCATTTCACCGGCATCTGTTTTCTTCTGTCAGATCTTCCCTCGAAGGGAACGTAACTTCACATCAGAGGCCATCTGTAAGTGGGTGTTCGAACACCATGAAACCGTCCTCCAGTGGCTGCAGCCTCCAGGAACAAAGTCCCGCCTCCTGGAATATGAGCTAACTAAAGGTCCGGCACTGCTGCTCTTCCTGCCGCACAATCCACTTGGCTCCAAGCCGAGCCCTGTACTACAGCAGGTAAGCAGGAATGGAAGAAATCACATAGGATCTTTTGCTTTTGGTAATGCTTTATCCTCTACTGCCTATCTCACTTGTGGAGTGCCACAGGGCTGCGTTTTAGGTCCACTACTCTTTGTTTACATGCCTTTTTCTTGGGACATCATTCACAAATATAATACTATTTGTGTTTTTTTTTCTTCATATATAAAATAAACACTCAGAAAATTTGAGATCTGGTCCAACTATCAATAATTTTAAAACAGAGTAAAAACTTTTCTTTTTTCCACGGACTTTTAGTACATTAACTTTGGGACATTTATTGGGACAGTTTATTTATTTATTTCATTGCACTGTATCTACCGGTAGTTTCTATTCTTAATTTGTTATCTTTTTTTAGCTTACTTTCATCTTCTATTTTCTTTTGTTTTACTATTTTATGTGTATCTTTTTATTTTCTGTTAGTATTACCTTGTGTTTCTTTTCTATCTCTTCTTGCGTAAAGCAGCACTACACATATGAGCAAATGAATCTTTGTGCTGACTTACCAGTATCACCTGCTGATAATAGCAGTCACTCTCATTAATTGTGTCGATGAGATTGAATTCCTTATGCTTCAAAAAGTTTCCTGCAGCCAAACAACAATAAATCAGATATAATAAAACTCCATTCAGAGCATCCATGCTAACCTGAGCAGGCTGTCAATAGATGTTGAACCTGTGGCTCACAATCTAGGAGTCCCATTCAACTGTAACCTCAGTTTTGACGCTCAATTCTAAAGGGTTGTTCAGTCCTGCTTTCTCTGCTTTTAAAACATCTTTCCTATCCTCTGCTAACCTGGAGAAATGTATCCATGATTTTATTTTATTCCATTTACACCACCGTAACTCCATTTACCCATGTTTAAGTTCTCTATCGATGGCAGGTGGTTCAAAATGCAGCGGCAAGGATCTTAACAAAGCCCATCACCTGTGTTTAAGCCTTCCGTCACTGGCTGCCCTTTAATTTCAGAGTTTATTTTATTTTTGTGCACAATACATATTAAGTTTGTTGTTATGATGTTGTCTTTTGTCTTTCAGGTTGCAGACATTGCTGTGCGTTATCATTCCTGTGACAACAACAACCACTCCAGCTTGGACAAAAGTTTCACCTCCCACTCGCCATGCTGCCAGTCAGTTCTTCTCCCAGAGTCCAGTACAAATGTGTGTGAGGTGTGCCTCAGTTTGTCACGATCGAGCCTGACCAGCTCCTCTGTGCGCTGCTCTTTCTCCTCCACGACTCACGGAGGAGACATGTTGCAGTTTTATCTCAGACACTGCTGCCTACACCGACTGCTTGCTGTGTCCATAAACACCACAACCTCAGTGGGCTGTAGCAACTTTCTGAACAGCTACAGCCCCTTTAGTCAATACAGTGCCTGCTGCAGAAAAGTTGAACCTCAGCTCAATGAATCACAAGCCAAAGAGGAGTCAGACATACAAAGAGTTCCCCTTACACCTCCTCCTCCTTCGTCCATCCCTCCATCCTCTGCCCCTCAGCAGGGAGGAGACAGCATCACAGGTCTCCGCTGCCAGACCAACAGGACGCTCAGGTTTTATGTGCTGGATCTTGCTCTTAACTGGCCTCTGGCAGTGAGGCTCGGAGCAACAGGCAACAGAAGTGCTTCTCTTTACCAGGAGCATGGTGTACAAAGCGATGGGTCGTTTGCAGCTATCGTGAACCTGAAGGATGAGGTTCATTACGTTCTCCACCGCAGCCCGGCAGCCACGCTGACAGAGTCTCTTGGTAAGATTAGGACTGCATTTTATTCAAATGAGTTTAAAGTTAAGAGAATTAAGTCAAGAATGCCCAAATAAGAGTCTGAGGAGAGTGGAGCACCGGTCTCCAAACAATGAAAAAACGTCAGTAGTTCTGAATTCAAGATTCATCTGCAGGAAGTGAACTCCAAATGAGTTGTCATATTTAGTAGCGTCAAGAGTGGATAAAAAATAATTTTCAAAAAGGAAGGGATGCTAAAAATACACGTTAATCAACCACCCAAACCGTAAACCACAAACCTCATGCGTTATAGTAGAACAGAGACAAGCACCACAGTGCTCTCCAAGGTGTGTATGTGTGTGTGTTTGTTTATATGGGTAATTATTAACTTACTCTGAATGCTGCTTTGTCAGTTTTTGACCCGCCTGCTCAAAATGTCCGTGATACTTTCTAGCATGATCAGTCATTACATATTAGACAACATAGTTTCTGTTAACAAAAATGGTGTGAACGGAAGCTTTATTGTTTATTTTACAAGACTATAACGCTTTAGTAAAATAATTATAATTATTAAAACATATTTAAAATGAAAAATATCATTGTAATACAAATCCTATAATATTATACAATAGTAGGATCAGAAGAAAAAAATAACCAGTTATTCTGCACAATATGTGTGTGTAAGTGTGCTCTTGAGTGTGCAAATTCTGTTCTTACCTATGAACCGATGCCACATATAAAACATAAGTGAATGTCAGAATATTCATAAAAACTGCATAAATAGAATTTAAGAAGCAATTTCTGAGAAGAACAGTTGGTGAATGACATTTCACTGTCTACAATTGGTAATGCTTTATCCTCTACTGTCTATGTCACTTGTGGTGTGCCACATGGCTTCATTTTAGGTCCACTACTCTTTACTATTTACATGCCTTTTTCTTGGGACATCATTCAAAAGTCTATATTTATATTAATTTTATATTTTATTTGCTATAATTTCTGATGTCAGCATGTAATGATAGTGTTTTTATAGATTACTATATGTTATAGACACAGAAGAGTAAACACCCATACAGTAGATGCATTTGTGTATATCTGTTGAAAATGGCTGTTGTAGATGTACAGTGTAAGGGCCTGGCCAAATTTCACTAAATTTGATGCAGCCAGTGTTAATTTTTTTAATATTTATTAAGTTTTGTGTTGTGTTGATGGAGGAGTCAAACTAGTGTGTAGTTACCATGTCCATTTTGATTCTGAGCACAAAGTGCAAATATGAAGCATAATTAAACAAAGACTGAGGCAAACAATACTTTTGCATATTATGCAGATCAGCAGGTCAGGTCATGTCTTAGTTTCATGGTCTTTTGCATACTCTGTACAGATGTTTTCACCACAAAGAAGTTTGCAGTGAATTCCACACACAGTGTTGTGGCCTTTGAGTTGTATGTGAAGAGTTTTTCGTTGCATACATTTTAAATATGTTACTTTTTTGCTCCCAAAGGCTGTATTATGATGTCATGGTTATCTGCATGTTCATGTTTATAATTAACAAAAAGTATTCTTAACCATTCTGCATGCGCGTCTTGATCCACTGTGATCTGCAAACATCAGGCAGCTTTCCCCCGTTCACTGCCTGATGACATCACAAAGACAACAGACTGCAGCTGAGAGCCTTAAAATTATGTTCAGGGTGCCACTGTTACCCAAGTTATAACAGATTCAAAAGGGTTAAAATTTTCAGTGTCGAGTCTGTTGTGTTGTCACAAAGCAAAAGTGATGAATAATATAAATTATGAGAAACTATGAAGTTATTTGAACAATAATAACAATAATATGAAAATAAATAATAGGCTTGGGCGGCATCTGTTTTTTCATACCTTCATTCATTCCTGACATTTAGTAGAGGCTGACCGCTGGTGGTGCATCCTCATCATGTGACATCACCTCAGTACAGCATCTCCGTATCAGTTTAACAGAAGGAGCATCTGTATTTTTTATGATACTGAGATTCCTACCAGGATTTCTAAATACCTTGATATACTGTAATACCTTCATACCGCCCAAGCCTAATGAGGGATTTAAAGTTATGAGCCTAAATCCTTTATTATAGAGCTCACATTTTTCACATTACTTAAAATACTACAGATACCAACTGCTCCTTCATTTAGTTTTGACGTGCTGTATAGTGATCCACTTACACATGTAGTATGCAACAAATTTAACACCTTTTCCCAGCACCTGTGTAAGCATGTCAGTGTGGTCAACTACATGTGAGATATCTTCTCTATAATATTGTTGATAATTTAGTAATGTACAAAAAGTACTCACCCAGAGTTCTCTGTCCAATGACCTGATTGTCAAAATGTGAAAGTTTTACCTAAATATCATTTAATTTTATTCATGATATATTGCTATGTTGTACTTTTTAAATTGGTTGTTCTGTGTCATTATTTGTGTGCTCAGTTCTCTCTTGAAAATGAGATCTCGATCTCAACGGGACTTACCTGATTAATTAAAAGGTTTATGCTCGTCTACAATCCCGTTGCCTGATGTTAAGAGGCGCCCCAGAATGATAAAAAGAATGCAGTATGTACAAGTATAATATTTGGATGCTTAACCAAACAGAAGTGAAAGTCATCCTGAAGTAATTTTCTGAATTGCTAGAGGAGCCCTGAAAAAAGCTATAAGCCAAAATGTGTTGGTCTCATAACAAAGTGGCTGGAGTTATAATCCTTTTTTATTTCTCTTCTCCATGCACCCTGGAAGTGAATTTCTGCCAGCATAACCGTAGATTGGTATCAATGATACCACAACAATCTTGTAATTGTCTGTTACACTGTCTTTGTGTCAGCTGGTTAAAATCTGCATCACATTTGATTTTGATCCTGATAGTAATTCTCTGTTTTCACTGAGTGTCTCTGTATCTTTTTAAAGAGGCCTTCATCAGGAACTTCAGTGCTCCATACAGCCTCTTGCAGAGACACTTAGTGGGAGAAGAAGACAGGAAAGGAGGAGACGAGGAAACCAGGCATCCAGACACAAACCAGCACTCGCCTCCACGCCTCCTCATCACAGAACTGACCACCTCCACCTTCCTGCCCTCCGTCATGGACCTCGAAAAGGTGACAAAAGACGCTGCTCCCATTCCTTTTTACTTTGACCTTATCCTTCCACATAATTTGTGTGAAGGATTTAGCATTCAATACTGAAAATGTCTATGTGTGTGTGTTCTCTTGCAGGATGTGCTGCTGTTCTACTACACTCAGTGGTGTGGATTTTGCTCTGTTCTCAACCACATCATCATCCAGCTGGCCAGATTATTACAGGGAAACAGCACCATCACTGTGGCCAGGTACTGCATGTGTATGCTTTTATGTTTTACTCTTGATGTGGGTGTTGTGGCAGTAATGTGTGTTTTAATATGAATTTCTTTCTCTTCAGACATATCTTCAGTTTTTGGTAAAAAAAAAAATAAACAGTTCTGGTCAAACCTTTTTATGAAAAAATAAAATCATATTTTCTCTGTGTAGGGTGAATGTTGCACGCAATGATCTTCCATGGGAGTTCATGGTGGATCATGTTCCCTCTATTCTTCTGTTTCCCAAATACAGGTAAGGACCATACACACATATGAACATTTGGAGATTGCATTTTCTAATACCTGGACATTTGGCTGGCAGTGACCACAGTATTCTTTAGAGCTGAAACAATAAGGCTCCAATCACACAGAAAGCATTTTGCAGGTTGCAAAACATGAGGTGTGCCGCACTGTCCTTTAGAAAAGAAAAAGAATGACACTAGTGAAATAAACACTTGCTGTGCCTTTTTATTGTTGCTAGGCAACCACAGACTCACCTCCTTATTCTGACCTTCCTGTGTATTCAATCTACTATTTATTTATTTATTTATTTTAGTTATTTGACAGTAATTTGTATCTAGTTCCTAAAATGGACAGGCAGAGGGTACCTGCGGTGAGTGGCTGTCAGCAAATAGTTTTTTATGGGCACAGGGAAACGGAGGTCTGTGTGGGTACATGAGACCCTAAAAAAGAGGGTGGATCATGGAGAGTACCACCAGCTGGTCCAGGAGCTTTGCATCCATGATGGCTGTTTCCAGGCATATTTTAGGATGACACTGGGGCAGTTTGACAACTTGCTATCTATTGTTGGGCCGTATAGCTCTGGGTACCCAGCAACCGCTACCACCAGTTTCTCCTCCATTGTTTACCATCTGTAAACGTGTCACGACAACCACAGTGGGCCTGCCACCTTTCAAATCATCCGTTTCCACAATGGGAAAAAAGATGACAAAAAAAGAGACGATGTGGGGCATTTTTCTGCTTTGAGTTGAAGTTTTTTCAACTCAAGGAGTTGAAAGCGGTCCAGCAAAAACACTAGGCGCTTAGAGCGCAGAAACGCGAGGCACGTCTCAAGTCAAAAAGCTTAATTCTCATTAAAAACAATTATAAAAAGGTGCCTCCAGCTGCTAAAACACTTTCTGTGTGATCAGGGCCTTATGCAGTCAACAGAAAAATAATTGGTAACTGTTTGATAATCATTTTATATGTGAAGCTTTTCACATGTAAGGGTTTACTGATTTTCTTTGTCTCAGCTTTTCAAACTGTTAGTGAACAATTTGAAGACATCACATTTAAGAAATTATGATGGCCATTTTTTCAGTTTTCTGACTTTTTATTGACCGAACAATAAGTTAATCAAGAAAATAATTGGCTGATTAACTGTTAGTAAAATTAGGATTTAGTTACAGCTATAGCACACTTACAGCAGAGTACAACACACAGTAACCTCCAGGGCCATTTCAGTTACTACCTCGATGCTATACACTGAGTTAATTGATAATAATGATGATAATAATTCCCTAATAGGAAACTGATTTGCCAATTTGGCACATGAAAAAAGAAACATAGGTCCTCTTTATACCTAGTATTAACATACGTCCTGGCTGATGCGACAACAAATGGACAGCTCTAAGCACAGGCATGAATGCACCCAATGCGTCCTCAATGCATCTTGAAATCTGATTACTCAAACCAAATTTGGAGGTGGTCTGAGCCGCATATGGCCACATTTTTCAGCACTGTTGCTTTTCATATCCAACTCCCCGTTGGGTATTAAGCAAACTTTCTGTTGCTGCTTTTACATAGGTTAGACACAGCAGTGAAGGACTGTCCCAGGAGCCACTCTCCTTCTGGCAACCAGTCAGTTCAATCTCTCTCCGATTAGCTGTGTGATGCTAACAGTTAGCCCTCTCACTGTGTGTGTGTGGGCGGACTCTCACCAGCTGTCCCCAGCAAGGCACTGACACTCCCACAGCAGTAGGCTAGTCTCCTAGCACCAGGGAGGTGCTAAAACAGCGACAGAGAGAGAGAGAGAGTGTGGGGCCTGGAGGAGCTGAGGGAAACAATACAGTGCAGATCCACAATGAAATAAGATTATACCCATTTTTTTAATAGTAAAAAAACAGCGACAAACACCTTTGGTCCTTGTGAATGGAAATAATTCAAGTGTTCATTTGCATACAGAGTGGGAAAGTGAGATCTGATCACAACTGGTCACTCGAGAGTCATATGGAGACACAGTCTATCGCCAGGTGTGAAAAGACAGACATAGAGCTGTTCACTTGTGATGAGACCACCCAAGTATAAACAGTGTAAACAGTACCAAAAGGACACTGATTTGCTGATTTGACACGTAAAAAATAGTATTTCATTGCACTCTCAGACACACATGCAGTTTTCACTCTTCTCTGTTTCTTCTTCTCTTCAAGAAAACATTTTAGCGTGAAGTTTCCTGATGACCTGCCCATCACGTTACCCAACCTCCTTCGCTTCATCCTGCAGCACTCTGGCTCTGTACAACATGCAGACAAACCAGTGCCAGCTTCTCGCGAGGCGGAGAGTGCAGGACCCAGTGCTGTCCTCCGTGCAGAGTTTCTGGCACTCCAGCAAGAGGTCCATGTGCTGCGTCAAGCCCGCAAACGTCTCTCCGAACAGCTGGCACAGCTGTGGCGCGACAACCGCCGACTGACATTTGACACTCTCAGCTTAGAAGCCCAGAACACAGAGCTGCAGCGAGAGAGGCAAAGCTTAGAGGAGCAGTACCGGGAGAAAAGCCGGCAGCTCGGGGAGGCGGTGAGACGGCTGCAGGAGCTTGCAGACACTGCTGAAAACCTGCTGAATGAGAACACACTGCTCAGGGTCCTGCTGAGGGCGCTGAAGGACAGGACGGAGGCTCAAGAGCAGGTAGAGGTGGAGAGACAAGAGCCAGAACAGAAAAGAAGCCATATGGCCTCCTGACCACGAGTCTGTAGGGAATCCTGAGAGAGATGCAGAGAAGAGGAGGAGAGAGGACAGAGGGCCAGGAAACAAAGAAGGACTGAAATGGATGAGGAAAAAAAGATGCGATTCGACCTGAGACTGAATGACGAGGTCATGCATGACCCAAGGGGCAACATGACTTGATCATTTGTCATGGTAGAGGGAAAATGAGGATGACTGATGACTGATGATTACTGTCAGAAGAAAAACTCAGACTGCTGCTACAGAAGAAGGAAACACTTAAAACAAGATAGATAAGTGGCTGTGTTTGTTACAGACAGACTACTCCAAGGTGCTGTCATGACTGTGGGCTTATCCACTCTTAGGAACACACTAGTGTGGGAATTCAGTGCCAACTGTGCTTGCAAAAATGAAATTCCTGTTAAGGGTGAAGACGTAATCTGAGTTCAACGTACTACACAGACCCTGCAGCCCAGTTCTCTACCTTACCTGCATTGCTATTAATTCTCAAATGATAGCCAATCAATGGCCAGTCCAAACAAGTAAAAGGAATACTTCACACATCTATTTCCAAACAGGTGCGTGGGAGAGAGACAAGAAGAATTTGTAGGAAAGACTCCTGCACACTGTCTAACTTGCAAAAATAATGATTTTAATGCTGCAACGTTTCGGTGACTAGACCTTCATCAGGCAAAGAAAGGTCACAGTCTTTATCCCCAGGGTGATGAAGGTCTAGTCACCGAAACATTGCAGCATTAAACAGTGTGCTGGAGCCTTTTCTACAACTTTTGTTCAGCTCAAACAAGTAGAAGAAACAGGAAGTTCAAATCACCTGTAGCTCACTACAACAGCTCACATGCTAAATTCAGTATAACTCACTAATTCCATCAGTACAACAACCAAGTCGTGAAAACTCACCACTCTGCTGCCTCCAGTTTCTCCTTATATTAACATAAATAATGTTTGCATACTCTGATTAATTCCAGTCGCTCCTTCTTTGCTGTATTCCTGATCGATGTGAAGCTAATAACTCAACACTTCCTGATGTTTTCACACTAAAAGCCTACCTATCAAAGGACGGAGGCTGGAAGAAGTTTGAGTCATGCTAGCTTCACATCGTTCAGAGACGGGGGAGGCAAAGTAGAAAGCCTGATATGACTAGCTGTAATCTTGGGTGGTATCTGTTTTGTCATACCTTGCTGAATAATCACCAGGTTGTACAGTATATAATGGCACGTGTGTGTGGTGCTAAAATTCAACAGAAACAAAATGGGAAAAACCCTTAATTCACAGAGTTAGATGCGACTGGTCACAGTCCTGTAACATTATCCCCAGCCACCATGTCTGTCAGCTCAGCTGCCCGCTCCACCAGCACAGACTGACCTCTGGTGGTGCGTGATGTGCTCTACATGCTCATTACTGCCTCCCTATATGAGTTTAAGAGACAGATGTGGGTGCGTCTGTGTTTTTGACCGTACTGTTGGGATTTCCAAGTACCCTGGTATACCATAATACCTTGATAGTGCCCTAAGCCTACCTGGCTGTACTGATGGAATATGGAAATGTACATTATACTGAATTTCTCAGGACAAACATGGAGGAAGTTAACAGGCCCAGTTCTCTCCTCTAATGAGGTAAATATAAATGCTACTATTACGCACTCACCTGCTGCTTCAAGCCAGGGGATGATGATGATGATGATGATGATGATGTTGTTTCCCCAACATTGCTTTGTATCATCATAAACTGATGAGCAGTAGTTGGTGTGTGCATGACTGTAGGTTAGTGATGTAGAATTTGGCTGCAGGGAGAGAGGGCTACTAATGAAGCTGAGACTTATTTAATACTGAAGAAGTGGCAACTGCTCACTGATCTGTGTGAGAGCCTCAGAGCACTTGAAATAATTAGCAAAAAGTTTCTTTTTCTTTTTTCTTTTTTTTTTGAAGGGGATATTGTTCTTTTTGTTAAACTGATCTATTTTTACAGGAATTCTTGAGTCACTAAAATATTTCTATGTAACTATTCAGGTATTAAGAATGAGATGCTGCAATTGTTTACATGTGAGATATTGCACCTGTTTTTACTGATTAAAAATCTTTCATCTTATTGTCATCCTGTGGTTTAGTTTGGTTGATGTTGATTTTGGATGAAGGTCAACCATTTGGTTGGGGTAAATTAAAAATACAAAATCCCTGCTGCTGCTTTTCTTATTGAATAAACGGGTACTTGGGGTGATTTGACATTTTTGAAGAGTTATCCATTTTACTGACCCTATGCTGGAGATAGGGCCATGGAGTGGGTGATCAGCACATAGAAGTATAATAATATAACATAACATAGTTGTTTTTCTTTTTTGTTTGTTTGGGTTTTTTGCCATTCACTGCGAACACCCAACACCTTTTTTAAAGAGTGAAACTTTATATTTGTGGCCTCATTTAAATTATTTACATTTCAGGAAGCAGTGGGCTTGGTGCTGAAGAGAACTACCGTACCGCTGTGTTCAGTGAAGAGCTCCAAGCCTGATTTAATTTGGAGCAGCAGGAGTCATGTGCTGTTAATCTGAGCCTGAATAGAAGGTTATTTGTACGTAGTGAGTTTAGTATGCTGCAAGTCTCTCGGCCACACAGATGTTTTATATGTTTACCAGATGTTTACACAAAAACTACATACACCTCCACAGTCATTCAGTTAGTTATAACTGTCATCACATTTATGTAAATCTTGGTGTGTGACCTGAATATTAAAATACACAACATCACAGCATCTCTCCCACAGGCCGTGGTGCTCAAAGAGGCAGCTAAGAAGAGGCAAACTCTAAATGATAAACCATAAAACAATGTTAAAGGTTAAATTGTATTTCGGAGATAATCCAGGTGCACGGATCTGGGAAATAAGAAGGTTGTTGTAAAGTATTTTCCTCGCTCAGTGGGTTTGTAACAGGGTTGGGTCAGTGGTCCCATGACTTCTGGGGAAGTGAACAAGGTTGGCAGGGAAGGTGTATCCCACACTGAAAGACAATCCTCTCTGCTGTCAGACTTCCCTCTGCACATACTGTAAGTACTCCTCTTAATCTGAAAAACTTAGTGTACATTTTTAAAACTTATATTATCAGTGTTTATAGGATTTCAGTGGGTGTCTGTTAGTTGTCCTGTTGCGTTGTGAACTTGTTTGCACTCCCAAAGAATACTATATCCATCTCGATTCTAGTGACAAATGCATGTTTATAGAATTTGAATATGAGTGTCGATTTGTAAAAAATTTAGGGGGAAATCCTTCATGCACAACACATGCGATCAAGTTAAAGAACATTTCAAACAGCTGTAGCAATGAGCCAAGAGATTCTTCAATTTACACAGTCTCTCATACGAAGTCCGATATGCTTGGCGACATGTGCTCAGTCTAGTTTTCCCAAATTCTGTGAAATTGATCCAGTTCCAATCTGGAAGCAAAAGTCAACTCCTCCATCACATATATATCATGTGCTACATCCAGGATGAAATGATGAATTTTTTTTATCCAGAAGGTCAAAGTTCAACTTCACTCTGACATCATAATGTTCTTTTTTTGGCAGTTTTATTATCTCATCTTTATTTATTTAATTATTTGTTGTTGTCTTTTCTCCCTTGTTTTCTTTCCATTTTCATGAGCACGATATCTCTAAAATGCTTTGAGGAAATTTCATCAAATTTGGCACAAACGTTAGTTTGAACACAACAATGAACTGCTTTGAAGATAATGGTCAAAGGTCACTGTGACCCCAAAAAACACTCGTTTGGTCATAACTCAAAAATTCATACACTAATTATGACAAAGTTTCGCACAAATGTAGAACAGGATAAAATGATGAAGTGGTGACATTTTCTGTCCAAACGGTCAAAGGTCAACCTCACTGTGACATCATAATGTTCTCTTTTTTTTGGCAGTTTTATTATCTTATTTTAGTATTGTTTTTTGTGATCAATTTTTTATTGTAGAATGTACAATATATGTATTAATATATATATATATATATATATATATATATATATAGATAGATAGATAGATAGGTAGATCTATCTATCTATCTATCATATACATAGTTTTCCCCTTTTTACACCCTCCCCACATAGTAAGTGCAAACAGAAACAAATTCACTTGTACATTTGCAGTAGTAGAGCCCCTATATCCCTCCCTATTTTAGTATTTTTTGTTGTCTTTTTTCCCTTGTTTCCTTTTCTTTCTTTCCTGTTCTATCTGAAATGACTGATAGAAGAGGTGTAGACAGATAGGGATATGTGTGTAGGTAGATATGGATCTGTAAGTACACAGAAGGAAAAATAAGCAAGGATATGCCCATATAGATGTGAGGGATTGAAGAAAAGTATCTAGAAATCAGTGCCCTTTTCTATATGTATATATGTGGGTATATAATAATAATAATTTTAAAAAAATTATAGCGATCACATATTTTCCTGTACATAAACAAAATCCACCTTGTTAAAAATACAACCAAAATTGAATAAATATAATTAGTCCGTCTTATAGAGGTTTTGTTGCTCAAATGACATAATTTCTTTTATATTTTAATTATTATGTTGAGACAGACGCAGCCAGTAACCATCAGTTGAATAAGGAGACACATTTGTGATCACTATAATTTATTTAGAAATATCATTTAATTTAAATCTTTTTATTTCATGGGTTTGTCTCTAATATGCACATGTTGCAGCCTGTTTATGGACATCTTTGATTTGACCCATTTACAGGAACAATGGCGAATGGACAAGTGCCTGTTGGTGAGTTTATACTGTCTGTGATTCAAAGGAGGTCAGTTACAACACAACTCTTGTAGACCAGTGGGTTTATCCTTATCACATTAAGTCGCTCTAACTTCCTGTAACTTCACTGAAAACCTAATTCTATTCACCACTTTCTCCTCACTTTATTTTCCTTCTCCATCCTCATTGTATCTAGTGACAGTCGGCCCGCTGGGAGACAGTCCGGTTCAGGTTGCCTGTCCCAAGTGCAATCAGATGGTTCTCTCCAAGGTGGACTACTCCTCTGGTTTGCTCACCTATCTTTTCTGTGGAGGACTCTTCTTCTGTGGGTAAGAAAGGTTATAAAAACAATACACTTTATAATATTAATACAGAAGACAAGTCTGCAGCCATGCTAAAGGCCCAGTGAGGCTTTAAACCACCATAACAAACTGCTGTTCTTAGAGCCTTACTAGGGGACAAACATTGTGAGATTTGGCCTGAGGTGGTGCTGGATGTGCGGGTTACATAAAGAAATAGTTTGACATTTTGGGAAACACTTTCCTTTAACAAGAGTTAGAAGATGAGATACCACTACTGTGTTTGCAGCCATTACCTTAGCTTAGCATAAAGGCTGATAGCAAGGGGGAAAAGTGAGCTGGGTCCTGGGGAGCAAAATGCTGTTACCATTCCCTGGAAAATAACAAGTGCTTGCTGTCACAGTGAACAGTTAACCAGCAGAGGGAGAAAGAAATGTTTTGTTTTCAGCCTTAGAGATAGGGTGAGGAGCTCGGACATCTGCAGGGAGCTCTGAGTAGAGCTGCTGCACCTTCGTGTAGAAAGGGGTCAGTTGAGATGATTTGGGCATCTGATCAGGATGCCTCCTGGGCGCCTCCTGTTAGAGGTGTTTCGGGCACGTCCCACTGGTAGGAGGCTCCGTGGGCAGACCCAGAACACATTGGAGGGATTACATATCTCATCTGGCCTGGGAACACCTCGGGGTCCCCCAGGAGGAGTTGGAAAGCGTTGCTGGGGAAAGAGACGTCTGCGGTGCTTTGCTTGGCCTGCTGTCCCCGTGACTTGGCTCCAGATAAGCGGATGAAAATGGATGGATGGATGGATGAAGGATTCAACAATGAACTTTTTGGCCATAACTCAAGAATTCCTACACTAATTACGACAAAGTTTCACACAAATCTCTAACGGGATAAAATGAAGTGATGACATTTTCTATCCAGAGGGTCAAAGGTCACCTTCACTATAACATCATAGTGTTCTGAAAAAAACACGTTCTGGTCATTATTCAACCTAACTCAGAAAAAGAAGGCAAGACATTTGGTGGATAATGCTGTCATGTAAACATCAGCATGTTAATACAGACTTGTAGAATGCATTAAAACTTTACCCATCCTATGATAAAATAATGTTTATATCATATTTTGTTTGAGTCCTGACATTAGCTGCTGTCCTCTCCAGTTTCGTTTTAGGTTGCTGTCTCATCCCGTTCTGTGTGGACCGACTCAAAGATGCAAAGCACACCTGTCCCACCTGCAAGACTGAACTTGGCGTGTATAAACGCTTATAACTGACAGCTGCAACAATAAGTCCATTAACTGATAACTGATCAACTGAAGAAAATTATCTGGCAATTATTTTGATAATGAAACAATCAATTTAATCTTTTTTTTTGTGAAAAATTTGTTATTTTAATGTTTCTTAAATGTAAGAATTTGATGCTGTACCTTGATGGTAAAGTGAATTTGAAGATATCACCTCAGGCTCTGGGAACTTTTTTTCAGACATTTTATCAACAAAATTAATTGAGTAATTACAGGAACTAATTGGCAGATTAGTTGATGATGAGAATAATATTTTGTTGCAGCCCTAACTGACATAGTGTCTGTCCTAGGGTAAAACTTCCCAACACATCCTCCAGTACACCAGACAGCAGCTTGCTCCTGAATGAACCACTGTTGAATAAGAAAATGTAATTATACTGAATCTGACCGTAATAAAGGCTGCCACTATGTGTCTTGTTATTTGCTGGCTGAACAGTTTTATAGACTTAGACTGGAGAAACAGATGGCGGTCACTCAACAACCGAAACTTTGTAAATATATGTATATTCACAGTCACTTTGTAACTACATTTTTAGATGTGTTTACTACACAGATGAAATGACGTGACCCTCTGTAACAACTTTTTCCCTTAAATAACATGAACAAACTGTGACCAAGCAAGTGACGAGCTTCTGTGATTGCTAATCATGTACAATATGCATTTATTATTAATCTCATTCAGCTTCAGGCATGTAATTAATTTTCAGGGTAGGCCTGCCTAAAATAAGTGCTATCTCAAAGTAACACAGGATTACAGCTACACAAATACAGCAGAAACTGTCACCTTCATTTTTTTGTTAAACCTTTTTATCAACACACCACAGAGAAAAACAACACAAAATCGAGTCTAAAATAAAGTATGTATTAAGTATGTATGTATAATACACACTACAGAAGAATCAGTTTATAAGAATACATTATTTAAATCTGCTGTATTGTTATTGCACATTAAATATGTTCTTCATAGTAAGCAATGTAACGTAGCATGTAGCTACAGTATTTCCTTCTGTGATATATATTTATCAGTTACAATAATCAGCCACATGTTTCTTCATACAAGAGAAGTGACGAGGAGCGTGAGGAGAGCGAGGAAGGAGAGGCCAGCGTCTGCTCGGATGCCATTGTTACCTGAAACAGAGACATCAGTGAAGCACTAATAATAAATCCAAATACCAACATATATTCATCTAATGTTCAACTAAGATCAGCAATTAGTGTCACTGAAGCTCCTACATGAAAGTATTTTCCACTTTATTAGGAAAATTAGCCCTTAGTCTGTCAGCACCCCAACTGACCATTTGCTAAGCTCCACCTCCTCCTCCTGTGTCTATGCCTATCAAACAAATTTGTGTGTAAACTGTTTGCAGAAGAAGAAGAAGAAGAAGTAGCTCTGATCTTCTTGTAGGTACTAACAAAGTCTCCACCTGCTTCTGACTGCTCGTAGTGCTTGCGTAAATAAGATATTGCACATAAATGTTACTTGTCATTAGAAATTACAGTTTCATATGCTACTGTTATGATTACAATACGCAGATGCCTTTAAAACAAGTAAGTTAAACATGACAAAAGATTTGAAATGTAACATTTATTAAAATTTGTTGGCATTTAGCAGATTTAAGCTTCAGATTAGGGTTCTTAAAAATGTGAACGAGTTATGTAAATCGACTTTAATACAAAACTGGAAAACGCTGTTCTCTGAATAAATAAAATAACAAACCAACGCGCTCCTCCTCTGCCCTCGTAGCCCCAAACTGCATGTCATTTTTGTTTAATTTAAGCTGGTGAATCTGAATCTGGCAGAGAGTTGGAGCGAGACAGTGTGGTTTTACGCCTATGGGTGGGTTATTGCCGACATTAGATTGCCTGTATTTAGATGTTTAAATGGTGGTTTAATTTCACAACAGTGACAAACATGCTGAGGCTCAGGGCAAACTGACGGTAAGCAACGCGCTCGTCTGCAGCAAAGAGCTGTGACTGGGAAGAGCCTCCTGTAGCTGTTGTGTTTTTTGTGTGTACTTGTGCATTTTTTTCCCCCCATCTAGTTTTATATCGAGCTATTTTCGTTTAACTTTTTGGACAGTTTTGGAGAGTTAATGGCACCCAATACTTCTTTCCAAACCTTCACCTACAAGAACTTCAGTCTCAGCGTCGGACAAGTTTTTCTTTTTCTCTCTCCATCTTTATTTGTTGGCTCCATGTTTTCAGGTCGACGGGATACACCTATCCATTCATGGGTGGGGATGTATGCAAACTGCTGACCAGCAGGAGCGTGCTGTCAATTTACGATTGATTGGCATTCATGAACATGCACACGTGCCCATGATCAAATACCAGTATTCCGTGGTGTTCATTAATCCGGAGTAGGTTTTCAGTGCCATGGTATTTTATATGCAAATTTACTCACAGATTTACTAACATGTCATGAATGAGACCTGATATGTCCAGCTGAGTTAAGTGTTAAACATTTAGCTGACTTGATTAAAACGAAGTCCCAGGCAATAAGGAACCGTTCTTTGTTTATCAGGGGAAGGGGATAGCTGGAGTGTGACTTTGTTTACCCTCTCTGAAGCTACAAATTTTATTCCCTGAGCCTCCCCGAGTCACTGGGGGGGACACACAGAGTATTGGAGCCAATGCAAGAGGAAACAGCACAGTTTTATCTCCGAAACAAACAGCTACTTTCTTCAGCAAAACGCAAACCCTCCTTACAAATCACATCATCATCACACAAGCTGTATGTACACTTAGCAGACAGCTGATGGCAACATGACAGCCACCCGTCCTATCACACAAAACCAACAAAATGTAATAAGCTGGCACATCACGCACACTCCCACACCCACACAGCTGGCACTGGCAACATGTGCATGATGACAGTTTTCCCAGTTAAACCATACACAACAGTGGCAGCATCGGCTATCCAGATATAGCGAACTTCTCAGTACTCACCTGAAGTTGTGTTTGTTGTTGAGGGGTTGGGGGCAGCAGCACTGGCAGTGGTTGGAGAGCTGGTAGTAGTGGTCATGGAGTTGGCAGTGGTCGGAGAGGCAGTGGTGGTCATGGAGTTGGAGGTGGTTGGGGAGGCAGTGGTGGTCATGGAGTTGGCAGTGGTCGGAGAGGCAGTGGTGGTCACAGAGTTGGGGGTGGTTGCAGAGCCGGCAGTGGTGGTCACAGAGTTGGGGGTGGTTGCAGAGCCGGCAGTGGTGGTCACAGAGTTGGGGGTAGTTGCAGAGCCAGCGGTGGTGGTCACAGAGTTGGGGGTAGTTGCAGAGCCAGCAGTGGTGGTCACAGAGTTGGGGGTGGTTGCAGAGCCAGCAGTGGTGGTCACAGAGTTGGGGGTGGTTGCAGAGCCAGCAGTGGTGGGAGAATTGGTGGTCACAGAGGAGGCTGTTGAGCCAGCCCTGCCCCCTTTAATCCCCAGTCCCAGTCTGTCAAGGTCGCTCTGTAGCTTGCTGCTGGTCCAGGTCTGTATCACAGTTTGGTTTTCATAGGACTTTAAATCTGGCAGGTTGGTGCCAAGAAGATCTCGAACTTCATCAACAGTCAGGGTCTGCGGTGCACAGACCAGAGAAATGTTATATTAACATGCAAAAAACCACACACTTAGCATGCAGGCCAAGTGTAGCGACTGCTGTACTTAACAAGTAGCCTTCTTCAGTCTTCTGAGGCATTGCTGCCCACTACAATACAGTCACATACACACACACACACACACACACACACACACACACACACACACACACACACACACACACACACACCACTAACCAGTAAAACGCTCTCAATGAGACCAGTAAAGGTAGCCATGTCCATGCTGATATTGGAGGCTGCCAAATTTTGGACATACGCTAAGTCTGCGCCACCTGCAGGCCAGGAAAGAAATGAACAGCGTCAACACTTTTTGTTCACATGATGTTTTCCTGCATGCAGTATGGACGTGCGAGTGTGGGTCTGTTTGCCTACCAAGGTAAGGTTGTATGAGCTGGTAAGTGGAGACAGGAACAAGGGCAGTTGAGCGGGAGCGGGTGTTTGTGGGAAATGCTCGTTTGGCGATCTCGAACAGTGCTTTGTTTTTCTCCTCGGTGCAGTTAGACACCGTCAGGGCGTCAGCTTCTCTGCAGGAGACACAAACACAGCGAGTGAGAAATGAGAAGTGGGCAGGTCCAAAAAACCTTTGGTGGGCACAGTAGGTGCTGCATGCCAAAAAAACAATAGAACATACAAGTGCCCACACACTGGAACTCCCTTAGTGTTTTATTAAACTTTTAGTACCATTATTATGATTTAAGTACATTCATATGTGTCAGATTATCCCTACTATATGTCAAAACTGGAAGTTGAAGGTCTGATTGTGAGTGGTTTCCTATTGTTTTCTCTAAGAGACAAGAAAACTGCACACTCAACCCAGCAGGTGAAAAGTTTACTTGTTGAAAATCACAAGTTATTTTTGTCTGAAATTCAATAAGATGCACAGCGCATCAAAAACAGACATAGAACCAACCAAGAAAACAACCCCACCCACCAACACAGAAACAGAGAAAGTCAAACTTATCTTATCTTATCTTATCTGTGTGACATAAGCAGGAGAGTATTACATGTTTCATTACAATTTTTCAGCTTCCATATTTGCTTCAAAAGTTAAAAATGGTTGCCAGGCGGCAAAGAAGCATGCAATTGATCCTTTAATAAAACAACTGATTTTCTTCAATTGTAAATAATAAATAATGTCCTTAATCCAAAAAGAGAGTTTTTTTTTACCAACTAATACCAGTGTAACAATCATCCAAACACACACACAGTCCTGACTTCTTACTTGAGGCTTTCTGGGGAGATGGTATTCAAAACGTTGGTGTCCAGGGAGCACAGGTTGGTTCCTCCAATTGCATTGAGCTCAGCTTTGCCCAGTGTGTTTCCTTCGTTGCTCAGATACTTTGTGATGATGGCCGCAGCCTGGATGAGGAGAAAAAACATTCATTCATGAGAGCACACAAGCACACATGGGTACACACACACACAAACACACACACACAACACACACTATTTTGCTTGTTTGCTTACCAGGGTCGGGTCCCACTCTCCGTTAGACGAGTCCATCAACACAGAGAGTGTGTCGATCTGAGTGATAGTCCACGTGTTGATGTCATCAGTGTTGGCCACACGGGACACTGGGCCTAAAAGTTGAACCTGATCCTCTGGGATGACAGAGCTGGCAGCGTAAGCCTAAACGTGTGTGAGAGTCATAGTCAAGTCATTTTTTTAAGTTCTCTGTGGAGTTTTAACTTTAAATAGACAAAGAAAGTAAAGAGAAAAATTGAGCGTTTGCCCTGATATATTTCCTTCAAATGATTTTCTCCCAGATTTTTGTATTTAGATCTTTAAATATGAATTTGTCAGTTTTGTAATTATATTCATATCATTAAATGTAGTTCCTGAGCCTCTGAAATTTTGTAATTTGTATTGCGAGACAACATCTAGCTCAACAACAAGAAGGTCCTGTTGTGGCGAGGTTTGGGTTTAAAATCCTGACAAGTATTGAAACCTAAAGAGAAGAAAATATAAGTTGAGTGCTGTTCATCTCAGAATAGAAAACAGTGCTGCTGCTTGTTGAGAAGCTATTTAAACTCTGTAGGTGGTGGTGGTGTTGGCTACACAAATAACACCAAACACCAAGCTTTTCTTGTAAGCTTAAGTGTTGCTGTCTTTACTTCCAGATCCTGGGTCTTCAACAAGGCCCCTGGACGGTTCCTGGGCTGCCAAATAATTGTTTGATAACCTAATTTAAGTCTTAATTTAAGTTCTTTTTCCCCCTACAGCACTCAACATTAATGACTGGCTGTTACTCATTAATCCAGCCATGAAGCCAGGTAACATTAAATCACTGTGTGGCACTTATTAATGATGGCAAAGTGAATCAGTTGGCTCACAAATTATATTATTATTCAGAGTATACAGACGTTCCTGTGAGCCACAATTAGTTGTTTTATTACTTTTCAAAGGTTTCTGACACACCGTCCACCTCAGAAACCACCAGCTAGATTATTACTGCCGCATTCACTAGGAATTTTGAACTGCCAAAAAGCCTGTGCGTTATGGGTAAAGTTAATCCACACCTTCCAGCCAATCAGAATCCAGAGTTCTCAGAGGCCATGGTGTATAGTGCTCTAGGAATCACAGTTTTAATTTGGCCGACGCGGAAGTTAGCATCACACTGGTTCCCTCGTCAAAAAGCCTATGATGATTTTTCCATTGGATTTTAGATTATTGCAGAAAATAAGCTCTGTGGCGAACAAACGTTTATGATACTTACATGTTTTGTTCAGCAAGTTAACCTTCACAAACCATTTTCATGATTTTTACAGCCTAAATGTAATCGGCAGAAGTCAAAAGCTAACATTTGGCTATAAAACAACTACACTACGGTTGAATGACCTAACGTCACCACCATAACAAGACTGTAACGCGCAGTATGGCGTGATGACGCTCTGCAGTCTCATTTAGCCACTTGCTATCAATTCCTCTTTTTAAGACAGAGAAGCTTAAAAGTTCACAAGTGGGATATTTACTGATTTTATGTCATAGAACAAAACATAAAAGTCTCTTAAGTTTACGTTAACCACAAACATTACTTTAGGCATCTAACCAAAAACCCATTCAAAAAACCCACTGACTCTGAGACGAGGGCACTGTGAGTGGTAAACTCATTTCCACGTTTTGGGACTCATTCCTGGCACATTATATAATATGTATATAACAGCAAACTTAACTATTATTTATAACCAGTTTTAGCTATACACGTGACTTGGCTTAACTGGTGTCATCATTATTTTTGCATTTTTATCAGACTGTAATTGTGCTCTCTATCTGTAAAACAGTGTAGGAAAAATATGTTCTTTTTCCCTATTAATAAAATTAATAAAAATCACCAGCACAAACAATCCTGAACTTTTATTGTTGGGCTTAAAGGGGAACTATTCCCATTTCCCAAATCTAAAAACTAGAATGCAAAAAATCTGGAGCTGAAAGATGGTATAGATGACACTGACAGCAGCCAGGAGATTGTTCTACGTATTTGGGTACATTTTCTGTTTCAGAGCTGAGAACACAAGTTAAAGGATAACTTATTTTTCAACCTGGGCCCTATTTCCCCATGTGTATGTGTGCGTATGATTCATGGGTACAACTCATTTTAAAATTGGTTCAGTATTGAGGGAGCCAGCAGCTGCGGGGTAGATATGGGGGCAAATGCGTCCCGTATAAGTTTGCGCATTACAAGTGCTTTTTTTCGCCACTGACCGGTTCAGATCGCCAGTGCTATCTCTGTAAATAGCATACTAAGCGTTTCGAACATTGTTTATATAACATTACCTCCACTGTGTCTGTAGCTCTCTTCACTCGTGGGGCAGCCGTTTTCTTGAGGAAGAGGTGTTTCGGGATTGGATGTCTTCTCTTCTTCAGCTGGCAGTAGTCATCTTGGGAGAAGTGAGCACTGCAGACCCGATGGTCTGCAAGGTGCAGTGTCTGGACAGGAGTGTTAGCATCCATTTGTAGCACAACTAGCTACAACTTCAGCATCTCGCCGTCTGACAAAGGCAGCCTATGAAAGCTGTACGGGGCGTTGTGCGACATCCTGTTCTTGCAATTCGGATAAGCACAAACACGAACCATTGTTTTCAATCAATGCAGTAAAACTCTCAGCTGTACTCCGGGACAAGCAGGGCCACTCTGAACGGCACTCAGCATGGCTCCTCTGTTTTCTTCCGGCAACAAGCAAAGTTCTCGCAAGATGACGTCACACACAGCCGGGAGGAGGTGAAGGGTCAGGGAAACGCTTAGTATGCTATTTACAGAGATAGCACTGGTGATCTGAACTGGTCAGTGGCGAAAAAAAGCACTTTTAATGCGCAAACTTATACGGAACACATTTGCCCCCTGCAACCGCCTCCCTCAATACTGAACCAATTTTAAAATGCCCAGGTTATCCTTTAAAGCTTATTTGGGTGTAAAAAAGAAAACAAATATTCTGTTGGTCCAAGACATCAGCCGCCCATTGATTGTCTATGAAGCAGCTCCAGAATTTATACTTGATGACATCACAAGTTTGAGACTGGTTTCTGGCTTTGATAGAGGGTAGCTCATGTTCACAAATACTGATTTAACTTTCCTAGGCCATAGAAATAAAATACTGTAATTCTTATTTTAGGTGGTGTTCCCTTTTTAAATTAATTTACAAACCAATCACATCCTACTGTCACCCACCTCTCGCAACTTGCTGAGAACAATCTGGAGGTATTCTTCCTGGTCCACCTTTTGGGTGATGGCATCCAAGTTGTCTTTAACGGTTGAGGCGCTGAGGCAGCAGTTGAACTGGGTTATGTCATCATAGTCGAAAGGGAACGCTTCATCGCTGATGGTCACCTGGGTGATTACTCCTACATTGCACTCATTTTCTAAAACACAAGGAAACAAAACAGTTAAAAAAGTAAATTCATGAATAGAAAATAGCAAATAATGGAGAGAGACTCACCGATAGATCGCTTTGACTTCTTTTTAATGGACTTTCTTATTTGTCTCTTCAGATTGCTCTTCTTCTGTCTGCTCACTCTTTGGCTCTTCAGAACTCTGAGGAAATACCTCAAGAATCTCTCCTTTGTTCTCTGCTCGCAAAACACAAAACCAAACATCACCGACCTCAGTCCAGCAACAAACGGGTGACGTAATGCCACAGACAAAAGGAAATGCAGTCACCTTTTCTGCTACACACATTTATTCATGTGTTTGTTACTCACTTTTTTAAAGTTAACGTAGAAGCTTGAAGTCAAATACAGCGGTAACATCCCGAGGTCCTTCAGTGTATTTTCGTCCCATGTTGACGGAGCTCTGATTATTTAAAAATAAAGGGCATAGAAAGAGGGTATCAAACTGACATTCAGATTTATGTTTTAGTTTTTTGTAAAGACACAGAAGAAAATAGGGGATTGGTAAAAAAGCTGCTGGTAAAAAATAAATCTGCTCATAGAGACATAATAAAGAGGTTTAATGATGTTTTTAAAAAAACTGAAACTAGATATACTGCTGCTGTTGTCATACCCGTACTGTGTTGTCCCGCTCTGCAGCAGAGCATCAGCAGCTCCTGCTTGAGCACTGGTGAGATCCTGGCAGTTTATGAGTTTTTCCAGAATGGATGGGACAGAGTTCTCGATGTAGGACGAATCCAAAGTGCAGCACATGTTTCCCAGGACTGATATGTTATCCTCAGTCAAACTCGTGTTCGTTATGCCCTTAGAAAATAAAGAGATTAAGAATAGAAATTAGTTACAGATTGGAAAAAAAAAATTTAAATATATTTTTGGGGGCATTTTTGCCTTTAGTTGATAGGAAAGCTAAGCGTGAAGGTAGGAGAGAGAGAGGGAATGACATGCAACAAAAAGCCACAGGCTGGAGTTGAACCTGGGCCGCTACAGCAACAGGCTTGTACATGGGGCACCTGCTCTATCCACTAAGCCACCAACACCCCACAGATTAGAATATTAAAAGAACAGTTGTGCTGCAGAGTTTTGAGAAGTTGAGGGATAGATTTGGACTAGATAAACATGAACAATATCGCTACCTGCAAATAAAGGGCTATTATGAGAAGGAGATAAAAACTGACACTGATAATGAAGTTGTTGAGGTATTCCAGAGAGCTTATGAAGGTAAAAAATGCAGAGTAATCTCAGACCTATATAGAAGTTTGATGTCATGTAGAAAGTCTTCCTCTCTTTATATCAAAGAAAAATGGGAAAAGGAATTGAAAGAACACATAACTGAGGAGGAGTGGTTTAATATTTGTAAAACACAGTGCACATCCACTAGCTCCAGGATCTGGAGAGAATTCAACTGGAAGAATATGGTCAGATTTTTTATAACTCCAAAGATTAGGAGGAGAGTGGTGTCTATGCAGCAGTCATGCTGAAGAGCATGTGGTAACATGGATGCTGACCATACACACATATTCTGGTCCTGCCAAAAGTTAAAAGGATATTGGGACAAAATATGGAGGGGTTTACAAAAAATAATAGGATATGAGATACCAAAAACGTGTAAGATACTCTACTTGGGGAACTTAACGCGAGACATAATACAAAAAGAGGATGAGTACCTTGTTAAAGTGCTGCTATCAGCCAGCAAAAAAACTATTACGAGAATGTGGTACAAAGTAGACCCACTGACTCAGGAGCAGTGGATGTGCACTGTTGAAGAGATTTTTGTGATGGAGAAAATCACACATAAACTGAGACTACAAGAGGCACAATTTGAGGATAAATGTGAAAAATGGACTGATTATAGAAGACAAGAAGAGGACACCACCATTGCCACTGGACAATAAGGACATTGATATAAGGATGACTGTTTAACTATGTATGTATGAAGCGCCCTGACATCTAACTGTTGAAAGAAAAATTAATAAAAAAATAAGTAAAAAGAAAAAAAGAAAAAAAAAGAACAGTTGTGCAAAGCAGCTGAATTTAGATTTACATTAAGACTGATGACATCAGTTGTGCTTTTACACTGTAATGTGCACTCTGATATTTTATCTTTTTTTAACAATAGTTTAAAATGGTCAGGGTACAATCTAAATCAGGGGTTCAGTCTTAATCCAACATATCAATAGAATAATAATGTCTTAAAAAGTGCCTTTCTGAAGTGCCTTGGATCAGGCACCTCGTGTATGAAATCCTGGACTAATTCAGGAGTAATCAGATTGGAGCACAAAAAAACAAAAATAAAATCAGATATTTAAAAGTCAGTGAAATGATCCCAACAACATTTTCTTTGTATGTGAAAAAAACTGATTTTCTTTACCAAAATTATTAACTTGACTTCAGTGGTGCTCTTGTTGATGCTCTTTAGTCTTCACTGAAATTATACCTAAATGATCCATGTGTTTCCACTGACAGACAACATAAATCAAAAGTAAACTGGTCTCCTTTGAGGTTTAATTCAAACCTTTATTTAGTCCCAGAGTAACACTAAAGGTTCTGTATGTGACATTCAGAACAATAACACAGCAGCAAACCACTGTTTATTATGTAAAGATAAAGTGGAGCAATGGCATCCTGAGGAGAGAACTAAGCCATGCTCGATCTGTGCGTGTTGTAATCAGAGCGTCTCTGTGGTTTGTTGTGTGGTAAGCCGGTCCTGCCGGGTGTAGGTTTTGTTTCAAAATTGAAACAGAAAGGTTAAGGGGTTTAGGCGTCTTCCTCCAGGAAATGTTGAGCATCAAACACTTTATTTCCTACATCCTGGTGAATTTGAGCACCAAATTTGTGCCTTTTCTGTACAACCAAACGTTAACTCCAACAGAAAGTCATTAGTCCTCAAGATTTCATTGGTCACTTGGTTGCAGAAAAAAGGAAGAAAAGCGAGCGTGAACTTCTATTAGGAGCTGTGCCTTGTCAAAATAAATCAAATCCTATATGACTGGACCGTGTGGGAATTTAATTTGAAAGGACAGACACAGGAGGAGGCCACGCTCAGCAGTCAGACAGGAGTCACATTACAAACCAGTTACAGCTGACAGATAAATACAGAAAAGCTGATCATTTTAGTGCAGGGTCACTCAAGCTTTACATCTAGCCCACAGACGATAGGCCTACACAATTACAAACATCCCCCTTTAAATCTACGCCTAGCCACTGACTAGCTCACCTCATACATACGGCTGTTACCGCTGATATGGAGAGAGCATTGTCACTGGCTCAGTCACCTCCATGTTGCCAGACGTATGAAGACAACTCATAAGCTCTGAATTTCACATACAGTCCATTTGAACTTCCTTCAGGAAATTGGTTCAGTTTATACAACATCATTTGATTTCTGAGAGAGCCAGTTTAAATTTAGTTTACTTGGCTCTTTCAGCATAGAACATGGCAGCGCAAGATGTTTGTGCTGTTCGTTCTTCTGGGACTCACCAGGCAACTCCGTGCATTAGTAAACAGATCAACCCGTTTGTAGCTGAGGTCAGAGGAGAAAACAGAGAAGTCTGCTTCTGCCAGCTGTTGAAAATAGGACCTGCAGTTGGCCTGTGGCACCAGAGAGTAACTGTAAAGACACAGAGAGACAGTAACTAACACACACTGATCTGACGTTATTACAACAAAATCTGTTTCTATCTTTAGTCCAAACTCACTCATAGTACAGCAGCATATCGTGAGGATAGAGGTTGAAGTTGATGGCATCTGGGTCTCCTTTAATGTAGTTGAACATGCAGGTCAACTGTTGGTGAGAAGCTGTTATAAATTCTGTATATAGTATCTCCTTTGTACTGTAGTTTCACTAAGCCGTGGTTTTTAGGTGGAAAGATGTGGAGGTAAAGAACCAAATGTTGAGGCTACAACAGTGTAACATAGACATGTTGTTTTAACTGCGTTTCAATTATTCTATTAAGAAATGTAGTGATGAACTACACTCACACAAACACACACACACCCACACACACCCACACTCACCTGGGTCTCCACCAGTCTGACTTTGTTGCTGCCCGTTCTCCGACAGGCTTTAATCAGCCTCTTGATCTGCACTGTTTTAATAGACCTTACTCCAGTGCATGTGAACCCTTGTAGCACAGAGGATGACAAACTACACACACACACACACACACACACACACACACACACACACACACACACACACACACACACACACACACACAAAGTTTGTTATGTACAAACTGAAACCCAGTTGCAGAACAATTGCCGTATAAACTTTTGTTTTAGTGAAAGCTCCTTCAAAACCTACCTGTTTGGACTCCCAATTGTTGCGGTTGCAGATTCTACAGCTATTACCTCAAAGAACAACTCAACCTATGAAAGAAAGAGTGTGTAACGACATGCTGTACATCAAGTATGTTCAATGCAAAGGTGTGTGTTTTAGTGTTGCATGCTCCCCACCTGCTGCCGTTTCCATTTCTTCTTGTTAAGTTCGCTGATAACGCTGCCCTTATTTGAGAGGCCCAGCAGCAGAGCACGAGGGATCTGAGTGGCCATTTCATCTGGAACGTTCTGTATGATCACCTCACTGCTGTTGTCCACCGATATGATCTAGGTGAGCATGTGAGAGGCAGGTTAAATGTGTGTTTCACCTTTGACCCCACCCAACAGGGATGTCAAGTCCACTTCTACTCCCTGGAGCACAGTGAGAGGTTAAACCACTAGAGGTAAGCAGAAATGCAAATTTCAGGAGGTGTTAAGTTAGTGTTGAAATACTCCACCTTCACCCAAATTAATCCAACAAGTCATGACGTGACTTCTGTGTGTTGTCTAAAGTCGTAGCGTCAGTACTCAACTGAGGCTTGGAAAAGGCAAACCAAGCTAAAGGGTGAGTTTGGTATTTGTCAACGTGGACTCTATTTTCCTGTGTATTTGCATCTAAGTGACTAATGGGAAAAACAATTTTTGAAACTGGTCCAGTATTGAGTATATATATATATCGAACCACTCCGGGCATGTTTGCCTGTCAATTTACGTCCACTAAAAGTTCTTAAATTTGCCACTGACATGCATCTGACAACTTATGGAAATTCTGAAAGTGCAGAGATAGTCTTTTTTCAGCATTGGCAGTATAAAAACAAAATCAGGGAGTGCGGCAAAATGCTGCCTACCTACTTTTGTGCGCCATTTTTCAGAGCAATGGGGTGCGTGAGCAAGAAACAAAGCATGTAGCTCAGTGTGTGACATAAACAGTGACGTGGGAGGGAAGCCACGGCTGGTCAGTTCTTCGGCAGTTCTCTTGTAAGTAATGATGTTACGCGTATCGAGGTTTGTATCGTTTCAGACGAGTGACGTCATTGATGACGTCTGAAGCCTCGCTGCCCGGCTGTACCACGTGACTGGTTCGGGAAGCGGTTCGGATCTTGGTGCGAGGTTTGCACAGAAGTGACACAGAACACGAATATTACTCCTTTTGATATTTTTATATTATATGATACTACACCACCACAATACAATGTTTTAGCCAAATGATTGGTTTATACACACAGGATGCATTCACAAAACAGTAACAGTTTATTGTATATGTATTTGATACAGTATAGTCCTGATATACTCACTAGAAAATACACTATATTGATAAAAAGAAAGTTATATGGTCATATATTTTATTATATTTTATTCTTCTTCTTCTTCTTCTTCTCATTATTATTATCAATAGTCATTCCCAACAGCCATTACTGACACAAAACACTATGTATCACATATTACATGGTTAAGATCACAGGTGCCTGTTTTACACATTTTGACCAGCAGGTGGTTTCGTGTGCACATGAAGCCTCGAGAAATGAACCCTTTTCTGAACCAATTTGCTGGAAACCTTCAATGCTTCATGAGGCTTCATCTCACCATCACTACTTGTAAGTCGGCCCGTTCTTCACCGTCCCCGCCATCTGACGGTTAATGGCCTCTTTGTTTGCAAGGACAAGGAGGGCGCGCAATTCTTTGTCTCCCCAGTTGCTCATCTTTACAATGTCTGTCAGGTGTGCTTTTCCCTTTTGCTCCTAGCTGCTCGCTAATTCCTGCTATCAGCTGTTTCCTGTTTATCCACCGCCAGTGGCTCATGCGCGCAGCGTCATCAACAGCCCCTCCCGTTGCAGAAGGCCGGTGTTATGTGCTGCTTTAGCTAGCTGGTAAGTTGACGTTGGCAAGTTACCGTTCGTGTTTTCAAATTATTACAGGATTAACCCTGGTTACATCTGACAACAGTATAGTGGTAGTGACGAATACACGTTTGTACAACACTTTAGTGTTCGCTGCAGTAGGTGGCCGACACTTCATACGTTTAAATGTGTTTGTGGTCCTGCCCCTGTTCCCCACTGAACTTTTTGACCGTTATGAGTGTACCATCAGCGTATGCATAGTGCACTACTTTTTTTTTTTTAGATTATTTTTTTGGGTGTTTTGCCTTTAATGGACAGTGTGTGAAATGGGGGAGAGAGAGACAGTGGGAGGACGATATGCAGCAAAGGGTTGCAAGCCGAAGTCGAACTCACGACCGCTGCAGTGAGGCATCGCCTCTATACGTGGGGCGCCGGCACTATCCACTACACTACCGATGCCCCATCATAGTGCACTACATTTTGCCATACTACTCAGTGGAAACACACTCATGCACTCAAAATAGCAAATACAAGTTCAGAAGCATCAGATTTGAGACACAGCATCTGTTCCTTTCAACCGTTACAACAACTAACTTTGGTTTGGTTGGAAAACCCTTAATTCAACAGGTAAAATGTGAAAATATTGCCATTTGAGTACATGATGGGACATCTGAAGCCGTACTCACACTGCGTGCTTTAATAGCTACAGGTGGGGGCGTAAATAACATGCGCACCAGGTTTACATAAAAAACATGTATACATTCTAACAAATTCAACCCAAAGAGATAATAAACTAATTTATATTAAACTTAGTTTGAATATTAAAATATGCTCACATTTATTTATTTTTTTTTACATATAAGCAGTGGAAAAAACTTTTCTATTAATGTCTATGACACAGGGTCTAAGGATGTTGAATATTGTACAAATTTGAATACCTTCTGGGGCAAATTTCTAAATTTGGACCACATATAATAAAATCCTGTAACAAAAATGAAGCCGTCATACCTGAGTAACAAAAGTTTGCTGGACGATCTGTGGAGCAGTTGTTATGTGTTCCAGAAATGAAGCATCTTTGGATGCAGTAATCAGCTCAGAGCCACTGATGCTGGTAAACGTTTTCGCAGGTACACCCACAACAAGGGAGCCCAGCATGAACAAGGTTGCCGTGCTGTTGATCTGGAGGGAAGGAAAAGGATAGGAGACAGATGTGACAGCTTTATTCTGACTGGTGTGCTCACAGACACAACCTAAATCTACTCTGAAATCAATAAAATATACAACGACAGACAGACTGACAGAAAGCAGCTACCTCCAAACTCCCTGAAGACATCAGAGACTGGACAATGGCCTTGGCTTGACCTTCATTCCAGCCCATCACAGTGCTGAGAGTGGTGAGGGCATTAAGCAGGTCCTGAGGCTTTATTGTCTTGATCTGACCAGTAGACATGCCGGTGCTTTCATTACCAAGGGCAGAAATGGCCTCAGCATTAATGCTGTCACCAAGGTTACCCGCCAAAGCTGCAGAAACCTGCAGAAGAAAAACGTAAAAACTTGATCAGTTGCCGTCTGTTTGTGAAAAATGTACGCCTCACCAGGAAACTACACTGGCTAATGTATGTGTGTTTTTGCGTGTGTTTATTACCTGTGGGTCCAGATCTGTACAGAGAGTGGTCAGGTTGTGCAGAACTACCATACTTTCATCTTTTGTCAGCTGGCTGAAAGCTGGACCGGGAGCCTCACACCGCATCAACAGAGGAAGTCTGCAGAGAGAGAAGAATCGGTTTACACACAGATAGTATCACCATGTGCGTATATGCAGTGCCATCACTACGTACACCCACATCACACACTCTATGTAGGTATTAAGTGCTGGAGGCGGCACCAGAACAGCTAATGATCAAAAATCTTAATCACTGATAAACTATTTGAATTTAAGATGAAGCACAACTACAATAGGCACCATTAGAACACTACAGGCAATATCAATCCATCCATCCATCCTTGTTTTTGAAGCCAGGTCGCAGGGGCAGCATGCTGAGCAAAGTTCTCCAGACGTCCCTCTCCGCAGCAACAATTTCCAGCTCCTCCTGGAGGACCCTGAGGCGTTCCCTGGCCAGATGAGATATTTAATCCCTACAGCGTGTTCTGGTTCTGTCCCAGGGCCTCCAGGGATATCCTGATCAGATGCCCGAACCACCTCAACTGGACTCTTTCTACATGAAGGAGCAGTCCTCTCCGGATGTCTGAGCTCCTCACCCAATCTCTAAGGCTGAGCCCAGCCACCCTACAGAGCAAACTCATTACAGCAACTGGTATCCACGATCTTTCTTTCATTACTCAAAGCTCATGACCATAGGTGAGGGTCGGGACGTAGATGGACTGTTAAATCAAAAGCTTTGCCTTCTGGCTCAGCTCTCTCTTTACCACAACAGTCCGCTGCAGTGCCCGCATCACTGCAGATGCTGGCGCCAAACAACCTATCCATCTCATGCTCTATATTACCTTCACTCATGAACAAGACCTCGAGATACTTGCACTCCTTCACTTGGGGCAGTAACTCTCTCTCAGGGGACAAGCCACCACTTTCAAGCAGGGGACCATGGCCTTAGACTTGTGAGGACACTCATTCCTACCACTTCACACTCATGCATATTCAAGGGCACGGTGTGATGAAGCCAACCACATCATCTGCAAAAAGCAGAGATGCAATATGTCATGCAGCTCTCTCACTTTGTCTCCCTGTCTGGCCCACATTGACCAAAACTTCAATTCCCTCTCAGTATTCTGTAAATTGTCCACAATGAACCCGGCCGAAAGTCATATCACAACTGTGGAAAGCAAGCACGGCTGGTTCAGGTGGGCAGGTCAAAAAGTAACTCTTTAATAACTTACAATAACACTGCATGCAATAGCCAATGTTCCTCCTTCTCTCTCTCTGTCTCTCTCTCTCTGTCTCTCTCTCTCTGTCTCTCTCTCTCTCTGTCACACACACACACACACACACACACACACACACACACACACACACACCTCAGAAAGCACTCAGGCCTGGTCTCTGTGTAGTAAGTATTGTTATATGAGGGGGATGCCGAAGTGAAACTAAACAATTCATATTTACTTTATAATAGTACAACTGCTACTCCTGCAAATAATACTAATTCAAGAGCCTACATTAATGGCAAAACAAGCCAAATATTGTCTTAAAATCAGCACAGGCATCGACTAAATTGGCGATTAGTACAACCCTATTAGCATGTGAGACTGTAGAGACCGGTGTGTCCCCTCCACTTGATGCTGTAACGTAATATACAGTATACAGTATACAAACTATTATTGTAGAGTTCTGACTAGCAGTGGCACTAGTAGTATATATTAAATGAGTCAAGGGTTTGTGGCTGTTTCAACTCACAGTAAGGGGTTGAAGTTGCTGTCCTGTTGATAAACGAGCACGGTGTAGTACTCAGTGAGGTTGAGAGGTAAAGCAGAGTGGTTGAAGAGGGCAATGTTCAGAGGGTTCACTGTGAACACCTGGATATCCTGTAGAAGAGGACAGAGAGGCGATATAAACACTAAAAAGGCCGTCTGTACGTCATAAATCCATCTATCTTTAACTTCATTTTGATTCCAGTGAACACAACCTGAGCTGCAGTTTAAAACAACATAAATTTGGTTCAGTACCTGCTCAGGTCCAAACATGAGAAGATCGTCCAGAGTGAGGAAAGGCATGAACGGGCCGATGTACTCAGCAAACCAGGCTGTGGAGTTTAGTTCTGGATCACTGGAGTTGTAACACCTTGCGTCCGTCGCTACAATGACAAATTACAAATATTTACATGGAGGATTTCACTGAGAGATAAAGAAAAATACAAACATTTTTGAGATATAATGAGACTGACTCTTTTCAGTGTGGACCATTTTGTTCTCCTGACAACTGTGAATTACTTAAGGGTCCTGTCATGTGTGGGATTTAGGGGGGTATATTGGCAGAAATAGGATAGGTCCTCGTCTACAGATATTGCCATGTTGCACTGCAATGTTTCTACAGTAGTCCAGAACGGACAAATCAAACACTGGCTCTAGATAGGGCCATGTACTTTTTTGTGTCAGCTACCGTAGGTATGTACCCCTCTGTGACAAGAGCATTGGAAAAACACCTGTTTAATCTGAAACTGTTTTAGTCAGTGGTTTTATCAGTTTTAATCAACGGGCCATTTGTTTTGAAGAGACAGAGACCTCTGCGGATAATTCGGCTGCCCTTGAAAACTTCCTAAACATCAGAAAAAGTAGGTGACCCCACATTACCCGGTGCTAGGCTAGCTGCCTGTCTACAAAACGTGCTTCTTACAGTCTGGTTCCTGGTCACTACTGAAGGTTATGATATTGTAACCCTAGTACTATTAGCATAGGCATAGCCCTGTATGGGACTCTAAGGGCAATGGTCTCCTCCATTCACAAGCACGTATTAGCCCACTGAAATCGACATAAAATTTGTCTACCCAAATATGTGCGGAGCCCAAAGTATATTTATATATATATATATATATGTATATATATGTATATAAGAGCTTTATGACTGTCTTAGCATCCTACACCCTCCAGCGAGCAGCATAGTAGCAACAGTGTTCCTAGGTAGAGGGCTCCGCCTGTGCTAATAGAACTAGGGTTACAATACTGTAACCGTTGTTCTATCTTGTTCTATCTGCCCTCTGAACTTTATGGGTACAGTGGGTGGAGCACTGTGAAATAATGCCCTGCCGCGACATAACATCGACCCAGCTACACTGATCCTGGCTAGCTAAAGGTTAGTTGCCAGAGCCCACCTACATCTTTTTAACTTAGGCTGCCACAGCAGAGAAGTAGGGGGCCCCCCGCCAAATACATAAGTATGCGACCGAACTGGGTGGAGCCATGGCCTAACTTCGCAGGGGTTAAAAGCTGGTCAGTGGGCAAATCGCAAATAGCTTAGGTGTGTAAAGGACGCTGAGTCCGGCATACAGCTCCTGGCGATGTTATGTTGAGACAAGGTGTACATTCATCAGGCTCCAGCCACTGTACCTATAGAGTGCAGTGACGGGCGGAGCCTGTGTGACAGATTAAAGGCTATGATACTGTAACCCTAGTGCAATTAGCATAGGCAGAGCCCTCGCCACTCACTGAAGGGGGGGTAAGATACTGCGTATATATACTGTGGGCTCTTTGGGTAGGCATTTCTTGATTAGCCAGCTACGTTTATGCGTTAAGCTACGTAATTTCAGTGGGCGAATGTGTGCTAGTGACTGGAAGAGAGTATTACCCATTATCAATGACGAGCTTTGTGTTATACTGTGGACTGACCTGAGGTGAGGTAGGCTCTGATGGTGTCGAACACATCTCGTCTCATGAAGTCTGCGACAGTGTAGTTGTATTCACCAAGAACTGAAACGCTAAAACCAAAACACGTGATTCAAAAACATCCTAAAATGACATGACACATAAACACTTTCACAAAAGGAGAATTACGTGTTGTGAAAACCACACATACAGCTTTTGGAATGCGAGGCAAGTGGCGTTGTGTGTGTGGCTGGTGCTGATCAGACTCTTTGTGAGGAAATCCAAGTAGTTGGGGAGGCGTCGGTCAAACCAGGCATCAACCTCTGAACTCTCGGTGCTGCTGAGCGCCATAGGCCAGACGCAAGGCAGTGTGGGCCGCCGCACCACCACCGGTAAAGACTCCTGTAGTGTTTGCACACAGTAACATTGTTACTCAAGGAAATACAAACCCATATTCCTGTATGTGTTTACATTTGTGTGTGTGTATGTGGTACATACGGATTCTAGGAACATCGGTGTCTCCACGTAGTTGTTGTAGATTACACACAGCTCTGCATCGTTATCGACAACATCAGGGCGGCTGAGAAAATCTCCAAGAGCTGATGGAGGGATGGAGTTCACCAGCTAGAGGAGCAGCAGACATTAAATAAATCCTCCTCACAGTGTTCAACCCAGGCACTTAAACTAACCTTCTTTTAACCCTCTCTGTTATTTTTGGACACGCACCTGATGCATCCTGTCATGAGGCATGAGGGACAGGAAGGTGGTCAGGTTGGGGAACTGGAATCCCATGAATGAGCGCTCCAGGAAACTGTAGAAACTGTGGTTGCCGTAGCAGTGGAGAGGTATAGGTCCTAGGATGAGGGAGAGTGGGAGAGGTTATGGACTTGTATATTTTGTAAACCATGCACATGTGTTTGCTGTAAACTACCATCAAAAGTGTTGAAAAAGGAAGGGTTTATTCAACATTTCATGCACAAAAATATATATATTAAAGGTGAAGCTGAGCCTTATCTCTCGCTCCAATTTCGCTCCGTTTGGGAATGCCACACCCAGAATGCATCTTTGCACCTGCGCCCACCCACATTATTTTCTTTCAAAACTATGGAGTTTACTGTGTGCTTCACAAAAGAAACTGAGAAGAGAAGTAGCGGTACGGTACCTTGGAGAACGGTCCCTAACTGCGGGGAGAGGCGAGAGGGCTTCCACGGAGGTCGGCCGCTTAACCCGGTCCGTCTCCTCCACACTTTGACTTATTTCCACCCTGCCGACAGCGGTACCGTGGAGAACGGTCCCTAACTGCGGGGAGAAGGCTTCCCCGGGGAATCTACCAAGCTCATGTTTTATTTGTGAATAGAAGATTACAGGTTAGGGTAGTACGACACAGTTTTTTTGAGCGGAGAGGTGAGTGAGTGGAGCGGGATAAATTTTATGATGGAGTGGAACGGAGCGGAGCGAAGAATGCGCAGAACCAAGCGGAGCGAACGAGCGCGCAAAGTGACAGGTCTGCGAGAGAGTAGCGGAAATTTTCACCTGCTCCGCTCCATTCACATGCTTTGGCCTGAGAACACATGTGCATATGAGCTCAGTTTGAGCAGACATAAAACGCACGGCTGTGCATGAGACTGTTGCGTTTTATATTGTAACGTTATAGTGAAAAAGCAAGTGTTCAGGAAGTACTGAGCATACAACTAAATAAATGAGATTTGGATTGTACTGCACGAGTTCTATGAGTGTTTCTCAACAGATGTTTCGATGTAGTTTTGCTGTTGTTTAAAGTGGCCCCTGGTTACTTCAATTCATGAAGAATTTTCAACTTTTTTGGATTCTCCATTCACCATTGAGAAATGCAAGAAAAACAAATGTTTCTTCTTAAAATTAAAGGTAACACGTAGTCAGTAATGGATATACAAATGATAATTTTGTGGCTGAAGTAGTATTGCTAATCTTAGGAGGAAAAGTGTATGAAGTTGAATTTAAAATATATTTTACAATTCTACACCACTTTCATGACTCATATTTTTGACATGAGTTTGAATATATAGGCATTTGAACCACAGGCAGGAACTGACAGCGTGCTCATGTGCATGCATTAGATACAAACAAAACAGGAACCCACTCATGAAAAAATAGCGCTGCTGGTGGTCAAAAACTAAATAGAGTATGTTTGAACATCAGATTCTCTGATAAATTAGTAACTTTAATGCAATGGAATAAGTATCCTGATGATTTATTTCAAGTGTCATCATTTTGTAATAGGTTACCACCCAAAACTGTTAACAGTATACTTTCAGTGTGCTTTCCTTACCTCTGAGAGATTGAACGATGTGGTTGTGGATTTCTGTCTGTGTATCTTCGGCCAGAGAGGAGATTGTTGAATTCAGGTCTCCGACTCTGAAATAAGAGAAATAAAATAGAATAAAAATGAATACAATCCATTTTGGTGAAATCACATAGTGGGGACTGTAATGATGTGGTTCAATGAATTACATTTTTTAAAATCAAAAGGATCTGATTTAAAAATAAAGATTTCCAGTAAAATGTACTCATAAGGTTGATCCTCATAAACTTACGCCTGTTGCTCAATACTGCAGTTTCTTCCCACCAGTATTGCGAAGAAAGGTGCAACATGCTGCGGTGACAGGTTGACCAGCAGGGGGCGCAGTCGGTTCCGAAGCCATAGCGACACAACTGAATCTCCCACTGAGTGATCTGAGAGGTTTGCACGGTCAAACACAACTTGCAACATGGCTGATCTCACTGGAGAGGGGAACATGCTTTCATGATTCTGCAGGAAAATATGAACAAAAAAATAAGACGGAGAGTTTTAAACAACAATTTTTCCCCTAAAACAAACAACAAAGAGCGGCTTTTAGAAATATCATTTAGAAAGGTGTTGCCAGTTTAATTGCACCGTCTTCATTTTTGTGAGAAATGTAGTAAAACCAAATGTACATTTTTTTTTAATGGAGCTTCTCTCATGTCAGTTCATGTTAAATCATCCATGAGTTATGATCTACCAAAGACAAGCAGATAAACTGTATTTGATTCATACTGACTAAAACATTTTGTCCTGTTACCAATAAAGGACAAAATACTGACATGAAAACTGGTGTTTGACGCAGACTCACCATAATAGCAGGTGAGAAGTCATCAAAGAAGGCAGGGAGGTATTTGTCGGGGATGTGTCTCATCACCATGCGAACCTGGGCAGCAGAGGTGAGCTGGCCAGGTGTGGAGGACACCTCTGCCAGCTGTCTGACTGTAAGCTGTGGCAAAGCTTCCATCTGCATGTGCACAAAGACAAATATGTGTGCAACGACATACGTGGTTAAAACGCATTAAAAAATAAAAAATAAACAAACAATGACAAGAAGACACAATGCAACAGGAAGTACCGCTGAAAAGTTGGAGTAGAGCATCTGAAGATCCTGGAAGGACACAAGGACAGAGAAACCTCCCAAGTTCCTCTGCAGCCATTCTCCACTGTTGTTAACGTTTGAGCTGCAGCTGGAGTCTGAATCACAGAGAACACACGTTAAATTCAGCTTTACTGTATGCTTCATGTTTGCATCATGTACAACAAACTCTGACAACTGTGGTATATTTCTAATATGGTGGACTGAAGAATGATGACTCTCTTGGTATCTTGGTATCTTAAGTAGAGACAGTAAGTACAGGGAGAGAGGAAGGAGTGCCCCAGTCGGAATCAAATGGGATTATATGGTATGCATCTTAGATTGCCAGGCCTCAGGGGATGCCTGTATTAGAACAATCATATTTGCTAAGACTGTTACTTTATCCACATTTCTTATCTAACAATACTGTTTTTCGGGTGTATAACATAATATTAGTGGTGTTACAGCCTTGCAAGTCACTGTAAACTTTTATACCTTCACTGTAGCACAAAACATTTATGGAACCTTTGTTAACTTTCTTTGTAAAGTGTAATGAGACAATTTGTGATTTTTTATTCTAAATAAACATAATTACTTACAGACTTTGACCCTCCATCTTTACAGAAAAGTGAGAACCTACCTGTGGTGTTACTCCTGGTCAGGAAAACCATGATGAAGTGGGTGTAGACAGAAATCTGCCTTCTGTGTGTCATGTGCGGCTGGAGATGGCTCAAAATCTGCACCCTGAGTTCAGAAAATAAATGCGGGGTCATGTGGTCAATGCAGAAAGTGACGATATAAGAGAGAGAATCAGATCTGCACTGAAATGAAGGCAGTCTAGTTGGAGGTTACGGTAAATGTGAGAAGGACTTTCTGCTGCTCACATGTGCTGGTAGGTGTTGCAGTTCAATCTCTTTGTGCTGAGACATGAGAGGAACTCGGGCGTAACAGCTGGCAGGAATGGGCGAAGCCGGTGTTTGAACCACAGCCGGATGACAGCGGGATTGTTGAGGCTGGCTATGCTAAATGTGTCCAGACGGATTTCTTGTATAGATTCCAAAATCATTGACACTGCCGGATTTCTGGGGTCAAGAGTCTACAAGAAACAAAAAATATCAAGTGTCTAGTTCTGATCAGCAAAATGAAAATGTGAGGAGTGTTGCCAATTTGTACCATGTTGGCTAGAAGATCCAGAGCTTCGTCCAGAACATGGGAGGCTTTGGAGAGGAGTAGATTCCAGACGGGTCTTGAGCTGCTGGAGTTAGAGGAGCGATTGCATGCCAGTATCGCCGCCAGATCTTCTGCTGTCAGTGCCGTCAACTGTGTGATGAAAGAGCAGAATGAAAACAGGTGAATACTGGGGGAAGTTCAAAAAACATACTGAGGATCACACTGAAACAAACAAAACATCCTGTAGTTAAGTAAAAGCAGAAATACCATATTCTGAAAACACTCATTACAAGTAGAAGTCGCGAGTACACATTTCACTTACGTAAAAGTACACAAGTAGTATCAACAAAACAGGCAGATGTTTATATGTGATTTGTGATATTGGGCTCTATAAATAAAATTTAACTGAAGTAAAAATGTACTGAAAGGAATACTATGCAGGATTGTCCTTTATTGTTTCTAAACACGCTCACTGACTAAAGTTTAACTAAAAGCCAACCCCAGGTTCACTCTCATTTAGTTTCACCTTGCTATTTTTTATAAAGCCCTGACCTCACCTGAGTGCAGTGGGGGCATTCACCCATAAAAATACCTAACATAGAAAATAAGAAAGCAGAGGGCAGAGTCTCTGCAGATAAATACAGTGCCAAAAGCTTAAAGTGGGTCATGATTGATGATTGATACTTCTGTTCTTCTAGAAAATCCTGCATGGTATATCTTTAAAGTATCTTCAGTAAAAGTACTCACTGTGCGGAATATGATTTTATAAAGTGTCATATCATAAAATATTATAATTGTTTTAATCATTAACAAATTCAAGTAGGAGCATTTTAATGTTGTAGTTCATTAATTTGAAGCCAATTGTAGATATGCTGTATACTACTGGATAGATTATTAGTATAGTACTGCATAATATCATATACGCATATCATGTTTTCTTTTGTGAAAAGTAACTAGTAATGTGTCAAATAAATGTCGTGGGCTAAAAAGTAAAATTTTCCTCCTGGAATGTAGTGGAGAAGTATAAAGTTGCATATAAGGAAAACACTTCTTACTGAAGCACAAGCAAATTCCTCAACAGCAAAGTCACAGAAACTTCCGTTCAGCTGTCCGTTGTGGAGGCGGAGCTGCAGCATTGTGCTGTGGTTTCAAAATAAAAAATGATCAAACATTAATTGACTGTATATTAACACAAAATGTTTACACAAGCTCAAAGCAAGACATATGTATATATTTAGAAAAAGAGGTAGTGTTTTATGAATCCAACCTGTTCACTCCAACACAAATGTCTGTTTCTGAAAAAAATAGCAATACATATATTAATGGTGATTATTAACATTTAAATATCTAATTTATGATCTTTAAAAGCTGTGAGACATCTTACCATTTGTCATGGTAACATTGCACTTGGGAGAGAAAAGATTAAGATGGTTATAAGTCTTCTATCTCAAGAAAATAATGAAACTAACAAGAAATCAAATTCAGTTACCTCTCCGCTGTATATGATGCAACCTAAAACAAAATTAAATGCATATGAGTTCATGGTATAGCTTAGAAATGATTAAAATGCTCATTTCAACAATAAGTTTACATCCTGACAACATTATAACAACAACATGTTCAGGTAAGATAAAAATAACTTGGATACAATAGCTGCTTTAATGAATTGCCCTCCTTTACTTATCACTCAGTCACTGCTACAATACCATACTCTCCACTTAAGTCTTGCTCCTCACTATACGTGAGGAATCCACAAGAATCAGCTGTTAACTTAGTTTAATTCTCAGCAGACATGTTTTTCCACTGGTGTTTTTATTAATAAACTGTTTTTTTGCAGAAATCTGAGGCACTCAAGAGGGTAATTATTTAAAAAGGCTTAAATATCTCATGGTTGTTAAGTACAAATAGCAGTTAAAAATATGACTAGATGTTTCAGCTAATAAGGCTCTCATCAGGCTTTAAGGGCACTGATGAAGACTTTAATGGCTATAATGTATAGACATATTTTTAACTGTTACTATATATAGCCACAAGATATTAAAGGGTATTTAAAAGCACAGTGTGTAGGACTAAGGGGAATATATTGGCAGAAGTGGAATATAATATGATATTAAGTTTTCTTTAGCGTATAATCACCTCAAAATAAAAATCATGTTTTCATTACCTTAAAATGAGCCGTTTAGATACGGCCATTTGCACATTGGCCACCATCAGCCCCTCTATCACCAGAGTAACGTGTAACGTGAAACTGCCTTATTCAGTGTTTTTACCAGTTTAAATCACCAGGTCCAATGTTTTGAAGAGGAAGAGACCTCTGCGAATAATGTGGCTCATCTAAAGTTATTAGAGAACATAAGCGAGCACATATCAGCAGGTACTGGACAAGTTGCCTGTTTGCGATGTGCAGAGCAGGGTAAGAGAAACACTGATTTGTAACGTGAAACTGCTTTATTAAATGTTATAATCACATTGTCGTTTTGAAAGGGAAGAGACCCCTGTTGATAATTCATCTCCCAATTTAAGTTCCGGTATTTTCCAGCTAGTTGTAATCTGCAATCCTCACTGCTGGCTGCCACAAAATCCCCCTAAATCTTACACACTGCTCCTTTAAATCATTACCCTCTTGAGTGCCTAAGATTTCCATAAAAATTCTACCCAAAGAATTTTATTTCATATTCGAGTGATGATCCCAAAGTTTCCGAAGACACCAAATATATTGAGGGGAATTTTTGAGAAATGTTTCTAAAATGATGCAAAAGATGGCCAGAATATGTCCATTTGATTAAATGGTGCAGCCACAAAATCAAATCTCAATGATGGTTTCCAATTTAAAGCTACTCAAGGTAAAAGTCTTATATTATTGTTATATTCTAGATGTTAACAATATTCTATGGTATGTGCTTCTCACCTGGTGGTATGTATTTGGATAACTCCATCTTAGTGTATGCAATGATTGATGCTGTTTGAAGAGAAACTGTAGGCATGATCAAATCCATTCTGGTAAACCTAGAACAGCAGCATGCGGGATTAACATAATTATTTTATGTTTCATAGAATATTTATGAAAAAAACCCAAAACATAAATATATATATATAAATGAACTCACAGTGTTTTGTATGATGAGCAGGAAAGGTTTCCCTTCAGATACAACATACAACAAACAAAGATTATTACCTTCAACAAGCAGTGCAAAGTGTCAATCTGAATAAAGAGAACTCATCTTTGTACCTGGTTATGGATTGCCCCGAGGGCAAGTAGGAAGTGCTGAAGGTTCATCTCATCAGGAGAGTTAGTCAGGCGATCAAAGATCATATCTATTATGACGTCTTTCTCTGGAGAGTTAGGATAATTCAATACGAGCAGCTCTGCAGTCTGCCCTGGAGTCAGCAGTTGTAGGACCTCTAGCTGCAAGGTAGGAAGGGAACAAAAAATGTTTACCTCTGCTGAGAAAAACTAACATAATTGATGTCAGCAGTAATTGAATCTTACAGGGTTAAAGTCAGGGTTGAGCTGAAGCACTTCTTGGAGGGACAGAAACTGTGAAAACGGACCCAGATTCTCCATCAGCCACTCTGTGCTGTTGTTGGAGAAAGACACACAGCCTGGACCTGGACCGAGTCAGGAGCATAAAGAGATATCAGTAAATGCTAACCAATTTTTTAAATTAATGTTTCAAAGATATTCACATTGTGCAGAGTACCTGAGTGCGGCTGCGACAGGAAACGGAGGACGAAATTTCTGAGGACCTGATGCTTTTCAAGATAGTTGGCCTCATAATCAAAGAGGGGGAAAAATTCACGCAGTCTGGTAATAAAATCAAGGGCAGAATTAGAAATATTCTATTAATTAATTGGTGTTAAAATTGTGAGGCTGTAACTCTCATCAGACAATAAAATTGTGGTGGATGAAAAACAGAAACACTACTCTGTTCCTTATCGTCAATGAGGCAAAAATAAATACACTTTGCTCTGACAGTGACATCAGAGGAGAAGCCATAACCTAACACATAGGCTCTATGATGACTATTTACATCTTAAGCCAAAAGCAGCAAACCATATAAAAACATGAAGTGTGAAACACGTAACAGTAATATGACTGTCGTAATGAAAGAGGATCAATAATGCAAGTTCAAATCACTTACATTTGCTGGTATGCATGACAGCTGAGGTTCCTGCTGCTCAGACAGCGCAGAAAAACTGGTGATGCAGACGGAAGGAGACCACTCAGACGGCCGGAGAACCACTTCTTGATGACACTGCTGTTCATCAACTGCTCCTCAGTCCATACTGACACTCTGATCTCTCCAATCACATCCAAAACCACAGACCCAGATGGAATAACAAAGGACTGTGGGAAAGATCAATTGATCATATCATTATAGATGATCACTGTATACCCATGTTTCCTTAATAATACAAGATCAATATTTTCTGATGTGAAATGAAGAGTACCTCAGGGCTCTGTTCTTGGTCCTCTGCTTTTCTAACTTCATGTTTATATTTTACCAAATTACACAAGTCACTGGATTAATATTTAATTTCTATGCTGATGACATTCAGCTGTATGCGCCTGTAAAGGCAGATGATCATCCCCAAATCATTAGAGGCCTTCTTGTTCTCTGTGAAAGACTGGATGCCAAGTGATTTCTTGCTCCTAAATTTAGTTAAACTAAGATGCAGTGTAGGCAGCAGTGTTAGGAATACATTCCATTAATTACCCTCACTTAATATTCTTTAAACTGCTTTGCGCTTTCTGGACTGGTACATTAGTTATTGCCATTGACAATCTTGGAAAGAAGTTAAGGATATTCATTAGAGAGTTGAAAAGGGTCACTGACCGTGTTTGCTAAAATGTCCAGAGCTGGGTCTAAGACAAAGGATAGCTTTGTCAGGAGCATCTTCCACAACCTTTTGGAGTACCCACTGCCTCCAGGCAGATGGCACTGCAGAAGAGACACCAGCTGATTGGCTGTGAAGTTCTCCGGCTGTATGTGTGAGACAGAAAGTAGTCATATAGTAATTTAGCTTGTGTGTCACCTAAGGGCTGCAATCAGAAATAAACCCTTGTGTTTCTTATGTGACGTTGACTCATTTAAATTAGTCACCTGTGCACATGCATATGTCTCCAAGGGAAAGCTGCAGGGAACTTCCATTGATGAGTTCAAGATGGAGTGCAGGTCAGAGCTGTGAATACATGTAAAAAGGCAAATATATGTCAGCAGAGAGACTAATGAAACAGTTATTTGTCATTTTGGATACAAATCAGAACAAATGGGTCACCTGTTAACTCCTCTGCAGATGCTGGTAGCTGTCAAACAGAAGAGGACAAAAATCTCAAATGATTTTAGCCCTAAAAGCACTTAAAATGAGACTTTACAATGTCAAAGAGCTCTTACCATTGTACTGGGTTACTGGGCACTGTGAATGACAGATAAAATAAACCATCAAAAAAATCAAACACAGGTAACAAAATACAGTTGAAATAGATTAATTTGCAATACAATCTTACCGTTAAGTTTTTCGGCACACACTCTGTCCGAATTAAAATATAAAAATAGACAGTCAGTTATTGTGTGCACCAGATGACACTTGTAAAATATAAAATACAATCTAAAAATTAAAAACAAGGCCTTATCTTGGCAACTGGGCAGAAGGTATACGGGAGGTATTTGTGACTTTGTGTTTATGGTCATCCTGTATGTGTAGGAAAGAGACTGACCTTCTGGTGTAAAGTATGTCAGTTCATTAAAAATATGCCAGATGACTGGTTCCAGGTCTAATGGCAGATTTGGTAGGGCTCTGTAGAATCTTTCAGAACTGACACACAAATGAAAAAAATATATATATAAACCAAACAATTTCTCTCAGGATACGTTCATATATTATGCTATCTTATCTATGGAAGCATAAAGCAGTCAATTCTGTTTTTCAAAATTAGCAAGAATATAATCTCATAATTATTAGATAAGGTTTTGTTTTTTAGATATCTTTTTTTGAAATTTTTTGTGCTCCACTGAGACTGTGATAGACAAAGATTTAAAAGGGGAAAGAGAGCGAAGGGCCAAAGCCAGTCTTAAATCCAAGCTGCTGCGGTAAGGAGAAATTACCCAGACCATGATCTTGTTAATTGTTGTTTTTCTGAATACATGAGATTATTGTCCTGTTAATTCAGAAAAATGAGAATTCTTTGTCTCAAAGTAAAGGCATTACACTTTCATACTTATCTAACTCTCAAATAATGAGTCATTTCCAACAATTAGCACCATGCAATGCAGCAATTTGATTTGTTGTCAATTAGACCTGCATTTGACACATAAAAATGAACGTAATTACCAACTTAGGTGTAAATTGTTAAAAGCATCTAAAAATACTCACATCTGGCTGTAGACACTGCAGTTTATGGTGACCTGACAAATTGAATATTTTACAGTTAATCCTCCAAGACAGTTATTTTTTTTATTTACAAAAGCATTAAAGTTGTGAATCATTACAAAGCTGTTACCCCATGGGCGAGATAGGCCAGTTCTCCCAGGACTTCCAGAAGTCCCCTCTCTCTAGGAGACTCCAATAGGAAGTCAAATATTTGGTTGATAACAACGTCTTTCTCAGGTGGAGTAGGAAGAGGCAACAGCAGCATCTCTGCTATTTGCCTCGGAGACAAGAGGTGAAGAACTTCAAGCTGGACAGGAAACATTAGACAAGAGACGAAATTAAAAACAATAATGTAAAATCTTCCGAAAGTGAGTTTTAGATGACGCTTTTTAGCTTGTCAGGTTGTCCAGACTTACTCCAGAAAAGTCTGGGTTGAGCCTGTAGAAGTCAATGACGGAGGGAACTCTCGAGAAGACACCAAAGTTTTTTGTCAGCCATTCTGCACTGTCATTGGCTGAGAAGATACACTGTGGGTCTGAAATATACATGCAACAATGAATGTATATTTATCATGTAACTGCACATATTAACACTTTGTCTTGACATTATTTTCATCCATGGTAAAGAGAAAGCAAAACTCATTAAGTGGTGGAAAATACATTTACTCAAGCACTGTATTTGAGTACAAATATGAGGTACTTTGCTTGAGTATTTCCTTTGGATATTACTTTATACTTTACTGCATACTTTACTGCATTTCAAGAGGAAAAATAAACGTTTTACTCCGCTACATTATGATTCATTGTACACTTATGGTCACAAGTTACTTAGTCTCGCTCACCAGACCTTTCTCAAGAAAAGAAAGGTCTGGCTGGGCCGACTCTAACTTTAAGATTGGAGAAAAAATTGCCCCGGCTGCTTGTATTTCTTTCAACCAATCACAATCATTCACAGCAACGGTGCACTTGCAAAAATATTGCCAGGGGGAAACAGGTTTTGGTGTAACACGCCCACAAAAATATCGCCTACAGGAAGTGAACCATGGCAGAAAAATGGCTACATCCCCACAAGATCAAACACCGCAAAGGTTAGTAAAGGATGTGTTGAAAACGGTTGAAAAGTGCTACACAACTGAAGGTGGTAGAGTGGGACTTCAGCGGGTGGCTTGTCCCGCCCAATGAGGGGCTGATCTATGCAGCGAACTTCCGCCTGCTCAGACTACAGCTTAAGTAACAACTTTATAAATAAAAACTTTACATGGAAAACATATGATCAGTTTTTAACAGTTACAGAAAACACTGATTAAATTAGTTAAAATTGGCTTCACCTCAACCAACTACAAGCATTAAAGTGCACATCACTGACAATCTAGTATTGTTAATGATTCACTCAAAGGAAACATTTCCCAGGATTTAATACTTTTGCTTTTGATTCAAGTAATTTTAGCTGATAATACTTATTTTACTTAACATTTTCAATGCAGGACGTATTTCTAACAGAGAGTTTACTATTATTAGTACCACTGCTTTTACTTAATAAATGATTTGAGTACTTCCTTCACCGCTGCAGAAACAGGACTCCCCTGTCATATTTGTAGTGGGGTTTTTTTGCATTAAGTGAAGACTTTTGTCCTTCTATTATTTGCCTGAAGGGCTGATAGTCACTACTTACCAGAGGTGTTGTGATGCAGCAGGAAGGGATAGATGAACGACTCATAGATGTTATTAGGATGATGAATATTTGTGTAATTGCTGAGTCCTGCCACACTGCACATAAGGAAAAAGAAGGGACAGAAATTAAATGTAATACAGCATACAGTGTGGAGGAAGAAAACATCTCCTCACACCTGAGAACTCACATGGTTTGGAAAACTGGGCAGGAGAAGTTCTTGGTGCTGAGGCAGGACATGATGTCTGTGGGTGGGTTGGACAGCAGGGGCATCAGCTTGATGTGAAACCAGAGCCTGATGAAGTCCGGGTCATCCAGGTGTTCCTGGGTCAGAGACGGAGAGTCCGCCTCGCCAAAGATCTGCTGAAAGTCGGACATCAACTCTCTGAAGTTCTACAGGAGGAAAAGAGAGCACCAATTTTAATTTATATTTTTACAACAAACACACATTAAGAAGTTTAGGGGAGACTGGGGCTGGTTGGCTTGGTAAACTGAGTAAAACAGAGATATTGGAAATGTGTTACTTGTACTCAATGGACGTAGCAATCAGCTAAATTTGATATAGATTTGAAAGTCTGTGATGAGTGATGGTAGCTGGCTTTTAAGATTTCATCACAAAGTTGGCTTAAATGTGAGCATGGTTGCTTGGCACACTGATTTTTAGGTTGGTCTGGTTGTAACAGTAACAGTTTTAACTGTAGCTGTATTTTGAGAGACGATGTCTTTAATGTTTTGTTATTATTTTGAATGGTAAATGGAAAATTAATTGGACAATCCTACTGATGAATTGATTACAAAATGTCGTTTGGTTTGAAAAATGGGCAGATACTTTATTAAATGTTGATGTTTTTTGGTACATGGTTGAATTAAATGTTCAAACTGTTTCAATTGGTTGCTTAATTTTTTTCTAACTACAGCTTTTTAACATTGTGTCAACCATGAGAAACTGACCACCAAAGAGAAAGTCAGAAAAGACAAGATTGAAATTTGCTAATATTTCCAAATTGTCACACACTTCATTTACAGTAATACAGGCACAGCCCATAAACATGTTAATTTTTGCTGGTGCTCTATAAGTTTGTTTACATCAGTAATCTCTGAAAACATCAAGTTAAAACAGGCTCCTATTATGACCTAGGGCTTGTTTATCATTTTAATAGAAGTGAAAACAATGTGAGCTGATATACTCACAGCTGTGGACAACTCTTTCATCAGTAACTGCAGACGTTCTGTCAGCTCTCCAATCAATCTCATGATAGTTTCCTCAGACATTTCCAGGTTGCTCTGAGCAGCACAGTGCAAAACATTCGCCATATTTTCCACTGCATCTGTCAGCTAGTAGAATGAAAAAAAAATGTAGACAAGAAGCTCTTTAAGACGACTTTTGAAGCAGACTTTTAAGAACAAGGAAATGTCACTTTTAGTTAAAATACAAATTCTAGAAAATTCAAACTTGATTAATCATAAAAAATTAAAGAGGAAATTAAAGCCTCACGCCACAAGGTCTCCTGTCAAGACTGATGCTACAGACGTCCTGGATTATAGAAGTTTCATCTTCATCCATACCATGGTCCAGATAACTGCACAGAAACAAGGCAAAACATTCAAGTCATGAGAAGAAATTATCTTACAACACAGAAACATATCAACTGACATCAGGGTGGATTGAGTCAACTGGTGTTGATTTTTAGCCACTAGTGGACAGAGGAGCTTCACAACAAGTTAATCCACAACATCAACACACTGTCTCTTTATGAAGTTACTACGGCAAGCACGTTAGCAAGCAATTTTGTCTTTTTACACATCTAAAAGATATGAGGCAACATTAGCATTAATTTGCTAATTTGGTGAACTACTTTAGCCGTACTCTTCAGTTCGCTCTCTTCAATCTAATACTCGTGGTGATCGCACCTTTGCGGCTGTAGCACCTAAATACTGAAATGCTTTGCCTGTTCCTTTATGGTCCACTGACTCTGTGGTTTCTTTTAAAAGCCAACTAAGGACACACCTGGTAACTTGTATTCACCAGGACTGTATTTTATTTTATTATTTATCCATTTATTTTTTGTATGTATTGTTGTTGTGTATTTTTTTTTGTGTGCAAATAGTTTGCTAGTTGTGCACTTTTACCAAAGTGGCTCTCTTAGTCACCCTATCTTTCTTGTTGTGTAATGCCCTAGTGAAACACTTTGCGACCTTTTGTCTGAGAAAAGTCATACAGAAATAAATTTTACTTAATTGACTTTACTGATGTTTATGGACGCCTGAATCTAAATCCAACATATTCACTTCCTTTTAGTGAATAATGTGCTAGAAGAGGCTGAAAGATAGAGCTACAGTTGGGTGATAATTGCTGCCTTGCATTGCAATAATTACTTGAACAGGATTATTAAGATTATAGGAGCTTTAAAGAGATACTTTTCCAATATTGAACCAGCTTTGTATCATAACAGTTTTGGGTAGTATGTGTAAATGAACTGTGGTAAACCTCAGGCTATTGCTCGAACTACAAGTATTGAAGTGGATTCAGAGAGAGACTTGCCTTTCTCTATCACACACACTCTGGCCAAACTCTGGCAAAACTCTGATCAAACGATAATACTAAGAAGTGCTGATCAAATATGAACCCAAGATTCTGCTACTCCTTTGCCTCTTTTCTATCTGAAATTATTTCATAAACATATTTTAGCTGACCCTTTAACTGTAATTCCAGATTGTTCGTTAGCAGTCAGACGCCATTTTAAATGCATTTGAAGTGCCCGAGTGCACTCTGACACTAACTGGACTGTTTGTAAATTCAGTGTTGTCATGTTGTACCGTTTGGTTATTCAGAGCACCACACTCAGAGCAGCAGAGTGTACTGTGGAGTGAATGTGTGATTAACTTAACCGTTTCTTAATTCATGTGGAAATAGAACACTCTGTTTTTTCGAACAACACTGTCATTTTAGCGTGGAACTTGAGATCAGATTAATCAACTGCCCATTACTTCCTGTGGAAATGACCAGTGAGCATTTTTTGGCCCTGTGCAGCACAGTGCATTCTGGTAGTTGTAGATGTGTCCCTCTTAAACAAAAGCAAATGCCACAGCCTCTTTTTATCTGTTTATCTTCATGTAGCACCAATTTTTAAAGGTATTGCATCTTTCTACTGCATTGACAGCCTAGTTTCATGAAAAGACCATCTTTCAAGCAGTGAAACACATTTAAATCTGCATTTCGGACATTGAATGCGTTTGTTTTCCATGTAGTTCTATCTTTACACACGTGAAAAAATAAATGAATACTCAGGGATAAAGAATACTAATCCAAAATTTTAGTTTGACTTACAACACATGGTGGAAGGCCATTGTGATGTTTGGGGGCAGCACAGATTCGCCATCTGGCAGGAGCCTCTGCAACACTGGCATCACAACATGCTGGAACCAATCCTCCACATTGGTCACGTCAAACTGTGGTTCCTGTGGAACTGTAGGTGACTCTCGTGGCCGATACATGTCTGCCAGTTCAGCCAGAGTCCAGTTGAGCAGGAACTGAGTGAGAGTTGTGCTTCTTATTTCTGACATGTCCCTCTGAAGAAACAAAGCAGGGCAGGAGTCATTTCACTTTGCAGGTGTACTGTGTACATTTATCTGCATGTCGATTTATGTTGGAGTGTGAGTGTGTGTGTGTGTGTGTGTGTGTGATAGTACCTCTTGTGTGAAGGATACAAAATCATGAACCAATCTCCCGAGGGGTCTGAAAGCCGTCATAAACCCATGCGCAACCTGCAAGTGTGAAAAAATATATATAAATAATTCAAATTACTATCTATATCTTTACTTCTTAACTTCTTTAACTCCATTCGGACGCCGGCGTCCACGCTCCCTCCCTCCTCTGTTAAATGGGATCTCACAGGCGCACTATGTCATCAAACCATGTGAAGCTTGGTATCACCGGATTCCGGCATCGTTTTTCTTTTATTCCTTATGGTTTTCGCACCAGAGCAGCCTAAATACACGAAGTCCAAAATCGTGATGAGTGGTGACAAGTCATGTCATACCGTTTTTCGAGGAGAAAAGTTAAAGGATTACTCGCGATCTCATGCAGAGCCGTCAGGAGACACGTAGCTAGTTTATAAAAGGTAAGAGTCTCACTCCTACCACTATTTTTGTCTGAGATATACCGCTTAGAAAGTAGGATCACAACTTTCACGTTTCATATGGCTTTATTTGGTGATATTTTATGGTGTTTCTGTCATAAACAACATCAGCTATCATAATCACACCTGATTTCAATAAGGTACAATGTTTAAAGCTGGCTGAGTGGTGTTTGATCACTGATAGTACTGTTTTGAAGCGGAGTGAGCGCTCTGTCATTTGAAGCTCCGTCTGGATCTTTTCATGTAAAAAACACTGTAGAATGGTCATACTTTGAGCCATCTTCTTCAAACTTGAATGTTCATTGATAGTGTGCCTACAGCCCCACAGTGTCATTTACCTGCTCAGATGAAGCCACAGAAATCATTTTTTATTTTATTTTAGGCAAAATCTTCAACTTTTTACTGACTTCAGAGGCCCATTACTCTGTCTCTGTATCACCTAGAGAGTTTCTAACACTTTCACAAGAGTTTGCTTTCTGGCAAGACCTCATGCATGCATGTAGTCAGAGCGGTTCAGAAGCTACAGTCATTTTAATTTGGGTATGTCATTTTAGGCGTTTTCACTACAAAATGGGGGTGGAGTATTATTACTTATATATTTCTTTAAACCTGCCTTCATTCACTTTTTTGATCATTTTGGGGAACACAACCCTGACAAATTATCATCATGTATAGTTGACATGATGAATTTGTTAGCAAACAGTTGCCTGTTTACACATCCAGCAGATACACAGCAACATCAGCATTTATTTGTAGCCATGTTTGTGTCCACCTGGCAATGTAAATCAAATCCGAACTACAGAGTGCAGACCTCCGCCACGTAGGTGATATTCCCTCCCCCTCTGTATCAGATTTTGCAGCCTGCATCACAATTAAGTTATTTGCATCACTATCATCATTTGGTTATATATGCCTTCACCATGGAGACACTGTGGTGTATTTATTTTGTTTTTATTTTGTACCAACACAGAATGTAATGGGGTTGTTTTTTTTTTGTATTTTTCACTTTCTTTTTTCCAACACAGAACATTAATTTCAACTTTAGAATTACGGCAATATTTAGTAAGTAGAACTAGACGTGCTTTCTGGGCACCAGATGACGCTATTTTCACTGTCTTTAGAAATTGGAATTGCTGCTGAGGCTGTCAGACAATTCAATTCAATTCAATTCAATTTTAGGATAGATTTATTTATTATTTTATCCTCATCAAAATCTGTTCATAACTTTTTGAGTTATTTTACAGAAAATTAGACAAACAAACAAACAGACAAACAGACCAACGCCAGCGAAAACATAACCTCCTTGGCGGAGGTAAAAATGCCAAAAGTCCAGGTGACATGTGAATATAATGTTCACTATTCGCTATTTTACCTTTCTGTGTTTTGCATTATATGTCCTGAACTTGAGTCCATCCATCCCGTCTGTTTGAGATGGCATATTTGGTGCCTCCTCAACTGCTTTTTCTCAACAGTGTCCTCCTTGGTACACTGCACTTGACAGAGCCTCGAAGGCCAAGTCTAGCCTTGGTTCACACATACTGTGATTTTCCTTCTCATGTCACTAAAGTTACCCTTAACTTTTCACCTGAATGGTTTATGATGTTGTATATGGTATCACTGTCATACCTGACCATCAGTACACAAGGGTAGACATCACTTTGTCTGTGTTGTCATTTTTGGTAGATATGGTGCATATACTGTAATTCTGTTATGACAGAAAGTAAAATCTCTCTTTTGCAATTGCTCCATTTCTGAAAATGTTCAGGTCCCCAAACTACAAGAGTTCACCAAGTTTCATGCTTTAATTAAAAGTGAACATTTCACTTCAAATTTGGCACATATCACCTGGACTATATGATATTTGGAAGCTTTGGATGTCCCCATGAAGTTTGCAAAATCTCAAAGATTTGAATTAAACAAATAATTTCAGATTCTTCACAGTTATGTTAAATCTTAAAACACTTGATCAATGCTATGTTACAGTACCTGTCCTAAGTTCATGTGTGGGGACGTTGGTGCGTATGGATCAAATGTGGGATGTGGAGGGTAGGTTGAAGTGTATCCAGGGGGTGTCAAGTTGTAGCCGCCTCCAGGGGTCGTCAAGTGGTGCCCCCCTCCAGGGCTCGTCAAGTTGTAGCCCCCTCCTGGGGTCGTCCAGTTATGGCCCCCTCCAGGGCTCGTCCAGTTGTAGCCCCCTCCTGGGGTCGTCCAGTTATGGCCCCCTCCAGGACTCGTCCAATTGTAGTCCCCTCCAGGGCTTGTCCAGTTGTAGTCCCCTCCAGGGCTTGTCCAGTTGTAGCTCCCTCCAGGGCTGATGGTGGGGGGATGGCCAGGGCCCCCTGTCAACAAACTGTGAAAGACCAGGCTTAGGGTGCTGTTGTCTAAACCTGCAACCTCTGGCGTCAGCAGCAACTCGGCCTTCTGCGCTGGAGTCAGTAGGTGAAGAACCTCCAACTATGGGGGAGAAAAAACAATGGAGAAGAGAGGAGGAGGTTAAGACATAGAGGTAAGAGTGTGGAAAACGTAGTCTTGCACTGTGTCACATGAGCTACACAAAAACTCTGTCTCTGTGGGGTTGACTACTATTGTAAATCAAAAAAATCTTGGAGAAAAAACAATGGCAACTCACTCCACTGAAGACCATGTTGAGTGCTGAAAAGTCATTCATTCGGGCCATGACCCTGAAGGCACCAAAATTCCTCATCAACCACTCTTCACTGCTCTCCTGTGGGTTCACACAACCTATACAGAGATTATACGCACTGAGTGAACACATAATGTATGTACACAAATTCGACAAGAGCAGCAATCTTGTATAGGCCCATTAACAAATCTGAAAATCAGATGTAATGATGTTGCATATATTGTGCTGCATATAGGCTGCTGGGAACTTTAATCTACCATGGCAAGTTGTTGTTTTGCAAGTCAAAAGTAAGTCCCAAGTCTTTGCAATCAAGTCCCGACTAAGGTGCTTTTCATTAAATGTAATGGCATTTGAACAAGTAATAATATATTGGACTTATTTGTTAAAACAAGTTTGATGGGAGCTGTTGCATCTCCATCTGTAATTTTCAACCCCCATGTTTTGCATATATTTAGTTCAGCTGACCACCACATAGTTTTTGTACATATACAAAATTAGCTTTGGTATCATTTTTTTCTAACTGGCACTCAGTAACATAACGTAGCTCCTTATGGTTCTCTCCTGGTTCAAACAAAGTGGGTCTGAGGACTCAAGTGTCGACTTGCTGGGAATGAATAGCGTCGATATTAGTTGATTCAGAAAAAGTAGGGAAATTAATTGAATGCACACAAATGTTTTTGAATACGTTACTTTTTAGGAATTGGGCTCAGGACAAGGTATCAAGTTTTTTCAATTCAAAAGGCTCAAGTCCAAGTCACAAGTCACTGGTTTTAAAGTCGAAGTCAAGCTGCAAGTCTTTTATGACTTTGTCAAGTTGAGTCTAGTCATATAATTCATGTGTCATGTGACCCAAGCCCACACCTCTGCTTGTGGCCTTTATTATGAGGCATGGGCCTCATAATTAAGTTGTTAATAATAATAATAATAATAATACATTTTATTTGTTAGGGCGCCTTTCAAGCCACTCAAGGTTGCCTTACAGCAAAGATCAATCAATCAATTAATCAATTTTACAATATCACAAATCACAATGTGCCTCACAGGGCTTTACAGCATATGACATCTCTCTGTCCTTTGTACCCTCACAGTAGATAAGTACTGTTTATACTAACAGTGTTGCTGTAGCTGTTAAAAAAATTGACATGCACTATCAACTGTAAACCATTTCCAGTTAATTGTAAAGTTGAATCAAACAAATAAAAGCTTTACCAGCTACTCTGTCTCCTGACAGAAAAGGGAACATGAAGAATGTGTAGATCCACTTTTGTCTGACAGGATCCATGTCAGAATAATGGTTGCTGAGCTCCCTCACCCTGCAAGAAGAGATAAGAAGGTGAGATAGGATTTTGTGACAAAGGTAACAGAAACGTGTAGACTGATATTCAGACATACATCGTCTGGTAGGTGCGGCAGCTGAAAGTCTTGGTGCTGAGGCAGGTCAGGAAGTGTTTGGTAACAGATTTCAGCAGCGGGTTTATCCTGACTTCCATCCACATCTGGACCAGGGCTTCATTCTGGAGGGGGTCTGCTTCGGGGTTAAATGCCAGCTCCCCCTGCATGCTAAAAAGTGGCCTTCCTGTCATGCTGGACCTCTGTGGTTGAGGTGGTGAAGGGGTGTAAAAAAAACAAACAAACAAAAAAAAGAATTAAGAGGTATAAAAAGGCTGTTGAAATGTATTGATGTTATGTGGTTAACTGTATATGAAATGCTTAGAATCAGGTTGTCACCACCCAGAGGAGATCTGGAGGAATAATACAAGTACGCAAACACACATGACACGAATGATTCAGTAAAAGGGACAGTCTTAACAAAAGTCACCGCGGTGCTAATCTGACACTGTCTAGAAAATCTGAGTGAGCATTACGACACCAACTAGTCGGGTTGGTATTTGTGACAGCATTCCTTCCTTTGTGTGTCTACTGGGCAAAGTTCTTATCCAGTGGTTAACTTTCAGCCTTACCACGGAGGTGTACACATCCATCGTCGCTTCAAGCATTTCTTTCAGCCTCCGCATGTGGCCTCTCCCCGTGTCATTCAGTGGCAGTCCCACACAGTGGAGAAAGTGAGAGGTCGGATCTGGCTCCTGAGAATGAAGGACAGAGGGAAAACTTCAGCAATCAGGAAAAGCTACTGTGGAGGCAACTAGAAAGCTTCTTTCCAAAAAAAATCAGAGCTCACAAACATGGAGCTAATATGAGCTGATTTCACTGGCTGAAAGTGTACAGTGGGTTCGTCAAAGCTTTTTTGGCTACAGTTGGGTGATACTTGCTGCGTTGCATTGCAACAATTGCTGGAATGAGATTATTAGGATTATTCAAGCTTTAAAGAGATAATTTGCCAATTTTCAACCAACTTTTCATCAAAACAGTGTGGCTAGTATTTGTAAATGAACTGTGGTAAACTTCCCTCCACCTTATCAGTGCCCAGATCTCCCTGCTCATCTCCAAGCTCAAAATTGTGTCATCTGAGGGATTTAGGTTGGCTCAGGGGCTATTGCTCGAACAACAGATTGTACCACTGTATTTTCGCACTGCCCGTTGCCAAGGACACAAACAAAATAGTTAATTTGAGAGAGAGACCTGCCCCTCTCTCTCCCTCTCAAACGCATAGTTTAGTGCACCATTAGTGCACTGTTTTACATGGAAATATAGATTAAAAAGACCAACACGTTGTGACTTGCAGATCTTCACCATGGTCAATGTCTCCAATATTGGTGTATCACTTCTTTGTTCCTGACCAATAGGCTTGTACACTGGAGGAGAGTCATCCTCTCACTCAGCTGACCTGTGAGTTGCAATGCGTTGGTCTTTTTAATCTATACTGCCATGTAAATTATAGGCATTTTAACTGCTGCACAAACCCTGCAGTGTGCCTTGGATTGTTTTTGTAATATTTTGTAATGGGCCCTTCACAAGATGGAATAAACACAGTACACCTGAAGTATCCAAAGAGCACCTGGATGTGACTACTACGAAGACCCAGCAGTGCTTCTTCGTCCTTATTTAGCTTACCATGTTAATATAATTCGGGATTGTTTGTTACCACCATGGGACCGCCACCCACCAGCAGGAGCTTTTATTTGTCTGGTGTGGCACATTGCATCCTGGTACTTGGTACTGGCATGATTTAGACTTACATGGAACTGAGATATCATCAGTGGCATGAAATACACCTGTGGTTTTTCTGCTTTTACAAGTACAAGTATCTGCTGTGAAAAACACCTTTATACAATTTCAGTGTCAAGTTTCTTTGTTCCTCTGTACTGCCGGTTCACAGAGCCTACTGTACAGGATGTTGGCCTGAAGACACATTTTGAAACGTTAGCACCACACCTCTGAATGCCAAGTCTAGTCTTCTGTAGTTCTGTCGTGCAGCTTTGATAAACTTTGTTCAGGATCTCAGTTGGATGGTTGTAAACAATGTGAAAACTGATAATGATCCTGTTGGCATGTGATTTGGGCAGTTTCAAAGAATTCTCAGACAGTGACAGTGAAGTCACAGGCACAATGTGAATTAAAAGGTGTCATGGGAACTTTAAATTATATGTCCTGGGGCCAAATATCATTCCTGGTCCTCTCGTTTCAAATATGTTTATTGGGAAACCAATCAATTAACAGAGAAATTAACAATCGAGATTTATATTTCCTTTTGTATTTTACAGAAAATACGAAAAAGTAATCCCTGACAAAAATGACATCATTCCTGGTCCTCTCTGAATGGATTCTACATGTTCTCAACATGATTATTCAAGTTTTTTCACACATCATATCATTTAGCAAACTTGTTTACTTCTACTGTCATTATTAGCTGTGACTGTAACGTTTAAAGATATATAGTTAAATACAGTGGTCTGACCTACCTGATGTTTTTGCTGTGCTAATTTTATGTAATGTGTTGCTTTGCTAAAAGCTTTGATAAACCAAATTTACTGGCACAAAAGCTTAGATACATACTGCTGTGAACAGTGGCTGCAATGAAACGTATTTTAGTCACCTAAGAAAAATAAAAAAATAAATATCAGTTTTAGTGTGGGCTATATTTGGGATATTTTCGCCGCTTCACTTTACACACTAATCAACAGGGTAATGACAAGTACAGTTACTATTTTTGTGAATGGAGTTTGGTGACTTTGTGATAGGCAAGGTGAAACAGCAAAGATATTCTTAAAACAACACAGACTTAAACCAGAGGTCAGCAACCTTAACTATCAGAGGAGTAATTCTGACCAAAAATAATTAAAAAAATGGAGCAGACGGACATTAAAAATAGCTCTAAAAGAGCATTTAAAAATGTGTTACCACAAAATGGCTCCTCTATAGAATTTCTTTAGGCCTACAACAATAATAATTTAAGCAAAAATGTTAGTAAATAAAAAATAAATAACTGGTATTCATTTTCATATTATATTTTTTGTCAAAGCCACTGAGAGCCATTGGAAAAGGGCTACAGAGCTGCATATGACTCCAGAGCCACAGGTTGCCTACCCCTGACTTAAACTGATATGTATATATATATACATATATATATATATATATATATATATATATATATATATATAGATGGGCCTTTTTTTTAGATGGCTAAAAACTAGCCAGTTGAGCAGCTGTTTGCTCAGCGCTGTTTCATTTTATGTAAGTTGGGTGGTTTTCTACCCAAAACTTCTTGCAAACAAACACTGTGATTCGGTCTATACCACTGTTAGGAAAACTCTTAGCAGCATTTCCCTCAACTACGACTGACAATTTGACAATTTCAAAGTTGCTGCCAACTATTTCTGTAAAGAGAACAATGGGGAGAAAGCAATAAATTAAACTTCAAATATTCTGCTGTGAAATGATGCCCTCTAGCTGCTCTGCGGACACTATAAGTGGACCTGATTTAATGTGGAAATAGACACTTTTTTACTTTAACTTTAATTTTGGTAAATGTTAATTGCACGATGTAATGGCTATAAAGTAATGACACTATTTAGATGGGTTCCCACTGAGCCTCACTTTCACAATACAATTCTGTCTCCAAATGGGTACAATCTCATGGGAAAATAAAAGCCTGGTTTATGGCACAGGGAAGTGTGTCAACCATAGCATAACCAACACAGGAAGAGGATAGTCTTTTGTTTTCCCTACTGGTACCTATACCCAGATACCAAACAGTATCAATGCAAGTTCCCTACAGTTACTATCCTCAGTAGTGGACATGGTGGACGGTGGAACAACCAAAGTAACTGTGGATACTGTGGTAGTTGCTTTGCGACAACAGCAGCAACAATATTGCCACTTGGAAACGCCAAGTGGAAAAGCTAAAAAGTTGTCTGTTTCTAGTTTATGAGATGCATTTTTTTTAAAAATCTTTTTACTAATTGCTGCCTATGTTTTGTTGTTGTGGTAAAGATCCTTCCATAATAGAGGGGTGCAGGAATGAGTCAGCATTTTTTGAAGCTAGTTATGTTTCCACTTAAATATTTCAAACCATATTCACACTCATTCCCCCTTGACATGTTTTTAACTTCTTCAAAACCGCCTTATCAATTGTTGCTTCGAAAACAAAATTGTCTTCAAACAGATAACAGATCAAATCAGATCATGACGTTTGTACCTGCAGTTTTGAGGGGGATTTGATTGTGATCTCAAATACAAATTCATCAGCATAATTGAAAAACAAACAACAAACATGCAGAACTTGGGACTGTGAGCAGTTTTGGGTTAGATTTTTTCTGAAGCCTTTTGTGTACGATTAGAAAAAATGCAAGCACAGCATGTAACAGCTTCACTCACCTGACCACATGTTTCTCTTGAAGTGCAGGTTGCATTGTTGTTTCCATGACTGAAGACACGCAACAAGAGTTTAGAGACAAGAGGTGACGCAACATAGTTCATTACAACTAGAGCACAGTGAAATCTTTACAAATGGAAAAGAACATTTTGCTTCTTTTACATTTCCACATCCTGAGCTTACCTTTTTGCACTTGATGTCCCTGTTGGAAGAAGACAAAGTTCATTGTTAGAGCTGACACTAGAATTTGGAGGACTTAAAGGAGCAATAAGCGAAATTCATCATTTCTAGATTGAAGGAATTAAAAAATTGCTGTGCGAAGAACTAGAGGTGTAATTTCATCTGGAGTATAGCATGACCTCACACACCCTCTTTCGGTGTTGATCTCCAGCCCCTTGTTTACAGGCCGGTCCAGCTGCACATTCATGTACGTTCATGTGAAAAAAATGATATTATTTATCATGAGATAATAATTGTTTTTAATCTAACAGGTTTCTGTTATTCAGCTTCAACCATTGCTAGCCTACTTTAAATACAGATTTGAGTTATATGAGTAGTGATATAGAAAACAAATGCAAGGCTGCATTGCATCAAAATTGAAAACCTGAGTTTTTTTTTTAACCCAGAGACAGTGACATCAAAATTAGTCACAAAAGATTTTTCAGCTGTTAAATTCCATTTTTATCTGTGCTGCTGAGTACAAACAAACACGGGATTTTCATGAGAGCGAGGTTCATGTCCCCTGTGACACCAAAAGTCAAGGCTGACTCATTGTAACCAGAGATGCTCGTTTTAACTGACATACCATGATATCTTTTTCTATACCTACCTATATAGTGTTTGTTCCTGAACCAATGGTGTTACAGTGAAACCTAAAACTGCGACAGCTTCAGCTGAATACGAAAATGTCTATATGCAAACAACCATTTAAAGGGCTGATAATGGCCTCTGAACCTGCTGGTTATGAACAACTTAACAACAAACACATTTGGTCCTTGCAAATGTAAATGATGTAGCTACATGTGTATTTCCATAGAGCCAGGAAGTGAAATCCAATTTCCATAGACGCATGTGGAGATGCATTCTAATGCCTGGTGTGAACAGACAGACAAAGCTGTACATTTATGATCGGATCACCCAAGACGCATGTTAATAGCAGATGTCACAGTGAAATTCAAGGAGTGTTGACTGATTCACGTTATCAGCTCATGCACTGAGTAACATTACAAGTTAACGTTCCACCTTAAAAGTCGCCGGCAGTCGACCCAATGAATTAAGTTATTTTTTTCTCCGACTCCAGCTGCTGCAAACAACAGAAAAAACATTTTTTTCATTTTATAGTTACAATCTACGAAACTCTACAGTGGTTACATGAGTTTCAAAACCAGTAAGAGTGACCGTCTGCTACTGACCAATCAACAGACTGCAGTGTTCACAGCTCCACCTCCTTAATAGTCTGGGGCCATTAGTGGCCGTTTTGGTAAGGACACGGAACCAGGGCGAGTGAGACAGGAATTCGATGGATGTGCCTTTCCGTAAAAATAAAAGCACCAAACTAATAAAAATGCGGTGAAACTTTTAATTTAAAGAATATAATTTACAAGAAAAGCCCCAAGCCATTAAGTTAATCGATTTTTTTTACACCCTCATCACCCCAAATCGATGGTGCGCCAGAATTTAAAGTTTTACTATGGTGAACACTTTTAGTTTGGTGAATTTGGTGAATACCGCATCCGCTCCCTAGACCGGAACCAGAATCCAGACAAAATTCAGAGTGAATAGACACGCGAGGCTACCTCCTTCATACCAGATCTGTGTGCTAAGTACCTCATCAGGAGGTACGAAATGGTTCCATTGCTACCATCCACAACTTTTCACCATTGAAACAGAAAAAAACAACATGCCGAACTGAACTGAACCAATGCACTGCTGGTGGCAGCAGGGCTTATGAGGCTTAAAGTCACAGACAACAATAATTTTATGGCCTGATAATATCACAAATGGGTGAAAGACGACTTGAAACATTGAAATACACAGGGGTGCACAATAATATCGTCATCAGTATTGGTCTTAAAATCAAATATCGGAATCGGTCCACATTCTTATTTCTGCCGATATTCCAAAACGATTTTTTTAAATTGACAATGTGAACATGCACTAAACATCAGGAAAATGATACAGCACAAGTAACGAAACATATCTGAAAGAGACTGTTATGAATAAATTGCACTGAAAAATAAAACAGCTGGGCCCACAAATGTGTTGCTGTTACAGTCTGTGAAAGCCTATGTAGTAATGTTAAATACGCCGTTATGTAGGAAACCTCACCGTCATGACCACGGTAAATCCAGAGGTTGCTGTCTAATGAGGTCCTTCACTGATTTTATTTTCTTTTTTAAAATCCAAATGGTGATGCCAAATAAACTAACATGTTCAAAGTTGCGTCCCGCAGTGCTGTGTTGTCCTCTTCTTAAGTAGCGTTATGCTCTTTACATCCGCCAACCGAAGTGAACTCATTTGCTAAGCTAGCTAATGCTAGCTAGCGAGCTGAAGTACACACTAGTTATGAGCCGCTAAAGTAGCTAGCTAGATGCTAACGGGCGAAACCATCCACACAGTTCTTTCGACACACACTTTGTCAAAACAGCACAGACACTTGGTCATTCACAGTCACTGAACAAAAGCCCCAAACTCTGTATGCTCCTGTGCGTACAGTCAGTCCTTGTCGGCTCAATATTTAGTACTTTTTCCTTCTGTCTGCTAGCTAGCATGGGTTGCCAAATGTTACCATTTCTTCTTCTTCGCCCCTGTGATTGGCTGACAGCTCAACAAGCAAACTACCACCCATTCAACTTGAACTCTAAGTAACTACTCTGTTTCACACATTTATTAAACTTATTTTATACAGTCTATGTTATTAAACCATTACAAAGCAAAACACCCATAGAAAATAAAAGGCCGTGAATTATTATTTTCATTAAAGCATTTCAAATTTTAAGAGAAACGTTCTTTATAAAGTTGCATAATTTTCCATATTTTATGGATATATATATATCGCTATTGGTTATGGGCCAAATGAGTTGTTAAATAGTTGGCATATTGGATATTGGCAGAAAAATGTAATATTGTTCATCCCCAGAATCATATAAATGTGCTTTACTGTTACTTTCTCTTAGTCTGTCCCACACACACTGTCACTTGCTGCTATAAATATTCACCAGGGCACCAAATGTGTATAAATTCACAACTGAAAAAAAACACACACAAAGTTTAAGTAGCATGCACCCATTTTAAAACATTAATATGTTTAGTAGGAACTAATGGGCTCAGTGCTACAGACAGGGTAGGGAAGTAGTGAGAGACCAACATTATTGATTTAGGGTTTTATTACTGGAATTGTTGACAGTGCAAATATTTAACACAATGTTAATCATTTAAAAAAGAAGCTACCTCTATAATGTAGTTCCGTTATTGTCCCCAAATCCAGGCAAAAAAGCAAAACCAACAATGCATTAATCTGTCTCTCAGTACTCTCTGACTTCCATATCCTGTCTATCTAAGGGTCACAACTGTATACTTTTATTAACAAGGCTAAATAATGTCTTTAAACAGCTGGGCACTGAGGTTTAAACATAATGCTTTAGGAGTAAATAAAGAATTTATTTATGACTATTTTAATGGCCGTAGAAATGTCTGCCTTCTCTCCAGTATAATGGAACTAGATGGCACTCAGCTTGTGGTGCTCAAAGTGCCAAGAAAGAAATTTGAAATACTCAACAGCAATGTGTCTTTCCAGAAATCATGACCAGGTAACTCAAGATGATCCACAGACCTTGTTGTGAGCAGTTTAATATAGGAACTATTTTCTTTCTACCAAACTACTGCCAGCAACCATATCACTGTGCGTAAGGATGAGTGCGTCTACTCATGGATTTAAAGACTCGTGCTCCTGACAGCATGGGATTTAAATATAATCTTCCTCAGTTTAGCCTTAACATTAGCTAGCTCAGTGGTGTTAGGTGAGCTAACAGTAGTTGATCCAGGGATGAACTGTCCCTTAAGGGTGGATTTGTCTTTTGACTGTATCCTGGTGCTTACTATAGGCCTACATAAGATAAAAGACACAAAAGCTGCTCTTACCAAACCAGCTTCCCAGTAGGTAAACCAGGAGGAACAGACCGCGTGATTTCATAATGTGACGAATCTCATGGGATGAGAGGCCTTTGTGTTGAATTCGCTGGGGAGGGAATCAGAGAGAGCAGGTGACACAGTCAGTCGCGACACCAACAAGTATTAAATGACCAACAGGTGGATTAGAAGTCTGGATTATGAATGTTTATTCCAAACTAGAAATCACACATTTCTCCTTCTTTCAGGTAAACTCAAAACCCAGGCAAAAACAGTATATCACCAATCATCTCGGTATGAGAACAGCATGAAATATTTGATGTCATGTATACTCCTTTGAAATCGTGGCCTGTCAAAGCTTAACATATCACATTTTTTGTCAGACCATTGTTGTCCAGTCAGTGTCATCACCTTTATGTGAAATTAAGCTTGGAGCCTGTGTGTTTGGTGGCAGAAAGAAAACAGGGAGTGGCTGTCAGATAATTTTCAGTCAGTAGGAGATAGTGACCTTTAACTTACCAGTACAAAGATGAAGAAACAATTGGTACATCAGTGGAAAGAATGCTGAAAGGTTACACCCTATTCATATCCAAACAATCAACACAAAGACAACAAGCACATGACCCTGCTCCCAACATACATTACGTAAAATGTTACCAGAACAAAGAATATACCCTTTTAAATCTTTTACTTTACTTATACTTACAATATTCATTACTAATAGCTACATATATGCAGTATGACAGCAGTGCTTTTAGACAAATCATGTCTCAAGAAAAAGGTGTTTCTGGTTGTAAAGTAAAGAACATATTTCATGATGTAGCAATGAAGTGTAGGTGGATTATCGATCATGATGCCCTCTTGATTTTGTCACTTATGATGCCATTGTATTGACTCACACTCATTTCCAGGGGTTTACCCTACTCTTAATCAGGAGTCAAGTCTCAACCCTTTACATTCAAAGCTATAATAAAAGACTTAATGGCTTCTTGTGGGCTGAAACAACACATTCTCACTCTGACCTTGTCACACCGTGTGAAGTTCTGCCTGTTACATGCATTGTCTTCTTTCAAGATACACTTCCGTTTTCACAGGAAATTTACCGTTAACATACAGTCTCTTTCAAAAATAAACGCACTATGTTGGCACAACACCGCAAATTGACTTTTTCTTCCTTCAACAAAAAACACACATGGTTGGGTTTAGGAAAAAAGTACAAGGTTTGGCTTTGGAATCTTACGGGACGCGAACACCACTGCACCCATCCACCACACCTTCCGCCCATCTCACCTGGAAAGTGTTTCCCCTTGACACTGCTGGGTGCCGTTAAACTATAATGGCAACTGGCCGCGTATCATGCTGACGTTAAAGGGTGCCTTTTTCATTGGTTTCTGATGTCGCAAGTCACTGCTTAGCTCTCCGCATAAGGGTGACAAATTGATATTACCATGTTGTTGCCTAAGTGGTCATATAGTCTGAAATAAAGCACTCCCGCTGCTGTGTTTTGTGGCTGATGTGTCTGCGTCAACCGTGGTTAAAAGTTAAAATGCACATAATTACATAAATGTTCATTGGGAGTCATGTTTCTGTCCTCTCCTCTGGGAGATATGTGTCTCATTAGCTTGCTTAATGCCTTGCTATCATCACCAACTAGTCATTAACTGTTTGCCGTGTGGTGCTGGGCTTTAAAGACTCCATAGAGCTGAGGGAGACTGGCGAGTCACGTGATAATTTTACCACAAGTGACTCCTACATAAAGTTTTTGGATCCATTGGTAACTTATGCAATAAGCCAAGAGAGGCCATGGTTTACATTCACTTAAGAACAGCTAAGGGGCGCTGGTAGACATGACGCAGAGCGGAGGGCCTAAAACCATTGCATATTTCTGACCGTTCTGGTCCTGCGGATGATGAATGATTTGGGCTTCAGTTGGATTTTAGATGCAGCTATATGTAGAACCAGAATTAAATGATAAGCCCCTCAGGTGTGTTTGGATACAGTGCCCGAGAGTGCTCCATTTTCTGAAAGTTTGCTTCTACGAACGCTTGGTGGTGGGGTGTTTTGTCGCATCCTTCTTGGTGAAGTTTTTTTTTTCTTATGACAGTAAACAGACTCCACAGTCTAGTCACAGTCTGTTAACAAGCACCAGCTTTGTTTCTTGACTTTTTCAACTCTTCAGTTTTCTCTTGCCCACGCTTTGTCCAGCCAGTAAATCGAAATTGTACATTTTGAAACAGCGGTTAATTGGCGCAGTGATAGGCTACAATTGCTATGTGGTTACTGCTGTGTGCTTATGGAGTATTTTACAGTGACTTCAGATGTGGCTCAACCAATCATAATCAAGGACGGGAATCATCTGTTTTACGAAGACAAATATTAATTAGTGCATTTTAATGGTTAACCTGGGGCCCACCTTCAAATGAGAGGTGAGTCCCCACAATGTGACTGTGTGAGCTCCACAGCATCATTAATACAAGTACACACACATACACACTCACTCATGAGTTCCCTTTCAACACTGTGACCCACTGATTTCTTCCTTTAAAGCCTCATATCGTAAACATTCATCCTTGTGTCAGAGAAAGAGCTGGTGAAACGTTAAGTGTTTGTTCAGGATTATTCTTCCTCCACTCCCCTCTCTTGTAGCTCTGACAGGTGAAAGACAAACACTATTTGGATTGTTTGTGACTAGCTTGCCATTGCCAAAGATGGAGCTGAACATAAGTGATGTGAAAATATTTGAACATGTCCAACAAGGCTGGTTAAATGACGTCACCCATATCCACATGTAAGCATACTCTATCTATAAAAGGGAAATGAGAGAATCATTTCCCTTTTAATTTTTTGTATCCTTATAATGGAGGAGGATGTAAAAATTGACAAGGGACTGAACAAATTTTTACAAAATAAAATGAAATAAAAATAAAAAATAAAAATAAAAAAATAAAATTTGACTGTTTCCACATTAAAATCATTGAAATTTTAAATGTTTTACATTTTAAAATATAAATTACAAATGCTTTGTTATTGCGGGTTATCATAAATGTTAATTTACCTGAGATGGACTGATACAGCCTGCAGCCTTACACAGATGTTAAAATAATTTTTTACACAGGATTTTTCTCACTTTTACTTTGGATTAAGTTGAAATAAAATCAAGAATATAACACAAAATAAGTCCCAGACTTATTGCCATTGTGATCCTTGATGTAAAGATGACAAGCAGCAAGTTCAGTGTGTATGATATATTGGGATATATTGGCAGAAATTGGATATATTATGTATTAAGTTGTTTTTTTGTGTGTATAATGACCTGAAACTAAGAACTGTTGTGTTTTAGTTACCTTATAATGAGCTGTTTAAAGTTACTCAGGGACTAAAGCATTGGCAGAACACTTTTTTTTAAACTTGGAGCTGCTTTATTCAGTGTTTTCACTGGTTTAAATCACCAGGTTCGTTTGATTTGGAGAGACCTCTCGGATAATTCGGCTCCAGTAACAACCTCCTGAGTGTCTACATCTTATCAGAGATAAAAGGTGAGCACACTTAAGCAGGTGCTTGGCTAATGGCCCATCTGCGACATGCTGAACAGCGTCAGAGAGACACTGATTTGTAACATTAAACTGCTTTATTTAGTGCTTTTACTGGTTTTAATCACCTGGTCTATTTGTTTTGGAGAGGAAGAGACTTCTGCCGATAATCCGACTCCTGGTAAAAATGATGAACACATAAGGAATTCTAACCAGAAGGAGCTTAACACTTTAAAAGAAGGCATTCTGCAAAGAGGACTTTTACTTTACAATACTTTTTGATACTTTTAGTACTTTTTTGCTTTTAATAATTTTTAAAAGCAGACCTTTTAATGGTTAAGGAGTATTTCTACATTGTAGTGTTGCTGCTTTATTAAAAGGTCTGAATGCTTCTTTCTCCATTGTTTTTTCCTCACTGAGAACACCAAATGAATGTCATCAACTGCAGTTACAGAATTTCCTGTAATGTATTCATTCTTCTTTTTCTAAAAGGTTATTTAGAAAGCCCCCTTTTAATGCGACTCGTACAGGTTTGAGCACACCCTACCCCAGTTTAATGAGGCAGAACTTATTATTCCCACTCCTCAAATCCCGAGACGATATGTCGTTGCCAGAGGTGCACACCCACAACAAAAAGAGACCAGATTATGATACATTAACTGATTACTATACTGATTTTAAGCCTTATCTCCTTTCGGGTACCTGCCAGCATACACCACACATTTAGCCAGGCCTTAAAGCTTTCCATTTACTCTTAAATGAAAGTAAATATCAGTCAACAGAAAAAGATCCATCTATGACAAGTATACGCATTACACAAAGAGGTAAGATGGATGATGGGATCCTTTCCATTGCAGCGACCGACTTGGCACAGAAATAAAATGACATGATGACATGAAATCAAAGCCAAATCTCTTACCAAATCTTGTTAGGATCCTTCAGGTACTGTAAAGAGCTGGTGTTTAACTATCACTGTCTTCTGACACCTGAGACACAGGTGCACCAGTAATTTGCTGAAGGGTGTGTTCTCATGTGACGACGACACAGGCAACACGCTGCACAAGGGGGCCGGGCATGGTTTGCTCTACTAATTCAACTGTGTACTGCTACTGGTTTGTTCATGTGTGTGTGTTTGTGTGTGTGTGTACATTTACACTCAGTTTTTCTGAATGTGAACATATGTGAGAAAGAGAGACAGAAAACAAGTAGACACAAAGTATAAAGTCAGAACTGATCCATGTTCAGCAGTTTTTTTTGGATATATCTAGCTTTGTGTAATGAGAAAATTTAGACTCTGACACATAAATATTTAACACAACAGTATGCATTCATTTTTGAATTTTAACCAGCTTGTAGATGTCACTCTTTTTTCCTTGTCTGTGGTTACACCCAACCCAGACACTAGTGTACACACCAAAATAAGGGTTGACCATAAACAATCCCTCCACAGGTGGAAAAAAAAAAATCTCTTTGATGGCTTTGAAGCTGACACATTTCCTCAGTGTGTCCAATGATTTATTTCAGGGCTGTCTGTCAATTTGCTTGAATGTTCAAACAAAGAAATAATGAGCAAATAGAGAAAGAAGTCACAGCAAAGTTAAAATGTGGACTGTAAACATCACAGTCTGAAGACAAGCTGCTCTGAAAACTGGTATTCATGTGTGTGTGCATACACACACACACACATGCACGCACACCATGGCATGCACACACAGATCAAGTTAAACTGGTTTGATAATCACATGAGGCATCGGACAAGCAGAATTCAGTATGACGGGAAATGATTCATTCAGGGTAAAGGGTACAAGTGAACAGAACAACAGCAACAGGAAGCTGGTATAAGGATGCTGTGGTTAACGTAAACTGAAGTTTATTCATAATTTCAGGAAGGAGTGTTCACAAGTTTACAACCACCACAGCTACTGATACTATGTTACTGGTATCATTCACGGGTCATGACGGAATCACAATACTTTAGTCAAAGGCCTGATTTATTGCAACTCTTTAAAGGAATAGTTCACCCACAAAAGTACTCACCCTGTTTTATGTTGAATTTGTAAAGAAAACTTTGTTAACACTTTATTTGGATTGTCTACCTGGGGTAGTGTTTCGAACATTTCAACAGCTTATTAGTTGAGATTCAACGACTGACCTTTTGCTAAGCCCCGCCCCTTTGTGATGGTCCGACAAGCTGTGGGAGTCAGCATGGAGCCCTCACTGTCACTAACTGCACTCCCTGAAGAAATATCATATTTTTGGGGAAATGAAACAGTGATTCCAGAGAGAAGCAGACAGAGGGGTCTACAGTCTGTTTGAAGGATATATCCAGGATGTCAAACTGACTCAGCAGCAACAACAGGTTAAAAAGACAAAGATAGTTAGACACTAACACCACCTATCTACCCCTGTAACATATACATTCACACACATACACACTCCTAACATGGTAATTACCTCCTTCTACTGCCGGTGACACAGATGCCCCCACCTACACACACACTTACACATGCCTTAACTATAGAGTTTCCAGCCCCCCAGACACCCCAATGTATTTGTTTTGTACCTGTAGAGTCACCACTGTGTTCATTTTGCACCAATAAAAATAAATGAGCATTGAATCCAAAGCCCGTGCATTTGAACTTAAGTTTGAACACATGCACCTTCTCAGGCACACTATTCATATGCAGAGGTGTTTTAAATAGAAATGTATTAGTGAAAATGCACGTTTTTGGGAAGTACTGAGCATGCAAGTGGATAAATGACACTAGGATTGTACTGCAGGAGTTGTGTGAGAGTTTGTAAATAAATGTTTTGATGTGGTCCCCTTTTAACTCCAATTCATCAAGAATGTTAGCTGTTTAAAATTCTTCGTTCCCCGTGGAGATGTGAGAAAAATAAAGTTTTTTTTCCCCACAGATCCAACGCAAGGTGAGGTCAGTACCTGATTTATAAATAATCATATTGTGGGTGATATATTCCTTTAAGAATTCCTTCACAGCTTTAAGTTTTCAAGTAATTATTTGAGAATGAAACACAACGTGCTGTTTTTGAAAGAACATTGAATCATCTCTTTCTAAGTTGCACTCAAGTGCCAATGGTGTGTTACAGATTGAAGCCAAACAAAAGTAACACTACTTAAAGCAGTCATTCGAGGACCCAGTTAAAATCATAAAATCTCATTTTTCAGAAGAGCAGAACACAATTTTGCAATACTGTGATATTATTTAACTAACTCAGAAAAATGACTAAAATCATGGATTGATGGGGAATGTGAGGACTCAAATAAAAAGAGATGGACAAAAAGAACAATACTGTGTGCAGTTCTTCTCCTTAAACTGAATGTGATGATGCTACCATCTTACAGTACGTCTGCCATTTCACTAACAGTGGTGTCTCCTGCCAGCTCCTGTCAAATAAAGTTCTTTTATTTTTCTAACCTTGAGTAAGTCTCATGTCTGAGGCACTTTAATCTGTTCACCTGTCCACAGTTTTGCTCTTCAGTCGCCGGTCGTCTCCAGCAGTCCATCTGCTCCGTTAGGTTTCCTCTTTATCTTCTACTCACTGCCAGACTTTACTTGCTCAACTTTACTCTCCAGTAAAAACTCAAAAAAAAATATAACCATCTGTCCCCTTGATTTATCTCCACTTACCTTGTGCAGGGAAATTAATTAATTTTCCAAGAAGATAACAGTGAATGAGTCTTTGTGATTGTACCCTGAAAACACTGTAAAACAAGTATGTAAGTAGCACCACAATTTTCTACAAGATAGCCCTCATTTTAATATTTCTGGTTGCATTAGACCATTATGGGCATGTTACACATTAATAAGTAAGACTTATTTATGACAATAGGAATTTTTATGGAAGTCATGCATCATTGTGATGAAGTACCTTGATTGTTCTGGTATTTAATTTGCCAATTTAGCCAACAAATCACAAATTATTATGTTGTTTCCATAGACAATCTTAATTGATTGTTCATGATCAAATACGTCAGGCATCTAAGATGGCAGTACGTCCTTTTTGTCGGCGTTATCTCGTCCTCTCTTTATTGTGTGTAAGCTTGATATTGGGACTGCCTACTACATTTTTGCACAATGAAAGCTGTCTTGTCTTGCTTCTGTGCATCCTCTTTACTCAGGGAGTTACATTTCTTTCTGCAAATGGATTATTGATCGTCCTCTCCATGCTGTGTTAGCCACCTGCAGACTGTTTCACCTGTACCTGGGACTTACCAGCTGGAAAACCCAACATCAAGCCTTACCTAGTCAAAGTTTAAATTACCACAGGAAATCAGTATTTTACAACTGTGGTCACATACCAAGGACAGAAAGGCTGCAAGCCTTAAATGCCTACCTTGGGCTCAAATCAAAGGTGCCACTTGGAGGTATCACATCCCACATCCACAGTCACTGTCAGTCACTGATACAGAGTAACCCGAGCATAAACACACTATAGTGCTTTTTCCCCTTCTTAAAAATAAACTTAGTGCATATGAAAAAGTCAAGTGATATGGTAGAAAAACAGTTTATCAAAAGGTGTAATGAAGCTAACTATTTACACACACCTGTTACATGTTTTTAGCAACATGCCAGTTATTATAGCAGTCACGACCGGGAACAAAGCACAAAGGCACATCACAGGAGGGACACTTCAGCGGTGTCTTCAAATGGCAGTGCCTGCACTTCAGGCGACCCGTGGTGCTGTGCCCACTGATGTACACTGGCCTGTGATGTGCTGCCCATGGAGCGGGAGTTGGTACGGGTCTGGCTGTCGAGACAGACCCCGCCTCAGCCAGCTGCTCTGCGAGGGTCTCTCTGAACGCCTTCTGAGTGATAAGCTTCTCTCCTTTACTTTTTGCTATGTCTTTGTGGAGGAGGAAGGCGTTCATAACTGCGATGTCCATGAACTGATAAAAGAACGTCATATACCACGTGTGAGTCTTGTGGAGGACTTTGGAGTTCCCTGACAGGGCATCAGAGGGGTCCACTCCACCCATGAACCTGAAGGGACAGGAAAAAAACACAACACTAAGGAAAATGTAACAAAACATAAATAAATCAAGAACGCCAATCATTACATCCAAAACAAATCACCGGCACCACTCAAACCCAACTCTCAGACCTTTACAGTCATGCAGTATAAAGAAAGACAGTCATCACTAAGGACTCTTCACTCCCTCTTCACCAGTCTTCCCACCTACTCCCATCAGACAGCATTCAGAGTGCCTCTGGTTAAAAAAGAACTTAAAGAAATGTTTTTATTCCTACTTAAAAATATTAGAAACTGTTTGTGTTTTAAAGATCCAGTGTGTAGGATTTAGTAACATCTAGCACTAATGTTTCAGAGCTGAAACTTATGGTGGCTGATGTGAAGATGCGAAAACATGGAAACGCGAATGGCCCTGTCTACAGCCAGCGTTTGATGGTGCACTCTTTTTGCTCCAGGAAGTCGGCATTTCCAACTTGGTAAATTGAAGGAACCTCACCAGACCTCAAAATCCAATATGGCTGCTCCGTGCATCGACATTAATGAAAGCGGTAGTGATGTACTGTCTATAAACATGTCTGTGTTGTTGTGTCTCATACACGCAGTCCTGTCCAGCTTCTATCTGTGGACATGTTGCTACATGAACCTGGCTAAAAGTGGTGCTGCTAACAACATCTTGGTTTCTCTGACTGCATAGGTAAATGGAACGCAGTATGATTTTGGGTCTGTCCGCTCTCTGTGTAGATATAAATGGTTAATTCTTGTTTTTAGGTGTTTAAAAACCGATGAAAACATATTTATGAATATTAAATATTATTAAATAAATTAAAATTTCTGCCAATAGATGACCCTTAATCTTACACTGTGGACCTTTAAAAACAATTTTCGATCAATCATTATGTGATAGATTTAAATGTATTGAATGTTTAACTTCAAACGGCATAAAATATTATTGGATATATACACGTACTGGTTGTACTCCTTCACAGCTGGTGGGACTGGGATGTCCTTCAAGGTCCATTGCCCATCTGCACCTTTGACCCTTCTTGGTATTGTGTCCTTCGAATGGGCCGTGTGGAGGGTTGAACACAGGGAGACGTCCCCAGCGTCTCGCCACTGGACAAAGAGCAAGGAGTCCTTTCTGATCCAGCGGATGCTGCCACGGGGAGATTTTGCATCTAGGCTGTTATCCTTTGTTTTGGGGTAGCCAGGTCTGTTCGCTCGGACGGTTCCGCACGCCCAAATCTTCCTGATGAGGAGGTCACGGAAAAGTATGGGACTTGTGTAAAAGTTATCAACAAAGAGCTTGTAGCCGGTGCCCAGCATCTGTATGTTGATTAGCTCCATCACAGACTCATAACCAAGCCCCTTGCCGCTGGTTCCCTTCAGCTTTCCCTCATAGATAAATAAATCCCATGTGTAACCACTGGATGAGTCTGTCAGAACAAAGAGTTTATTTCCCCAGCGAGTAGGCTTATTTTTCATATATTGCTTGAGTCCATTGCGGGCTTTGGAGGCAACCATTTTCTCACAAATGGAAACTGCTTGGGCAGGGTGATAGTTCCTTTTGCAGGCACTCCTTATCTCCTCGTATAGTGGCTTTATTTTGCAGAGGCGATCAAAGGCTGCTGTGCCTCTCTTTTCCTCATTAGCAGCATCCTGTGCCAAGCTGCTGAAGTGAAGGGACCTGCTGATGGTGAGGAACTTCTTACCAGTCATTACCCGTCTAGGAAACGGTAAGTCATACAGTTTCCCCACTCGCCAGTAGTCAGAAAATCCAGAGCATTTTACCACACCCATGTACACGACCAAAGACATGAATGAATACATGTCCTTCAGTGTCAGGTCAGTCCACGGTATGAAGGGGGGTGCATGACTGGAGCAAAACTCATTGGTGTTATTAACTACTGTCTGTAAAATAGAATCAGTGAAGAAGAGTTGGAACAGCTGCAGGGCTGTGCAGGTGGCTGGATATCTGAACTGTAGTCCTGGTGACCGGGCGGGTCTGAAGGTGGGCTGCTGGGGTGTGATGTCTGGATCATGCATATCACTCCACCTCCATCCTCCCAGCAGGTCAGCAGGCTCACTGCAGGAAACATGTGGGGAAAGGTAATCAATACAATGTGTACTGATGGTCCAAACTGAAGCTTATTTATATAGAAATACAAAGTAATACAAATAACAGCACAAAATACTTACTTGTCGGGGACGTCTTCTCCCTCTACAGTTACATCCACGCTCCAGCTGTCTGACATTTCGTCCTCAGACTCATCCTCGCTTTCAGGCACATTATCTTCGTCAATCATTTCTTGAAGCGTCTTTATTATATTATCAAGCCGCCTCGCCATTATTCACCCCAGACGACCTTTAACCCACGCACGCAGACTACACTACAAGTGTGTATGTTGCTTAGCTACTTCTTCTTCGTTTAATTCACTGGCGGGCTCCTTTTACTTCCGCCTCCGCTTCTTCTTCGTCTGGTGTTTAATTGCAGTTGGCAGCTTTTAGGCGCATTACCGCCACCTTCTGGTTGGAGTCCTGGCAGGAATGCCTACATTACAGCCTCCTGAGGCCTGAACTTTTGTTTTACTGTGCATTTTAAAAATGTTCCTAGCTATTTGAGATCAGTAGGACCTGAAAAATATTAAAACAAATTAATATTGCCAACGATAATAAATAAATAAAGTCACAATATTCTCAAATAAGACAACAATTAAACGAGCTTCTATCGACATAGCATAGTAGCATAGTATAGGATATTTTGAGTGGTAATATTGTACTGATACACAAACCCCAAGTATCAAATTTTGTTATTATTATATAAATTATTAATACAGCAAATACAAATTAAATAATTGCTTTTTCAGTCCACTAGTGACATTTTGCCACAAGAAAAAAGAGACTGAAGTGAGAAGAACAAACTGTGTCTTCTTTGATAAAACATGTGGATGTAATTTGCAGTCAAGAAAGGGTAATAAATTTGCTATATATTGTCTTTAGTTTTCAAATAATTTCTTAGCCCAACAGCCATTTATTTAGGCTTTAACGAGTTGTCTGTTCCTTCAGTCTGTGGCTTCTACTCTCGTTTCTCAAAGTCGCTCCCTTGTCGCTCCACTAATACTGAAACTATCTTCTTCCTCTCTGCAGGGCCACATACCTCTGCCCTGCTTACGCTTACCTGTCGGTGCGTCCTTCCTTTGTCCAGCCAGCAGGTGGCAGCCCTCACTGCAGGGGCACAGCACATTGCTTCATTAGTGCTGAAGTATGAAGCTTTTTTAATAACTCCCCCACTGCATGTTTCATGATAACTTACAAGTTCACTGTTTGAACAGGATTAAGAACATTCCTGTGTGTTTGCACTTCAGGTTAATACCTGAGCGAGGTGAAGAGCTGAAAATGGATCGACTCAGTAAAGATCTGAGGACTGTCTAAGCAGGCTAAAGCCACCAAGTACAGAGAAGTGATGAAGCTGGCTCGCCTAGTTCTCAGTGGTCTGCAGGTACCTGAACACATCATGTTCATTTTAATGACTGACATTAAAACAAGAACACTACACAAACACAACTGCCTGGAACTGGTTTAGTAGAGGTGGTAAGTTTGAAACTTCAGACTATCTTTGACCCAGAGCTTCACCAGCAGCTCTGTTTGTGTGTGGTGAGTCATTCCTCACACATCCTCTGTGGTGTGTGACTGATAATATGCATCAACATTTCCTGATCACAAACGCTCAGAAGGCTTTTTCTGCACAGCAACCTCCTTCAAAATAAGCAAATATGATGTGTAACCCTGCTGAGCTACATCTGTGAAAATATTTTTTTCTTTAAGGGGGAACTCCATCATTTTTTTATAGGTCTTGTGAAGGACTATGAAGGCATATGTGAAAAAAGTTGCACAAAGCCTGTTGTGCACGGATGCATTACTCAATGGGCCTTCAAGGCACAGGCCTGAGGCCCAAAGTGTCAGGGGCCCCTGTGGCCTTTACCTGCAAAATATCACTCACTTTATCATGTAGCAGCCAGGAGGAGACTCACACTGATCTCAGAGAAGTGCAGAAGAAGAGTACAAAGAGATGCAAAAGACAACCAAAAAAAGACAAAACCACAACCAAGTGTGTGTCTGTGTGCTCCTAGGTGGGAGAAGTGGTGGGAGCTTTTGCTTACTGATGCCTAGGGGTCCAATGTCTGTTTTTGTGGAGCTGTGAGACTCTGACAAACTGGGGTCACTGTGATGTCACTTCAGTCAGTGTTGGCTGGGTGAAGACTACAAGTTTGAAAATGAAAAACAATCTGGGGCTGTATAATCAGAAAGAAGAAAGTTTAAGAGATCTGTGTAGCCTGCTCCTCCTCTCTGCTTGAAGTTAGCGTCTACAGGCTACATTAGCTGCTACCAGCATAGCAAACTGGGACCTCTGAAATGAACTTGTTGGTGGCTGAGTTGCATTGTGGGTAATGTAGTTGCCAGGTTGTGACAGCAAAAAAGAATGCATGGAATGAAAAAGACAAGGTTTCTGGTTCTACTGCATAGCATCTGCATAGATTTTGATCCTTTTAATGTGAGTGTTACAGAGATGCAACGCATAATTGCAGAAGTAGTTTCTTTTGTCAATAAATTCAAGGATTTAAACATTAGGTCTTTATTTCTGGCAGGCTTTGTGAAAGTTTTTGCAAATAAGACAAGGAAGATCCATAATTTTGGTAATGGGTTAGCTTGTATGAAAAATGTTAATTGACTTAATATTCTGTGGAATAAAAACCCATAAATTGTGTTAATGGTTTGGTCCACAACAGACTGGTGTGCTAATTGTGTTTCGAGTTTTGAAAATGTGACTACAGATTGGATAAAAGCATGTCAGCCATTGTAAAAAAGAAACCCTGCAATATAAACATCCTTCATTGTAACACTGAATTTAAGACACAATATAAGGTAAAGCTTAATAGATGTAAGGATCCAAAGTCAAGTTGCACTGCAAAAAAAATCCAGCCTTTCATTCTGCAGACTCCACTCTGAGTTAACAAATCAAAGATCAACATGCTGTTTTTCTGAGCCTTATCTTTGCTTAGTTCTTGTTTTGCCTACCTCAACAGCACCACCTGCGCTATATTTTAAGATCATTTTTGACTCCAAGAGGAACTGATAGTGTCTCTCAGTCTTTTTCTTTTTTCTTTTTTTTACAGCTTACTTGCAATTTTCATTTCTGCATTTGTATTTTTCAAAGTCCACCTCAGCAGATGAAATCATTTTTGCTGTAATAATCAAAAGCGACTCAGTCATTCTTGCAGGACTGTTACAATTGCATGTCTCCCTATTTATTTCTGCCCATGGCATGACTAAGCTAAGTTCTAAAATAGCACATGTATAATGATAGTAATGACTAAAGCCTCAGAAATCCTACAGTGACTCATTCAGCACAGTAACTCTGCAGATAGTCAGAGAGGGAATATGGAAAGAGGAAGTAGATTCTGATTGCTCTTTACAGAGGTTACTGTCTGTTTCATCGTTGTGTGGTTTGATTGCATTACTTCACTGACCCGTGATCATCTGTTCTCCTCTGACATGCAGCAGGGGCCCATTGCAGCTGGGATGATGGTGTGGTTGGGGCCTGCAGAGATCAGCCATTGATTCCAGAAACTTCTGCTGCTTTCAGAGTCAATATAAAGACTGGACAACGTGTCTGATCATAGATTGATACGAACGTGATGAAGACAAGCTGCTGTTTAAGACATGTATGTCGACAGTTACATGCAACCACCTGCTGATTCTGCCAAAGCTAACTGGGACACATTTAACATGATCTGCACCCCACTGATAATCAGTTAAACAATACTTATTATAACTATTTTCATAAAAGAGATAAAGACAGATTTTTCCTGTATGATCTGTTTGTGTTCATCAGTACTGTTAGAATTTACAGGACCAGGTGACACATGCAGCAAGGATGGGAAGTACCACGGTATTTTTATGCAAATGTTGTTGTGCTTTCTCCTGCAAATCATTTTAACAGACTACAACAGACAGATGTGTTGGGTATTCACCAGAAAAACCTTTTCAAGAAGGCACAAATACCAAATATTTCTAGAAAGTTTAAGTCAGTCACACTTACAGAGGGACTCACAAAATCCAAGTAGCAGCGGATGTATTTGAAAAGTCATAAATCATTTTGCTAAGTAATAGCTATTTTTAATCACAACACACACACACACACACACATACACACACACACACACACACATAAAAAATGTTATGGACATAGGTAATTTACACAACTTGTAACTTGTTTACATTAATTTGATGTTCTCGACTTTAAATAGTCCATCCATCCTTTTTCATCTGCTTATCTGTGGCTGAGTTGTGAAGGAAGCAGGCCAAGCAAAGCACCCCAGATGTTCTCTCCCCAGCAACACTTTCCAGCTCTTCCTGGGGGACCCTGAGGCGTTCCCAGGCCAGATGAGATATATAATCCAGCATGTTCCATGTTGCATGTTTCTCATCCTGAGTCTGCCCAGTGGCCTCCTACCAGTGGGACATGCATTTTAGACATTGTGCAAACTTGCTGCAACTTCCTGGGAGAGTGGCTCTGCCCAGAGAACTGCATCGGCATCTTTCAGTTCATCTGCTTCCACTCTGAATTGCAGCACAAGGCCCAGCACTACATCACTGATCACTTTGAGGAGGTTGTTTTGACCGAAGAGTTCCTGCAGCTCTCTGTGCAGGAACTCACTGACCTTCTTGAAAGAGACGACCTAAATGTGAGAAAAGAGGGCACTGTGTATGAAGCCATCCTTTGTTGGATCGCCCATGAACCTGAAAAACGAAACAGACACATCACTGTACTCCTGTCTAAGGTATGATAACTTTCTGTCACTACATTTAGTTTCAATTTACATCTTCAGCATTTGGCTGATTGTGTATTCCTAACAGTTCTTTTTCCTGACAGCAACAATAATCAATAATCAAATGTAAGGTCACCTTGGTCAAGACCAAGTCCAGCTGACACCTACAGTTCTTATAATTCAATTTGTGTTCAGACTGAATTAGTACAAACAAAGAGTTTTAAGCTTGATGTCATATGGACAGAAAGGATTTTTTTTTTTTTTACATCCTGCATCATCAGCACTAAATGATTCCACATGTGATGACAATAAGTCATGCTCCACTTTGCTGCACCTTATGGGTTTATCTGTCTTCTCTGGTGTCCACCAACCACCAATCAAAGCCAAAGAGTCACACAGCTGTCAATCATGTCAATCACTCTGTGAACTGCAGTCGTACCATCAAACTAAGCAGCGCTGATCAAATGTGATTCAAGATTCTGTTACAGCATTGCATATTTCTCACCTCAAATGTTATCAGAAACATATTTTAGTGTACTGTTTAGCTGTAAAATGAGAAATTTGGTCTGGCTGGTGGGCGGTGCTTGGTGATCCAGTCAACAGTATCCAACATGGTGACTGGGTCACAAAATTTCTCATTTTACAGCTAAACAGTACACTAAAATATGTTTCTAAAACATTTGGGGTGAGACACAGGCAATGCAGTAACAGAATCTTATTCTGATTCATATTTTATCAGCGCTCTCTAGTTTGATTGGAGATCAGGAGCAGTGATTGACATGATTGACAGCTGCTTTAGAGACTCATTGGCTTCGATTTATTGTTTTGGTGTGCCGTGGTGGATTCTAGCAAATGCCATTAAAGGCAACAGGAGGAGGAGGGATGGGATTTTTTCACGGACTATTTGTGTCATGTACTACCTTTGTGGATTTAGTAACAGTTTCATCAAATATGACAGAGTTATGTTTATAAAAGTTACCAACTGCTGCTTTTAAGATGTAATTTTACAGAGGTCTGAACACAAGTAGTACAGGTTATTAAGTTTCTGCAACCCCCTCGTCTGTCCTCGCCTGCATAATGCCATTGGAAACAAGACTCAAAGTCTGTAAGGCTTCAAGCTACAGTATGAAAGATTTTCTTTAGCAAATATGACAAAAAAGTAATTTATTTTTACTGTCACTATATCCTATATCCTTCTGCAATGCATGAGGCAGATAATCTATGAAAAAAATTATGCTCCTTAGTATTCCTAATGGCATTTGCAAGAGTCATGAAAGCAACCAGTCAACGCTGAGGAGTCTCTATCACAGCTGTCAACCATGTCAATCATTCCATAAACTGTGGTCAAACTGTTAAACTAGGCAGTGCTGATCTTTCTTGCCTCAAATATTTTTGAAACATATTTTAGTGTACTGTTTAGCTGTGAAATGAGAAAGTTTGCTTCTGCCAGTGGATGCATGCTTTGTGTTGGTTTTACTGCTTTAAACATGGTAGCAGGTCACTAATTTTCTCATTTTACAGCTTAACAGTACACTAAAATATGTTTCAAATATGTTTCACGAGCAGTGGTTGCCATGACTGACAGCTGCTCCCTCTGAAAATGGCCTGTGATTGGGTAAAGTCTCATGTCACAAGCTAGATTTCGTAAAGCCTGAAAACAGAGCCAAGCAGAGGGGTAGACATCTTGTGTTCTTTAAGACCACCTGAATTTCATATACTCAAAGTTTATTGAGGCTTTTTGCACAATGATGCCAAAATTAAACTGCCTACCTGTGCTTTATTGCCAAACTATTAGATAAAAGTCGAGATCAAAAATTAGTTCTCAACTTTTTGCAGTTGCTTTGAAGTGAGTGGAATAATTGTCCAGAGGGTGCTGTCAGACAAAAGGTCCTCAGCAGCCTATATCTGAAGCGTTTACGATATTGTGTACCTAGAGGTGTAATGAGATGTGTGTGGCATTACATACCGTAGTTCATTTGTGTGAGGATGGTTTAAAAAAAGCTGCACTTAAACACACACCAAAGATTACAGCTAACGGCCAACTCGCATGTACTGTACGTTGTGCGCCTGCATGAGAAGAAATAACTCTCCATAGCACCTCCACACCGTCCAGCCACTGGCAGTAGTCTGTATTCATCATTCAAAAAGCGAAACTGGAAGACCTACAGGATAGATTTAAGACACTAGTTAGCCAGTTAGCACTTAGCAACACAACCTGATGTAGAAAGAACAAAGGATATTTACCGTGCACTAGCGTACAGTGACACAAACAGTTACTGTACAAGCTGAAAAGCTCAATGGCTAAAAAAATAATCTTACCTGATATAACAAGTCTGTTTTGATCTCACACCCTCTAGACTTTGGCTATTTGTTTGTCTTTGTCACTCCTGTTTCTCTTCTCATGCACTGAGCTGAACTGCCAATCACAGTGATTTCATTCACTGTCTGGCTCCACCGTCTTTGTTGCCAATTCAACATGCCGAATCAGCCAAACAAAGCAGACAATGGTCAACTAGTGCCATCGTTGCGGTACACACTGCACAAACTAGAGACAGACCCTCCCTGACAGCATGACACTGACTAACCGCCAACTGTCAGCTTGGTGCGTCAGGGCCTTTAAGATGGCCATCACCAGGCTATAGATCCAATGGGAATCGGAGGGTCGCCTGTTCGAGTCCCCGTCCGGACCTAATATGTAGTGTGGACTGGTGGCTGGAGAGGTGCCAGTTCACCTCCTGGACACTGCTGAGGTGCCCTTGAGCAAGGCACCGAAGCCCCCAACTGCTCGGGGCGCCTGACCAAGGCAGCCCCCTCACTCTGACATCTCTCCACTTTGTGCATGTATAGGTCCTGTTTGTGCATGTGTGTGTCTTTCTGACCTGTGTGTAATAGACAGCAAGAGTTAAAAAATTGAATTTCCCCTCAGGGGGATTAATAAAGAATATAAAATTAATAAATAATTAAATTAAATTAATTAATGTTTCGTCCCAGTTTGTTTGTCTGTTGGACAATTAGATGATTCACTAGATGCTGGATCTCAGCAGTAGTCCACTAATTATCTTGCAGCAGTGTAGACATATTTCTGTGTTATTTATTACCAGTTGAAGCCAAGAAAAGTGTTAAATCACTAAAGGCCTTCTGGTTTTCCCCAGATTTACATTTGTGGTGGTTTCAATGGGAACAAGTTCCTGCAAATGGCTGAATGTTACAGCCCAGAGACCAACCAGTGGACACTGATCAGTCTCATGAGCTGCCAGCGCAGTGCAGTTGGCGTCATTGCATATGGACCATGTCTTCGTAGTAACACGAATCTCTGCTGATGCTTTCATAACACGCAAACTGTTCAAAGATTTGCTCAGTAGCTAGATTCATACACTCAGAGACACTTTGAGGACAGGTGTTCTTTCTTGCAAAGATGTTGACAGACTGGTTGTATCTCCATTTCAAACATTTGACCCTTTATTTTACTTTTTCTCCCAAAGGTTGGTGGCTTTGATGGGTCCACCTGACTGCGAAGTGCTGAGGCGTACAACCCCTGGACCAACACCTGGCATGAAGCGTCGCCCATGTTGCTCCCCAAGAGGGCATTCGGCACTGCAGTGCTTGATGATCTGCTCTTTGTTGTCGGGGGATACAATGGCTACTCCGACTCCTATAATGTCCAGTGCTATGACGGAACAACTGATGAGTGGCATGTGGCCTGTGACATGGACTTTGCCCGCTCTGGTGCTAGCTGCTGTGTGGTGTCCGGACTCAGCAACATGGCTGACTATGTTGTCCCTCGTGACTTTCTGCCGTGTTTAAATTTGGAAGATGAGAGTTCTGACTCTGCTGAGTCATTAGACTCTGTCTGACACACCTGAGCAGTGCTCTTTGCCAACATCCACCCTGGTGAGACTTTAACAGAAACAATGAAATAAATTTTTTCTATGTGAGAAGGGTGCTGTGTCTACTCTGCAGACACAGTTACCAAACTACATGACTCTGACCATGACCTTTGAGACCCTGTCCAGTTACTAGATGGTAGGGGGAACGTAGTGCTGGGGGAATGTAGACAATATATATACGTATATATTTATAAATATTTTATCTAACCTTCCTGACACTGCTGGCAAGGTAAGTCTGTGATAGAGGTGAAGGGGGGCACGAAGGAGGGAAGGGAAAACTGTTCTGACTAGTTCTGTGTTATCTTGTTGCTTAAATTTGAAAATAAAAAGAAATTATTAAAAAAAGATTCTTCATTTCAAGAATAAAGTCATAATCTTATGAGAATAAAGATGTAATTTCGAGAAAAAAGTCATAATATTATCAGAATTAAGTCTTAATTCTATGAGAACAAATTCATACTATTTCAAGGAAAACATTGTAATATTATGAGTAAATAGATATAGAAGAAGACAAAGTCCCTGACAAACTGCTGCAGTGACCTTAATCTGCAACTTTTAATTTTTTATTTTTAGTTTATCACATAATATTATGGCATTAATCGTAGAAAATGATCTGTTGTTACAGCCCTAATTTTAATCACCTTTATCAGGATCTCCAGACAATCAGACCTGACCTGCAGCTTGTTCTGTTAGTCTCTGATTTTTTTTTAGCTAGCTTTCGTCGGCTAAGTCCTGATGAAAAAAGGGAGTAGTTTCTCGCCCTCTCTTTTTATAGACTATACAGAAACAAAATGTGTCTGTATGTCTGATATCAGCTGTAACATCATTTCAATATTATGTTATAGTAGTCATTAGGGGAGACGGGGGTTGGTTGTCACAGTGCTTGTTACAGCCACACTAGAGGGCGCTGTGACATTATGTTGATGTCAAATGGTTTGCCTGACGTCACTTATCATAAAGTCGAAGGTAATAGATTTGGATCAACATTTAGCTAGCAAGCTACAGCCATGCAGCAGCTAGCTCAAAATGTTTGTCAAGAGGTCAGTTGGGGTTGGTTGTCACTTGTGTGACAGTTCAGAGAGACAGTCAGTGTGGCAAACCATCATTTTATCTTGTGTAGTATGTCATAGTACTGTAGATGGCAACCGGTGCCCCATCTGGGATGCCTCATGACGTCCCAACAAAAAGTCTAGCATGTTTGGTTTTCTTTTGCGAATCACGATTGCTCCCATCACAGCCGTTACTTTGACCAATAGGAGCACAAAGCGATCTGCTGCCGTAGACAACTGTATGACAACACCCCAGCCTTATTTATATTTCCTCTAGGGACGTTACCACACAGAGTAGAAAGGGAACAATTATGATGTGAAACAGTAGAGGCACTTCATCAACCCAGTGAGTACTGCCACTAGCATCAGGCTAGCAAGCTATGTTATTTCTTAATAATGGAGAATATAAAGTAAGAAAATTAAAAAATAGTGGCGGGGCTTTTACTCACCACAACTGCAGAGGCTACCAGCTTCATTTGAAACAGAACTACATTATAAACAAGCCATTATTTATTATTCCCTCTTATTTTTATATTTTTACTTTTTATCTGCTCCCGTTCGCCTTGATAAAGCTAATGCATCGCACCGTCATCTCAAACTCAACACTTCCTGTATCTGTTTCAAATTAAAAGCTCCATATAACGTTGGTTGAGAGAATCCCTTCATTTTCTAAACAGGCTTTTATTGTGAAACAATACTTCAAATGTAACACAGATGCACTTCTTAAGTTGCCACAATAACATTTCGGCTGGCACGTTAACAGCCACAGTGACTGAAATAATAGTGATAATAATAAAAATAGGACAAGAATAACCCGATGACATGACACACATTGTGAAAGACAACCAGGGATGATTGGTGTGTGGACCATCGTGTTGTCTGTCATGTCTGTCGGCCAAGTCACGGCACAATTTTATGTCTCCACGCTTAGTTCTTTTAAAATCCAAAAGGTTCCACCAATATGTTTACCCCTACGCTGCGGAAAATTGGGCACTTTGGATGAACTTGCCAATCTGGCTCTGTATGTCTAAACACTGGCAGCTTGCCTGCAAAACGGCCCAACATTCGAAGGAAATCTGGCAGTGTAAAAGGGGCTATAGTGACTGCTAGAACAGACAAAAATGCTGTGTAGTATAAATCAGGCATGAAGTTTCATTTAATGTAAGAATGACTGTTGAAAGAAGTTTTGATGATTAGCAATTCACACAAGAGTAAAAAAGTGTGACAACCGACCCCAGTCTCCCCTACTGTTTATTGCCCCCTTCAATGGAGCAAAGACCCCTTAAATAAGTACTAGTGGGACAGTTTGCCTCCCTCCTGGACAGGCTTGGTGTAAACACTGAAGACATGCAGAGATTACTGAGTCACCGACTGACACGGAGAGGCAAAAAACAGAGAGGAGGACTCAGAGAAACAGGGAAGGGCAAAACTGGGAATATAAAAAGAAAGAGAAACATGAGAGATTCAGTGAGAATATGAACTGGTGCTGTGACATGACTCTCTGTCTTGTGTTGGATGTACCACAACCGTATGACTGGGCGTGAGAGTCACATGCCACCACAGACAGGCGAGGGCACTTTGACATCTCCGCTTCCCCCAGAAAGACGCGCACAAGTCGGCTCCTCAACACCTCCGGAGACGGACGGCAATGGCGACCGGTGACAGCCAGGCAACTTTTGACTCATGGCTCAGTAAGTAAACAGGGAATAAACGAGAGTTATGTTGTTGCTGTAGCCGCTTGTGTTTGCGTATTTTGAGAAGGCTAGCTTAACGTTACGTTACGTTACCTACCTCATGATGACATTTAGTGCACCAACTAACGCTGCTTTGTTTGCTAACGTAACACTAACGGTCGCCTCGTGCCGCCAGTTGGACTTAATTACCGCAATAACACGTTATATTTGCGTTTAAATTCTGAATGTGTCGATTTATTATAACTTTCATTAAATAACTTTGGTGTTTTGCACAAAGTTGCAACAGGAAGTTGTTGGTTTGATCGTGCGCGTGCGTGGGGAGCGCTCGAGCAGTTTGTTGTGTGCTGCGCGCGCGCACCGCGGTGGTTTTTTTTTTTTTATAGTTTCCTCAGTTGCTGGATGAAGTGTTAAGATAATTTGTTTAAGTAAAAATAGCAACAGTGACAAGTCAAAGACCTGCAAATTAAAATATACAGACAAATAGATAAAGTATACACTTTAAAATGTAGCTAAATGTCAAAAAGAAATGTATTTATGTTTATTTTATGTAGAAAGGGACAGTAAACATTAATTAACATGATCACTTAAGTCATGTAAATGTGACAGATTAAACTATACAGGCTCATTCTGGCTGATGATATATGTGTGTCTATGTAAGAAATGATGGCATGTCCATAGAAGGGCAGCTAAGCACAGCGCGAGCATATATCCATAGACAAAAGCACAAAGCAAGGCACCTAAGCAAAAACAACAAGACACAAGCACCAGTAATAAAACAATGATATAACCATATGAACAAAAACATTAAGAATGTACCATTCAAAAGTGCAACATAAAACACAACATAGACCAAAGAACAAAAGCACACAGGAAAGCACATAAGCCCCAGCATAAAGTTAGAAAACAAGGGCATAACCACTGTTTCTGTAAAACTATTATGTTATATTGTAAATACTGGTATTTTCAGTTTCAGTTTGACCTCATCCAACATGTTGGCAGGTTTCCCTCAGATGAGTTTAAGTTTCATATTCCTTGCATTGATAAAAAAAAAAAAAACATCATCCTGTTTGCCTTCTTTTTACAGATAATGTCAAATGCTTGTTTTTAAGGTGGCTCACCATTACAGATACACAATTATTACTCCAAAGCCTTTAATGATTATATCATCATCAGTGCAGCATCAGAATCTTCAGTAAATGTATTACTCCATTCAGCAGATAAATGTAGTGGAGAAAAGTCTAAAGGTACCCCAAAAAAGATTATATTGTAGGATCTTAAAGTGGCATTGAAAGTATACTTCTTTAGAGCTGAGGTGATAAGATGATTAGTCGATTAGTAGACTGGCAGAAAATTAATCAATAACAGTATTAGTAATCAATTAACATTTAAGTCATTAAGTAAGAGAGCAAAACATTTTAGTCTTTTGGAAATAGTGAGACAAAACAAGCAATTTGAAACGGTCTTGGAAATTATGAGAGGCATTTTCCACATTTTATAGAATAAACAATTACACAAAATTGCATACAGATAGGGCTGCAGCTTTCGATTCTTTTAGTAATCAAGTATTCTACCTTTTATTCTGGCGATGAATCGAGTAATCAGATAAGAAATACTGCATGTTTTTATTGAATGACCTTATCTTTATTTAAGGGTATTAGTAATATATGAAAGAGAAAATGATTTCCTTTTTTTGAAACACTGTTTTTATTTGCTTTCATTGCAAATCATTTGTCTGCAGCGTGCACTTTAAAAGGTTGTAACAGATAAAAAGATGTATCTGCAGCTTGAAAAAAAAGAAGAAGAAGAAAAAAAGAGTTCTGACGAACATTTCACAAGCTTAGATTTTTCTAACTAAACTGGCTGCTGGCGTCACTCAAACAAAAAGTGCATTTAAAGTACCACTGGCATATTACATCCTGGGTTTTTAAGGGAAAAAAACCAACATTTTTTGAAGTTCAAGAAGCATAAAATTATCTTAATCTTCTTGGTTTTTAAAGGAGAGTTTTCTGAAGTGCAAAAAAAAATAAAATACAAAAAATAATTTGAAATATAATTTTAAAAAAGTGTACATCAACCTAAAACAGAGGTGTATTAATAAATAATGCCTTTAATTTGTGCAACTTCACGTTCAGAACTAAGGTATCAAGTCTCAGGCACTGCATACAGTACACAGTATTTGAATGCACAGTAATTACTCTCCACATCCTACAAGTATGCTTAATACAACATAGGTATTGTTTCCTTGTCCCTGTGTAGGTCTGTCTTCCATTTTCACCTCTGTATTAAATTGTATCATTTCTTTGCATGTATTTTATTTAACTGTGGCACAGTGTGATTTTTAACCCTCTGTAATTGTTCCAGACCAAGCCACAGACCCAAACAATCAGGAGGACAGATGGGACTCCATTCAAGGCTTCTACCAGCTCGTTAATCAGGAGACTGATGGGTAAACAGAACACTGTCTGTCTTTTTCTTAATTTAACCTAAATGATGTGCTTGCACACAGTCCTGCATGGCTTTGCAAATCATTCTTTAGGCTCTGAACCTGAGCTGAAGTTTTCAGACGAGGTCGGTTGCTTCCAGAAGTTCCTTTAATGCAATTGTGGTGTTTGAGAAAGAGTTGCTTCACATCCATGTTGCGATCACCTTCTCAGTAACACCATCTTGCAAGAGGAAGATAGGAACTTTGCAGCACCCTTTTCCCTTTTGACCCTTTTCATATTTTCTAAACTAATGTGTTGGAACGTCTGAATGTAGTGAAATGTAAACTCAAAGCAAGCACGGATAGAAAAGTAAAAGTTATAGGTTTTTATCCTTGTCTGTCAGCTTTTCTCAAGCATGGCGATGGGTGGAAGCTATGTGAACAGTGCGTCTTTTGAATGTTGGCACAACATGTTATTCGCTCACGGTGTAATCAGGCATTTTAATGTGATTTAAATCGTAATTTTCTGCTTTCAGTCCACAGGTAGCTGTTCGCCTTCTTGCCCATAAAATTCAGTCACCACAGGAGAAAGAGGCTCTGCAGGCTCTCACTGTAAGCAATCACGTTCTTCATCTCTAAATATGACATGCAGCTGACTTTATTTGTTGTTTAATAGTAGTTTTTATCTGTGAAGTTCCCACAAGCATGCTTTTTATTTAAAAAGTAGTTTTTATCCTTTAACTAGTCAGTTGTTGTTCATGAAGTATTTTCTGTCTAGTTCGGTATGTATGTAGACATACAGTGTACATCTGTTTTTTATTTAATGCAATTTATTTGGGGTTTTACTTTAACTCTACAGGTACAGACAGATGTCTTTGTTTTAACCCTGGGTAGGGCTGCCCTCGTCTAAGAATTTTCCTAGTTGACCAATAGTTGTCATTTAGGGCCATTAGTCAACTAGTCACCTGCATGTTTATGATATTAATTTAATTATTAAATTATATATTTTGGACGGGGAAACACAAGTGTTTGAGTTTAAGGTGTGAGAAAGAATAGTATCAGTAACATCGAACAGAGAAACACAAAACCGTACTAATGAGCCTTCATTAATATAGGCCTATATTTTATCTACAAGTGCACGTCACACACTGAGTGAGCCGCCTGTTAATGACACTGTCGGCAAAGCAGTGATGATTGTGCTAAGTGGCTAATGGGCATGTAGCTACTTACATGTTTCAGATGATACGTCATGTTGGTAGTCGACAAATAATAGGCAAATGTTTTCCTGCAGAGTTTATATACCATCTTGGGTTCGTCCTTCACCTTCTCAAAATGATCCCACGCTTTGGATTTCCTGCCTGACATGTTATTAACTAGCCTGTGGAATAACCGCAGGTACCAGCCCTGTAAATTAACGTGACTCCTGTCTGACTGCTGAGTCTGGCCACTTCCTGTATCTGTCCTTTCAAATTTAATTCCCACCTGGTCCAGTCATATAGGTGTTGATTTATTTTGACAAGGCACAGCTCCTAATAGAGGTCACTTTTTTTCCTGCGACCAATGAAATCTTGCTGACTAATGACCTTTCTGGTCAACTAACATTTGGTCAGTTATTAGGGGGCAGCTCTAACCCTGGGAGAGGGCGCCCCTGTGAAGAATATCTGTGACTAACTTTCATCACATGGCCATGACATGACAGTGACACGAGGGATTTAGTCTGTTTTTTGAATCTGCTGTGACAGCACACGCTGCACGAGCTGCAGTCTTTCACTATAAAATGTAATTCAGCAAAGGTCGTCAAGGTTCATATGACTCATGTCATGTGACTTTTAAAGGTTATAACCACAAAACAGATCATGACAAATCTGTTCTCTCTCCCTTTTGTATTGTGCAAGAGGAGGATACTTTGTTGTTTCTTTCAGTTTCACTTGTAAAAGCTTCTGTTGGTAATGATTCATTCTGGCTTGGTGCTTTCCAGGTTCTCGAGGCATGTATGAACAACTGTGGGAAGAGGTTTCACAAAGAGGCCGCCAAGTTTCGCTTTCTCAATGAGCTTATCAAACTCCTAACACCAAAGGTAACCAGAGAGAGACAGGTGTCTTTAGCTCCCTTTAGGCTCTCTTACTGTAATGTCACTGCTAGGCAACAGCTTGGGTCCATGTTTACTTTCTGTCAGCTGATTCACATGCACTGCAAATCATTCCAATGGGAAATACAAAGGGACCTACTGAGAATGTTCTGGTGCATGTACCGACCCCATTTCATTGTTATTATTAAATCTAAAATCTAAAAGTCGTAAATTGTGTCTGCTCTGAGTTAATTGGGCAAAAGGCAACGATAGCACACACATATTCATGTTTTACACAACAGAAATTTGACTTTGCTTGCAATGATTGGCCAGTTAGATTTCATCAGGCCATATTTATCGAAATAAATAATGAATTTTTGCTTGTTTTAAATTTGAGGCCATCATGTCATTACAACAATACGATATTTAACTTTATTACAACAATACTTTTTCTTAACTTTATGATAACAGGGCTTTATTAAATTATTACAACAGTACTATAACTTTATTATGTAACAGTAGCTACTTTATGTAGCTGTATTGCAACTATAGTTTATTTAGTAGTTTAGTATTTCAGTAGTTTACAGTATTTTAAGGAGATTCTAAAAATATCAAAATATATATCATGTACTGCAATACAGCCAAAAAACATTGCAATATTATTTATAGGCCATATCACCCAGCCCTAATTCAGATGAGCTCTTGAAATATAGAAAACAGGTGTTAAGGAAATGAACAAGGCAGTAACCATAAGAGCAAACCTACAGCTCCAAACACCAATTTTAATCAAGATGATTTGTTGAAGAACCAAAACAAATCCTGCAGGCTATCGATCAAACTAAACAAAAGTACGTTTACAAATATTCTAAGATAAACTACATAGATATGTGTCATATAAAAACCTATACAGGGCTCAATCAACTAGATACAAATACAGTAGATAGATAATGGAGCCAAACTGGTAAACATTGAACAATAGGAACATGCTGTAAACGTCAAAAGATGGATGATTATGCTACAACAGCAAATTACAAGACCTATCAAAAACATACGATTTATGATGATTTTATTAAAAGAGTTGCAATAAATATGAATTAAAAACAGGAGAGGGGCCGATATCGTCTAAGAATCTGACAAAGAAAACTAGAAATATCCAAGTGAATAGAATCAATATGACATCAAGTGCGATAGTGTTTGAATTTTACAAAAAAAACTTAATAGAAAAGAACTAAATTGAACCAGTGCACAGTCTGATATGAAAAAATCAACATGATAAACTGTGAACAAGTAAATTATTTAAATCTGTTGTAACCCCAGAGTTAACTGATAAACTAGTGTAAAAGTTTCTTTCTGAAGAACGACACTGATGTGACTGACCTGATTGATCTTTTCTGAGCAGTACTTTGGCGCGTGGACACCACAGAAAGTCAAAGACAGAGTGACGGAGGTCCTCTACGGCTGGACTCTTTGGCTTAAAGAGGAACCCAAGATTCAGGAGGCCTACAGCATGCTCAAGAAACAAGGTCTGGATGCAACATACACTCTTAAAAGTCCTAAGTAGCCGGGGTAAAACTTTAGTAACTCACATTTACAGATACTATATAAGTATGATGTACTGCAATCGTAATGTAATACTTAGTATTATTTCCTCTCAAAAATAAAACAACCTCACCCTTCATTTTGTTATTTCAGGTCTTGTGAAGAAAGACCCTAAACTACCAGACACAATCATAATGGCACCTCCAGCACAAAGAACCACAGACTCTGTTTTTGACCAGGAGGACAAGGCCAAGGTGAGTGTGTGTGTTTGTATTTCATATCTGCTCATGTAACATTAACTTTCATCCTGCTAAAAATGTGTTTCCGTATCATCAGCTGTTAGCCAGGTTATTGAAAAGCGCCCGTCCTGAAGACCTGGAGACTGCCAACAGGCTCATTAAAAGCACCATCAAAGAGGTGAGGTGTGCTGCTGGTGGGGATGGTCATCTTTGCATGTGTGCATTTGTAATTGTATGAGATTATTTTTTTTTATGTTTGTGTGTGTGTGTTTCAGGAGCAAGAGAAGGCAGAGAAATTGTCAAAGCGTGAATCTACGCTGCAGGAGGTGGAGAGCAGCACCAAACAGCTCAGAGAGCTGCTGGACCAGCACACGATCACTGGGACCTCGCTACAGCCGAGTGATGACGAGAAGGTACGTTGGACATGATAGAGACAGACAGATAATCAACCAGCTGTCCAGGACTGACTACTAAAAGCTAGATGGTGTGTGGGATCACTGTGGGTGTCCTGTGATTGTTGGTCCTGTATCGCCCTCTACTGGCTAATGTGTTTCTCTCAGCGTCCAACTTCTCTGTGACAATATAAAACCAGCAGGTCAAAAGTCGCAGTTACAACCTGCTTTACATTGAAATGTAGTAAATGTTGTTATATTTAAATTAAATGTCTTAAAATCTTCCACTGTTTCACATAATTTAGCCCAGCTCTGACCTTCAGTAGGTGTCTGTCTATGTGCACACATGGATATCAACTGCATCTTTACTGGTTGGTGAAGGCATACAACTGTGAGGTGATTCTAGTTTCTTTAGATTATTCAGCAGTAGAATATTGCTGTTCACACATAGGGCGAAATCATTTTTAATAGAAACACTGTGGAGAAGACAGTCAGGATGGCCGAGCGGTCTAAGGCGCTGCGTTCAGGTCGCAGTCTCCCCTGGAGGCGTGGGTTCGAATCCCACTTCTGACAGCTGCTGTTTTTCACTGAAGGCAGAGCTTGTAACACGATAGTGGGGAAGTAAAGTGAGCACTTGTGTCACTTCAAACCACAGTGTGCCTCGTACTGTAGCAGCATTTCACAGCCTCCACTGTGCTCGTGACAACCTGCCCACCAGTGCTGTTGCTACATGCCCTCATGTTTAGTGATGTGATGCCTGAAACAACATTACAGTCAGTGCGGAGGTCCCATGGTCTAATGGTTAGCACTCTGGACTCTGAATCCAGTATGACAGCTGTTTTGTCGGTGAATGTAGTGAGTTGTAATGAAGCCAAACTGTGTGCCGTTATCTTTGTTAAATGTTGCTGTTGTCCCTGGCTTTATATGAGAAGAGGAAAAGATCGCTGGTAGCTAGGCTAATTTATACAATGTAAAACGCCATAGGCTTGCGCTAATAATGTTAGCATGTTGTGTTTGTGGGGTAAATTTGTCCGGATTAATTGTTTGTCTGTGAATGCTGCGAGTTACAGTGGAGCTGATTTGTGCACTTGTTTTTCAAATTGTCTCCATCAAGCCACATTAATGTGTGTTTTAGGTTTTAGGTGTGTTTTGAATCAACAAAACTTTACAGCACTTCACAGAACCCTCCGCCGCCCAATAGTGTTGTGGAGGTGTCACTGCAGAGTGACACAGACACACCACCGCACAAGTAAAAATGCTCACAACGCCGTCCTGCATAGGGTCTGCGCACAATTATAAATCCCGGCACAAGGTTTAGCTCCTATAGCAATGTTCAGACTATACTGAAAAAACAACTCAAGTGACATTTATAGTAAAACATGTTTGCCTGTGTTCTTTGGACCAGTTTTTTTTTCCGGTTCAGACAGACTCATTTAACTGTATCAATAATAAAAGCTGAGGGAAATAACAGATTATGAAGAGAAAAATCTTTCTGATAATGGAGAATGTTTGCAATCCTTTTGTTGTTCAGATTTTTGACTCGATTGTGAATTAGACAACAAATAAAATTGAAAACTTGGGAGTGATACACGTGAGTTTCATCTGGTATCTGTCTTCACTCCAGTATGAAACTCTAGTGATGTTTGAGTGTATCAGATCAGTCCAATCAATAAGTCAAATTCTCTTTTAGTGCAGCTGATACATGCTGATCTCTCTTGTATAAAGCGATCATCACTGCTAAACAGAGAGAGAGAGATCATGACACATCATGACACATTATGAGCACTTTTTCAACATATGTTCACAAAACCAGAGCTCAAAGTTTAAGACATGAAAGTGATGTTTGGTCCCAATAAACCTCCGGATATTTTCTCAGAGGAGGAGAACGTCTTTGTGTGGAGGTGCAATGCAACATTTTATCCATTCCCGCTGCAGGCCCTGTTCGAGCGCTGTGATCGGCTGAGGCCCAGCTTGTTCCGCCTGGCCAGTGACACGATGGACGACGACGCAGCTCTGGCACAGATCCTGGCAGCTAACGATGAGCTTACATTGGTAGTAAACACCTATAAAGACCGGGTGGGGAAGACAGAGTGTAACGGTGGAAGAGAGAGAAGCAGGAGTGAGGAAGAAATGGAAGGTCAAAACAACGGTAGGCTTTATTTTGTACACCTAACTGTCCCTGTGGGAAACACTTTGACCTTGTGTTTGGCTCTGCTCCGCCCTGCTTGTGTTTGATGCTGTATTTACCTGCTCCTCCAGCTCCAAAAAGTCCCAGAGAGATTAAAAGCTACCACCTCATCGACCTGTCAGCACTGGACTCTCCACAGACACGGAGAAAAGCCGATTCACCACTGTTCTTTGAATCCTCTCTCCTGGAAAGTACCTTCCACTCAGTGGCTGAGCAGGACTTAAATGAATTAGGTAGGCCTTCATTGGTACCTATTTTCTAGTTTGCTCTCTGTGAGAGTGATGAGCATGTTTCCTAATGATGCTCTGTCCTGTGATTACAGAGTTTGATAACCTGGTCTCAAAACAGACTCAAGAGACGTCGAGGTCATATTATGAAGATCTGCTGCAGGTGAGGCCTGAATATGAAGTCAGAGATAAAGGTTTAACGGTGATTTTATTTGGAAGATTGTTTAACACACACTATTCTCTTGTCAGCTTAATGGAGAGTTTCAGACAAGGAACGCTGGGCAGAATGGAGGGAGAGACTTTGTGTTGAGAGCCCGTGGATGTGGGGGCAGCAGCACTACATCTAATGGGACTAACATCTGGTAAGGATGGAGAAAAGAAAAAAACACTGTAGACAGTGCTTTGAATGTGGCATACAGAGCTGTACCTGACTCCGAAATTAGTCAGTCGAATCAGATTTGGATTTTCAACATAAAGATTCGACTATTTGGTTCTTTTTCTTCATACAGACTACCAAGCAACACTTTGTTGACCAGCTAGTTTTTTGAACAGGGTTTTGCAGGATGGTCAGGGTGACAGAGACATTCACATTATACAGAAACAAGCCCTCCTAGGTAATGCACGCTAACTATGCTAAGGACAGATCAGAAATGTGCCACGTTTTTTGCAGATTCTAAATATAAGCCAGAGACTGTATCGTATGAAGCTGCCGTGAGCTGTAAATTCACCACTTCTAAGCAGAAGGCAGAAGATGACGTTATCACAGAGCCTCACGTCTTCTAGACAGCTGCCTTCATCTCACCCAGACTCACTCTGGGTCTGGGTCCACAACTACTTGGAGATAGTGATAGATAGTGATCATACTCTGGGTGTAAATGCTTACAAATACATTATTTAACATGAAATAAATCGTTAAGATAAATACATTTCCCGTAATATCAGCCTGCTGATTTGTTGCAGCACAGTAAACTGTAACGAAATTGCCAGCTGTTTTCTGTGTCTGACACATTTTTGTTCAGTTTAGTTTAGTTTTTTTATTGATGTTTATTTAAAATTGTTGCATTTTCAAAAGGTTTACTGATAAAGATTTACTGCTATCTTAACTTTATTGTTTAACTGTAGAAACTCATATGTATCCTTATCATGTAACCTTTGTTTGTGTTGTGGGCTTATGTTTAAAAAAAAATGCATGTATTTGTTATATTTTTATTCTGAAGTTATTTTTAAGTGTTGCTTTCAGCCTTAAAAAACCATCATCAGCGAGGCTCATTGTGTTGTTGCATTATGGGAACACACAAGACATTTTTACAATATATTCAACAGATTTTGTTTAAACATTTTATTGCACATTATGACTGTATGGAGATGTTCTCTGGCTTCATTTACTGCTCTCATTATTTCTAAAATTACTGATTTTCTTTGATAAGGTCGCTCCCTCACAATCAGCGCTTCACAGAGTCAGGATCACTGTCCAGCACACAGAAACAGCTTGGTGATGTATCGGGATCTCCAGTTAAACTAGAGGAGAGCTCGTGTCCCCCGCAACTGCTGAAGAACATCTTTGTTCCAGTTGAGACCATCAAATCCAGTATGTTTATGTGGAGAAACAGCTTGTTAACTTTCTGTTTCATAGTACTGTACTACATCACCTACTGGATACCCTGCCTTAATGTCTGTTGTTGTCTAATTTGTGGAAGGTAACCTTGAGCCGATCACTTTATACGATCAGGGCGGCGTCCACGTTTCCCTCCACTTTGCAAAAGATTCTCCGCCGGGTCATCCAGGCGTCGCTGTGGTCGTCATCTCCACAGTTAACACATCTGCCCTTGGTGTGAAAGACTTCCTGTTTCAAGCTGCGGTTCCAAAGGTAAAAAACTCCGAACACATTATCCGAATCTCTTGTCGAAATAATATACATGGGTTTTAAAATAAAGTGTGAGTGAGTGTCATGTCTAGCAGACAGTGGTAGAGATTTAACTCATGCTCATGCTGCACTGTCGATGTGTGACTGACCTGTTTTCCATTAATGAGTTGAATATTTAGTTAATAGTCAGTTTATTACCTCTCCTGCAGACCATGTCAGTGAAACTTCAGCCTGCCTCGGGGACACACCTACCTCCTTACAACCCTCTCCTGCCTCCGCCTGCCATCTCCCAGGTCGTCCTGTTGGCTAACCCTCAGAAAGTGAGTTTGTTGATTTACATTCATCAGTCACATTTCAATTTCACAGCTACAACTTCCACCTCAAATTGTGGCACGTAAAACTGAAGAACTTCTGCACTTGTATACAGGAATTATTACAAGTGCTGAAGTTCTTCAGTGTGTTTTTGTTCATAATTAGGATTTTATTTGGCATTATTGTGGTGCAGTGTTGTTTTACTGTCATTGATTTAGTGTAGAGTTGTACTGATTGCAGTATCAGAAATGCCTCCGATACTGCCTAAAATGCGGCATTGGATATTGGCGAGTACAGTCTATGACCAATCCGATACCACATAATAATTTAAAAGGCATTCTACTGTAGCCTTTAAAATGTCTTTTTTTACCAAATTGTGTGTGTCTTGATCTGTGTCAACACTGGATAATAATAATTAAAAAAAAGTTTTATGGCATTCATTCTACTATTATGTATTTATTTCTCAATATTTTACATAGAGTTTTAGGAGTTTAGACATACAACAATTCATATCCCATTCATTTTTATTTTAAGCGCTGGTATCAGATTGGTACTCGGTATCAGCAGATACTAGCCTGACTGTCAGACTGAAGCTCCCAGAACCTTCAGTCTGACCTTGCCTCCATTGAAGGCGATTTACAAGGGGGAGGGAATTTGATTTTTCCCTAACCAATCACTAGAGATCAACGAATCACCCAGAATCTGACGTCATTAGTATCCATGCCTCGGGGGTGCCGAAAACAAGCGATCATTGCCCGTTTAAAATGTCTCCGTCGTCGTGCACGCCCAGCTGCATCACCATTAAATCCAGTTTAGCAGCTTCCTTAATTTGGTCCTCCATTAACGCGAGTAGTGGCGAAATACCTCGATAGCATTGTTTATGTGGTCTGTAGGATCTGCAGCGGTCGCCATTAGCGTGGTGCTGACTGGCTAATCGCTAGACCCGCCCCCACCCCCGGCGGTCATTGGTCCGTCCATCATTTGGACGAGATAAATCGCAAATTCATTGCGGTATGCCAGACCAGAGATGCAAGCCTACTCAGTTGAGTGGGCGGGGTCTATGGTCTGGAACCAGGCTAGGCAGATACCTACGGTTCAGGGATCAGAATCAGTATCGGGAAAGAAAAAGTGGTATCGGTACATCTCCAGTTTAGTGTCAGTGGTGGAAGAAGTAGTCAGATCTTTCACTTGTATTTACATATTTCTACAGTGTGGGTCTTATCCTTATATTAAACCTGAATAAGATGCTATAAGTTTGATATTTCGGCATATTGACATGTTTTACCTCCTGGTCTTTACACATTAATTAATAGAATTTAACTGTAATGTTATGTAGTCAAGAATATTCTTACAGTATGTATGACATGAAAGATGCAGATTAACAGTTTGTTCTAAATTGGATGTTAAGATACTTTACAAAATAGCGTTAACTGCCAAGTAAGTGGACTTTGACCTTTGCATAAATTACCAATACAATGTGCGTCTGACATCCTTCTGTCTTTCCCTCAGCGAAATGTGCGTTTACGCTTCAAGTTGACACTGACACATGGGGACCAACAGCTGAATGAGAACGGAGAGATCGACAACTTCCCTGACTGGACGTCTTTGATCAGCCACTAAAAAAAAACTTCAGAGACTTGAACTAAAAAACAAAAAGCTCTGGACCTGGAATGCAAAATCTGAAAGCTGAGCGAGCAAAGCGAAGAAAAACTGCGACCACGCCTGCAGTCGATCCTCATGTGGTAAACAAACACAACAAATATCCAGTCTGTGTTTTCAGAAAAGTTTTATGAATAAAACACCAATAGCAACTGTGATGCAACAATGACAAAATAATCTCAGAAAGATTTATTTTACTTTAAAAGGGTGAGTAAGACTCTTATTTCTCACATAAAAATGTTTCGGTTGGGTTTGGTACATCCCTGACTGTACCTGTTCAGGTATTCACTGTTCTGCTGTTTGTGCCGCTGCTGCTGTCGATAAAGCCCGGTGTGATAATACAGTGTTTACTGTGTATGCTGACAAGTAGCTGGTGTCTGCCCATGAAAAGTGCTATTTATTTGCTGTTGTGCTTTGTGATGTTCAAAGTTCCCAAACAGCCTTAAGATGTAAAATGTTGTGCTTTTGTTTTGTATTTATTTTAAGAATGGGTTGAGAATGTGTGAGAGACCTTCATAGATTTGTATCTGTGGGCAATTTGCTGCGCTTGCTTTTTTGCTTTAGGTTGTAAAAGTAAAGACGTAAAGATTTAAAAACCGAAAACAGGAACAGATGAAGAACAGATCTTCGAGTGTTATCAAGTGATAATATTGCTGGTGCTGCTGTTGCAAAGACAACCGGATTGTGTTCTTTCGTCAGAGCATAGCAATTACCAGTTTCCACGCCACTTCCAAACCACTTCGGCAGTTCCACTGTACGTTGTCTCCTCCACTGTGATTAGTCACTCCGAAGGACTTACGTTTCTACTCTTAAGTTATTGGGGATAGCTGCTGATAGCTACTACGGGAAACAAAGGCACTATCCTCTTCCTGTTTTCACAATGGTTGATGCATTTTTTTGTGCCATAAATCGAGCCCTCATTTTCCTGGGACAGAACTGCATAGTGAAGCTGAGGTTTATGGGGAACCAATCTAAACGCAGATGGTGTCATTACCCTACAGCCATTACACTGTGACTTGTCTGCGTTAACTTTATGCACAAGCAAATCAAGAAATTTCTCAACCTGACAGCACATGGCAACATAAAGAAATGTACTACAAGTACACAAAACAAGCAAAGAAAGACAAGCTGTGACGTCAGCACAGTGTGAATTTCTATAGGACAGAAAAAACTGATGAATTACATCAACTACACAATAAAGATGTATGCAAATAATGTTAGTTTTAACACTGTGAAGACACCGGCTTCACCTGTGCCTTTTAGTGTTTAATCATTAGATTCAGTTCGCCAAATAATTTCCCGTTTGAAGGTTTACATGTCATTATGTACTGGGAGGAAGTGGGGGCTTTTTTTGTGAAGAAACAGGAAGTGTTGTTGCGCACAAAGCATGTTTTGAACAGGACAATTGCCGATGAAGTAAGTGTTGAAAAACTTCAACAGGTTGTCTTTGTTGAGTGTGTTTTTTCACAATAAGAGCCCCTTCTTCCTCCCAGTGCACGATGCCAACACTCAAACAGGACGTTGTGTGACCAGCTGAGTCTAATGCAACCTGTCTGGAAATATTTTAAGCATATTAACATATATGTGATGTCTGTTTTGTCAAAGTGGTAAAGATCATTTCTTTGTCTGCTTGTGTTTTCTAAGTTTCAGTGTCTTGAGCTCTCTCAGCCGCTGTAGTTTTCAGACTGTCGTTAACTCTTTCTCACTCACTGTGAAGTTCATATAAACAGTGTTCTATGATCAGCTGTTTTGTAGGGTGAAGCTTCAGAACTTGAGCCCAGAGCAACAGATTTACACAAGTTGAAAACAGGCTGCATATTCAGTTTGTCAGATTATTTTTGGATGACTTAAAGTCAGCGTGAATGTTTCTTTGAATGCTTGTCAATTGTCTGTCAGTCCAACTGTGTGCTGCTCTGCTGCATGTCATCAATAAATACAGTGTGTAACAGTGTACGACAAAGCTCGAATTCTGTCTCACCAAATCAGGGATAAAGGTCTTTATGTCAGTATGATTGTAGATCATTATATTATTACAGTTCCATCTGAGGTGACACTGTTACAGTCTGACATGTTGTTTAAGTGTTGAATAAAAGAGAGAAACTCTTAAGACACAACCAAGACTCCTGAGGTCTTTACGTCACGGAAGCCAAAAATACAATTTAAAATTAATAGCTGGAACCTCAGTATTTTTTCTATGATTTAAGAAAACTACTTTAACAATTACTTGATTATCAGGTCTATTTTTTTTTTATTGGTTTGTAATTTACTAATCACGTTTTGGAAGTTTCCTTGAGAGGCTACGTGTTTTGGTACTAACCAAAAAAATAGGTGTTTTCTTGAATTAAGTGCTCCAATTAAATATTGATACTTTATACTACTGCACACTCACCTGTAGACATATTTCACATGTCTGCATGTCCAATCTCTGGTCCCTAGACTGGGTATTACATGGCTTTCTCCAGTAGTGCTGCAACTGATGATTGTTTAAAGTATCGATTAATTAATCAGTATTTTTAATAAATCCATCCCTGAGTCTATACATTGAAACTGACAGTTTTGCTCAGGTTATCAAAGATGTTGCCAATTAATTTTCTGTTTGTTAAATCAACTAATTATTATTATAATTATTATTATAAATATCAAAACATGTAGAAACTGATTAGAAAATGACAGACCCATAAAATGGAGTTTTAACAAAGGGTTGCCTCTCTTGGTGTGTGAATCCTGTCCAGTGTTACTCAGGAGAGAAAGACGTGAGAGACCGGCAACTGACAACACCGATCCATCAACTTCATTGATCATATTTATTATATGACATCAGCAGATTAAAATACATGTTTATTATGTACATATATGTAACAGGGGTGTTAGATAAAGTGCCAAATACCATTTTTACAAAAAACAAAGAAAAAAAGGGATTTGTGGAAGACCATCACACCCGTTACCCTGGTCCCACAGTTCATTGCTTCACGGTCGAGTCAGCCACCTTGTTTGGAGGAAGGCTGAATTGCTCAGTGCTGGTCGTGTATCAGTTTGGCACGATTCACCCGGGATTCAAACTCACAGTCTGGTAGTGGTGAAACTGTCGTGATGGGATGAATACTGGGTGTTTTTTTTTTGTTTTGTTTTTTTTGTTAACATGAACTGACATCGACACGTACAACAGGTCAGCCCCTTGAGCTGGACTGCAGATGTTTCCACCTTTGACAAAAAGGTCCAGATATTATTCAGGAATCCAGCATCGTTGCTTTAAGGTTAGTATGTGAGGAGGTTAAACTGTTCCAGAGCCCGAGGGTGTTCTCAGCATCCTGTTCACAAGCGGGAAGTTTTTGTAGTAAATATAAGACAACAGACACTTTCCAGACTTATTTTTTTCTCTTTTCTGACAAACAGAGGAAGTTGACATTCTTTTAACAGTTGTTGGTCAGTGTGTATGTATGTGTGTGTGTGTGTGTGTATCGTCCTCATAAACGAGACAGAGATGATGAGTAGTAGTCCATGAGATCGGGAGAACAGGCACGCACTTATTTGCATGTACGCATTTCAGTTTGTTGTTTTTTTAGGTTTTTTTTTTTAAGATTTTCAGGAGCTACAAAAGGTTGATAAAACAGGTTCACCCCTTTTCTTATCCCCCGTTTTATTCCCTACGGCAGTGATGGATGTACAGATACTCAGTGATGAAGACGTGAAGTCGTTCTATCACTACCAGTTGATCAGGACGCTGCAACAATCTGGCTGTTCGGGAAGGCGTATGCTTCGGCAGAGGTTTTGTATTTGTGTCCAGTGCTGTCCGTCTGCGAGCTGTGAAGTTTGAGACGTCTGTAGTTGAGTCAGAGCATGTTAACCCTGGAGAGAAGTGCATCTTCGGCTCTTCATCCTCCTCCGTGACAGTCTTACTGCTAACTGCTGAAGCCTCTCCGGCTCCATTTACGTACTTCTGTATCTCTCTGAGACCTTTCCTCGCTGACCCTGTTTATGTTTTTACACCCAACTAACTTTCCTCTTCTTCCTCTACCTCTTCTTCTCCAGCTTCATCCTCAACTGGCACCTCCTCCGCTGCCTCTGCTTCTGCCAACTCTCCATTGTCCTCTTCCCCATTGACATCTTCTGTTTCTTCAGCCTCCTCTTCAGCTTTGTCCTCCGTTTCTGCCTCCTCTGTCTCGCCCTCCTCTTCCTCTACATTTTCTTCCACCTCTCCTGCCTCCTCTTCTTCTTTCTCTTCTTCCTCGTCTTCTGCCTCTTCATTTTCCACTTCCTCTTCCCCCTCACCTCCTCCTTCTAATTCCCCTTCTGTCTCTTCCTTTTCCAAATTTTCCTCACCTTCTCCATCCTCTGTCTTCGCCTCCTCATTTTCTGCACCGTCCTCCCCGTCCTCTTTCTGTTCTTCTTCTTCCTGAGTCTCTCCTTCGTCTTCTTTAGTCTCCTCATCCTCCGCTGCATCTGTCTGCCCTCCTCCGTCGTCTTCTTCTGCCTGATCCTCTCCATGTTCCTCCTCCTCCTCTGTGTTCTCCTTCACCTCCTCTTCTTCTTCTACCTCTCTTCCTCCAGTCCCTTCCTCCTCCTCCTCCTCATCTTGGACTCCATTGTGTTCGCTGTTGTGATTCTCCTCGTCTTCTTTCACAGTCTCTCCTTCGTCCTGCGTTCGGTGTGCATCGTCGTCGTCGTCATCATGGATGTCTTTCCGGCCGCTCCTCCCGCCGTTGTTCCTCAGGTGTATGTGGTTGTGGTTGTTGTGCTCCAGGTCCTCCAGGGTGAGTTCGAACTGGAAGCGGTCGTGCTGCAGGTGTCTATCCGGGGGAGGTGAGGGAGACTGGGGCATGGTGTTCAGGTACCACTCCCTGTTCTCCTCCAGCGTGTCCAACAGCTCCTGGGCGTCTGGATGCACAAGGTCAGCCCACGTCTCCCACAGCGGGTGGACGATGTAGTCGATGAAACCCACCTGGAAAACAAACAGAGTCAGACCTGAGGCCATGATGATAGTTTTGGAAAATACACTAATTCACTGTCTTGCTAAGAGTTAGATGAGAGGGTTGATGCGATTCTCATTGACATGAGAGTGGTATCAATCTTCTGATTTTTGGCAAGAAAGCAAAAAAGCATCTTTTCCAGAACAAACTATTCCTTCAAAGTAAAGAGAAATCCAACCAGAAAATATCACTGTTAAACATCATGGACATCAAAAAGAGGCATATGACTTAAGCTACTGCCAGCTGGATGTCATACACACATCCAGAATATCATAGCAAAAGATTTAATGACTATCAGTGTTTATCTTAAGTTATTCCAGGCTTCATTACGCTGCCAGATTTATCAAAAGAACCCAAGTTTGTCTCTTCCTGCCACAATGCAACACAAAGTAGAAACATGGACTTTTAGCCATGATAGCAGCATGGCTCTATGGATGGTTTGGCACTTTGTCAGTCAGCCGGCCTCTTTGGTATGGACTGAAAGTTCTCAATAACTAGTAGATTTACAGCCATGAAATTTAGTACAGATATTCATGTCCCTCTGAGAATGAACTGTAATGATTTGGTGATCCTTTAACTTATATTGTGGCGCCATCAATAAGTCAAATATTTATTTGTCCAATATTTTGTTTTATGACTAGTTAAGCTTAAACAAATGATTAAGAACACTTTTTATATATTCATATGTGAAATATGATTAATTTACAGTGATGAGAGAGATGGAGCGTTACCTGACTCTTCTCCACTGACGCAGTGTGTTTGTCACACATGGCACTGATCTCCATCCCTCTCTCTCGCTCCTTGTCACCCTGTCGGAAGAACTCCTCCATGATCCTCTCTGTCCACTGTCTGTATAACGGCAGCGGCTTGGTGGGGTTGCTCAGGTCTGCGCAGTGCACCATGTTCCTCAGCACCTAAACACCGTACATCATACAGTATAAATATATTCACACAGTACAATAGATGTGTGCAGATTTTACACAAGCCGTTCTTTCACTAGTGGCCACGGTCTGTGTGAGTAGTAGTGAGTAGTTACCTGTATCCTTTCTGTGTAGTGGTCCAGCAGCAGCACACCAGAGCTGGTTACCTTCTTGGTCTCTACCATTGTCTTCAGGTCAGCCAGTAGGGTCATGTGTTTGGACATGTCCGTCGCCAACACCTGCAGACAGAGACAGGAAGACAAAAGTGAAGAGAAGCACAATGATTCAACCTCACCTCTGTCCTTATCTGTCAAATAAAACCAGACCAAAACCAAAGATAGTGTGGAAAAACAGGCTGTAAGTGATGTGATGAGTATAAGACTGGATCTAGGATGTTAGTTTAAAAGAGGGACTACCAGACAAGGAGCAGTTTTGAAAGGTCTCATGTTTAGTGTTTAGTGACATCTAACGGTGAGGTTACAGATTGCAGACAATTAAAACTTCTCTTGTGTGCAAAGTGTGTAGGAGAACTACTGTGGCTGATGCCAAAATGCGAATGGCTCTATCTAGAGCCAGTGCTTGGTTTTCTGTTCTGGGCTACTGTAGAACAACTTGGCAGACTCTGTGGAAGAGGCCCTGCTCCGTAACATATCACAGCAGTTCTTAGCTTTCAGATGACTATGAAAATGAATATTATATTCCATTTTTGCCAAAACAGCCCCCTACATTCTACACACTGGACATTAAGGGCCCTGACACACCAAGGCACCTTCATAGTGAAGAGGGAGCTGAGCCAGAAGGTGAAGCTTTAGATTTACTGGTCCATCTATGTCCTAACCCTATGGACACCTATGGTCATGAGCTCTGGGTAGTGACTGAAATAATGAGGTTGCGGATACAAGCAGCCAGAATGAGCAGAATGAGTTTCCTCTGTGGGGTGGCTGAGCTCAGCCTTAGAGATAGGGTGAGGAGCTCGGACATCCGGAGGGAGCTCAGAGTAGAGCGGCTGCTCCTTCGCATCGAAACGGGTCAGTTGAGGTGATTCGGGCATCTGCCTCCTGGGCGCCTCCCCCTGGAGGTGTTTCAGGCATGTCTCACTGGTAGGAGGCCCCGGGGCAGACCCAGAACACACTGGAGGGATTATACATCTCATCGGGGTCATCTAGGACGAGCTGGAAAGCGTTGCTGGGGAGAGGGACGTCTGGAGCACTTTGCTTGACCTGCTCCCCCCATGACCGGCCCCAGATAAGTGGATGAAAATGGATGGATGGATGGATGGACAAGTGCATAACGTATGTGCTTGTTGACTATTGGCTGTAGTCTTTGCGCTGTGTTCAGATGCACCTTTTTGAATGAGACACAAGAAACGTGAAGCAACACAACACCACCTTCATTGCCACTAGTTCTTTGATGTCAGTTTGGTGTGTCTGGGCCTTAAAACACTGTCTATTGCAAACATGAAATAGTATTTTTTATATTGCAGTTGTGGAGGAAATCCAGTTCTTAAATGGACTGAGAATCCAAAAGGCATTTAATTAAGAAGCTGCTGACCGGATTAAATTAAATTAAATAAATTGGATTTTGGCTTCAACTTAAATTTAACTAGCTGAGATTAAAAAGTTATAGACAAACAGCATAAAAAGATGAAAAATATTATGTTATTATAAACAAGATCAAAGCTTAACAAAATGAACCTGTACCATCTAAAATAAATAAAACTGCCAGTAACAATCAAAAACAAGAATTCTAGAAAACCTCACATCACAACATAAAGTGGCACCTTAAATACAACATGAGCGCTGTCTCAAACCATAAATAGCAAATAAATAAGACAATTCTGAAACTATCAAATGATATATGAGATTCTCAGAATTGGCAACTAAAAAAGAAGAGCAGCTAAACTTAAATAACCAAAATGGAATAAGTTATTTTTGTATAATTTAACTAGTACAGTGTGAGATGTGGCAGAAAATGTCCTGACCATATCGATGACAAGCTTGCGAAGGCTCTGGCGCTGTCGCTTGGTGAGGTTCTGGAAGATGTCACAGTTTTCCTGGTGCAGAAGCTTGAAGCCCACAGCGAGGTGGTGGTTCTCCAAAACTGACTCATCATTATACATGAGGGCCAGCTCTGAGTCTGAGCACAGTGGAGAGGGGTGGAGGAGGAGGAGGAGGAGGAGGAGGAGGAGGAGGAGGAGGAGGAGGATGAGGAGGAGGAGGAGGAGGAGGAGAAGGTGTGGACACAGTTTGTGCAAATATCTAGACTTTTATTAGACATATTTGTCTATGTGTGTGTGTGTGTGTGTGTGTGTGTGTGTGTGTGTGTGTGTGTGTGTGTGTGTGTGCACTTACTGGTGTTGATGAGGAACTGATTGGAAACTCCAGGATGGTCGACATCATGGATAGCTGCAGCAAACAGAGCAGCAAGGATCTCCAGGTCAGTAAAGACGGCCTGAAAGGGACAAGAAGGGCAGAGATGGAGATGTTTCCATCTATTATTTTAAGTTTTTATCCAAAAAAAATCTGTGTATTTGACTGTTAATTTAGAATGTGAAGAATATGGGTAAAAACATTATTTTAAAAACATAACTTTCAATATAATAATCACTGTAGTTTTTGCTTTCTTAGTATGACTTTCATACAGAATCAGCAACTCATATTAGGATTGAAATTATGGCAGTCAGCTTTTCCTTTTCACTGCAAAACACCAACTTTTGGGTCCATGGTGACCTTGAATCCAGGTGAAAATCTGTTTAAACTGATCTCATTCTTTGGAGAAAAAAAATCTCTGAAAAAGCTGAGCCTTAAAAAATGGTTAAGAAAGAGGTTGAATTGAAGGTTTGTGCATGAACTAAAAGTTCTGTGTTTATGAACAGAGTCATTGAACGTCAGTCAGTTAATTATTACACTTTGACCTTGGAGTCCACCCTGCACTAAAACTCTCTCTGTCACTACAACCTGACATTGGTTGAGGGGACATACAGTAACATAACGTAATGTACAGTTTGATATAATCATTTTTCACACAGTCAAATGCTGCGTTACAGTGTCACAAATGAATGATCCGAACCTCAGGTAAAGGAGTTGAGCTTTGACAATATACAATAATGTGTTGTTATGGATATTATAATATAACACACATAATGTTTTATATTAATCTTTTGGATTGTTATCATCTCTGTGCATTACACACACATTCTGTGTGCTTTAACCTGTTTCACAGTCAGTGGTTAGTACTTTGCACATTCCTGCACAAAACGGCTCAGCTCTTTCATTTTAAAACAGATATACTGCACATCTTTTTACAGTATTTTTATTATACATTTTTGTATTCTTTTGCAGTAGTTTTTATTTTAATTTATTATGATTATTATTTTATTATTAATTATTTTTCTTATTTGGCAATAAGTCTCTGCAGGAAGACAGGAAGGGAAGCCAAATCTGTCCGCTTCCAAAAACAAACCAACCAGTATGTGTGCATGTGTGTGTGTGTGTCAGTGTGTGAGTGTCAACATACATCAAGAGCAGGTGTGGACAGGAGGACATGTGTGGACTGGGTGACATCTGCAGCATGGAGGCTGTTGTGGTACGCTACGTTTCCATGGTAATGGTCCTCCAGGGTCATCACATAAGTGACAAAGGTGTCGACCGGGATACGAAACGTCTTCAACAGCTCCCGCTCCTGAGGAGGAAGGACAGGAGTGACAACTTCACACACCAGCAAAACACTTCATCCCCCATAAAGCGCACATTCACACTTCTGTTGTTTACCTGGAAGATGGCGTACATGATGCAGCTGAGAGGTCTGTTGTTGGAGAATTCTGCTACTCTGAATATGTTAAAACTCCACTTATCCAGATCCTCCAGCTCCTGTTCAAACAGACACACAGACAAACATGATGTGATTTTTGAAAGCCATCAGGGTGCTCAGGGGGTGCATGACACCATTTACATGTGCAGTAGGATCTAACATAGGACAAGACAATAAACTTAACTTAAATTACCACCACCATGGATTGCTTACTGAATTTAATTTACCCAGAATTACAGATTGAACTGCAACATCAACCAGTGACATCCATCTTTAAATGAACCAGCCAGCCAGTAATTACTTCAGAGCTGAAATGACTAGTCAACTATTGACAGAGAATAAAAATAAAAGATCACTGGTTCCAGCTTCTTGATTTATTTTGTTACAGGCATTTTTTTTTGTCAGAGAACTCAACAGTGAAAACAGCTTTGCAAAACTGGTGGCATGGCTGTTGACTCTCTTGTACGTGGCATTGTTAAATCTGATTTATGTACTGCTAAATGAAGATGCAGGACCAGAGACAGTTTCTATCCTGCTTTGGCCATCTCCAAACATTTGGTTCTACAGACTGTATGGAAGTAGACAACGAGACGTCAAGCACAAAAAAAACCTCTTTCAAATTTTTCTTTGATCTTCATGTGATGTAGACATGGACCAATCTTTCAATACTATGAGACCATCAACCCAGAAGTACCCTGATGTTCAACAGAAAGATGGACACACACATACTGTACTATCTCCATACTATTGGAAGGGAAAAATAAACCAATATATTTATATAAAACTATGTACAAGAAAAGATTGTAATCTGTGAAAATCCTGAAAGCCGATATTTTCTTTTCTTGTGTGCACAAGATAATAAAATATTCTCATTGTTCACAGTCCAAGTCTGAGCAGAATTGATTTGTGCAACTTGTTTTGGAGTGAGTCAGAGGAAAGAAAAGACAGACAACAAGACCTTGGCAAGCTCATCCTCGTGGTCCGTGTTGACACCGAAGCGAGGCATGGAAGTGCTGGAAAGGCTGGAGCTGTGAGACAGTTTCCTCACTCCGCTGATGTGACTCATAGGTTTGTCTTTCAGGGTAGGAGACGGGATTTCCACCTCGTTCTGCTTGTCTACAGATTGATGGACAAACACAAACACACAGAGGTGGATTTACTAGTTTTATTTGGCAAAGGTTATAAATGTGATGTGGACAGGAGTCAGACTCGGCTCCCACTCACCCATGAAGGTGCTGGAGATGTATTCAGACACCTGGTTACCAGAGCGACTCATCTCTGACAGGTGGGACAGCTCTCTGTTCAGCATCCTCTTAAACTGTGGCAGAATGGGAGCAAAGCAGAGAAACGAGTCAATGAGGTGCTGGTTCTCTAAATTTTAAAGTGGAGTGCGGGACTTTTACATATAAATAAACATCTGTTACATTCAAGCCCTCGCCAAACGAGTTGACACAATGCTGTTTAAGCCTTACATTGCCAGGGGATGCTCTCTTTGTTTTGAATTACACTGGCATTTTGGTGTGTGGTGAATTTACTGCACTGGCACGTGACGCATTTTACATCACCGAGCCAGAGCTAAAGGGGATAGGAAGCAGGAAGAGACTATAGCAACAGAGCATCTGCTTGGAGTATAGAGGAAAGTATGGGATGCTATGAGAAAAAGTGTCCAAGAACAGTTCCTGCAGTGCTCCAAATAAAAAAGAAACTCAACGTTCATAGGAAAAACTTAAGTCAAGACCTGCAAGCAAATGTTATAAGTACGAGTTAACAGTGTTTATGTAATTACTCTGACTGCCAGAGGGGGAGACAAAAGTCTGCAGGTTTAAAGATGGCTAAATGGTAATATTCAAAACAGTGCTCTATGAATTTGGTGCATGTAACTTAGTCCCAAGGTTTAAGATTGCAGTAACATGACTGTAACATAGCATCAAAGATTTTGCATGTCCCTGTTCAACATGCATGCATTAGTTGTTGGCTACAGTACAGTTCAGCATAGAGACCTACACCAATATAAAGCACAGAAAAACAATACCTCAGAGTTTGTTTGTTTACAGTGGAACAATAAAATTTACTTTTGTAAATGACAGTAACAAAAAACACAAGATGACAGTACATCGTCAGAGACATAAACTATAAATATGCAGCAAAATATTTTAAACTTATATAAAGAAATGTGTCTAAATACATAATAATGTGGCATGCAAAACATTTCTATTTGCAACACACTGTATAATTAGCCTGCTGATGAGTTGGTTTGATTAGTTGGTCCAGTGATGTTCACATACCTTATTGGAGGCCATTTCGCTTACAGAGCGGTGTGTCTGAATGGTCTCCAGCTGGTCCAAGCACCAGTCCAGCTCCTCCAGTGTGTCCAGGGCGAGCTGCTGGTATTGCTGTTCTGATAGTGACGCCCTGGGACTGACGCACACACCACCCAGAGGAGACCTCCTGAGGACACAATGGTTAGTTTGATCTACCAGATACTACAGTCGGCCACAACAAGTTAGCAACAGCCTCCTCACCTTGTCCATCTTTTTATATTGCTTGGTTTTTAAAGATATTTATAGTTATTTATTACCAATCCCAAGTGTAGTTTTTAAGATTATTGCCACAGAACAGTGTTTTCTATTCTCTTCCTCCCTACTGTCAATGTCTCTTGATCTGGGTGGCGAGCTGCTGCATACAATTTCCCTTAAAGCTACAGTTGGCTGCTTTTATGAAAATAACTCATTGTCATATTTGCTGAAACTGTCACCATATTCTTAAAGAAGTACATGAGACAGATAATCTCATGACCCAGCTGCCATGTTCAGAAACAGTCAACACACATGTATATATGGTCACACATTTCACGCATTCAGACACATTCATACACATAGATTTATACATAAGTCACAGCTGTCTGTAGCCAATCTATGTTGTAATTTGCTCTAACTAAGAATCACTTATGAAACATCACAGTTTTAGCGTTTTCACATATGTCAGAAATGGTTGCCATGTCCTGTAAAATTATCTGTAGAGCCACCCAGTGTACACTCTTTTTTCTCCAAGTGTAGAAAACTCATAAGATCACCAGCCCACTATTCAAATAGAATTTGAATAGTGTCTTAGAAGAGGTATGTTCTCTGGAACTACTCTGAAAAATTGCAATCAGTGGTGAGGGGGTAAATCTGACTCCAAGAACCACAGAAAATGTATAAAATATCAATGTCCAATAATTATCAAGATTTGGACAAGTCTGGACAGTATGAATGAGGGATCCTGTTACTGTTCTGCACCTGCTGCGTAAGGGATCTGCCCCTGTGATAGTTTTGGGTTGGATGGCTTTGACAACCCGTGCTCAAGTAATATATGCCTATTGTACCAGATATTACAAGCTACCTCACAATGTTACTGTGGTCACAAAATGTGTCTCTGAGATGAGGTGAGATGCATCCTTAAACTGACAAGCAGCAGTATTGTAAGGTCTTATATACAGTAATAAAGGACATTGTTTTACTTTGTTTGTAAAGTGCAAATTACCTCTTTGACCGGTTACACATAACAACATACTATCACAATGTGCATAGGAGGAACACTTCAAGAGAATGAGTAGGTACTGACTTGATTGGCGGTGTGGAGACGTTGGCAAGAATGGTAAAGTTGCTCCGTACCGATCGCAGACTCGCCAGTACCTAAATAATCACACATACCACAAGATATATAGAATAACATAAGAGAGATATACATGTCCTAATGAGAGGTTTAAGACAGGGATGAAGTGCTGAAGCTTCCAATGACAAATGCAAACATTTGTCAACAGGGCAAAATGATGTAAAATTGCTGAGAAACTATTCATGGGACTGGAGGCATTATGAAACATTTAACATAATGTATAGTATAATGATTAATAATTTACAGGAGATTAACATCTACTCTGTGAGACTCACTTGGGCAAAAGGTGTGACAATGAAGTCCTCTCCTGTGTGCCTGAGAGAGACGGAGTTACAAGAATGAGAGAAAGCAATATTTCCCCTGAAAACATTTCACATACATGCTCTCTCCCCCTCTCACTCATTCTCTTTGTCTTTCTTCATGAGTCTCACCCTTCACTGGCCAGGGAGGAGTTACGTGAGACCGTCTTGGGCGACATGTCGTAGTCAGAGTCTGAACGGTAGAGGAAGGACTCTCTTCTCTGGCTCTGGAGAAAGGAGGTGTGTAGGGTGAGGCTTGGACTCTGTGAACCCAGCGGAGTGTGACCTGGTGATACGCCATTTTCTGCTTCATAACTTTAGCACGAGGGAAGGAGAAAGGTTTGATGGTCAGAGAGGACAGAAATTAAAACATCCTTCAAGTTTCCAGCAAGGTGGAAAAATTTGTGTGTCTACCTGTCAGAGTCTGCTTGTGTGATGGAGATGCGTGGCGGGATGCGGAGGGGAAGAGTTGTTGGACGCGATACGTTGCTCAGGACCTCAGGTGAACGAGTGCGGTCTCGAGGGCGGAGCCAGCAGGGTACCTGCCGAGTTAGAAGGAAGGGTTTGTAGATGGTACGAATCACCAGTTGCTTTGCAGGAGTAAAGCACAATTTGTTCACTCGGCCTGTGATATGTTAAAGGCTGGGAAAACAAGGAACTGCCTCAAGGTCCCAGACACACAGGGGCCCCAGAAAACCCAGATTCACTGTCAGCTGGTCTGACGTAACTTGTTTAATCGCAAATTTCTGACGTTTCAATAGAACTTTTAAATAAAACTTTCTGTAAATAAAACAATTTTGCTGAACATTTTAAATGTATGCAGTGAAATATTTGATTTATTTGTATATATTTTTCCTGTCATTTCACACAAGCATGGGGTTTCTGTTGATTTAAGTGCAGTAGGAAATTCAAGTCCATTAATTATCACAATTGTATTTGGTTATCTGGGTGCAGCAGAAACAAGCTGTAAACACACTTAAATCACTGACATAATATCCCCTTTAAGTAGATGTGGAAAACTTATTAGCAAATAGTTGGCCATTTATACATCTAGCAGACACAAAGGAACATTGTCATTCAGTTGGAGTTGTGTTGTGTCCACCTGGTGAAATCCAATATTTACTCATTTAGCTGTGTTTTGCTGCTCACCAACTCCTAAAAAAAAGAAATGACCTTTTAGGTGCTCAATGCTCCACTGTGTTTTCCGGATAGCTGCTAACTTTGTCTGCTGTTTTTTCACTGGGCAGCCAGTTAACAATGGAAGTATCAGGGCATTACTATAGTATATCATAGTATCTATAGTACTTCCCTTAAAACAGCTGCATGCTGCCTCTAAAGAGCAAACAGCTGCAGGCTGTAAAACAAAAACAATGAGCTAAGGGGATGAAAGATAATTCTGTTTCCCTTTCACCTTACACACAGCCATCATTTATTATATTGTTAATATAAAAATATTGATTATTGCAGCTTTAATATATCATCGTGAACATCAAGTGTGCATTAGTGATGCTTTTCAAGCACAGAGGGATTTATAAAGTCTACAATTTAATACCTCATAATGATGGAGTAATGCCCAAGCAAGTATTCACATTGTACCCAAATTGATGAAAGCCAGAAAAACAAACCCAACATTGTAAGACACAGTGTTGTGGTTTGTAAAATGATTAGCTTGTAAATATAATTTGTCGTAAAATGGGCAAAAACATGCCAAATCAAACGGTATGATCCTTTTATATTATCTTTATGAGAGGGGGGGATTAATAGGGGCCCATAGCTCGTTTATACCCCAGGGCCCCGAGCAGGTTAATGCGCCCTTCCTTCCTTTCAATACCTGAAGACTAGACGAAAGTCTTCTGCTCCTCCCTCTGCGTAGCTCAGCCCCCAACGTAGCCCCAGACGTATAAGACCGGCTGTAGCGAGATGACTCCGCCTTCTCCCCAGCACCTGTTATATCTGTGTTGTTACCCTGTGAGACAGGAGGGAGAGCAGGTGAGGGAACCAGAGACACTGGGCAAAAGAGACACGTTTAAAAAAAACACACACACATTGTTTTCTTTGTAAATAAAAATATGTACTGTGTAAACATTCAAAGTAAATAAAATGGAAGAACTTGGTCCAAGCAGAACATTTACCAAACCATGTTGATTTTCTATATTCAAATTCTGACGAGTGAAGAAACCACATAAAAACACAGGCTGTAAATTATCAATCTATGTGTGTTTGCATGCGTGTGTGACAGTGTGTGTGTGGCTACATGTGTGCGTGTGTGACTGTGTGTGTGTGTGTGTGTGTCTGGGATAAGGCCTCTACAGACTGAGCTCTTAGAGGCTGATCTGCACTGCAGTACCGTAGCAACAAAACACTGGGGGAATGGTAGCAGTTGCTAGGCAACAGTGCCGTGTTGCTTCCATGCTGCGCTTGATGTCGTCCAGACCCAGATGTGGAAGGATGCTCACATCCACACACACGCACACACACACACACACATACACACACATACATACAGTACACACAAACATACACAAATATATGGACACCTGCCTCTCAGCATAATCAATAAAAGAGGACTTGAATAATGCATGGTATTATGTCCTCTAGCCAAGACGTTATCTTTAAAAGAAATAGCTCATTTACATAGAGCGCTCATTTAGCTGAGGCTCATTTACATACAGGACTATGACTGACTGAGTGGTTCACACTGTGTGAGTGGAGGCTGGAGAGGACAAACTGTCCACTCTGACTCCTGCGTGCATCCACAGACCTTGACAACAAGAACAAAGGGAGCCTTGGATGTGTGAAAGTCATGAGGTTTGTGTGTCATGGTAAGCATTCAAGAAACACACACACACACGCACGCACAAGCACAGTCCAGTGTGACAGTCTGTTCTGCCTTATATCTACTCACATGGAAACAAGTGACAGAGTAAGTTGATTTTCTCGAGTATATCCCGAGTTGTTTATATTCTCACCTCTTCTCCAGTCACAGACAGCACGCTGCGGCTCTTCTTCATCCTGATTGGCTCGTTCTGGGCCCCAGGGCGGAGCGTTCCGGAACCCAGGCAGCAGAGCAGGTGGAGAGCCAGGACCGGAGAGGTCAAAGGTCACTGCAAGGTCAAACCGGGGTCAGACCGGGTCACAACCGGCCCCCATTGGAGCTGACTCAGCCAGCCAACCGCCTCGCTCACGCTCTGTCCACACCTCAGTCTTCAGAGGGCTGAAACTGGGCGTCCAACCTGCTGTTAGATGCTAAAGGTGCATTTAAGTCCCCCTCATAGGCTCCAGGTTCAATCTGAGGTGGATGACCTTTGTTTTAATCTGTTGGTTTTTTCAACAAGCCAAAGGTGGAAGACAAAAAAATCTAAATTCTCACTCCATTTTAGTGTAAGCTACGAGTTTCTGGGAAAAAATAAGTCCGTCTGCATGTTGTCTTGCTCTGGCCAGACAGGCCAACTGGATATCCAGATCAGAGTTCATGATATCACTGCTAAGGAAAACCTTTTCCCAAGTTTTCTAAAATGTTCATCCAACTTGAAGTATCGTTTACATGACATCTCCCAGTTGTAAACCTGATCCCACATGAATGCAACAATCAATAATCCAGATACAGCTTGTGGGAGACTTTGCACCAACTCTCTCCTGTCTCAGATCAGATTCCCATTGTCTGACTGGTCGGTCAGATCCAAATCCTGCACTGGGAGAAGTGTTGAATATGATTGGCCTATCTGATAAGTCCAGATGTCAAAATTCCAAGCTTGATATGTTGAGATCCATCCTTGAATCTGTCCTGGTGTGTCCTCTTCAGTAAAGATTCCCCCTGTGAGAAACAGAGATGAAGAGTTAGTGCAGCAAGTCATCATCCTTCTTTTAGAACTCTGTCCTGTTTTTATTCAATGAATTAATCTGATGCATCATAAATATGTATATGTTGGGAAATGCCTATTGTTTTCCACATGCATGAACAAAACACCAAAGAATTGCTCATAAAAATTACAAATTTGTTAAGTAATAATCCAGACAAATGATTGGTCGGGCAGCCCTAACAAAATATTTTAGGCATTGCAGGAGCTGTACCTACAGTGTGGCTAATTCTGAGCAGATACTGCAACACTAAAGCTCTGTGATGTTATATAATTACTCTGAGCAGTCCGAGATGACCTAATTCCATTTCATAGGACAGATTCGGCATATCAGAGTGTTTCTGATTGAGCTGGTACACAGACAGATAGTGGTGGAGACGACTTTTACCAGGGGTCATCAAGAACACACCCACTCAATGGAAGCACTCTCACACCAGGGTCTGCACTGACTGAGAGTGGGGGGGGAATAGGCTGGAGAAATCAACAAATGCATGGTGACACAGTGACATATATATGCACAGACAATGAGAAATCTGAGCACATACATTCACACACCATGGCTGCCACCAGTGCCACCTCCACGACAGATAAAGCAGCTTATAAAACCAAGCAGCAATGCATCAATATGCAGCTCAACTACCAGCCTGCTCTTCTGTTACAAAACACCCAAATATATATATATAAAACACACACACACACACACACTGAAACCATGCATACATGAGGACAGCCCTGCCATCGCGCCTGTCTGCACACGCACTGCAAGAGATATGTGCCAGACAGACACATGTACACACACATTCATATTCACACACACTCTCAAGCCGCAGCATGTAAGAATAAAAACACACTCACCTTGATCGCCTCAAGATCAATGGCAAGATGGGCTGGGCCTCGTCTTGCTTTCACTCGCCTCCTTCCCCTTGTCTCTTCCCCGCTCCCTCTGTCTCTCCGCAGACTAGCAGCAGTGTGTCACCACGGCGAGAGAAAAAACACTTGGCGTCTTCATGAATATCAGCGGCTTCACCAGCCTCCCTCCCTCGCTGCCTCTCCCCTGCCACAGTGGTCTCCCCCAGCCACCCCCCCACCAACACCACCACCACAGCCTCCGTGGAGAAGCCCATCTCCCCTCCCCTCCCTCCTCCTGCACAGTGTGTCCATTAATCCCATACAACAGCCTCCGCTCCTCCTCTCTCCATCGGTACCCCTGCCTTTTTTATTAGGCAATGCCTTTTTTTTTTCTCTTAATAGCAGCCACACGCCGATTCTCTGCTTCCATACCCAGGCGTCATTTCTCTCCATTATAGCCACCCACACACATGCACACAGCGGGGGGTTTTTGGAACACATCGCTCATATTAAAAAAGAAAAACCCTGTAAAGGATGCATGCATCCTGTTACTCTCCCTTTGCCCTTCCATGTCCTTATACAGTCATTCGAGGACATGTAGTACATTTATCCATTTTAAACCCCAAAACGGGAATCATGCGTCTCTTGTTTGCTTCATCTTGGACACACTTGGAAATAAATATGTACATGGACACTGAGATTCACAAAGCTGGAGAGCAGAGAGCAACAAGGTTTTTGTGTTTAAGCAACCTTTAATGAGTTTACCCCATCGATGACAAACAAGAGACTGCAGATGGTTATTTTTTTATCAAGCGATTCCTTGTTTGGTCTTAAAAGTGTCAGAAAATACTTTTAAAAAGTCCATCATAAGTTCCCAGAGCCCAAAAATTGCCCCAAACCCAAAGATACTCAGATTACTATAAGACAAGTAAAGGCAGCAAATCCTCACATTTGAGTAACTGGAAACATGAGGTTTGACATTTTTGCTTGAGAAATAGGCATAAAATAACAAGAATAAAAATAATGCTAACTATATTTGTGGAGCACTTTTTGAGCTGAAAGCACAGTGCTTTCCATGGTGATACTAATAAAACATACGCATACGCCTACACCAACATATACACTTAAACACACACCAATCAGCCAAAACATTAAAACCACTGACAGGTGACGTGAACATTTATCATCTTGTTACAGTGCAGTGTTCTGTTGGCAAATCTTGGGTTCTGACATTCACATGGATGTCACCTGACACGCTCCACCCACCTAAACACCAGTGCAGACCAGGTACTCCCCCTTTATGGCAGCGGCACTCCCCAGTAGCAGTGGTCGCCCAGCAGGACAATGCACCATGCCACACCACAAGAACTGCTCAGGAGTGGTCCAGGAAAATGACAGAGACCTCAAGGCATTGACCTGGTCTCCAAATTCCCCAAATCCCAGTCTGATCAAACATCTGTGGGACGTGCTGTTACCCCACATCACAACCCACAGGACCCAAGACATCTGAAGCCAACGCCCTGCTGCCAGACACTATAGACAACTTCCAGAGGTCCTGTGTTCATGCCTTGACAGGTCAGAGCCAAGTCAGGTCCAAGGAGGCCCCACCATGGATCGGGGTACCTCTGGGGCACCAGCACATCCCTCAAATGTTCGATCAGACTTTCAGGTAGCGCCAATCTGTAAAAGTATGTTTTCAGACGAGATTCAAAGACATAAACAGAGTCGGCTGATCTGATGCTCAGTGGGAGGCTGTTCGAAAGCCAAGGAGGAAGAACTGAAAAGGCTCAATCACCCTTTGTCTTTAACCTGGCCTCTGGAACAGTTAGAGGACCCAGACTAGCAGACCTGAGGGGCCTGTCTGGATGGTATGATGTAAGAAGCTCAGTTATATACTGCGATGCCAGATAATTGAGAGCCTTGTATGTAATTAAAAGTACTTAAAAATGGATTCTGAAAGAGACAGGGAGGCCAACATAGGTCTAATATGAGGATTGTCAAAAGTCTGATACATTAATTACCAAAGATAGCTGTAGATTAGTTTTCAGTCCATCAACTCAGTTTCATCTCAATCCTTTCAGACACAGTGACAGTAGACGGAATGTCTAAACAGCCTCTGATGATCACAGTTAACATTAAGAAACTAAACCTGTGCTGACTTCAGCCTGTTCAATGCATTTTCATAATGATTATAGCAATGACAGGACCCGACTGTGACAATAACAACCACACATTGATATAAACATAGAAATAAACACACCCAAGCAGTTTTGCATGAAGCTGTGACGCAATTCTGTTTCTCTCCCATCGGCTTTTACAGGCATTATCTAGATTTGATTTATTCCCTGGGCCTGCGCTGATTGTTTTCTATTTACAAAAGTGACTGCACAAAGAAGCTTTGCCTCAAAAAATCCTGCACAGACCACTAAATCAAACCCACCAATTAATTATGAAGGAGAGAGGGGGAGAGGGAGGGAGGGACACAGCAATTAATTATGCAAGTGAGAGAAACAGAGAGAGATGGAGGGAGAAGTATGGCAGCAAATGAGTCAGGATACACAGACACTATAGTGGAAAAGTTATTACATTAAACACAGTTTGTGATCAACACAAAGACTGGACTAGTTCTCAACACAACTTAAAAACAATCTCACAACTTTCGTTTGTAAAACACATTGACAATACACACAAACTGTGACATAACAAGAAAAGTCTTACATTAGAAAGCAGCAACCAAAAAACTATTGGACCTCCACTTAGCTGGACAGACTTATTATGATATTCCATAAATCATTTCAGCTCAGACAATTTGCTGCATCTCTCTGTTTTATATCACTGCACATCTTGGGGATATAAGCTTAATCAATTAATCAAAAACATGTAATCTGGAGATTAATCTGTGATGCCAAGTTGGGCTTTGTGATTGTTACTAAATACAACTGAAAAGAATCTTGAGAGGTTTACTCTTGAGATGTCTGCAGTTCCTACTAAAGCCAAACCCATATTTTTGAGGTTGATACCAATATTGATATTTGAGTTACAAAACCCTGATAATGATAAATCAGCTGGTATCACCATCATCATCAATATCAAAAGCTGGGTTTTATTGCAGTAGCTGGTTGTGGTGGAGCTCATGGTGATTTATTAACTAATGATGTTAGAAGTATGTAGAGCTGGCATGTCCTTGCCACAGTGACTGCAGGTTCACTTCTAGCCTGTGGCCATTTGCTGCATGTCATCCTCCCTCTCTGCCTTTCACACTTAACACTGTCCTATCAAATAAAAGCAAAAGCCCAAAAAATAATCTTAAAAAAAAAGTGAGAATATTGAGAAATGTGGTCACAACTACCCAGAGCCCAAAGTTACACGTTTATAATGTTTGCTTTGTCCCACCAACAGTCAAAACCTTAACTTTATTACAATTATCAAAATGAAAAGAAGCAAAACTTCACTTTTTTTTTTTTTAAAGATTATTTTTGTGGGATTTTTTTTGCCTTTAATGACAGGACAGAGAGTGAAATGGGGAGACAGAGAGAAAGTGGGGACTGACATGCAGCAAAGGGCCACGAGCCTGATTTGAGCCTGTGGCTGCTGCAGCAAGGCAATGCCTCTGTACATGGGGCGCCGGCACGATCCACTATGCTACCGACGCCCCGCAAAACTTCACATTTGAGCAGCCGGAACTATTAAAAGTTTTAACAGTAAAAAATGACTTACCGATTATTAAAATAGTTAACTAAACTAAGTCGTCAACAAATTAGTTAAGCGATAAATCCTTCTAGCTGGATGTGTATAAACTGTTGGATAGTCCCTTTTAAAACTATCTTTTTTATTGAGTTTTTAAACATTAAACGTGAACAGTAACATTTCAGCAAAGAAAAAAGTATGATATCCCCAACCCTGCTGAGAGGAAAATAATTAATTAAAATACTTCTACTACTACTAATAATAATAGTGCATAAATAAATAAAAAAAGTAATAACATAAAATGATAATGACAGCAGTGCATAATTGGCAAAAAGCTTCAAATTAGTCAAACTCAACTGTTGGCTAGTTTACTTTACAACAAATCATCATATGTTAAAAGCAAGTGAAGTAGAAGTACCTAAAATGTCTATTATAGAACAGTACCTGAGTAAATGTACTTAGTTACATTCCACCACTATGACACCTGACAGTCTCAATAAAAAACAACCTTTACACAAGTTCACCTCATCTATGTTTATGAAGAGCTATTTTCTTTTGTAAGATGTTATCTTGTGCACCAAACAGTAGCTGCAGCTATTATATTCAGAATTCACTGCATTGGACAAAAACTAAAGTCTAACAAAACTGCCTATGAATTCTCCACTCAGTTCATGAATAATATCAGCTAACATTGACTACAGATCACTCTGTGGTCTTAAAGTACAGTCTTCTAGTTAGTGGGTGTCTCTCCCCAAACTGACTTGAGATGGCGCTGTTGACCACAGTTGGACAACACATGACAGTTCAATCTGTAAATGGCAGGTGCTTGTGATGGTATACTAAACATTTTTATTTTTATTTTTTTGACTAAAATATGACATTTGGATGACTTTTTAAATGTATCAGAGTTTCATGAGTCAGAGGTATAAGCCAGTGTCTCAGAGCTTCACATCCAGTCTGTTGTTGTGTTGCTCTTAAAAAACTAGATGGCTCTGTGGCTGTTTTCACAAGTGATCTTTCAAGCTGCCATCTTCACTCACAAAGGATATGAAGAGAAGGGAAACCTATTCACAATTAGGGAAGTAAGGACGCAGTAGCCAACTGTATGGTGTAAAACAATGTGTACGGGTAACTGTTCAAAATTAAACCTGACAGAATATCAATTTTTAGGTGTTAAGATGCCATCATCAGACACAGATACATAAAAATTAGGAGCGGCAAGGTAAGATGGTAAGATTGGTGATCGGTATCAAATCAGATGATTCTCACATTAATTCAGGGTTAAGTGTCAATTTAAAATCAGATTGAGACCTGCATAAAAGTTACCTTATTCTGTAGTTATTCTGTTTGTGGTTGCACAAAGCAGCTTGTTCTAACACTGCTAATCCAGTACTCCAGTTTCTTTTAATTACATGACAGTTTAGTGCATATGCTTATTTAATACGTACATATGTATATTATGTTGGATGTATGACATTTCTTTTACACTGTTGGACTTTCAATCATTGTCAGCTAACAAGGAATGTTCTTCTTTCTCTTATTAATCTTCCTCATCCTCATCCTCTTCGTACTCTTCCTTTTCATCATCACCATCCTCTCCTGATTGAGGGACCCACAGTCCAGAGTCAATACACCTCCTAAAGTGGTACTTTCCTTCCTGTAGAGAGAAACAAAGAGACAACCATTGAAGACACAGAATGAATAAAACAAACGGACAAATGTTTTTGTAAATTAAAGCCACTTTCTGGCCTTCTTTATGTTGTTTTATTGATAAGTATTTGCTATTTTAGGGGGCTTCAAACACACTCACCTCGGGGTCAAGTTTGCTGATAGCTTCCTGCAGCATTTGAATGTTCTTCTCATCAAAGCTTTTTTGTATTTTCTACAATACAAAACAAAAAATGTCTAACATGGACCAATAAACATATTGTACCAAACAGACAACTAATGTCTCAGCACTGAAACTGAGTGAGTTTAGTTGGGGAAATACTGTCATGGTCATATCTGAAAACTTAATGTAAACCCTGAAATCTGAAACTTCAAATTCATGTTTCAGTGTCCAGTACAATTCTACTCATTTTCGACTTAACTTCATTATTTAATAATAATAATCCTAACGTCACAAAGAGAGGCTGAAAGATTACATGTGTAATCTCAAGACAAGTAGATAATGCCATTTACCTTGCACACAGAGAGCTCATGCCTGACCGGCGGAGTCCATTCCACTGAGCTGTGTATTGACTTCTCTGATTATCCAAATGGCAACACGCTTCATATCAATAGACTGCGCAAACACTGGCCTCAAAGTCTACAAACAACGATTTGGAAATCTGTGGAAAAAATGCAGTCTCTCCCGCTGACTACACAGTCGTCAAAGTAAAAAATGAAATAAAAATGAATGACAGCATAGCTTGTAGCCATAATGCTAACGTGTATGGGCTGATCTGCAGTATTGACTTTTGGCTTGCAGCTTCAGCCGCTACAGCAAAACAAGGTGGTCATTGATGTGGTGGGTAAACTGGATGAAATGGGAGATGCTCTAACAGGCCTACTGTTTTCCCACACAGCCCCGGGGGATGTAGAGCGGGGAAACAGACACATTTTGCTGCATTGTAAGGTTATATCAAATATCATTGGTGTAAATTCAGAGTGTACATCCAGGTGTAGAAAACTTCCTATTTTCTAAACAAGGCTTGTTGGATCTTACCAACCAGGATTTATTGATTGGGTTATTTTGAAAGCCTTTATTTATTGAATTAGCTTATAATTTTGCAGTTGTCTGAAAATATAGTGCTCTCCTGCCTGTTTGAGGAGATGCATTGTGATCTGCTGCACTGACACTCATAACAAGTAACAAGACTGCAGAAGTTAGCTTAAAAGTTGACTCTAACCTGCCTAATGTCTGAAGAAAGTGAGTGTTTATAATGAACTGATTTCATTTCTAAATTTGACTAAATTGATGAAATAAGACACATGTTAGTTTCTAAATCGTATTGACATTACAACTATTGACTGGGGTTAACAGTAACCCTGATACATTCCTGTGCTGTAGAGGAAGAAGTCACCAAACTTCTCTTCAAAATCTGACAAGCTAATAAAACCTGGCTCAGGACAAGCAGTAAATACTTTGTAAAACACTGTCTTCAATCCAGCCTTTATCGGTCTGTATATCAGCACTAAAACTCATGAACCTCGTTTCAGTTATTTCAATAAGAGTCCATCCTCCGAAGTACTGTTTGACAATGCTCTTGTTCACAGCTAGTTTGTTGCCCTCTGTTAATAGTTAGTTATTCCACATGTAAACAAACGTTGGCTGACTACTCTGACCTCTCTCTTCCCTGAAATACACCGAACTCTGTGTATGCTTGCGTGTGTGTGTGAATGGTTCACCTTTGGCAGTGATGCATAAACCTCCACAGGGTCTAAACCACCTGGGCCTAGTCTCTTCTTCCTCTCTTCTTCCTCTAGTTCCTTCATAGTGCTCTCCATACGCATCTGCGCACAGCTGCGGATCCGCTCCTTCAGCAACTGCAACTCATGGTCGAACGCATCTTGGTACGGCTTGTCTGCAGTCTGACATGGACACAAAACACTTAAATGGCCATATACACCAACTCAAATAACTTTCTCTGTGGAAAGTGACTACATATGCAAACAGGCAGAGAGCATGTTGGGTTTGCTGACCTTGATCTTTGAAAAGAACTGTCTGAAGCAGCCTCTTGGGTCGACCTTAAGCGTCCGAGCCAAATCCAGGATGAACTGCATAACGATGGCCTGGTGGGCCACTTGCTCCATGAGTGCGTGTTTCTACAAGAACATGGAGAATTTACAAGGCTTGACCTGGCTAGATTTTTTGGTTACCTGGAACATGTAAGCACACTTTTCTCACAACACTCACCTCATCTATCTCAAAGTCAATACAGATGACAGCAAGGTAATTAGCCGTCTCTTCGCACACCAGATGTGGGTTGTCTGACAGATACTTCTGACTGTCATCCCAGCGCCGCATCATACCTGGCGCACACACACAAACAAGTCCAGCATAATGTTAATTCAAATTGAGCTCAAGGGATTGTGTTTTTAATGCAGGAAGTCAAATATGATCTGCATTTAAGTGATCATAACAACGCTGTGGTGTGATGACTAAAGCCTTATATACATGGGACTAGAATTCCCTGGGGACCTTATGTGATTTAGAAATTTAATTAAAAGGCAGAAAGTTTTTTGTTTTTTTTTGTTTTTACAAAACGAGGATGATTCAGACACATCTTTAACCCACCATCACAGAAGATCTACAATATCACAACAGCTTCAAGGTGGGCACCCAAGATAAGTGTCACCAATTCAGTATCTCATACTGAGATATGGCTTTGAGTGTCAACCAGAAATGATTATGATATCACTGTGAAGTTCACCTTTAACCTTTTCGATATAAAATGGTATCACTTTATCATTTTATCCTTGTAAACATTTGTGGGAAAGTATGCTTATATCATAAATAGTGCATGATTTTTTTTTTTTATTTAGTGGGGAATGTTTGGTGTCTTTAAAAATCTAGGGACTAGAGATCAAAATAAAGTGGTGTGAACAACAACCTGAAAGCGTAGAGATGAAGAGAGGAATAACGTGAGGGGGCAGGAAGGAAAAGACAACAAACACACTCAGTCACATCAAGACTAAAGCATACCAAAGTGTCTGATTTCCTTTGCGTACTTCTCCACAAAGGTCATGTGCTTCTCCACCTTTTCCTGCTCGGTTTCCTCCTTTGGAACTGGCTTGATGTTGAGTACACTCTAGCAAACAAGATAAACAGATAAATCAGGATACAGACGAGTCACACTAAATCTTGCAAATCTTGCGACCCTGATGTGATGCCTTACCTTGCAGAAACCTTCTTTGCTGATAGTGTCAACATTCCAGGCCTGTTTCTTTCCCTCTCGCCGGTGTTCTTCGATCATTTTCTCAAACGATTTTACATCTTTCTTCAGTTTTCTCACCTCGGCCTGGACTTTCTTTAGCTCAGCCTCTCTCTCCTTATCCTGCTCTCCATCTGTCCTTTTTTCTTCCAACTCTTTAAGGCGTCCCTGGGTTTCCTCTAATAGCGTCTTGCATTCTGATATGTTACACTCCAGATCTTCCCCTCTCTGCTGAAACTCAGCCATTCTCTCCAGCCGGGCCTGTAGTGGCAGGCCAGAGTGGATCAGAGTTAAGACATAAATAAAAAAGAAACAAAAGACACAGATGGTTGGAGTTGAGGAGAGGGTAAAGGGAATCAGGTGGAGAGCAGTGGCTAAAAAGTAGAGTTAGAAGAAAACTATAACACAGACATATAAAACAAATATGTGCATGACGGACATAAAACAGTCTGAACATGCCTGAGATCTAATTAACAAGGAGCTATGATGAACCAGTGCCTGATGTGGGAGAAGGGTCTCAAATCTAAAATATCTTTAAAAACATTAGATGGAATTATTATGACTGTCGCTTTCTCTACAAATAAATATATTAAGGGCATGAATCAGAATGATTTCTCCAGCCTTGTCCTTACTAAAACATACATGGCTAAATTTGAGGTTCTGTCAGTATCAGTGACACCAGTGTACCAGCCTATAACATTTCAAACACATAGGCCAGAGATGTTTTTGTAGCTTTCCCACATAAAGTAAGCTCTGATTCCTGACAATTATTATATATATAATATATAAAGATTTAAGAAATACTGGGAGTGATAAAAAAAACAAGGGAAACCGGGGAGATGCTTGAGACTACAAGTCACTTTCAGCTAGCTAGTCATGTGACACCAACTAAGCTCATTATTTACACAGAACCAGAGCCATACAAACAGAGCTTGACCAATTCAATTGGGAGCCACGCTAGGTCTGTAATTACTTTAATTTCTAGCGATTTGGGATTTTAGCTGCACAAATTGATGTCTATTTTTGGCATTTGGGTTGAGACGCCCTAAGAGATTGGAAGATAAATGTGTGGGGTCATGAGACAATTAGCAAAATAGGAGAAAAGAAAGAAAATGTATCTACTGTCTGTATGCAACTGTTGACAAGGGTTCACACTAGTAGACATTTAAAGAGGTCACAAGCTAAAAAAAAGCTTAAGTATGGCTGATCTATGGTTATCTGAATGCTGTTAGTAAATGTAATTTCTAGAGCCTAACTGAAGCTTGACTTTTGACGCTCAATATCTCAGGGTTTAAAAAAACATAAATTTGTATGATATATCAGCAAATATTCCTTTTTAACTAAAAACTTAAGGCTTGGTTGTTGTGATATGAATACAGGAAGATTTTACTGTTTAAAAATAACCTTGTCAGTTGTCTGATCTACAAACTGTGATGGCAACAGATCATTTTGACAATCTTAATTTATCCACATAATCTTAGCTTTATCCAGAGCTTTTTACTGCGTCTCATATGTCTGAGAGATGTGATGGAAAGCTCTGGAAAAGGCCTGGACGAAGGCCTTGAGATGTGGCTGTAAGCTCTGGAAAGAAGCTAGTAAGTGGTTTGTCATTTCCTCCGATTATTTCCAGGGTTAAGCGTGAACCTTTGCACTCTAACTCAAAACCAAATGGTAACAGGGTAGGCCTGCAACTAATGATTATTATCACTGTTGACTAATCTGTCGATTATTTCTGCGATTAGTCGACTAATCACTACTTTTATAGGAAAAATGACTCAAATTTAACCGACTACTAAAATATTCACTGATTATTTTAATAGTCGATTAGTCATCGATTCATTGCAGCCCTATAATAGGGTACATAATGTTTGGACAATGTTGATAGCTGTTAGCAAACACTGTAATCACATAGATGTGGTCACAATTTTTTTTCTGGTATTTTCTTTGGCTTTCTCTTGATTTTACAACTATTAATTTATGGGTTACACACTTAATTTTGCCTGTTTTCATATAATGCGCACAGTGTCTCTTCCATCACCATCTTTTTTTACTTTTCTTCTCACTTTTAATCCCTTCGTCCTTGTTTTTAAAGTGCTCACGGCTACATAACGTTTACTAGCTAGTTTTTAGCTAGCGGGCCCTTTAGCGTCACACAATCTGACGGGTCACAGATTTCTGTGTAACACCTGTTGGTCACCTCGCCGTCTACATGGCCACCTCTGGTTATCGTTAACTAGTTACCTCACTTCTACTGGTCAAACTAACCAGGTATACGACGCCAAACTTCACGGCTACCACAAGTTTCTCTGCTGACCCGGTGTCTCATTCTGAACAAGCTCGGTGTGTCCACGAACGGACTGGTAACGTCTTCATCGTCCGACACATAGATGTGGTCCCAGGCGCTGTAGTCGATGCCCGCTCCGGTGCTCATATTCACGGCTCTTCTGCCTCCCCTATCCTCGGGTTTTCCGTTTCAGCAACAGGAGAAGGAGACAGCGGATGCAACAGGGACACTGTACTGACAAGACGGCAGCAAACAAGACGGACATTGACAGTTTACAATCCTCTTAGCGGCACAGGCAGCCACAATCCCTTTACAGATGTCCCCCCCTCTTTAACGGCAGCTCCGCGCGCCCGGAATCCAATCAGTAGACGTCATCATGAAGCGCGTGCCGGTCGGGTTGTTCATATCGATCAATCAATATCTATTAACTGCGATTATAATGACAAAAACATTAATAATTTGCAGCAGTGGAATGTAATTAAATACATTTATTGAATACTGTGCCTAAGTAGGCTTGTACATTTATTTTTGGATATTTGTAGGCCACGTTACTATTTCTATTTTCCACTCTACTAACCTTACATTTCAGAGAGAAATGCTGCACTTTTACTCCACTATGTTATTTGATAGCTTGAATGAGCCACTTATTATTTACTGATTCAGATTACTGAAACAATATTTTTAATATTATGGTGTACTACCCAGTAGGCTGAGTATTTTAACCTGTAATACACCTTATATATAAAGGGTATATGAAGTTGCCTAGTTAAAAGTAATAAACACATGACCACACCAGTAAGTAGGGGAGAGCGGGGTACAAGCTAACACAGTTTAGTTTAGGCTGAATGTTATTAAAACTGTGTGAGATTATTTTTTTTAATTTATTTTCTTTTATTCTAACAACATTCACATCTCTGCTACAAAGAAACAGTTACTGTTTTGCTCCCAGAGTTTACCTTTCTTCTACAATTGCACTGAGACATGGTGGACGTGAAATGTTTTAACATATCCCAAGGGTGGGGTGAACTGTAACAGGCAGAGGGTTAATGCTGGAAAAGTCTGTTTAACACAATTAATTCAACACAATTCTATCTATATACTGTAGGTCTCCATCTACATCTGGGGGAGGATAGGTATCTATCCATCTGTGTCCAGTGGTTGGACTGATAGATGTACTGTACATGGAATGGGCACCCTCGATGCACAATCTGAGGGTAAAAATAGAGAAAATGAGTTATAGGAGGTTTAGTATTACCACTGTGTTACAACTAACCCTATGGGGTTGAAATTTCCCCTGCTGGGAGTTGGTTACATAGTTCAAAATTGTGCTGTGTTTAAGGCAACGAGACAGTCCTTAACAAGATACATGATTGGATTCTGTGAAATTGAAAAAACAAGTATGACAAAGAAATGTACTTATGTCAGCTGAATACACTCTTTGTTACTGAACGCAGCTGAAGCACATCCCATCTCTGTGGAATTTTGCGGGTCACTGTTTAGTGGTGTTGTGGTCAACTGGTTGAAGGTGTGAAAGGATCAACCCTGTGCAACCACAAAAAAAATTTACCCTGCGTTAGGTTCTTCCACCGCTGATAATATGATACTGTAAGTCTACTAAGTCTAGTAAGTCTTTCTTTATGAAGTGACCAGGTGTGCAGTATCAATCTTTTTTATATCTTGTAAACAATATATATCCTACTACCTACTACATAAACACACTTTTCAATGTAATTTTTATCTTTTGTCCTCTAGTGTGTAGGTGTGTGTTTTGTAATGAAGATATTCTTGTTTGTGCTGTGTTTTGTGTTTTGTTCATAGTTTAATTAACAAAAAGAGAATAGAAAAACATATTTGATATAATGACTATTTAACATCTTTTTTTTTTTTTTTCCACAACATACATTTTATTTATCTTGAACAGTGTGTGCCCTATCATCTGTAGGATGTAAAATAACATTTAGGGCTACATGTATATCTTTGAGAAATTTCAATCTAGGCAAGTATTCTCCACGCATGATTAATGTGTGGAGAATTCAGTTTTTACTGGGTACTTAAACACATTGTTGTAATGTAACTGCTATAGTTCATTCAGCCCAATATTTGACTTTCTGGATCCAGTTTTCCGTGTGTTGAGGAGCTCTAGGAAGATTTTTATTAAGTGTATATTCTTCCAAAGTCTGCACTTTGCAGCAAGCAAGCATGGACTTTTGCCAAAATAAACACTGAAGTGCCAGCAGGACTTTCAGGCCAGGATGCACAGGTATTTCCTCTGGAAGTGTTTGAGTTTTATGGGATCATGTTGTAAACATACCCATAATATTCTGTGACAGCTTGAAAAACTGTAAGCCGTCATTCCTTTTCAGTGATAGGGTTGTTACATACATGAATGAAGAGTACTAGGGCATGAAGGATGGGCCCTCTGTCTTGCCTCAGATTCATAAAATAAATTAAGGCCTATCAGGGTAATGCATGTCTATACAAGGAGGAAATAACGCATAGTCCAAGAATGCTTAGACAGTTTGTAACATACATGAGCACTGGCTGGATAAGAGAGCAGATAACATACTGTGGGATGTGTTTAACCCAACCCCGCCTGGTATTTGATGAGTTTGGAGTGAGAATGTGTTGCTTAATCAGTTATGACAGGGCCATTTCATTGGTAGTTTTTATTGTTAATAATCAAAGATCAAGTTTCTCATGTCTTCCTGTTTCCTCTCCTTATCTCCTACAAGTTTATTCCTGGTAGCAGAGTAGAGGTATGCTTAGTAATGGAGGGGAGGAGAACAGTGAAACATTTCTGGGATGTATTTACTCGCTCCGCCCTGAACTAAATGTCTGTAGTGGACTTTCTTGTGAAAGCCTCAGAGATCAAAAAGCTTGCAGAGTTCAGAAGGAGACAAGCTAACTCAGCAATAAGGAATCATAAACAGGAAATATGTCTTCCAGTGTCATACGCACTTTCAGGGTGTACTGTCCTCACCATTTAGCTACACTGTAAGACTTAGTAAGCATGTCTGACAGTCCTTCACATATAAGGCAAGGTCAGATTCTTCCATATATTTGCAACTGCTTACAAATGCAATAAAATGGGGCGCCCGGTGGCTTCCTACATCCATCCCATCTTGAAAACAAAAAAAAAAGGATTAAAATATCAATGAAAGACACGTGGAAACATCTCATTGTTTGTACAAAGTGATAATTTATTTACATTTTCAATGTAAATGTGGTCAAAGCATTTTCCTTAAGTGAGCAGTTCATTTTTATACAGTTTTTGCTCGCATCTAGTTCTTTTTTTCAGTGTCATTAAGCTAGCACAGCAATACAACAGATGCATACACCATACACTCATGTACACAACAAATATACACACACATACACACGCACACAGAAAGTGTGTGCGCTTTAAATATAAATAGCACATCTCTGAATACAATGCACACACAATACACAAAGATATAAACTACAAATACATGCACACAGAAACTTGCACCATCAGTAGCTGGGCGGGAGTGAGGTCAGGCTCAAAGTTTCAGTGGTTTAAACACACAGCTGTGAAGTCCTGCGCAAGCATTTTCACATAATAATATTGAGCTTTATATATATACACAGCACATCTCTGAATGAAGTTACTTGGTCGTTTGCAGTAAGACTGCCAAAATACAACAGAGAGAAACCAAAAACACCTTCACCTTGTTTCAGACCAGTGTGGTCCAATAAGCACCACATAATACTGACTTAATAACATAAATTTAGTTTATAATTTCCCTTAGCAAATGACAAAATATCAAATTGGTTCATTTTAAAAAAAAATGTGATTGTTGTAATTTATTATTTAACTTTTTTATTATTCAAATTAAATACTTATTTATTTATAAACTGTTTTCTACTTTTGAGTCATATATCAATATACATTATTAGCCTGTATACATTTAATATAAATTCATATTCTAATATCAAACAATTGGTATATAATGTAAACTTTTGTCTGCCAGCATTCTACTTCAATAATCAACTATGTTTCTGTATAAAACTGCAGCTGGACTAAAACATTTGTGTATTTCAGGACAACGCACATTAATCAACATTTCTGTAAATGTGCCAGAGCTGGCAAACTAGTTAATGTTGAACTGCAGTCCTTTGTCTGACGTTCTAAAAACCAATGAAGTGACAGTTTATAGGAATGCAAACAGAGTAAGGCACTGAAATGACAACAACAGTAACAATATCAGCACTTCAATATTGACTGCTAAACCTGTTGAACCAGAGGCTCTCTACCAAACTCAAGGTTGTGCATCCGTTCAAGGATAAGTCTGGCGATATTCTCTATTTTCGTTATTCAGTTCCCATGAAAAGACGAAACAAACAATGAGCTGATCCTACTCAAGGATGGATTACCAACCAGGTAAAACAGGCAACTGCCTCAGGACACCTCACAAGTCTGTGTGGAAATGATTTTTTTAACAATCTGACGAGTTACAAATTTGTTTCATAAAATGTACCACGAAAGCACGATTATAAATCTAAAGTAGACCCTAGGATGGTGTTTACACTACCCCGTCTGCCAAACTTTTAGCCACCACTGCAAAACTATTAAAAACCTATCATGTGTCAAATGGTTGCACCAATGTTCCTTCATTACAATTAACAGGGGCACTGTGGTTTGTGTCAAGTCCAACCCATGTACAACATCCTGCTAGTGGGCCAAACGTGTATAAATCCACAGCTGAAAATAGTCCCCAACAAATGCAGTTTGAACTTCCCTTTGAGCGATGTTGCTACACACTCAACCCTGAGCTAATGAACCTGGGGCTGGGTGCTACACACAGGGCAGGAAAGTAGGAATGCACTGAGAGATGGACAACACGTCATTAGTGTTTTTGTGGGAACAAGAAAAATCTAGAATGATAAGGTAAAAAGTCCTGTCTCTTAAAAAAGAAGATGTAACCCATAATATTGTATTTGCTTCACACATACAGAGGATGTGGTCTTGTAACTCTAGACAAAGCGAAATATTCACATTTTTGTGGTAAGGAACTGAGCTACATACATGTTGCAGTGCAACACTGTGTAAGACTTTAACACTGCACTTTAAATGTATGTAGATTTACTGGATAGTTGCTTTCAATTATCACAAAATATTTTTCATAAAAATAAACCCCATACATTAATGGGAATCCCCTACAGGCATACTGGATAGTTGCTTGTAATCACTGTCAAATGATGCTTCTATAAAGTTATGACTGTTAAAATGTCTCTGTAAGCTACTATTACATGATCTGCTGTATGTTTTTGTACAAAACCAGTATTTGTATATAAAGCTTCTGTAAACACAGCAGATAAAAGAGAGATGGTGACTTGTTCCATTCAGTAGTGAGGTTACACAAGTTAAAACTAATAACTAATAATTTGGGGTACTGTATATCATTAGGTAGTGTCAGTGGAGAGATAACAGGAAATGAGGGAGAGAGAGATGCGACAAAGGTCCATACACATGTTATGTCCTCCCACAAACTTACTCTGCACAGGGCACAGTGGAGTGTCGTGCGTGCAAACGGAAAACGTCCTTCAGGTTGTACTGTCCCACTCTGCTGGGTTTGTAGCAATAGAAGTAAACAAGAAGGCTCAAGACGATCACGACAAGAAGCAAAACTCCAATTATCACGGCTGTAATGATTACCGGGTTGACTGCAGAGAGTTGGGTAAAGGGAAAAAGAAAAAAGGAACAGATATTATTAGACGTCAGACTAACACCAAATACAAAAACAGCCACATTGAACTTCCTTCCTGTGCTACGTGTTACAATCATGCTATGAAAAAGACACACTGAAAGCAATGGTGTGTTGCACTCACTTTCCAGTAACAGTCACAACCCTGAAGACTGGACAATACTTAAAAACTCACCTTGGACATCAACGTGAAACTTCACAGTGACAGTCCCCCTGCTGTTACTGACAGTACAGGTGTACCACCCTTCATCCGCAAAAGTTACAGAGCTGATAGTGAGAACGCTGCTATTGGAGAGGGAGGGGCTATTTAATGGGAGCTTCCAGGTGTATGAGGGCCTGGGTTTCCCCACAGCTGTGCAGTCCAGTTGTAGAGGGTTTCCTTCTATGATGGTGATCTCATCTGGAGGTGTTGATTCTATGTGAGGCTTATCTGTGTGTAGAAAAAGAAACACAATACGTCATTACAATAGCATGGGAAATTTTTGGAAATCTTCAACAGATGGTCCACTGATGGTGACGTACAGCTCATTGTAAAAGAGAAGTGGTGGAAAGCACCCAGTTTCTTTCATTACAGTATTGTCCCTTACAGGCTGATGTACTTCACTTTCAGTTTCTGCTACTATGTGCTTCTACTTCAAAACATAACTGAAAGTATTTAAAATTTGAATCAACTACCTTTATTTACAGGAACAGTGGTAGTTATAATAATTATAAGAGTTCCTTTACAGACTGATGTCTTAAAACATATTAATATATTAGATACTGCAACAACTGAACTGTATTGTTATGAGACTCACTGTGCTCAGATAAGCTAAGACTCCCTGAGGTTGATTTAGGCACACTGGTGCTTTAAGCTGAATGTACCAGGAGTGCTAACATGCTAACTCATCTCTGGGTTTCAGGGCTTAATCCTGCACCACACTATTATCACCTTTTAAGCTGATAACACAACACGACATTAACACTCATTTGGAATCATGTGTTTGGTCAACTGATACTCCTTTTGGCTCTGTTTTTGGTCTCCACCATAGACTATATATAAAGATGGACGACATGAAAGCTCCCCAAAAGTGAAGCTAACTTGGCCCCTCTATATTAGTGGATAGGACATGGGCCAGACTTAAAAACTCAGTTCTTAATCATGCACGGTGTGTTCAAGTGTTCGTTTTGGTTATAGTCTGGTCAGTTTGGTATGGTTATAACAAGTAATTTGATGTTTAAAAAATGGAGACTAAAGTCATGATTGACAGCTATATGTGCTAATCAGTGTGCTTCATTTTTGTACAATGAGGATAGGTGGAGATGCTAATCCGTCTTCATATACACATTATGGTCTTCACCAACTCATGACAAAAATATCAAAAATAATGCTCACCGGTTGGTCGCCAATTTTATCTGTCTGTTTTGTACTGAGCAGTGGGTTTTAAGAGCTTTTTCACTGGAAACACGCAGATGAAAGTGATGAGACCGAGTCAAAACTTGTGGGCCGTAAGACTAAAACAATGAGCTAAGAGACTATCAAGGTCTGTAGAGATGAGGAGGTCTGCAGAGTCAAGTGGGCTCATCACTATGTGTGACCCCTTTCACCTCCAAGCAGTCATGTGATCCATTGCTATTTTAAACATATTGATTAGCTTAAAAAGGTCAAAAACATCTTCCATTACTGCAAAAGGCAACATGACAACCAAGGGTGTTAAGGTGTGTTGACTTTTTTCTGCGTTGTCGTACTCACAGTGCACAGTGACTGGGATTGTTTGTGACACCACTGGAGGGGGCTGTGGTCCTTCAGGTCCCAGTTCCAGCTTTGCTTCACACCAGTACACGACCCCATCATCTTCTTTACTGGGGGTGATGTCTAAGGTGAAGGTCTCATTCACTGGTTTATGTGCGCTGTTTTGAGAATAAACTTGACCTAGTGCTGTTTGTCCTTTATAAAAAGTCACAGTGAGGTTTTCAATAGGAGCGACTTCCTCCACTGTACACTGCAGAGTGTACTGGTGACCCTCAAACATCGGCCCAGTGTGATTATCAAAGCTGATGGACACATTGTCTGGAGGCTCTGTGGAGACAAACACAGAGACAGACACACATTCAGTAACAAGATGAGAGAATATAAACCACCTAAATGTACACACGTTGTTAATCATAAATAATTAAATCATCACCAGCAAGTTTTTTTGTTTACTTACTGTAGACAGTCACAGGCAGGGTGGTACAACACTGGGCTTCAGGAGTGGTATAGTAGCACTCCGATGATGCGTCCCACTCAGTCAGCCTGTCGACCGTCCATGTAATTGTGGTCCCGTTTATTTCCTTCTTTCCCGAATTACTTTCTATGTTAAAAATGTGGCCTATGCAGGCACGTTCACACGCAGAGCAGCTGGCAGAGGCCGGGTCACCGAACTTGACAACCAGTATGGAGGGAGTGAGCTTGGGTTTATCTGCACAGTTCTTATCTGTAACACAGACATTAAAGGTTGAGGTTTTAGACAGTTCGAAGCAATACATCATTAAAACATCTAAAATTGTCATTTCACACACAATGTCTTTCAAAGAAACCAAAAGGTTTTTTTTTTTGGTTTTTTGTTTGTTAAATATATGCATTTGTTTTCCTGATAGAATAGCTGTCAATCCTTAGTTCCTCCTTAGTTACTGAAGCTGTATCTTGCCAGGCAACCAAACAATCTGTATACAAAACACTTATTTTGGCTCAAACTCTCAGACGGCATCGTAGTTGGGGGAAAAGTGGAGCTGATTACCCAGTGCAATTTTAATTTCTGGAACACCACCAAAGTTAAGAATTCCAATGGTATTGCTATGGCCAAGGAAAGTTCAAACAAGAGATCCCGAACTTGTGATGTCATTAGGTGTAAAGCCTGAAGTTGCACCATAGACAATGAACGAGAGCCTGAATTTGTGGACCCACATGGTTTGTTTTCTTTGATCTACCTAAATGAGCGTTACTCTATTGTACTGTTCTCAGTTCTGAAACAGAAACTGTACCCAAACATGCAGAACACTCCCCTGGCTGCTCTCAGCGTCATCTATAACATCTTTCACCATGGAGCAGCTCCAGCCTTTACACCCTATGACATCACAAATTTGACATTTGGCACTCTAGGTTTTATATTTTTAAGAAAGCTGTCCATGTTTATTAATATTATTGTACTGTCTTAAACCACATAACATACATAAATTTCCAAAACGGGCGTAGTTCCCCTTTAAGGTATGTGGCTATTCTCCTGTGATATCAACAGTTCAACTTGTTTTTTAAGACACTGAATGCCACATAATAACTTTTAAAGCCGTCAGTAAGGATAAGTGGTTAAAAAGCTACACTAATGAAAGTGAGACCATTCCAAATTAAAATAGTTTTACTGGTATGGCCATTAATATGTAGGCTACAGTGCTACTGCCACAGCTTGTGTGTACATGTGTGACATTATCCACTACACAACAGAGGCTCTATCACTGTGGTTCCCAACTGGTCCAGCCATGAGGTCCAGATTACTCCTTAGTCATCAGTTCGAGGTCCCACAATTTAATACATTCAACGTCACACGTGTGTTTGGCCATGTGGTTGAGCTAGTATGCTGTCTCTGTCATGTAGCTCTCTGCTTTTTACTCAGTGTACAGTGCAAAAAGGCACTTCAAAATAGAAATACACTGTACTTGAAAATAAAGTGTGCGTTTTGTTTTTTGTTTTTCTTACAAACTTGACACATGTGGTCCATTTAGAGTGGGCCACACTTGGACCACGACCCACCTGTTGAGAACCACTGCTCTAAAACATGCTTTTTTACAAATTACAACTATATTATAATACTATACATGTACATAGTAAGCCATTGTTAAAGAATGTAACACATTTTGGCCAAGAAATCACTGAAAAATAAAAGTACATAATAAATCTGAAGCATACAATGGGATGAATAACTGCCAACTTTTACTACAAGTGCTATAAACACTAAACACAAGATTTAAAAAAGCTGTGTATGATTGCGTGTCTACAAAAAGCCCATTCATTATTAAAATAATCAAACATTAAGGCAGGAGAATGAAGCGCTTTCTATGGCGGACAGTAAAATCGCAGACAGCAACAGAGGCGGTAAACTTACCACATTCAGCAACGGACACAGGCAGGTAAGGCAGAATATTCATCAAAGACACAACCACAAAGATGTGATGGCGAAACATTGTCTCCGGTGGGTAAGCGAACGAGATGCACGGTAATACAAACGGTCGAGCCCAAAGATGGCCACAGAGACTGTGACTCAAAATTGAAAGTGAGAAACACTTAAAAAATCAGAGTCCACTCCCCCTTTAACTGGAAAAGGCTCAGAGCAGTGAGGGAGACGGTCCCGACATTACCGATGGTTTCCAGTCACCCTATTAGAGTCCCATGAACGAAATCGAAACTGAGCGATCAGGGAGGATTTCCGAGGCATTTTGGGGGAAATTCCGGTAATGTGTCAATAGAGGACTGATCCCCACTGTGACCCTGAGTTCACCTCGCTTATTCAGCCTGTGAGCAGCCAGCTGAGTTAAAGTCCCCCAAACACATAAAGACTGCACACAAGCAGCAGAGCTTCACTATTGTTTTTTTTTTTCGTGGTGTTGCCTACTGGAAGGAATTTGCTCTGGTATCAGACTTCCCTTATCTCCTTCCTGAAAGCCCTCTGTCCCTCTGGTAGGGGAAAGTCATGCTCAAGAGTCTCAGCTGAACAGATTGCAGCAGTATTGGTAACCTTCACCCTCTCCCACACATATTCATCTCCTCTTCCCCCCTCCATACTCAATTATTTCCCCTTTTTTCCCCTCCTTTCTGGTGTCTCAAGTTATTTTTATGTGTTTCCACCTCTCTTCTGACCCCACACCCTCCCCCACTACAGTTTGCAGCCAGAGGAAGGCAGGGCTTCATATCAGAGGGCCAGATATTTTAAAGGCACTTGTTTTGGAGTGCTTTAGGAAAAGAGCAGCAGAGCCACACAGTTGCCGTGGTGGTGTCGTGTGTCTTTTGAATCACACTGTTAAAGGATGCTGGTCAAACACAAATTGTAACCACTGGATGCATGACAGCTGAAAGACTTATAGCAGCAAACTGGAAGGATGCAGCCCAGCTGAAACAGGGACTGCGGTTTCAGTCATCTCAGGAGATAATCTCCATGGAGGTGGCAGCTTCTCACCTTTCTGGTACCTACTTTTCCAAGAATCTTGACACCGACTCCAGAAGCTACATGGATGGACCAATATTTCTTTCTATTTTGTCTAACTTATCCAGTAGATCCACAACTCACCGAGACACACACAAACCCTCTGTAACCACTAACCCCCTCTTTTTCATTTCTTTTCTTATCCGGTTTAAGCACCTTTGCAGACATATCAATAAAAGTTCAAGTAAAAAAAAAAAAAAAGTAAAAATAGACAAGGTAAGGCAGCTTTATTTGTATAGCACATTTCATACACCAGAGCAATTCAAAATGCTTTACAGATTTACAACAAAAGAATTAAGAGAAAAAAAGACGTAAAAGGTAAATTTAATTCTAAATGATTTACAATTTTAAAGGAAAAATCACCATTAAAAATAGCAAAAGTGCAGACAAGAGGAGCAGAGATAAAACAATTATATAATAATGATAATAATAATAATAAAATAGAGTTTAATAAAGTTGCATAAAAGTTCTTGAATAATAAAATTTACAGTGCAGTGTAAGAAATGAGTAAATATTTCATTTAATAAAAGGCAGTGGAAAACAGATAAGTCTTTAACCTTAATTTAAAAGAAGTGAGAGTTGGTGCAGATTTTTTTCCAGACATGTGGAGCATAAAAACTAAACATTGCTTCTCCATAGCCCCATTTCCACCGAGCAGTATGGTACGGTTCGGTTCAGTTCAGAGCGCTTTTCTTCCGTTTCCACTGTGAAAAGTTGTGGGTGGTACCAACCATATCACCCACATTTTTGGTCACCCCTCTGTTGGGGTACCTAGTACACAGATCTGGGCTGAGCTGTGGCTGGTTTTGAGGCTCATGTAACCACTGTTCATACCGTGGAGAGTTTTATTAGTAAACTGTAACTATGAAAGATGTTTTGCTGCCTCTCTCAGCAGCTGTAGACTGAGAAACAAATAACTTAATTCACCTGGCCGACAGCCAGCAACTTTTAAGGTGGAATGTTTACTTGTAATATTACTCAATGCATGAGTTGACAACGTGACTCTATCAACACACATTACATTTCATTTTGACAACTCTGACCACTCCATTAGTTTTTATATGACATACACCTTTAGTAATGAGAGGATCTTCAAGCGTTTATCTATATCATTTTCAAACGGGTTGGCATATATCCCAATTCTTACTCAGAGAAAAAAAAAGTGTTGCGGAGCTTTATTCCTGTGGGCTCCGGCAACACCAAACCCCTGAGCTTGCCTGAGAAGGACTAAATGCTCAAACCCGCTATTTTTAGATATCCCATGGAGACAGACTCTCACTGCAGCCTGTTTTATTTTGCTCTGAAAATTTACTTGTGCAACCCCATTCTGTGAATGAAAAAAAAGGTGCAGTCTGGTAAGGGAGGAATTGACCTATGGCTAAATCCCGCCCTCAAACACGATGAGCCAATCACAGTGCGTATAGCCATTCCCATACACTTGGACATTCTCTGCCTGGATGTTCACTGAAATACATTAAAGAAAGTCAGTTTTGTTTGGTTTCATGAGCTTTTTCAGACCACAAGACCTTAGACGCCTGAGGAAATTCCAGGTATCCCCTCCAGCACTGAGGAATTTCTATTCCTGGCACCATCAAGAGCGTCCTGATGGGGAACATCTCAGCCTGGTACGGAAACAGTACTCAACAGGACTGCATGGCCCTGCGAAGGGTGATTGATTCAGCTCTACCCTGCCTAAAGGATGTTTTCACCAGGCACTGCAAAAAATAAGGCCAGAAGAATCATTAAAGACCCCAACCCTGCTGAGGTCAGGAGGAAGGTATCGGTTACACCAGGGTCAGGAAAGGCTTCTGCCCTCAGGCCACAAGGATTCTAAGCCTGATCCCCATAGACATGTATTTATTATTATTGCTATTATTATTACATTGTTTTGAGTGCACAAATTGACTGATGATTGTTTTTCACGGAAGTCATGATTTATGACTTCATGTGACACATATTTATTGATAGTTAAGTAACTGTACTTTGTTACATTTCACCACTGCGTGAACAGGAAACCTTAAATGAACCGTGGCATACTGCATCATCATCACTACTCATCAGAACCACTTCCTCATTATTCTCTCTTTACAAAGAGGTTGATAAATACTCTAATAATGCTTTATAGGTCAGTTATGAGCCAAAAATAATTTCCATGATTTGGCAAAGATCTTTGATTTGTTTCGATTCACGTCACTCTCCCACTTCCAACTAGTACAGAATGCGCAGCAGGTGACATCACATCACCCCAATCCTGGCCTCTCTCCACTGGCTTCCTGTGCATTTAAGAATTGATTTTTGGATTTCACTGATCACCTTTACAGCTCGTCTGGGTCTGGCCCCAAGCTAAATAGTCAAAATGTTTACCCAATATGAGCTAGTTTGCAGCCAGATCCTTCTGGCTGTTCTAAAGTCGAGGCTTTAAAGTAAAGGTGACCATGCTTTTGCCATCAGGGCCCCTCGGCTTTGGAACGACCTGACTGAAGAGATAAGGCTTGCAGAATCAGGAACTTCTTTTAAATCACTTAAAACCTGTTTTTACAGACTTGCTTTTATGTGATATTGTCTTTTTATTTATTTAATTTCCTTTTTATTTAGTCATTTTTATTGCTTTTGTTGTTTTTGGTCTTCTTATTTGTATTTATCTATATAGACATTTAGCATCCTGCATATTTTGTCCTCTTGTTTTAACTTTGTCTTATCTCTTCCCTAGCTTTGTCTCGCTTGTCTTGTAGGACTGATTGGCGTTCTTTTGCTATATTGCCTTCTGAGTATCCCATTTCTGCTTTTGCCTTTGTTTGTCAAAGCACTTTGTAAACTCTGCTTTTAAAGGTGCTACTGTATATGAACAAAGTCACTATTATATCAGTTCATACTGTAAATAAGCTCTGATCTGAATAAAACATGCATACTGTACCTTGCATAGATAATGATTTCAGGGAGGACGCAGGGGAAAATAGCAGAGGACTTTTACTTTGACACAATTAAAGACATTTACACCATAAATTGATGCAGAAAAGACACAACTTGTGTCATAAAAATTCACCAGAATGCAAAAAATGAGGTGTCTGATGCTCAGAAACTTCTGGTGGCGGACCTCCAAATCCTCAGTTTCATCTGCGTGTCCCCTCCAGTGTTGAAACAAAACCTCCCACAGGTACAACAGGCAGTTGCTACACAAAACACTGACTAATCTTAGTGTCATTTCATTGCTCATTGACTTTTTTAAGCTTGTCTCTGCATGTTTTTAGGCTGACGGTTGGTCATGTTCCAGTAAATGGTATGATAGTTTTAGCAGGAGATGGTGAGACATAACAGTCTTGCACGTAACATAAACAGAGACAGGCTGAACCAGGAGCCGGCCCTGTGTATGTCTGACTCCATTACCTCCCCCACATTCATTGAATTACACCTCTCTGTTTGATGGCAGTGCTCACTTTACTCGCTTGAATGTTTTATCTTTCCATATTTTTCATTGGCATAGTAGCCGTTTCATTTTATCATTACTGAAATTAAGGTAACACGTTTGATGTCACTGACAATTTAGGCCTCAAGGCATCATGACAGTGTTTATAGATGTTTACAGTGCATTTCGATATAAATCACACTCAAAAATGAATTAATGCACTTGAGCTGAGTTTATTTTAAAACAAGTTCTCCATTCTGCAAAGATGAAGTGAAACATAGAAGTAAATCAGCTGAGGTTCACCGAGAGGAAGCTGACCCAAAGCGGGGAATTCATCGGAAGAGTTACAACACTTCGCTGTCTGACCTGAACGTCATTCACTGAGGTCATGTACTTTAGTCATATGTGTCGCATGTTAAACTTATGAACGTAATTACAATGATGAAATTAACAGGAGAATGCAGATGTTTTATAGGACCAGTTGAGAAATTTTTTTTAACGTCCAGCTAATGTGGCAATGTCTGTCTTCACAGGGTGGTTAACACTGTCGCCGCACAGTAATAGGGTTCCTGGTTCGAATCCCAGGGTGGGGGAGCCCTTCTGTGCAGAGTTTGTATGTTGTCCACATGTCTCTCCAGGTACTCCAGCTTCCTCCTACACTCCAAAGACATGCAGGTTAACTGGTGACTCTAAATTGTCCATAGGTGTGAATGTGAGTGTGAATGGTTGTCTGTCTCTATGTGTCAGCCCTGCGATAGTCTGGCGACCTGTCCAGGGTGTACCCTGCCTCTCGCCCAATGTCAGCTGGGATAGGCTCCAGCCCCCCTGTGACCCCTGGCGGGACAAGCGGTTACAAAAAATAAATGAATGAATGAACAGACAATGAATAAAAGCTTACAATGACTCGCTTGTCTTTGTATCTATCTGGTTACATCATTAGGCGCTGGGTAACTGAGCTGAGCTACACCTCATCGTCACATTAATCTTCACGTTCCCAGCTTTCATATTGTCATGTGGCATCTGCTGTTGACATGCTATCTCCCCCCCCCAAAAAATCCCCCTCTTAAAAATAGACAAAATGGGTATTTAAGGTCCAGAGGGTTGAGTTTAGATTTCAGGAAGAAGGTGGACGTGGAAAACCTCATCACTTTCTACAGTACTCTAGGCTGGACTAGCATAGACCTGGCTGGTGTTTTAAATATAGAATATACCACTTGCATTTCAGTACAACGGGACGTAATGGTTTACCTGGCATGGACAGTTATCACAAACCTCCTTCTTAAATTGTTTTAATGCTTGTATGCCTTCCTACTGCCTCATTACCTCATGTATCCTTTTGGATTGTTGTTTATTTACTGATATTTTCATTAGCAGTTCCACATGTAGTTTGAAAGGTCATAACCGCTGAATGTTTTTAGTTTTCTGGATAACGCTACTTTTCTTTCTTCCCTCTCTACTGTGTGTGTGTATCTGTTGATCTGGGTGGCGACCTGCTGCATACAATTGCCTGTACATGTCACTACCCATGAATGCTGGCCACAAAGGGAGGAGGACTTAAATGCTGGCAAATGAAATACCAGGGAAGCAAGTTTGATAAAAGGAACAGGCTGACAGGTTGGCAACGGGATGGAGGTATGAACAAACTAATCCAACAGGTGGGCAGGTTAGCAACAAGCAACAGGTCAAAACAGGAATGGGCAACAAAGAAAGGCAGGAACAGAGCAGGTACAGGTTCAGATGGCTGGAAAGCAAAGACATACGCATCACAACATGTTTTTCTAATTTTTATCTTAGTTTTCATACTATTGCAAAACCTTAGAGGGACAAAGTTCACCCTAAAATCAAAAATACACATATTTCCTCTTACCTGTCATGCTATTTATCAATCTAGATTGTTTTGGCATGAGTTACCGAATGTTGGAGATATTGATTGTAGAGATGTCTGCCTTCTTTTAAATATAAGGGAACTAGATGGCACTCAGCTTGTGGTGCTCAAAGCACCAAAAAAAAAAAAAAAATAATTGGAAAAAGTCAACAGCAGTGTCTCTTTACAGAAATCATGACTGGTTACTGAAGATAATCCACAGACCTTGCTGTGAGCAGTTTCACATAGGAACTATTTTCTTTCTACCAAACTACACCTGCTAACCGAATCACCATGCTGCAGGAAGCGTGCATCTATGGACGAGAGGCTCGTGCCCATGACAGCGTGAGATGTAAACATTAATGACGTCCTCCTTGGCTGAGCTGTAACATTAGCCAGCTCAGTAGTGCTAGGTGAGCTAGCAGTAGATGCACGCTTACCTCTGCGCTGTGATACGGTTGTTGGGTGTAGTGTGATAGAAAAAAAAATAGTTCCTACGTGAAACTGCTCACACCAAGGTCTGTGTGAGTAACTTGGTCATATTTACTGGAAAGAGACATTTTTGTATTCCCTGCATATGTAAGAAATAAAACCTCAGAACCTTATATATCACTGTAATTTTATTTGGGTGCATTGTATTAAAATATCAATACAATGATATGAAATCAGATCATATATACTGTAAGGCAAGGCAAGTTTATTTGTAGAGCACAATTCATACACAAAGTAATTCAAAGTGCTTTACAGAACAAGAAAATGCATTAAAATCACAATACAAAATAAAAACAGAAAAACATAAACTGTATGTAACTATGGTGAGCGTGGCGCCTCCCAGTGGTAGGCTGACTAAAGACACTGTGACAGACTGCTCCCTGCTGTTGGGGACAGGAAGTCATGATGTAGCCTAGATGATGTACTCACTGTTAATAATAGAGAAAGCCTTATATGCTGTGAAACACACAATATGTGAACAAAACTGTGGAACAAGAGCAAAATCCTGTTTATTCTTTTCCCCCTGTCAGAGCTGGGAGTAGTTCAACCTTTCAATAACAGGAAATGGGCTTGGAGAACTGTGTAGCTGCACTCAAGTTATGCTTTGACTGAAAGTTTGACCAGAGAGTAAAAGTTTTATTCATATTTGACAGCCAATGTACTTTGTTGTATTTGACTGAATAAAACACAAACATAATGTATAAAAATATTTTTAAAATATTTATAACATAAAAGCTTTGAAAAAATATGGCAATGACATAAACAATTTTATTTATCTAGTTTACCTTACTTATATGAAGGTTTAAATTGTGTTTTTAAGCATTCTTCACAGGTATAAAACTGTGGTGGAAAACGTTTATGGGTATTTAACATCAGTACACTCTGAAAACTGATTAAATTTCTGTTGCACCCACTGAGTATCGAAAAGTGTTAAATATTTAAGCAAAAAAGAAAAAAGTGAGTGCTGCACTGGGTCAAAATTGTCAAGAGACAAAAAAACGCTCAGGTGCTCTTCAAAGACAGGGAATGAAATAGGAATAAAAACAGTAGGACTGTTTAATATTTAAAGTGGTATCAAATTTTGAAGCTTGAATTTTGATCAAATTCCTATATATACTGTATGTCTACAGTGTGATCTTGAATCAATAAAGAAGAATTCGTTTACATTAAAATCTTTATTCCAGTGAATTACTAAAGTTTATGAGCATATGGTTTAAAAAAAACTGCTATTAAAGCTAGTGTGTTTTCTGTGATTACAAGCATCTTTCAAATTATTTCAAGGCACAAGTCTTGGTTTGTTAAAAAAAAACAAAAAGAAAAAAAAACAGTCCAAGTGAAAGTGAAAGTTGGTGCTATGTGCACCTAGAGCAAGTTCATCTTAAAGTGCTCCTTTTGATGTAAGATCCAGTTGAGTGTATTTCAATGGAACCACTAGGAGAGGTCAAAGATTTATATAAACAAAACAAAACAAGATTTTACCCATGCTCGCTGTGTTGCTTGCAGAATGTTATTCTGTTGGTTGGTCCACCTCTTCTGTCTGACTTAAATTTCAATAACTTTTGGTTGGATTCAGATGAAATTTGGAACAGACTGATGAGTCCAAATCACTTTGGTGACTCTCTGACGCTTCCTCTATATCTCAACATTGATTGGCAAAAAAAAATGCTACAGACATTAATGTCTCCCTAAGAATTAATTGTAGGCTGTGGTGACCCACTGACTTTTCATCTAGTGTCATCATAAGGCAAAAATTACAGCTTGTCCAATACTGTGGTTTATGACCAAATAAGCCTGCTGCTGCTGGGAAACGCTTCTGCTAGAAAGCCTTATTTTAAAATTGTGTTTTGGGTTAAATCACATTATGGTTTGGGTTAAAATTAAGTGATTTCTGACAGAATGCCCTGAAGGCAAACTTCTCCATTGTGCCCAAATACCTGCAAAACTAATGACATTTCCATCAGCCTCAATGGACGCACACTGGCCAATCATAACGTAGCATCGGGCTGGCTCAGACCAGGGTCCGACAAAAACACAGTTGTGCTCCATTGACTCTAATGCAATCGTTTCAGACTTCCCTCAATTTCAGGGGGAACTGCCCATTGGTTCGACATCCCATTGTTCCGACCATATTAAACTCAAGCCCGTTCCGAAATCATCATGATGCCCTGTGGTTAAGGTCTGGTTAGGTTTAGGCACAAAAACCACTTGGTTAGGGTCAGGAAAAGATCATGGTGTGGGTTAAAATGAAAAAGAAAGTGACAAACACATAAGCCGTGAGTCTGCTCCGCCTCAAGCCGGTCGTGGCGCACCATACGCCCGCTGCGAGCCGTTCAGCACCACGGACAGTCGGACTAATGGGATGTCGAACCAATGCCATGGACCCATTTCAGGCTGGTTTTGTGGATTTGGACCTAAATGTTGAGCCTGGGGCACGTCTTGTATTAATGATAGGCTACTTGTTACCTGGAGAGGTTGAAAAAAGATATACGTTTCTTCCCTGTTCCAAAACCAAAATCAGACCCTGAAAAGTGTAGGATTATCTAGCTAGCTACTGAAGATATAGCCTACTGAATGTATCCACATGCTGCTTTTGTTTTTTAGTGATTTTAACACTGAAAAGAGGCTGACCCTGCTGTACAGGAACCAGTGAAGGGAAGCAAGGAAACTTTGCTGCTATTCAACCAGCTGTGTGTCATCACAGTGTGCGCAGAAGAACATTGTTTGACTTCCCCTGCAGCTAACTGACGGTCAGGCTATGGGTCCACGTAGTGAAGGGTCAATTAGCAAATTTCATCATTCTGACATGCTAAACTAAGACAGCAAACATGTAAACATTGCAAAAACTAAACATCAGCAAGTTAGCATTATCATTGTGAGCATGTTAGCATGCTGTAGTTAGCATCTAGCTCAAAGCACAATTAACTGTGCCCAAGTTGCCAATAAGTAAAGCATGGTTGTAGACTATCCTACTGTTCTGTGTATGCAGAAAAGCAACAAATTATAATCACTGCTTAGTTACAACAAGATAATGTCTTCTAGTAGTTCAATATCAGTTGTAATAAGTAAGTGTTCTCACACAACAGGCTGCTTTCTAAAGTATTAAAGGTCCAGTGTGTAGGATTTAGGTGCATCTATTGACAGACATGGTGTATAATATTCATAACTGTGTTTTCACCAACAGTTTTGTTTTTCTTACCTTAGAATGAGCTGTTTGTATCTAGATAAAGAGCAGGTCCTCTCCCATGGAGTCTGCCATGTTGTTCTACAGTGGCCAAGAAGGAACAAACCAAACACTGGCTCTAGATAGGGCTGTCCACGTTTGCGTGTTTTCACGTGTTTCATTCTCCTACATGCTTGGCACATGGAAAAGGTTTCAGTTCTGCAATGTCACCACTAGATGCCTCTATATCCTACATGCTGGACCTTTAAGAGAACTGGCTGTACAGAGATCAGATGTGAGCTACAAAGGACATGTAAAATATATTATTTAGTGGCAAAAATATTGTATGTTATTGTTTTAGTAAACAAACCTCATTTTACCTCTTTGGGAATTAACTCAAACCAGAGTAGAGAATAAAAGCATGAAACACATTATGAACCTGTGAAGCAGTGCGCTGCTGGTGGAGGCACTGTTCAGGGGGGCTTTTGTCTTTGGGGTTGTTGTGGTGGCTGTGGTTGCTGCAATTGTTGTTGGCAGTGTGGTTGTGGTTAAACCTAGGGACAAATAGACAGCTGATTTGTAATTCAGTCAATCAACATCTTTAAATGAAGAACTGAAGAATGAAGACATCAACCATGTAAGGTTTGATTGGTCAGTATTGATCCCAGTGATGGGGCGTCTTTACATGATTACATTTAGCTTCATATTGCTGGTGACATGATACGGAGCCCTGCAACCGCCAAAAGGCAGTAAACAGTTTTCAAACAGTACTGTGTGTTAGACGATTAAAATAGACTGTAAGAAGTGATATACATTTTTACATTTTTTTCCAGCTGGTTAAAATGAGAAAGGTTTTTTTCTAAATAAATAAATTGATAAAATTGATAAAAATGAGACTTTATTTACATTCCCATCTTTGCAGACAGTTTATCATGTATCTTATCAACACAATCCAATGTCCTTACCACATTTCTGATTTTCTTTAGCTCACCTTTGGCACACATGGAAATGCTCATCAAAAGACAAAAAAACCCAAACAGACAAAAAAGAAAAAATAATAAAATCTGAAAACTAGTTCAAAAATAAAATGAGACAGTGAAAGTAAAATTGATTTATCTAATTTAAAAATGTCCACTCCATTAAATTATCTAACTAACAGTATTATTTATTGGTGCACTGTCTTTTTAAGCCATGTGATCAATTTGTCAGCTTTGGGGCTCCATTGTGTCACAAAACCCAAAAAAGTTATATAATTATAGAAAGACTCTGCACGTACAGCACTGTAACATGAATTTAGCATTTCATTTAAAGTATTACCAAAAGTTAGCTTTTTAAGTCTAACAAATGATGTATTAAGAATATCCACATTTGCATATCACGGTGATGACCATGCTGTCAGGGCGTTTTTAAACAAGCATGTAGTCGACTGCAAAGAGAGTCGATTCAGAGGTTTAGGTAAAGCAAGTAGGAAGAGTCGAAGTCTGAACTCACCTTGGACGACCACTCTGAACCTCACAGTGACAGTCCCCATGATGTTGCTGACAGAGCAGTTGTACGGCCCTTCATCCGCAGCAGTTACAGAGTCGATAGTGAAAACGCTGCTATTGAAGGAGGAAGAGTGAGTCGATGGGAGCGTCCAGGTGTACGAGGGGCTGGGGTTTCCCACAGCTGAGCAGTTCAGTTGTAGAGGGTCTCCCTCTGTGATGGTGATCGTATGTGCATGAGATGATTCTATCTGAGGCTTATCTGTGTGTTGATTGAGTGAAGAGAGACAGAGAGAAACACAAAAGCTGTAATTAACAAGAAAAACACGCTTAAAAACAGATAAGTAAACAGATGGCCATTGTGATAAAAATTTGAATACCAAACATGTTTAAGATCACACTGATTATGTAATCGTGTGCTATTGTGTTTGATTAATTCTCAGCATATATCATGTAACATGTGCTCCAGTGGTGTGTGTAGTAATGGTTGCCCCAGTGCCAGATTTTCAGTCTAAACTAATTAGCATATATCACATTGTCTCATCACACTGACAACATGCACATAACCAGCAATCATCAATGCAAACCTGTGAATGACAAACGTACCAATTAAGATAAGGAATTATTCCTTTAATTAAATAACCGTTATAGTTTGCAGTTTTTATACGTAATGTAGAATAAATGTATAATGTTCTTACAGATTGCTACTGACTTTTTCACCACAAAAAAACCAACAGGCAAACAAAGCAGATAGCACTGTTTTACTTTACAGTGAGCGCCTCCTTAAATGTGTTTTTCTGAGTCGGCAATCTGAATCATTTGCAAAAGTCTGTTTTCTGCCCATCACATTATCAGAGAACGCCTCTTGCCCCGTGTTTTCACAAATAGTTATCTGTGCCCGGGTGACCTTGCCTGTGTTTCCTAAATGGTTATAAAATGTAAAAAGGGGCCAGCAACATTGTCATCACTGGTGCACAACAGCTGCATCCAAGGAGGCAAATTTCGACCAAGTGCCCCCCGAGTGTCAGCAGCTTGGACAGTTATTAACAATTCGAAGGACAGTGATAAGAAATTACCTCAGTTACGGGAATACAGCTACAGAAAGATACTAGAGTCATACAGGAATGTATAAAAAGCTACTGGAAGAATGAGACGTGACTGTGTCTCAAGTGTTATATTAAAACCCAGAGAGACACTGTTTGACCTGGAGCCTTTTGTTACAAAAGTTTCCATCCAAGGAATAGTTTGACATTTTTGGAAATGCACTTACTTGCTTTCTTTATGAGCATTAGGTGAGAGCCAAGCTAGCTGTTTCCCCCTGTTTCCTGTCTTTAGGCTACGCTAAGCTAATCTGATGCTGGCTGTAGCTTCACATCAACCTTTCAGACATGAAACTGGTTTCGGGTTTCTTATTCAACTCTTGGAAAGAAAGCCAATGAGTGTATTTCCAAAAAATGTTTAACTATTCCTTTAAAGGTCCAGAGTGTAGGATTTAGGGGAATATGTTGTCAGAAATGGAATATAATATGATAAGTATTGGTATGTTGTCTTTAGTGTATAATCACCTAGAAATAAGGATTGCTGTGTTTTGGTAGAATCAGCCATTTCTAACTGCACAGGAAGTGGGTCCTCATCATGGAGATCGCCATGTTGCACCGCCATGTTGTACAGTAGCCCAGAATGAACAAACCAAGCACTGGCTCTAGAGAGGGCCATTTGCATTGTCACAGTTATGGCATTAGCCACCATAGTTAGCAGTTCCTCCGTGACAAAAGCATTGGAAAAATATCTATTGTTTTGATGTGAATCTGCTTAATTCCGCGTTTTTATCAATTTAAATCACCTGGGGTGTTATTTATAAGCATCGTGTACGCACAAAATGAGGCCTCAAAGAGGCGCATGCCACCTCCCACGCAAACATTGTGACCTATTAAAACAAACTTGATGGGGGAAACTCTGACCCATGCTAACGGACATTTTGGAGACAGGAAATTGGTGACGCAGATGGTGAGGTGGAGGCTTGATTGTAGAAACTGTCAAACATTTTTTGGCACATGTCATTTTGGCTTTTGTCTGTACATACATTTTTAGTATTGATTCTACACATTGTTTTATAAATGAGACCCCTGGTCAGTTTATATTGGACAGGAAGAAACATCTGCGAGTAATTGGTGTACACAGTAGCAGGTGCTGGGATAGCGGCCCATCTCTGACATGATGAAGAGAAAGAGACCTCTGTGGATGATTCAGCTCTTGAACAATAAACACTGCAGGAATTCTAACCGGTAGACGTTTCAGCCGACACCACTAAATCCCCCTAAATCTTACACACTGGACATTTAATATGAGCTGTAGCCAATGAGAGAACATGACAGACAAAGTTCAACAATTTGACACTAATGTGTTGCGATCATGTGCTTGTTTTAATGTCCTTGTCGTACTCACAGTGCACAGTGACTGGGATTGTTTGTGACATCACCACTGGAGGGGGCTGTGGTCCTTCAGGTCCCAGTTCCAGCTTTGCTTCACACCAGTACACGACCCCATCATCTTCTTTAATGGGGGTGATGTCTAAGGTGAAGGTCTCATTCACTGGTTTATGTGCGCTGTTTTGAGAATAAACTTGACCTAGTGCTGTTTGTCCTTTATAAAAAGTCACAGTGAGGTTTTCAATAGGAGCGACTTCCTCCACTGTACACTGCAGAGTGTACTGGTGACCCTCAAACATCGGCCCAGTGTGATTATCAAAGCTGATGGACACATTGTCTGGAGGCTCTGTGGAGACAAACACAGAGACAGACACACATTCAGTAACAAGATGAGAGAATATAAACCACCTAAATGTACACACGTTGTTAATCATAAATAATTAAATCATCACCAGCAAGTTTTTTTGTTTACTTACTGTAGACAGTCACAGGCAGGGTGGTACAACACTGGGCTTCAAGAGTGGTATAGTAGCACTCGGATGATGCGTCCCACTCAGTCAGCCTGTCGACCGTCCATGTAATTGTGGTCCCGTTTATTTCCTTCTTTCCCGAATTACTTTCTATGTTAAAAATGTGGCCTATGCAGGCACGTTCACACGCAGAGCAGCTGGCAGAGGCCGGGTCACCGAACTTGACAACCAGTATGGAGGGAGTGAGCTTGGGTTTATCTGCACAGTTCTTATCTGTAACACAGACATTAAAGGTTGAGGTTTGAGACAGCTCAGTGTGAAATTAGCAAAGCACTTAAATCTGTCATTCAAAAGGCTACTAAAAACCTTTAACACATTACATTACATGACATAGTTATGTTGTATTTACCCAAGATATTTACTCGTTTTTGATCAAATAAATAAATAAATACAAATAACAGTTATGATGATGATCAGTGTTGGGGAGTTTAAGCAAAGTATATTAGTGGATAGCCTCTAAAGATGAACCATCTTGTTTTCAAGGGGGTCCGACACAAAACACACAACACACTTCATTACAATGGACACAATCACAACATAAAACATACATACATAGCTCTCATTTATCATATCCTTGCATAATAAAAGGGATGTACTGTATATGCCACAATACACCTGGAGCATCAATGAACTACGACTACCACCAACATCAACAACAATAACAACAATAGCAGTGAGTTAACTGTTCTCATGTTGATGAGCAAATTATTCCAATCAGAGGGAGCTTTAAATTTAAAGGCGCGTCTGCCAATTTCTCCATTAGTTTTGGGAACATAAAAGTAAGGTTGTTGAGTATGTCTAGTGAGTATGAGGATATATCCGGCATTCAGTATTGTTATTAAAATGCACTGGGGCCAATGGTAATGTCTTCGAGCACTGAGTTCAAAGTTTCATACATTGAGCAGTGGTGAGTTTAGAGGGGGGTGGTATGGTATATATATATATATATATATATATATATATATATATATATATATATATATATATATATATATATATATATATATTATATATATATATATTTATGTATATATTCATTTTTTGTGTGTAGGCAAATACTGAAACTACAAACAATTCTTGGCAATAAAAGGAAATATTTTTTTATTTTATTAAAGTTTTATTTTAGCATTGCCTCTCTACGGTCACTGAACCCCATTTGGCCATATTTAGACTTACGTTGTTGCATGCTATTTTAGAAGGTACCTGGCCAACTGAGTGACCCTGCCTGGTTTAAATATCCCACCTGGAGTCTAGTTTCTGAAGGCAGGTGTCTGACTGATGCACAAAAACCAAAACTGACATACCTTCACTTCCTTGTGAATAGTGGAGTATTTTATTCTTGTTTCTTTTTAGGGGTCATGTATGACCTTTAAACAAGTGGGCACTGCTTGCAGTAAACTATATTTTGCTATAATTTGTTCATGTGTGAAAGATCATCTTTTTACACAGTAGTTTGAATGATTTTTTCTAAGTAGCTTTAGTTAACTAAACTAGAAGTCTCCCTTTGGCAGCTTTGCTGTAGCTCAACTTCTTTCAGTATGAAGTAATTAGTAGCTGCACAGCTATGCTTGCCAAGTAACTTCCCCAACACTGATAACAATGACAACAAATTAATTTGTCCAGCATTTTTCAAGAAGGACGAGAGTCCACAGGAATCACAAAAAAACAACAACAGTCAAATGTGATTTAAAAATAGGCACTGGACAGGAAGTGTAAAAACATAATAAAAAAAACAATAAAACAATCATGTGAAATCCTAATTTAACATATACAGGGAACAGTCTGATGGCAATAAAACAAAGATAACTTCAGACACTTACCACAACTGGACACACAAAAGTCCCACAGGTAAGCCGTCAAAGAGACAACCAGTAGAATCCAACGGAAAAACATTATTCCCAGTTAGTGTTTTTGTAGTACAAATAATAAAAGTCATTAAATGCTGAATCCAATGGTGGTTGGAAAGCAAATGAGTCCACTGTGTCCGTTATTTTGGTCTTCTACTATAGTTGATCAATGTTGGCAACGCAGCCTGTTTTTCTCACACCACACATCCTCTCTAAATTTTTCCACAGTCAACTTGTCAGACTTAAAAGTGAAAGTGTGGCATTGTGTAGTTAACAGCTTCCAGAGGCGGTGCAGGTTTATACAATCCTCCTCCCTACACTGCTGCGTATTCATTTGAGAGACTTAACATTATTAAAGAGGTTAAATACATCTAAAGTAGAACATTTATTGAGCTTGAATTGGTTGCGTTTCAGGGCAGTAAATTTGAGGCCAGTCCAAGGAAGGCCCGTGAGGAAAGCACAATAAAGAAATGCTCTTGCAGCACAACTTGAAAAATGGAAAAAAGATCAAACACATAAGATAAAGAATTCACAAAATACAAATCTATATCTACCACTAATACTTCAGTTTTTAAGATCAAATAAATAAAGAAAAAATGTTTAAATTGTGTTCAGTGTTTTGAGATCCACATGCAAAACTTAATTCACCTCCTTTGTAGCCTCATGATGTGGCGACAGAAATCTAAAACAAAATGTCTATTTGAGTTTGGGTAACACACCCTTGGAGCCAAAAATTTCAGTGTATCTGTATTTGGGTAAACCTTCTGGCTATTAACCTCAGGAAATGCATGGAGGCATGCTCACAGATGACAGGCGGGGAGAGAACAAAAGAGCAATTTGCACCACCTTTCCTCACGTCTTACTCTGGGTTATTACACAAGTTAAAGATCCTCACTGAATAAGTTACCACCAAGTAACAACAGCTACAGATATAGTGATATTTGCACATAATATCTGTAGGTCTAAACATGAGGAACAAAACTGAAAGTTTGCAACTTCAAGTGGAGGAAGTTTTGTACTCATATCTAATGTGGAAACTGTTTTGAGAGCAGAGCTGTAAGCAAACATTCCTCAGCTTCCTGGTGATCTTTATCAGCCAGTTTCCTGACAGCACTTCCAGGAATACTGGACATGTTCAAGTACCACTCTACGGGTCTTTCATTCGCACTTTATCAGTACTTACACACTGCCAACTGCATTATTTTATTATGTTTCAGCCCTGAAGTCAGAGTTCCACATCACAGGAGCAATCTAGGAGATATTTAGGTGTGAGTGCTTGAGAAAGAGCAGCAGAGGGACACAATGGCAACAGTACAATGTGTCATACAGAGTCTGACTTCAACTGACTTTATAAGTGTTCAGGGAATTGGAGGATAATGCTGTGTTCGTGATTACAAAAGCATCTGAACTGCTTAATTAGGCAACCTGGCTACAAAAACAGGCTCTGCAGACATGAGCAAACACACATCCTCAGCTGACATGTTATACTGTATGTACGGGAGATTTGTATAAATATGTACTGAAGCACAATGTTAGCCTGCCCTTTTGTTTTTGTACTTGTAAACTAATGAATCTCTGTAGACACACGTTAAAATGCCCAACTTCACATAGAAATATATGTTTACACCCTGGTTTTGGTCTCTGTATTTAATTTCCCCGTTCATGAAAACTGTACGGGGGTAAATTTTTATGTATAACTTACCCACTTACATTTTATTACAACTTAAAGTTAGGCATAATTAAGGGCAGGCTGCTTTGAGTGACAGACTGTCTTCTGATAGTGTCCTCGACTTCTCAGTCAGATCCATCCCTCACTACACCACAGCTCCAGCCTCTTGCCAAATATGGGCAATTCTGACTCCCCCCCAAAAAAAGATAGACAGAGCCACCGTTATGTCACCAGTTGGTTTGTGGACTCCTGTTTTTAAGCCTTAAGTTTAGCGTTCTGGCCGTCACCATCTTGGAACATTTACAATATTACCGTATCCAAAAGTCTGAGACGACATCTAGTCTCATATCATGATATAAATAATGCCCAGCAGTTCTTGTTCCCGTCCCAAAGAAAGCTACCCTCTGTCTTTTTTTCAGAGTACCATGGCCTCAGACTTTGAGGTGTTGAATCTCATCCTGAATGCTTCACGCAGGACAGCAAACAGCTCCAGTTTGGCTCAAAGAAAACCGATTAATCCAACACAACTACATTTATTGGCAAAAAGCCGAGATGCTGCACTACAGGGATTCTTTGTATGAAAAACAGGATGGGACTCAGTGACAGTCACAATCATGTTGGAATTCACTGACACCCCATTTGGCTGACTGAGATCTTTTGTATTCTTGCAGTAGAGACCAGGGAACCTCTCATCAAATTTGGAACTGGACATTTTTCAAGTGTATTTTTGGAGCTTTGAGCACCACAAGCCGAGTGCCATCTAGTTCCATTATATTTGAGAGATGGCAGACATCTCTCAAATAAACAATTGGTAAATAGCTCTACAGGTAAGAGGTAAAATATGTAATTTTGATTTGGGGGTGAACTGTCCCTTTAAGGCTGTTCTTCTCACTGTAGTGAAATTTTACTACCAAACATGCCCACTTATCTGCAAGGCAACGATAAGTCAGAAATGTAGTGTAATGCATTACATGAATAAATCATTCTGGCAAACAAAGAAGGGGACACAAAACTGACTTTAATTCAAAGACCAAAAAAAAAAAGTACAAAAAAATACACGTTCTGTAAAACCAGAAGTAAGACACTGCTGACATGAAACTTTGTGTAAAATAACAGTATTTAGGTTTATCCCAACAGTCCGATCACTGCTACAACTTTTTAAAGCTAAAACATCAACACCTTATTATATTCTTTATGTGATACCAGGTCAGGCAAGTTACGTCCGTGATTACTTTCACGGGAGGCAACAGTTCCAGTGACGTTCATTTGGTAACATCTGACAGAGCCGCAGGCAGCAACTGATGGTGGGCTCATAAAACACCATATCTGGGTCCTCAATCTTCACTTTTGTCTCACTGCTTGTCTGGTGCACGGAGCGTGCAAACAGTGAGGGTTTAGGAGTTTTAGCCAGAGTCTTCTTTGTCACACAGCCAATGTCGATGAGCACCTGAGGAAGAGACAGTGATGGTGATGTATCAGTTGCAAAACCAGAGAAAATATTCTGCTTTTACATGAAATAATATTACATTACACTGACGCTAGAGCTGGGTTGGTGTAAAAATTTTCAAACTGGTTTGATATTAAGTCTTGTGCTGAACTGGACAGGTGTACCAATTTTTACCACTAGGTGTCCCACTTGACTCAGCCCCCTAACCCCAGTGGAAAACAATGACACTGTGTCCCAACAGCAATAAAGCGTCCAAACATTGTGTCGCACGATGAAACATCGGAGCGCTCTGTCCACACTGAACACATTAATGTGAACTTTTATTACATCTTGTAAACAAACCACGTAAACATAAGCTGTGCGCTCGAGATCAGTCTGCAATACTTGCTGAATTGTTTACTTTTTCCCACTTATTTTTTTCATTTTTAAATTTTTTCTTATTTTTTAGTCTTTATTTGTAACAAATTTGTTTTTCTTTGTTTTTGATTATGTTTTTAATGGGTGAGGTTTCTATATAAGCCCCTTCGGGTTTCATACCTCCCCTACCACCTACCTTCATACTATTTTAAATGATATGTTTGTGCAAAAATAAAGAAATAAAAAAAAATTTAAAAAAATTTCCCATTTTCCATGTACCTGCAGCAGGTCCAGCACCGCCATCGGCTGCAGCACATCCTTGTAATGTTCCACCAGCGACTGCTGTGTGAGTCCGGGTCGGAACATGATGTGGTACAGAATGGCCTCCAGCATGCCTTTACACACCTGTCTGTTCAGATTACCGTCGACCATGCGCCACGGCCGGCTGATGAAACTCACATTTTCGCTGTGAGGATTAGAGGTTGGAAACAGAAAGAAGATAAAGATGATATACACGAAAATAAAATGCGTAACTGATTCAGTAAGAGAGTTTGTACTTACTCATTATCGCCTACAGCAGGACTTGTTGGTGAAGAGCAAGCTTCTTTATCTCTTTCATCATCTCTACCGTCCACTGTGGCTTCATGATCTTTCTTTTCTTCTTGTCTTTCCTCAGTTTCTACCATCTCCCGTCCTGCCTCTTCCTCTCGTCCCTCTCCCGGCTGCATCTGATTTCCTCCCTCATCCACCCTCTCTTTCTGCTTCTCCAGCTGTTCTTGCTCATTCAGTTTCTCTCTTGCTACATCACCTGACAACCCCTCTACACCCCGTCTGTTCTTGCCCTCTCCTCTGTCCACAGCCCTTTTTTTCGCAGGCGGTTCCTCCGGGTCATGTCGGACCTCTCGCCTATTTCTCATGCGCATGAAAGGGATGTTGTGCTGCTTCTCCAAAAAGGGAAGTTTGTTGGATGTTAAGCGAGACTGGGACCATTGCTTTGCGTTCACAGTCAGCAGCCATGGATCAGCGTGCTGCATGAGCACCCAACGGACACCCAAACTTCCGACTTGTACCACCTGGCCTTCTTCTTGTAACTCCTGGGTCAAAAAGGGAAATTTAAATTAAGATAGAAACACAGAGGGAGAACAAAATAGGAAACTGAACACTCACAGAAGCTGTTGCCAAGCAGCAACTGTAAAACCACTGATTATTAATGGTAACTAGGCTTTGAAGGGCTGCCAACTCTCACACAATGACTGAGTGAGTAAAACACTGTGGTCAAGCCAGTTGTGGGACCTGCACTGCAGTGATGTGAATGTGTTTACCTTCATGTACTGCTGCAGCCTCCTGGTGCGTCCGGACTGCGGCTCCTCCAGGTGTGAATGACTCTGGTAGAAGTCACGTATATCCACGCCATTCTCACCAGCTGCATGTAAGCTCCTCCTGAGCTGAGCACATGCTTTAATATCCTGAGGAGTGTATCCTCTCTGCTCAACCAAACACCTGTCACACTCCTGCTCGCTGTTTGGTGAGGAGAAGGAGCGGATGGACTGGGTGAGGGTGGAGGGCAGCAGGGATGGACCACATTTAGTCAAGTCCAGTGGTGGAGAGTCTAAAATTGAAAAAATAAAGAATTACTGTCTGCAGATGAAGCTGTGTTTGTATGTGTTGTGCATGTGTTGATACTTACTCTCTATACTGAACACGTGGTGAGCAGGTGTGTTGCGCAGTTGCAGCCTCACAATACACGACTCCACCACAATGTTATCGTTGGTGTTGAGGTTACGTATTTTGACTGGAAACAAAACAAAAATCATTTAGCAAATCTGAACAGAGCTGCAACAAACAGACAAAAAGCACATTTGTCTGTGAATCAAAGACTTTTTTTGGCTATGTTTGTGTTCAAGTCGAGGCTGAAAGGTGATATATTTTATTTTGTGCACAGGGGTTATAATTTTGTATGAACAAGTTATTGTGCGCAAATAGTAACTTGTTCCCACGAGGTAATAACTTGTTCCCACAAGATAACTAATGTGTGTGCATAAGATAAAAAAACATAAATCACCATGGGGACTTCAGGGGCTCCGAAATTTCAATACATTTTGCATTTGTATACGTTTTGTTCCTGTAAGTAAGCTATAAAGCTTTTTTGTAGGTTTTACATTTGCTATTGTCTTTTGACATACTACTTCTCAAGTCTACTTAGACAAAAAAATCATAGTGGCCAAATAGTTTTTTACTCTTTATATAAAGATTAAAATGAGACAAAACAAAGATAAAGTTTAGTCCTGTGTGAAGTGATTCAAATAATGTTGCTGAAAAGCAGACTTCACTTTCTGCCATCCACCAGAGACAAGCAACACAGAAAACAACCATCTAAGAAAAGTGACTGAGTGAATAAAATCTAACTCTACCTATGCCAGGAGAGCAGTATCCACGCATCATCAGGTAGTTGGTGTGAGATGCTTGATGTGCCTTCACCTCCAGTCTTTTTCTCCCCTCACAATCATCACCTTCATCATCATCTTCGTCCTCTTCTTCCAGAGCAGCCATACTGGAGGACCACAGTTTGCCTCAACATTATTATTTTGTAAACAGTATGAAAAACTCCAGAATCACAGAGAACGTTAAAGATGCTGTGCGATCTCATTTTGCACCTTTGTTACAGTCAGTGACAGTAAAGTACATTTACTTTCGTATTATACTTGTATTTCCTTGCATATATCCATTTTAAATATACTTTATACTCACACACTGTACTGTACTTTTTACTCGACCACATTTATCTGAAGGCTTAAGTTACTTCTCAGAATAAAATTTTGCCTCTAAAATGATATATTGATGAGGATTAAACTACCAATAAGTAACTAAAATTTGCTCCACTTCGACTGACTACAACATTAGTAGTAATTGCCTAAATGCTCTTACTTTCCATACTTTCATTACTTTGTGTCATTTGGTACATTTACTTAGCAAAACTTTAAATGTAGGACTTGAAAGAGTATTTCTAGTATGATATTGTTACTTTTAATTAAGTGAAAGATCTGAATTAAATATGAATTCATTAATATCTCATTCAGTCTGGTTTTATTACAATCTGTGCTTTACTGTTACCAAATTTGTCTTAAGTGTTGTAGTTGGTAACTTTTAACTTTTTGTTGTATTTGCTGAAACTGTCACTATATCCAAACGGTACAACATGAGACAGATAATCTGTGAAAAGTAGTCATGTCCTTCCTCCTCGTAGTGCTTCTGATGGCTTTTATTTTAATCTACCGCATCTGAAGAATAACAACCAATCAGAGCAGAGGAGTCTCTGACACAGCTGTTAATCATGCCAGTCACTACTTAAAATGAGAAAGTTTGCTCCGGCTGCCATGTTTAAAACAGTTGAGCCAAAACCAAACATTATCCACTGACCAGGTCACAAACGTTCTCATTTTACAGCTAAACGGTACACTAGAATATGTTTCTAAAAACATCTGAAGCAAGAAATAGGCAATGCAGTGACAGAATCTTGATGACAGAATCTTCGCGCTGCCCAGTTTGATAGTTTGACCACTGTTCACGATTGACAGCTTTGTTAGCTGCAAAGTTTTATGAAAGTTATGAAATTGTAGCTTAAACACCAGCGTTCTCATTATGTTGGGTACTGTTAACTGTAAATCCCCAGACAGCCCATTGAAGTTTAGTGACATCTTAAACTATTTTAAGCTGCACTGTAGGGCTGTCAAAATTGCTCAAAAATGACGTTCGAATATTCCTTCTAAAAATAACTCATAGGTTCGAACCATTTGAATATTTTTTTTTCCGCATTATGTCCACAAGAGGGCAAACTAATACAAGGAAACATACTTGTATATGTATTAATACAAGGAAACATAACTACTTGTAGGTATTTTTATTTCAACATAACATCTTTGAAAACATTTACATACCTACACATTTAAACAAATAAAACAATTATCTATAACATTACATTATAAACGACCGTGGACCTCTCGCTCGCCCCCCCCTCTCTGACCCGTCAGGCCACACCGCCCGCAGAAGCGCTGCGAATAGCCTCGAAGCGAAGCCAGTCTCATTTCGGCGCCCATGTTAACCGATTGTGTCATCCACGCTGGCTGCGCCGTGCTGCGCATCTCCGTGGCCAGCTCGCGCCCTGCAGCGATCGTTTCGCCGTCTGGTCTATTGTCTGGTCTATTTTTTTCCTCCACAATCGAATTTTTTTTCAAATTCGAATTTAAATTCGAATATAGAATATTCGTTGACAGCCCTACTGCAATGTATGTTGTCAATTTATATTTGTCTTTTGGTCTTGTTCTTTTGTGTTATGTATGCACTGACATTTTGTTTGTAAAAAGTTTTTTTTTCCTTTCTTGCGGACTAGAGTGAGTGAGTGACCTCGATCCCCAAGTATTTAAAGCCATCTTGGCACGTTTTAAAGGGGGTAAGACTAAAGGGGCATGCCTCTACTTCAGAATTTAAAAAGAATAGTTTGCTATTTTGTAAATTCAACTTATACCCCGAGATTTTCCCAAATTAATTCAGGATAGCTAAAATGCAGGGGAGTAATGAGACCAGATCAGATTCATAGAGAAGCAGATCATCTGCATTGAGAGAAACCTTGAACTCTTGTGTGCACTGACATTTTAACACAAATGAAGTTCCTCACTGGTGAATTATTTTGTTAGTTATTTTGATTTCCACTTGAGTGACATGTGACATATATACGGACTGCAGGATGACTTAGGGCAATGAAAACGTGATAAAGACAGCAGTAAATGGACTGTAAGTATGCTGTATCCACTACCATGGGGCTGGGATTTACAGCAGATGTTTGTTCAGGTGATGAAACACTCCATGCGATACACATGAGGTTATAAATCTTATATTTGTGCTTCCTCCCTGAGAAAATGCAGGTAAATTGAATTTGTGGTCCTCTTAGCAACATCTCTTTAGTGTTCTCATCACTCTGAAAAATCTCTTCTAGTCTATGAATACAATGACATGCAGTGATGTGTGTACACTCACCTCTTGACTACGTCATTGTCCACCAGGGTGCTGTCCACCACCACCATCTGTTTAGGTATGGAGATGTACACGTTCAACAATCCCAGAGACATCAGGCTGAGAGAGACCACACAGGCTCCACCAGGAGAGTTCATAGAGAACTGCAGCATGTCTGATGCATCTGGAGGCTCCTCTGAAGCTTGTGGTGCCACATCTGAGGCAGTGGCCACATCTGATGTCTCTTCTTTGGGCAGATGATCGTCTGTCTCTCTGCTGGACGGATCTTCACTGGAACCAGCTGTGACGCAATCTTCTGGGTTTTTCTCTTCATCTTCTTTGTTTGTTGCCTCAGTTTTCTCGTTGCTTACCTCCATCAACAACTCTTCTCCTTCCGTTTTACTCTGGTTGCTCTCTCCCACCTTTGCGGAGTCGCTGTTTGCCTTTTCTGGTTGTCCCTCTGGTTCACTCACCGCTCTTCCTTCATCTTCTTTACTTTCACCTTGCCTTTTCTTCCTCTCAGACCCCGTTCTTTTCACCGTCACCTCCTCCCCGTTTTCTGATCTGCTCTCGGTTTCATGGTAGAACGTAGTAATTGGTCTCCCGTCTCCCGTCCCGTTGTTAATTAAACTCCTCAAGAAGCGGAAGGAATCAGTGCACAGAGAGTGAGGGAAACGCCACGAAAAACACCTGTCAGGACAGAGTGGGAGACGCTAGGTCAAAAAACTCTTCAATCAAACAGTATGCAGTGTGGAAACGATTTAAATATTTCTAAAATGAGACCAAATATTTTAACCTAATATTCCCAGGAACTAAACTCAGAAACAACATCAGAAGCTATAAAGTTCCTTCAGAGAATTCATGTTTGTGTTTACATGAAACAAGACAAAGTATTATCATGATGAAGCTGTTAGGTTTGAATCAATATTAAAAAAGAGACATGCAGAGCTTTGACAACAGATTCAATCAGTTTTGCGTCATATGGCGTCATTATGGGGAAAAGTTAAGGTTTTTCATTTTCCCACAAAATTAAAATATGTTTTTCACATAAACATGAATCAAGCATATTATTAGTGCAGATAAATCGGCCTATTTATAGTAAACTCATTAAATTTTAAGTACACAACACTAATGATAAGCTAACTGTTACACATGAATCCTTGAGCAATCATGTGAGCTAAGGTACTTATGATGGCAAGGTAAAGTGGTAAGCTAATGATGACCTACAATGGATCGTTTTGTAACTTTTTGTGACATGTGCACAGATGGAGGCTAATGCACGAAACCGTGCTACAGCTACTACTGACTTGGCAGCTACAGACAAACACAAACAAGAAAAGACCCAAAAATATTCAGTAAATTATCTCAAGTGCAACTCAGTTTTATGCAGTATATATAGTAGAGGGTCCATGCTCTGTCTCGCTTAGAGCGAAGGTGACCTTGGCCTGAACAATGTTGAAGACCCCTGAGCCATTTTAGATTTGGAATAATAATGGCAGGCAGTGATGCAGTGAGTCAAAGCACAGTGTGTTGAATGAGGTGAAATCCTGTCAAATGAGGCACTAAAACCATCAACGCTCCAGGGACACTTAAAGACAAAACATCCGGGATGTGTTTGGAAGCCAACAGTGCTTTCCAAAGGACAATAGATGGGCCCAGGTACAACAAAAAGTATCACAACATTAACAGCTGACTGGCATAACACATATTTACAGCCCAGTTTATTTTTGCCTCAATTTTATTCATGTTATTTGTTTTCAAATAATTTATTTGGAAAGGTGGTCCTGGGAATCTTTTTTTAACAATCAGAAGGGGGCCTTGAGTTACACAAGGTCGAGAACCGCTGGTTTAGAAGACACTGCAGTTTTGAGACTTTTAATCAGAAATTACTTCCCCATGAAGCAGAGACTTTTAATAGCAGGAACTACAGTGCAAAAGCTTGTTGAGCTATGCAAGTTATCTTCCCTCAGGGTACCTGTAGTAGGACTGGGACAGCTGGTAGGACATGGGCAAGATGGGCAGCGCTCGGTTCTTCTTTGGCCCAAACGGCTGGTTGACACGACGGCGGTTGACCAGACCCCTCTTCCTGCATTGTATGAACACTTGGCACAGCAGCTCCTGGTTATACTTACTGTACATGTGGAAGGTCTAAGAAAGAAGACAGATGGACAGTTGGTGTGTGAATGGGATTTTTGACCAGTGATGCCAAAAAATAAAACTGTCTATCCCAGCTTTAAAGATGGCCGTACCTGAAAGGATCTGGACGACTTCATCTGATTGTTGGTCATGGCCAGAGTGCTCTGGATCAAGTTATGTAACACTATGGCATGAATGTCATCAGTGCTGTAATGGACACACACAAACACACAAACAAACAAACAAACAAACCCGTAACTAGTACCATACAAATTCAGTTTTTTTCAGCAGAAGAAAATCTAATTGAATCCTCACCAGTTGAGAGTGTCTTTCCATGACACCTGCTTTGCACTCTCTATAGCAGAGACCTTAAACCTGTAACACACACATACAGCGTCACACTCAGCCATCACTGCTTGTCTTAAGTCAGCACGTCAAACCTCTTCCTCCTCTTACCGTGAGAAGAGCTGCTCTTTTGTGTCAGGCATGATCATATCATGAGCACTAAGTAGCACAGTGCTGAACTTCTGTCGGAGCAGCCGAGCATACTCAGAGAAGGATTTAGCACAATCCTAAAACAACACAGGTAAAAAAAAAAATTAAACAAGTCAACTTTAAGCTTTCAGAAAAGGGCAACACTAACACCAACAAAACAAAAACAGACCTCTGGATTGTTTGGATCAGCAGGTTTCTTCTCCTCCAACAGCCTCATCAGAGGTTTGTCCTGGTACGCCTCGGCCAGACAGATCCTACAACACACAGCTTGTGAATAAAACTGTGGGTTTGTGTTTGATACATGTGTGTGTTTTCATCATGTGTACCTACCTGGAGTTCAGAAGAGTCTGAGGATTTTTGAGGATGTATCTTGTGCGACGCCCGACAGCAACAGATGTTTTATCCATCGATATCTCATACTCTGCCTGGAGCAGGTCTCTGACCACACAGTATGGTACGAATGGCCTTTTTAACTGCAACACATCAACAACATGCTGACTACGTTCACGTGCACAAAATATTCTGAACAACAACATATTCCTCCTCAGCTGTTTACATGGTTTATAAATACGAATATTCCACTAATATTCCCGTTTACTTATACTGCGGTTAAAGTGCCCTATCATGTTGTTTATTGTTTAATATATGGGAAAGTGGAACAGTTGGTGCTGCTTGTGTCATTTTGCTTCTTAGTATGAAAAAAAAAAAAGATTTTAAAAAAGTTTTCCACTGGTGGCCGACCTGTTGAATTTAAAAAACAACATAATTTTGTTTAGAAATCTGTTTAACCTTCTTTCGAATTCATTTGTGACCGCTCAGATGTACGTACCTTGCTGTTGAGCAGGTGTGCAGCCACACTGCAGAGCATCATCAGTGAGTCTTCCTGTATAGACCAGTAGACTCTCTGCCTGGTCATCCTCTTCAGAGCTTGGTGATCTGCCTCGTCGTGAGCAGGGGTGCGCTTCTTGGGCTCTTTAAAGGTGCAATGTTAAAAATATGATCCGAACTTAAGTTTAAAACATTTAAAAAATGAAGTTACACTATCAACAGAATGTGAAGACATAACAGTTTTTACATCTAAGATGTCTACGTATCGTGTTGCAGAGATATCCATTGAAATGAACATGCTAATCAGCTAGCCCCGGCTCGAACTGTCTTGTAATACCACTTGTACCTCAAGAGGCAATAGTGAGTCACTTTAGTGTCAAGTTTCCCCCTAGTCCAACATGAGAGGATAAGGAGGTAGCCCTACAGCCTCCAGTGGGCATACAACAAACACAATCTGTCGGTTGTTTTCAGTCTTTAGTCCATCAATCACATACACAAATTTTTAAGTTCACGTACCTTTTTTCTTCTTGCGTGGGGCCTTGACGACCTCCTTTTTGCTTCTCTTCCTCTTCTGTCTCTTTCCTCCGACCACCTGCTTGTTTCTGGAAGCAGGCTCAATACCCACCTGGTTATAAACACATAAGAACAGGAAACATTGTTTGTAGCTGGACCCCTTTGCTTTCGGCTGAAATGGTCTAAACTGGATATTAGAATCAGCTGAGTGTGTCATGCAAACAACTTCTAATCCTGGCTGGGACAATCAGCTCTGCTCATTACTGTGCTGCACTGATCATAATGGAGACATAAAAAAGAGCAGGTGATGGTGTCTGTTGTTTAACTGTGAAAGAGGTGTTCTGAAAATTATATCTTCTGTGAAAAAAAAAAGCTCAGATAACATTGTCATTGGTTTGGGTGTAAATCACAAGTTTCAAATACAATATGATATTACATCGATGCATTGGTCGATGATACAATTATCTACTGATATCACAAAGTCTGCCACGATTTTCATTTGATTCAATTCAAGCAAATGCGATCGATATAAGATGATATCAGTAAATATACTCATTGTATTTTTCTTGGCCATTGTCTGCCTGGTGCTATGCCACTGGCACTATTTGAATGTTTAGGAAATAGGTGTGCCCAGATGGAAATGATGACGCAGGCATGCCATGTAAGTTTCAAAAGTTTAGTTAAAGTTTTCACTTAATTACTGAAGAAACTCCTTTAAAAAAATTTAAAATTAAGGTTAAAAAACAGCCAGTTTATTAGGTACACCTACCTAACTTGTGCAGTCAAATACAGATGATTCTATTATTTTTGTCCAGCCTAATTATATCAGTGAGGGTATGATAAAAAACAACAAACACCTTCAGTATGACAGCATTACAAACCACATGATCACACTGTTGCATTAGTTTTAGTTACAGTAGGTGTAACCAATAACCTGAGTGTACATAAAAATAATAAAACAATGAAACAAAAAAATGACAGAACTCATACCTCTACAGTTTCTACTGTCAGTGGTCGTTTGGTTGTCAGGTACCTAGGTTTAGTACTTCCTCCTGTTACACACAGACATATGAATAGTATTTTATTGATGAGTGGAAGCACAGTGAGTGTTTTAGTAAACTTGAAGTTTGAAGGTTAATTTTGAAAGAAATCAGAGGGAGTAAGGCCCTGAAGGTTCCACAGAAGGGTGATGGTCAGACATCAAAGCAGACAACAACAGCATCACAGACACTAAAACATTAAACTCAGATCATTTCATCTGTTTAAGTTTTTAATGCAGATTAAAAGCAACAAGTCAGCTTGTAAAACCAAGTTGTGAAAGTGGTTAAAAATGTAGCAATTCATTATGCTCCAAGCAGCAGCTCACCAGCTTTAAATGCAATCCTCAGTGCATTCCTACTCAGCAGGCTCTTTAGTCTGATTTTGTTCTCCTTTGCCTCTAAACCACTTGGGGTCTATAAAAAACAACAACAGACACATGTGCACAAACATTAGGCTATATCTAATATTTAATATTGTCTCAGTGTACATGCACTTACACACTGCTACATACCGTTTTGACAGAAAGGAGGTGATTGGTCCACAACCAGTTGCGTTTAAGATGAGCAAAGAACTCGGAGTCTAGACCTCCTGCTCCTTTACTGTCTCCTGGTATCGACCCGTCGTCACACACTTCTCGACTGCCCCTGTGTGAATGTGTGAACAGATATACACATCAGTGCACCACTAACACACTGATGACGAACTGTATGTCTGTATGTTAAACTTCTCTAAAAAGTATTTTCCTGTGGTAAAAGCTTAAATTTCAGCTTCTTTGATTTGATTATCTTATTAAAAAAACATGAGAGGAGAAGAACAAGACGAGCAGGCAGAGCAAGTTAAATGTATTCATGCTGGCTGCAGCTGATCAGTGATCGCCGAAAATGAACGAAAAAAAGTCTTTTTGAGCTTTTTAGTGTTCGATAAGTAGCAGGTCAGTCTGTCAAGTGTTCTCCATTATCATAGGGTTCTGCTAATGCTGTCTGCTATTGTGAGTGAACAAAAAGCAAGTGAATCGGACTCCATAATACACAAAGAAGATGCTTTATCTTTTATTGCTCAGAGTACTCCAACAACATCCTAATGAAAAAAGAGCAAAGGCAATAGACCATGTGAGCATTTTCCAGATTACTCAGACAACTAAATGAATGCAGCACAAGGCTGTGGAGATTATTGGGAAGTCTGCTACTTGCCCCTCAAGAATGACATATTGTTGGTCAGTGACACTCCAGTAACATTGTATTGAGCCTACTGACATACAAGCAGGACGCTGAAACAATGCATTAAAATGAATAGTTTATCTTTATTATTGTAAACTTATACATGATGACTGGTAATGTCTTGAAGAAAACTTTTGTAAGGCCGACAACACTAGCTGCCAAAAGTGTGACGGAGAGGCTCGATACATATGGATCTTATCAACTGGAAGGAACTGATACTCTGTAAACAATCACTTCCCACATCACTACAGCAAAGTTTTTATATTGTAGTAACTTTTCTCTTTCATGAACAGCTACAACTAAGTCAATATTAGAGCGAGATAGACACAAATATCCAAACTACGACAAGAAACAGCTGAACTGATTTAGCAGGCCTGTACTATTTGTTTATTCATCCTGCACTGCACTGTAATTTTTATTGTATTGCTGGAATTGTCTTGTTTTATTTGGGCTTATTATTATGTTCTATTCTACTTTGTTTTAATTAATTTAACAGTCAAATGATTAAATCAATTTAAATGATATTTATAAGCATCTTTTTTATTGGTTAATGTTTCTTTTATATCTCTCTGCTTATTTAAACACTTTGAACTGCTTTGTTATTATAAAGGTGTTGTACAAATAAACTTGCTTTGACTTAGGGAAACAATACTTCACTTACTTCAGCAGGTACGCCAGTCCTGCAAACACGTAGCGGTCATGCACAAAGGAGGGAGCACTTTCTTCTTCTGCTACATTTCTTTTGTTGCGGATTACCCCTAAAACATGCAAACACAGAGAGACGGGCACATTCTTAAAAAGTGAAAAATATAAATTTCCATTCTGCTTTCATATGCGTTTGTGTCTGTGTGTGTGTGAGTGCGCCTGTACCCAGTGGTGTATTGAGGCAGACACACATCAGGTCAAACCAGTAGCTTTCAACGTCTTCAGCAGTATTAAATTTGTACTGGCGCTTCTCAAATGGTTTGTCGGGCGACTCTGTGACCAGCCAGTAGTGAGGCTCAGCGCTGGTGGTGTCAACAATGGTGGCGTTGCGCCTCAGGTACACAAACACCTGGATTAGTGCAGTTATAGAGGAAAAACATGAGACATGATTTTACTTAATTTTGAACCTCTATTTTACTGATACGATATTCATGCTTTATTTAAGTCACATGCAAATAGTTTTCCTTGAGCTTGGCACGCTACATTTCGTTGCTCGTGGGCAGTTAGGACAGTCCAATAGAAAACAATGCAATCAAACTGATTTAGTTGCTGACACCGCTTGTGTCGCATCCACTTCGGACACAGTGTAACCTTCGTAGCTTTAAGGTAAGTATGTAACTTTTAGTACATAACATGACAGCGCCATACCTTGGTGTTCTTACAGTTGTTCTGTTCTGTTTCTGTTTACACACTGTAGATACTTAAAAAATGTTAAATTTAGCATGTTTTGCATTCACTTGTTTTACACCAAACTTCAAGAAAAAAATCAGGGACATTTGTCTCCTGCCCTTCTTTCAAACACAAACTCTGTGTTTTATGCAGAGATCAGATCAGTAGTCAAAGGATGGATATCTTTCCTTCTGTGTGGTGTACTTACAGCACTGACACACTTGACTGTGGTTACTGTGTACCTGGTCTTTCTCCTTGAACTTCTCCACAGGACCAAACTGCAGCAGACCCATGTAAACCAACTTCTGCAGGTTCTCATGGAAAGAGAAGATGTATTTCCTGATGTGAAGAACCAAAAAATACTCCATTTAGAATGTCAGGTTTGACACATTATAGAGGAAGTAAGAGAGAGAGAAACATGAAATCACCGTTTATAAAGCAGCTGTCGTCTCATTCTGGCGGGCAGCGCTCTGATGAGCTGGTGTTGCTTCACAGGGTCGTAGAGATATTCCTCCAGTCCTTCCACCTGTGGACACAAGTCAACAAATACTTCTTTATGTACTACATGAGTTGCAAGCTGTGCTTTCAGAAACAGGTCATCGACAATAAATAAAATGTCCACATGTGCAACTTATAACACAAAATGGAATCTACATTAAGCTGCCAGTTTATTAGGTCCACCTACATGCCTAATATTTTGTGTTTTATTTCATTTGTTTTATCATTTACGTCAATCAGGTTAAACTAAATGTTAGAATCTTCTTAGTCTAACTCAGTACAGTTCAACAACACCACACTACACAGAAGGTAAGTGGGATTAAGTGCTTTAAATCCTTATAAAAACAAAAGTTTGTTTTCTCACCTTATAATTGATCTGTATGACCTGAATGAAGATGGAGAGAGGCAGGCAGAGCAGCAGGTCGCCGACCCTTGCCCAGCCGCTGCCAAACTCCTTGTGCACACGGACAGGAGGCATAAATTTCTTCCATGACTCCTCGTCAGCATACACTATCAGAGACAGGCAGAAGATTACAAATGAATCAAGGTGGTCAGTTGGGAAGCTGTTTATACAACAACATGCCTTTATTCACTATAGATAAATCAATCACTGGTTTTGATAAAAACAAGTTAAGTCATTAAAAAACAAAATTTACTAAAGGAGAGTTATAACACGCGCTCTCACCTTTCATGTCAGACTGAGAGGGACCAGGTGGCGCTTTTTCCTTCTGCTGCTCCTCCTCCTCTTCATCACCTGATGATGATGGTGTATCCAAATTACACAAAGTAGAATCTGCAGTTTGTGCGCCATGGTTGTCTGGTGGTTTGGCATCAGCACCAGCGCTGTGTATGTCTGCTGGTGTCTCACTGGTCGAGTGGGAGTCAGGGGAGTTGTGTCGGAGCGGGTGCCCGTATATCAGGTACCATAGGAAGTTATGAACAAGGCGCAGACGATGCATCTTAGGCTGGAAGCCAAAAGTCTTTCCCAATCCCCGAACTATAAAAGCAGAGGCAGAGAGAGGACAAAGAACATAACAATGAACGGAGGATAAAGAGGATATCAATACTATGAATATACAGTCAAAAAGACACTTCAATGCAGGAGCAAAGAGGGCGAAGTTGCAAGTTTTAAAAACATTTTTCTAAATGTGAATTCAAATTCAAAAGTCCCCTTTTTAACTGGGCCCTAAATTCATGGAAACACTTTGGTGTTTCTCTGACCCCGGAACTGACCATTCACTAAGCCCCGCCCCTTTGTGATGTGAGCATGGAGCTGTATTCTCTCCAAGTAAAAAGTATCAATAATACACAACATGCCCAAAGGCACAACGTTTTGCTCAAAATCCACAAAACCAGCCTGAAAATGAGGGAAATCTGAAATGATTGAGGGTGGGACTAAGCGAAGGGTCAACTGACACCTCTCATTTTGCTGCTTTTCTAATATGCAGTGAAACAGAACCTGTCGTGGGCTTAAACTCTTGGTCTGCTATGCTTTTGGTGCCGCCTGTCATGTCATCAGACCATTCTCCTTGTTCTCTGGCTTTCTCTTCAGCGAGCTGCAGACTGAGGGACAGAGAGGGACGATCAAAGTGACAGAAGGAAAGACAAAAAACATACAAGATGTAACAACAACAAAGTTTTTCAGAGAGCTTGACTTTTAAATTTTAGTTATAAAGGACACCGACTGCGTCTAACTGCTGCAAAGCTTTTTACACACTTGATTTTCTCACACTTATATTATTGTGCTACAAGCTGTCACCAGGCTAGTGTGACTACGCTAAAACCATAAGCAGATCCATAGGCAGAATAAATACAATCAAAAGTATAGTCAAAGGAGTTAAGACATTTTTTGGGGTATTTGGTTTGTGCTCACCGTACAGCTGTGTAAGAGCTGGAGATTCTGAAGCGGACCTGTTCAATGACTCGGCTCACTACGTCATCGTTGGGCTGAATGGATGGATGAACAACCATCTCAACCTGCATGGTAAAGAACATTACACAGAAAGAGGGGGTAAGTGGTGGTGGTGGGATAACAACAATGAACAAAGATTACTATCTTCTCTAGTTTTCTGTACATTTGTTATGTGTGTGGTGTTGCTTCTTATTATTTGTTTTCTATTTGTAAACAAGCCAAACACCAACTATAACCGATGTTTAGAATATTAGAGTACCTAATGACACGCAATGATAAATCTAACAGTTCTGTTCCTATTGTGTGTGGAGAGCAACGATTTGCCCAAAACAGCACATGACACACTTACTGATCCTACTCACGAACAATCAGAGTCTTGAGCCTCATAGCTGGAGATCTTGCGTGATCAAACGTGACTATTGAGTAAACAGACATGGTGGACGACAAATCTAACAGTCAGTTTTTACTCAACTTTTTACAGCGAATGAACAAATAAAAAATATATTATATGGTTGAAGTTAAGAAGATGGCGTGAACATGGATTGCACAAGTTACAGCATGAGCTGGAGGTGAGCGGATTCTGTATTGAAGACATTTGATATTAGCCATTATCTTACAAATCAGGGCTTTGCTGACGATTGTCAGGAGTGGGGATCAGGCCCAAAGTCGACCTGATTTTCATGTAGTATGTGTCTGGCATCAGGATAGCAATTTACTAGTTTCAAGTCTATGCTGAATGCTAACGCTCAGCAAACTATCCCTTTCATTGCTTAAAGACAACAAAACAAAAACATAAACTAAAAAAAATCTCCAAGGCTTATTACATCAATTTATCCAAATGTTTTGTAGTTAAAGCAACTTCAGATCAGCTAAATGCCTTAAAAATGTCTGTTAATAAACAGGACCACAAGGAAACAGTTTCCTTTATTATGTGTGGTTAGTAGTTTTATTAACACAGTGGATGAAATGAGGCTTGAAAGATATGACCATAAAGGTGTGGTGTGTGTCACTTACATTCTTGGTGATCCCATCCTGTATGACAGTGGTCCTGTAAACCTTAAGTAAGCCTTCTCTGGACAGACTGTCGACGAGACGTAAAATAGTCTTCCTGCAACACTTGGAGCTGGACCCAACCTGCTTCTCATCGTCATTGATTATCTTCTGTAGCCTGGAGAAAGACAGCGTGTTGACATTGCTGTTCCCGTTCTCACAGTGCGATAAAATGCTCTGAAATGAACTGATGACACTGAAGACACTGACGGGAAAAGACCCTCGATGATTTTTAAGCTGTTGACTGCCTCGACGATCAGGTTCTTCCTCCTCAGCAGGCGGTACGTCTCGTGGGATCTCTCCCAAACCTTGTGGGATTTTTTACGTGGAGGGGCCTGAAAGAGGTGGATTGTGTTGTTTTCAATACTCATTTAAAACAATGAAAAAAAACACACTTAAACCAACTCATCAGACTGACCTGTGGTGTGCAAACATCTTTAACAACCACAATGTTGTTGTCCATTGGCTTACTGGCTGCATTCAGCTCCTCACTCTGGGGCAAAGAATTTGAGTTGGACTCATCCTCCTCAGCTTGAGCTTGTTCTGACAGAAGAGATAGTCTGAATTAAATATGACTAGACAGAACAAAAGGGTGGGAATCTCTAGGCAGCTTATGATTTGATTCTGATTTAGAGGGGTACGGTTATGCCCTTTCTCTGTATCTTCTCATTTTCTGTGTTCAGAAGTTCATGGGCGTCTACCCCCACAGTGCTCAGGTAACGTCTTGGTAGAAAATGTTACTTTTCCTTCGAAGTTTTACTGCTACTGTAGTTTAGTGTATTTCAGCCAATTTGTGCAAATTACCCGCTCTGGGAGTGGATACTAAGTCAGACATCCCACTGGTCATGGATTTGCTGCAGGCTGGGGTTTCACCTGAGTGATGACAGAAATGAATTAAACAACAAAAAGAGCTGTAACTGCCCGTTAAACCACAATAGTGGAAACCGCTTGTCGTGTTTGATGGACTACGGGACTGTCCATCTGCCCAACCCTTGTTTACAGTGCTCATTTTGATCTCTTCATACATGACAACACATTGAAACAAAAATTAAAACTACAACAACTTTATTCCTATTATCTACTCCCATTATACTTATTCCGTCTGCTTTCAACTGGCTACCTGAGGCTGCTGCTGTGTGGACACTGAAATCATGACTGAAAAAAATGTGCACAGGTTTCATAAGCACTCACTTTCAGCTGGTGTGGGTTTTACCGCTGGGATCTCAGATTTAATTTGATTAGTTTCCATGTTGCTTTTCTCCCCTGCTGTCGTTCTTTTTACTCCTGCTTCACCTCCTTCCCCATCCACTCCCTCATCTGCTGCATCCACTTCTGCATCGCCACACGTTTGCCCAGCCTCCTCTGCATCTTTGTTTCTTCCTCTACCTGCCTTACGAACCTTCTTTGCTGCAGGACCTTTAGTGTTTTCTTTGGCTATAGAAGTTGAGGACGATGGTGTTTTGACATCAGCATCTGATGTCTGTGGTGCCGAAGAGAAAAGAAGCTTCTGCCGTTCCTGCTCCTGAGCAAACAGTTGGAGCTGATCACTTCCGCCAACACAACTGTCAAGGGAAGTGAGCAGAACAATAGGATATGTCATGAGGTGAGGTGTTTAAGTAAGAATTTAGAAAGCTACACTCTTTTATAGATACGCACTTATGGCCGATATATTTCGTAGTCCTCTGCCGACCCTCGTCCTCCATGAATCCCTGCAGGGTGAAAAACATCACACATGCAAAATTATTAGTAGAAAGATGGAAACACTTTTACCATATAACACAATATGTGATTAAATACTACATATATGATACTATCCTATGTGGCAAATTACAGCCTCAGGTTGAATCAACACCTCTCTCACACAGTTTAAACAAGATTAGATTCTGTCAGGCTGTACTTGGGCACAGAGGTGCTTTAAGTTAAACGCAAATATCAGCATGCTAACATGCCCACGCTGGCAATGTTGCTGTTTACCAGGTGTAATGTTTACCGTGCTGACCATCCTAATTTAACACTGGGTAATCAGCACTCATTAGCACTGTCATTAATTTTGCAGGTGTAATTATATATCGTGGCTCTCGTCGAAAAGTAAAAGAATGAAATCCATACTGAGTTCATATTGAGTGGAATGTCTGTACCAAATTTGCTGGCAATTCATCCAATAATTGCACCTTCCATTCAAAACCACAAATGTCAACCTCATGGTAGCACTAGAGTAGAGGTCAAGGGATTACGAAAGTCAGATGCATCATATGGAGACCATGAATGTCAAAATGTAAAAGATTTCATGTCAGATCTGTCTAATAGTTGTCGAGATATTTCCTTCTGGACCAGCTGTCTGACCAACAGACCGTCAGAGCCATCCCTCACGCTATGTTGGCTAAAAAAACGTAAAATGCAGGCAGTATTCATTTAAGCCTGGGTAAAGTAAAATCAGTGATTTGTTCCTCAACACATTATTAGAAAATACTTAAGGATTTTTTGGGCAGGCCCTAAATCTTGGCTTGATGACGCACTGGAGCCATCCTCATCATAAACTCACCCCTACACTATATAAACACAAGAGCGCATCACATCAGAGATTCTCCCCAATTTTTTTTGTGGCAATTTTCAACCAGCTGTGTCATTGCAACGTGGGCAGCACATGCAAATGACCAATGCAGAACCTCCCTCCCTTTCCACGGACACATCCCCCGGCATTTCAAGGCTGAGAATACTGCTTTTTTCATGATTTTGAAATCTAATTTTAGAGACCTCACGATTCAAATTTGGCTGGCTACTTAATATGATATTTTTTCAGACTACATATTTATTTTTGCTTTACCCCAACTTAAAAGGAAAGAACCTCTGGTCACGCAGTGTAAGCACAGTAGCACCAGCAGCCTAATCGACGGTTAAAATATTACCATTGCGTGTCTAGTGCCCATCTATTCAGCTAAAAAGAAATCCCAGTCAAACAAAAATATCCATGAGCTTCCATCTGAAAACAAAACAAACTTTTAGTGATTCAATCAGATCACCATCATCTCTGGTCATCGCAGCATTTCAAAGAGGAAGTGGTTTCTTTGTTGTGGCTGACCTCTGCTGGAAGTTGTGTGGGTGGGACGCCCAAACATATCCGACTATTGAGAGTGTTCTGCCAACGTGACTGCATTCACTAACTAACACCCCGTTATGTAAGACGTTTTTCCAAACTCTCTAACTGCACATTAACGATTCTAAAAGCCTTCACTGGTTTAGACTCACTTGCATTTTCAATCTGTGTTTCAAAGGAAGGAGTAATACATAAAGAAAAAACTCCTTCTGGGTAAAGGAACAAATTTATGTTGATGGCAAAAGAAATGTCTCTGTATGAGAAACATTGTATTATCAGTGTAGGTCTTACCTTTATCATACCGTCCCTCTCCAGCCTTCGGCAGATCATACGCGATTCCAGTTTGCCGACGTTCATCTTTAACCCAATACCACGCTGAGGCATTCCCTTTGTACCAGCGGATAACACTGCATTACAACAAAAAAGACACAGGCAAGACTTAATTATAAAGTTGGAAGAGAAAAGTCATCATTAGATAATTACAGTGCAATCAATAACTGCTTGGACATTTCTTTATTGTCCTCTCTGTCCTCCTGAACACTGGCTCTAAATAGAAACAATGTCTTTATAATAACACATCAGACTTATATAAACCCTTTTATTTACCTGACACACAAAATCCCTGAAATCTGTTTGGTAAACATGGACAGTGATCAAACGTACCAATGTGATAGGCCTGTGTAAGGACATCGCTCTCCATGATTCGGCCCTCTGGAGGAAGAGCTCTTCCTCTTGTTCCACTGTCATCTTCTTCGTCCTCGTCCTCATCGTCGTCATCCTCGGTGACGCCTTTCTTCGTGTACGGCTTTAACAGTTTCAAACAGCGCACCATCACTTTCTTCCCTGGAGAACAAAGTGAATCGATGAGGTGCATTTGTTAGGACAGTGACAAGTCTAAACCACTAAATTAAAACACATCAGCTACATGTTTTTTTGCAGAGATATTAGTATCTCATAAATATGTTAAAAGGAAAAGTTAATTTACTACCTTTTTCAGAAGCTTTGAACCACATCTGTGGAGTTTGGACTGTGAGTTGAAAGCTCTGGGGAAAGCTAGTAAGTGGCCTTTGAATTGGAATCTTTTTTTTGTCAGGATACTACTTTCATGTCAAAAAATGAACTTTCATGCTCACCTGAATGTTGTATGTATAACATCACTACATTATTTTTAAATATTCCTACAGTAAGTAAGATATTAGATTTCTGTCACTACATTGTAACAAAATGAACCTTTCGTCTTATTTTACCTGATATAAGACAACACCTATGAAGAACATAAAACTTTTTGTTGTATTGCACAGTAAAAAAAAAAAATATATATACCATTGTGCAGAACAGCTGGCATGTTTAGAAATCTTAGTGATCTTTAGAAATGATCCCTCATGTTTTTGGTATTTTGCCAATTTATTCCAACTAAAACACTAACAAACTGTTTATAGTTTCACTTTCAATTTCGAATGTTCAGTCAGTAGCTTCATTCAGCAACTTGAGATGACAAGAAAGTAAAAAAGCAGCAACAACTCAGTAAATGGAAGACAAAAATGCCATTTTAAAAATGGGCTGTCAAATAAGCCATTTAGCACATGCTTACTATACCAATCACTAATATTTACAATAATTATCATTACTGATTTGGTTTTGATTTGACTTTACTTCTGACATTGTGACAACAAGGTATCATTATTTGAACATATCAAATATATGTGTGGGCGATGAACACGCACACCGTCATGCTGTGTTACTATGTACTGGTGCTTCAGTGGCACATTACCTTTCTTGTTAATACAGGGCCCGGCGCCAGGGTCCAAGTCCTCCAGAGGGTACTGGCAAAACTCAACCAACTTGGCAGATCGCATGTAGTGAAATGCCCGTTTCATGGTACCATCATCCACACTCTGCAAGACAACACACAGTTATTACCACATACAGGAAGACAAACACACACAGAGGCAGACAGACACTCACAGGGAGATACTCACAAGGTGTTCTCTGAGTGTGACCAAGGTGGCAAACTGACCAGGTGACTGCTGGAGAAGGTTGGACACGTACTCCATCAGTATGTCATACTTAGTCCTCCTGAAAGAGCAGAAGGGGTTGAGGAAGAGTTTTTTTAAAGAGAGACAAAGACAGGGAGTGGCAGGGGGTACAGACTTAAGGTGCTTCTAAATCTTCATCCTACGTTTGCAAAAGCACAACCACCAAGCTTTGTTGCTTGTACACACCTTCAGTAATGCAAAGATTATGCAGACTTGAGCTGCATGTCTATGACAGAGAAAAGATGCATTCAAGTGTACACTTTAAACTAAATGCTGCCGTCGACACAGTAAGAGTGCTAACATGCTAATGATTGCTATGTTCACCGTCTCAGCAGATCAGAAATACTTTCTTCATCCATGGGGAAATAAGCTTTTTACTCTTGGTAATGTGCTGCTTGGTTGGAAAGCAGTAGCACTTATGTGTAGAGTGTCACATGGCATGTCTGAAATTTGAATTATAATTTTTTTGCACATCATTCTCTGACCACCAGAGTCTGTAACACACAAGCAGTAAGAAGTGCACTGGCTTTCTGAAATAATCATCTTCTGAATAATACCACGTAACGTTTAGCCATCATCTCACTTCCCTTCACTGATCAGAGTCACTATGCTCTCTACGCTGGGGCCACAGCGGGTTTCCATGGCAACGCCTGTCAACTACAGAGATTCAATAGTCTGCTCAGCTGTGGCTTGTGAAAAACTCTGTAAAACACATTAAAGCATAAATAATTGATTTAATATTCATTTCTTTGGTAAGTGACCATGGTATAAGCGGGTCAATGCCCTTCAAGGTGTCCTTTATCAGGAATTAATGGACTTCGCGGAAGCAACCGTCCTCCGCTTCGTGTCGGACGGTCATCCATTAATTCCTGATAATGGACACCTCGCCGGGCATTAACCCTTACATAACTAAGTGTGTAAAGGAAAATGGTCTTAACAGCTAGAACAGCCTGGTAAGTTCAGAAAATTTCATCACTTCAGCCTTTAAATCCGGGTAAAACCAACATGTTTGATCTTACAAAATCCAAAATCAACCAAATTTCACAGTTTTTAAAGATCCCTGTATTTCACACAAAACAACAAATGTCAACCCCATGGTGCTGCTAGAGGAACAGTCTAGGGATCATCATTAGGATTCACACGATGGGGACGTGGATGGATGTCTGTAAAAACTTCAATGCAATCTATCTAATAATTGTTGAGACATTTTGGTCTGGATCAAAGTGGTGGACTGACGGACAGACCATGAACAGACCTGTTTACATGGAAGCGTTTGAGCTGCAGAAGAATAGAGTGCTGCTGTTGTCCTGTCTTCAGTCGAGTGCAGTGAGACTGCATGCTAATAAGTCCATATTTGACAAGAGCTTTCCTCATGTAGTGCAACTTTCGGGCATCGATCCTGTTGAAACACAACAATGACTGTTACACAGTGAACATCTGCAGCTTATAACAGAGTAAACACGGAGCAGCATCGACACTGTGCTAAATGGAAGTGTATGCGTACTTGAAAGAGCACCCATGGAGATCTCTTTGTAGTTCTCCTTGCCATCGAGCTCGGCCTACTCGCTCCAACACACAGTACGAGTCGTCGTTCAGTCTCAAATCAGGATCGCTCTCAATACCAATCAAGGTCCTGAATCGCAGTGTCTGAGATGCCACAACAACAAGCTTTCGGCCATATCTGAAAAGGTACAGGTTGGAAAGAAGCGGAGAAATTAGACAAATGTGCAGCTGTGCTTAACTCTTCAACAATGTAATTAAGTGAATAACTTTTGTGGTCAAAGCTTCGATATTTGTCTTAGTGTTAAAGTGAAAAAGACAGTGAATGGCTGCTGAATACATTTATACACTATCAAACAAACTGTACAAACCTTTCAAAAGCCTCCTGCAAGTTGAGTAGTGGAGTGAGGGACTTGGAGCGGACATGCTTAGTGATATCTGTCCTCTCCTTGAAGAATGCACACGAGCCCTGAATACCATTCTTGTTCTCTAGAATAATGTGGACTGGGTAGATGTCTTTGCGTGTGCCAGAAAAGTTCTGTGTTGTTTCAATGCCTGTTTCAGGGTCGATATCTTTAAATCTGAAAACAAACACATGCATGCAAACACAAAGTCTTTAATGTCTTTCTTTAAATAAACTCACACTCTTTAATCAAGAAATGTATACTACATCAAATATTTTCACAGAACGATGATGATCCCAGCTCCCACACTGCAAGTGTACAAACTTAAGTTTATGGAAAACAAACTTAAGTTTATGGAAAACAGAACTGAAAAACAAATAAACAAACAAACAAAAAACTAAGTTCCCACAATATTTTTTAACCTGGCTGTAGGGGTTTGCTTTCATTCAGCCACATGCGCATTTGTGAGTTTGGACTCTGATGTTGGGAGATAAAGCCCATTCTTCATTTTTCTTAATCTGTTTCTTGCAAGTCTCCCACTTTATGGAAGTATAGTATTAAATCACTGAACTACTGCTATTACATTTCCAATGATTGGGAACAGAAACCACAAAAAACAGCCTAAACCAAAGGATACAAACGTATGTCCACATACTTTTGGCAAAATGGTGTGGGTTTCTAATAGTGTGGCTTTGTTAAAAGCCATACTATTAGAAAGACAGGACAACACATGATCTTTTGTTTCTAAAGGATCATTGAGGAAACTACATTCAGTCGTCTGTCGGTTACTGAAAAGTAATTGTGGTCAGTCACATGAGAGTAGAAAAATAACAGAAACACCTCTTGGTATAATTGGGCAATTCAAAAGCAGCACAAGCTGTAACCTCCACAATGACCATTAAGTTGAGGTATGATTTATTGTAAGGCTGTTGTATTAGACTGCATTGACTTTAGCTGGGTGTGTTTCTCTGGAAGAAAGCACTCCCGCTGAAAATGTTTACAGTGTGGCCTATAAATTATCTCGAATAACCAGGATGTCATTTAGGGGTAAGTTGGGAAAATGGCATTTAAAAAATGGTGTTTAAACTCTTCAAAAACATAATACACTGAAAAACTTTTGAGGTCAAAGCTTAGATATATGTCTTACTTTTGAAGTGAAAAAGACAGTGAATGAGTGCTGAATACATTTACACACTGACAAACAAACAAACTGGCCGTGAAAGTCCTAACCCAATGTTCTAGGTATTATAACTCTCCAGAGTCAGTAAACAGTTCAAACATCTCCTCTTTGGTAGGCCTTACAGAAAACTGCACACCAAAACAATCAATCAATCGTTTTATTTATAAAGCCCAATATCACAAATCACAATTTGCCTCACAGGGCTTTACAGCATACGACATCTTTCTGTCCTTAGGACCCTCACAGCAGATAAGGAAAAACTCCCCCAAAAAACCCTTTAACAGGGAAAAAAAATGGTAGAAACCTCAGGAAGAGCAACGAAGGAGGGATCACTCTTTCAGGACGGACAGACGTGCAATAGATGTCGTGTGTACACAACAGATCAACATGATAAATTAACAGTAAGAACCACACAAGAATATCTTTCAACAGACTGCAACTATGATGAACACTTGACATCAATAATGTGGTGTCAACAACCCTGTAACACCAAACACCCACTGTACTTCACTGTACCTAAAATTTAGAATTTTTATACTTTGTTTTATAGCATGTGAATATCATCAGTCAATATGAATATAAGCACGCTGTATATACTGCCAAACCAAACTACCTGATGAAGCAGCCTGTCACATTAATAGCTCCACATTTATTCCAGCAGTATCTGCACTACTGACTGACAGTTAATACTACTATCTGTTACAAGTTAAAGGTTTATATTTAATGTTGTCTTGTTCGTCCTTGTTTCAGCTGTTCAGATGTTTCTGACTGTTACTCATGCTGAGCAGAGCGTTAAACTCACCTGTCAAACAGCACCACATCTTCTCTCTCCTTCGGGAGCTGATAGACTTTCAGGTCTGTGTTGCTGATAATTGACCTCCAGATGAGCTCCTTGGTGCAGTCGTCGAGTTTGAGGGGAAACTTAGGCTTACTATTTTCTAGTCGGATCCACAGGGAGGGAATAGTTATCCCGTCCAGTCCCTCCAAAGCCACTTCATCCACCACTATACTTAGCGCATCCATTGCATGCCACCGACTGCGCTAACGCTATCAGCTAGCTAACATGCTAAGATGCTAATATGACAACAACGAGCTGAGCTAGCAGCCTGCGCTCGTTCCGGGCTTATAAATGCACCGAGTATGACAATAGATTGTCCGCGTACTGAAGCTATGTCGGCACTGATACAGGTATTCAATAATTAATTTTAAAAATGAAGAGAAATCTGTTCACAAAATTCTTTCTCCAACTTCAAACTGCAGCGTCTCTGTGTACGTGCTTACGTTATACGTCAACTTTGACCTCACGTTATAGTTACGTCCGTTCTCAAATAACAAAATCCACCAGGTGGAGTTAAAGGACAGTTTAGTCCCACATATATTTGATTAAAACATATTGGTTTCTCAGTACTGTTGGAAATGTGTACATATTTCTCAGTAACCATTAGCAACTTTATATCTAGTTATATCTAAATACATTTGCTCGAGTAAGCTATTGTACAGATTCGAGCTACCTGTTCTTACTTGAGTATTTCCATGGTATGTAACATTTAGACAGATCAGATTTAGAATATTTACATTAAACTTAATGTGATCACTTAATAAAGTATGCATTATTATGTTAGTCCAACCCATTATGAACAAGTATTCATACATGCATGCAAATACTTTAGGCTATTCCCAATAAATTGGACATGAATGGTTGACAATTTTTTATCTTAAAACAAGGCACATCCTCAGTTTCCAAAGAGTTAAAATATTCCTTTTTTGCCACAACCATACCATATTGTATTGTCTTTTGTTGCATGAGGGACAGAACTAATAGATGTCGGGTTCCATCCAGGATGGCAGTGCGTGGGTCTGGTGTAATATCTCAGTTGTATACTTCTGAAAAGCACTTAAAAATATCTGACATAAACTTGTTTAGCTTAGAGCAAGACCAAAAGAGGTGTCCCAAGGTGCCCTCTGCTGAGTTATGTTTTGGGCAAAGTGAAGAGACAGAGGGATAAAAAGGAGTGAAGTTTAGCACAGGAGTAGTGCGGCCTGTGAAGCACTTAAAAATGTAGTTACATTTAATATAAATATAACACTGACCACCATGATGAGTTCTTTTACTTTGATAATTTAAGTACATTTTGTGGTAAAAAAAGAACTCTGTTTACTTAATTAAATTTTTGAATGCATTACTTTTACGTTTTAATGGGTATTTTTTATAGTTTCGTATGTTACTTAGTAATTTGAATGCTTCTCTCATCTCTGCCTGTAGTTACACAATAAGTGGTCTGCAGTTTTTAGCATTTACTTTGCAATAGTAATTGCAATAGCCTACTATAATGTCCTACATCAGTTTTACCTGGTAGTTGTTTATCATTCTAGGTTGTAATTGCCATCAAGTTAATTGCCTTTAGATGAAAAAGTTGAATCTTTTACGATGAAGGATGATGGAATATTAATTAATTTCTTATTAAATAACTTCTGTTTTGTGTACAAGTCCAAGTACATTTACAGATTCATTGATTTTTATGCATTCTTGGTAAAAATGTATATCCCTATTGTCTAATGACATTCAGATGCATTCAGCATGACCATGCATCCTGACCAGTGCGTGTAGTGCTCAGATCCTTTACTTCAGTTAAAGTAGCAATGCTATAAAATAAAGATAGATGAAATATTTTAAGTCCTGCCTTCAGAACTTTACCCCAGTAAAATATGTAAATATACCTAAAGTATCAAAAGTAAATACTTAGTCATCACTGTATCACTAAAAAGTGGCTAAGGCTAGAAACCTGTATGCATTGCATATACTTTATATTTTACATATGAAGCAATGTCTTACGCATTGTCTTTGTCAGTAAAGACCGATTATTATTTGACAAATAATTATTAGTCAGATAATTAGGCATTAACACAAAGAATTTTAAATGTTACATGTAAATGTGTGTAGTTTGTCATTTTATTTTAGGGAGTTTTCACCTCCAAAATAACTGTAGCTGTCATTTTAATGTATTAAAAAGTACAGCATTTATTTTAGAATTATAGTAAAGTTTGAAGGTAAAGAAAATATCAACACTTCAGTGTAAGAACCTCAAAACTCTAAGGAGTATATGATGAGCTGTACTCCACTACTTGCTCCAATATTTTTGGTACGTTACAGTAAAAGTACAGGCGTAAATAATAAAATCAAAGGAGGCTGAATTCCATTTAGCTGCTTCACTTTTAGGGTCCTGGTATTGTGCATGCTGGCTCACTGGCACAAACAGATGCATCTTAATGTTATTAGAAACACCTGTGCTTTTCCAAATATGACACGTCAAAATATCTGCTGTGAAAGAAGATACTGAGGGGATAAAACACCAGGCGGCACCATCTTAATTTATGGCAAACAGAGAGGGTTACAAGGCAACATGCAGTATTATGTGTTAGATTAATTATGTGAATAAAGGACAGTTAGGTGAAGACAGAAAATGATGCCAGAAAATTAAAAGAGAGGAAGGATTTATTCAACATCTTTATTATGAAGTACCTTTTTAAAAGAAATGTACAAGTGGAACCAGCACAGTGACATCTTGGCATTTACCTTTGAAAAACAGAAACACCATGGACATGTGGTGCAGGTATGAAGACACATATGAAATGATAATGTACATATTTACAGCAGAGGATCTATCAGAACAGAAGTGAGCAAGCAATGACCGCAGCTAAAAATACAACGGGACTGACTGAAAAGAAAAACTTACATAAAAAGCATGGATTGGTTTTAATAAAGATATTTCGAGATAACATGATAAAGGCACTGTGTTTCACACAAATTGACAACAGACGCAGTTGTTTGTTTTGTCCATCGAATCATAATCACAAGAGACGACTCATTCAACTGTCCCTGGGCGTTCTAACAAAACAGATAAAATATATCAGAGGGCTGTAGCAGTTCGCACATAAACATTAAAACAAAATAGATAATTCAACTCATCAGGAAAACATTCCTTATAAAGAACATGCTTGGTGATTATTAAAATTACATTTTTTTTTATAAACAAATACATATCTAAATTTAAAATTTCATACTGAAGGCATAATGGGTTGAAGTGAGGACAAATGTTTTTCCGATCCTATGTTTCCCTTACTGGGCAGAAACCCAGGACAAATTGTATTTGACATTCCTGAATGACGTTCGGTAGGTAGGACCTCTTTGTTGGATGAACACATTCAATTAACTACCAGCATAGATAACACGAAACACTCAGTCAGGCCAACAGTTTGAGATCAATACTGCGGACAGACATGACGACAGGAGCAATGACGGGTTTTCATTGAGGACATAGCGGGTAGAAGTTAAAAAAGTCAAATTACATTCAGCTTACATAGCTGGTGTGTGATCAGTGCACTGTCTGCACGGTGCTTTATGATATTGTGGCCTTGAGGCCTTACTGCAGCACTGTACTGATGAGAGACGTCTGAAGAGATGGTTTGACATTTGGAGAAATACGCTTCTCACTGAGAGCTAAACTGATACAACTCATGTTTGTGCACTAAATGTGAAGCGACAACGAGCAGCTGGTTAGCTTAGCTTAGCACAGAGACAGAGGGAAACAGCTAGCCTCGTTCTGTCCAAAGGGAACAAAACCCACCTTAAAGGCTTAACTAGTTGACACTTACATGTAACTTCTAAAAACTGAATTAATTTCTGAAAAATCTGACACAATTCTGGTAATTGATTAAAAATCATTTTTCAAGCAGAAATGCTAAAAATTATCTAGTTACACGCTCTAAATTGTGCAGATTTTGCTGCTTTTTTTCCGTCTTATGTGACAGTGAGCCGACAATCCTTACATTTTGAACTAGTGGCCAAACAGAACAAGCAATTTCTTAGAATCTGTAATTAAATAATTTATAAACCAATAGACTGACAGAGAAAATAAAAAGCAGATTAATCAATAAAAAATAATTAATATTTGCAGCTCTATTTTTGTACAAGTTTTACAAAAAGCAGGTAAATTGTTTCCCTGTTTACAGTCTTCACGCTAAGCTGAGATAACCAATAACTGGCTGCAGCTTTAAATTTGCCGTGCAGACGTGACAGCGGTATCAATTCTCACATAACTCAGCAAGAAAGGAAATAATTGCCAAAATGTCAAACTACTCTTTTAAGATGAGCTGCAGATTTTATGAAACTCAGTGTTCAGCTACAATGTCTGAAGTTTGGGAATCTGCACGAGGAAGAAGATCCCCTTCTGCTCATGATGAAGATAATACATTTCATGCTTGTGGACTTGGACTGCACAGACACACGCATGTAGGCATACGGGACGCATGATATGCTCTTTGGCTGAGTTCAGGCGTACATGACACAGGCTTTCACACTCACCAACACGCTTCAGAATAAGCATTCTAGATAGTAATGGCACTGGCCAGGGAGGCAGGCATCTAGACTGAGCTCTCAGTGTAGCAGAGAAATATGACGTCTATGAGGTGACAGTGTGAGCTGTTCAAAACAAAATATACTCCTTTTTCATGAGAATTTTTGATGGTGAAAAATAAAAGTAAGCCTATAATTAAAATGCATTGCGCAGGAGAACAGAACTACACACTCAAAGGTAAACAGTACAGAACTGAGGTGCAGGGATGTTTTACAGAGGGGGAAAACAAACAAAATGGCTGCCCTGAAATGACTAATGAACTAGCTTCAAAACATACACAATAATACAACATTAAGTTGAGATATAACGAAATTAGGCTGCATTAATAAGTAATAGTACCTGCCTTGTACATACACAATTCAAATAAAATGAAACAAGTAGCTAGGATACTTGTCTTATCAAAAATATGTAGCTTTGGTAAACAAGTTATGTAGAGAACTGTCGTCTGAACATGTTGATGTGAGAGATCACTACATGACATCTAGGAATCAACGGGTGAGAACGTTTCTGTTTTGAGGCTATGAAGTCAACGAGAGGAGAAGCAGGCTTAAGTTCCACTCCCCAAAAATCCTCTGTCCTCTCCTCGTCACCAGCTGATGAGGAACAGAGACAGCAAAAGGCAGCGAGACTCCCGAGTGGAACAAAACCGCTTTCTTTACTGTCCCGAGCACCGATTGAAGAGTTTCCGTGGTAATGTAGCAGCATCGTAATGGTCTGCGGAGGACAGACTCCTCCAGAGCAGAAGTGGAAGACTACTTTATCCTCTCTCCTTCCAGCAGTCCCCTCACCCTTTTCCATCCATCGCAGTGGAAGTGGAAGACTGGTCAGACATCAGATTTCAACAGCGCTCCTCGAATATCCACAGTGGAGACAAGACAGGTGAAATAATTTATGTTCCTTTCCTCCGCTCTGGCCAAGGTTCTTTGCTTTACGTGGGTTTGATCAAGGCGTGACGCCAACATCCAGATAGTCCATAAGAATATCCACCTCCTTAATACTCGAGCTTCTACCATGCAGCGCAATCTCCCCTCTGTCACACATTGCTCCTTCCATCTTTCTACTTTCTTTCCTTTGTTTTCTCACAGCGGAATTTCTATCCAACCCCAATGTTCTCTTCCTATCTCCTCTTTTTTCCAAATCTTAAATCTTTTTCCCCAATTCTGTGTCTTCTTCCTGTTCCCAAATTTCAGTCAACCTTCTCCACCTTCCCGATGATCTTCTCCTCAAAGATAGGCAAGATGGCGTCATCGTCACGAACCTCCTCGAACACTACACCACAGTCAAACTCGTCACTCACTTTCTTAAAGTAGAACCTGTGCATAAAAGAAAAACCCAGACATGCTTGATTATTTCAAAGTCAAACACTGACAGAAATAGTGTCTTTAAAATGGGACAATCCCACCCACATTATGCATCAGATGCTCTCACCTGTAATGGCCCTTTTTGGTAAGCAGCTCCTTGAACTGGCCCAAAGTCACCACACGGCCTTTGACTGATGTTCGGTACGGGATTGGCTCTCCACAAAAGTAGTAAGCGACTGTCATGTTCTCACACACTTGGCGCTTACCAGACTTATGCCTTAGAGAGAAAATGATCCGTGTGAGTAAGAATCCACGCAAACACAGACACAAGTTAAAGCCTTCTGAGGCAAATATGATGATTGTGGGTTACACACATAATAAGAGTGGACACTCACCTCTGCTTGGCCTGCTGTAGTGCGTTCCTCCTCCTCTCCTCCTCCAGCCTCCTCCTAGCCTCCTCTAGCTGGGTGAGGGGGTTGGGAGCTGGGTTGGGAGGCATAGCTGGGTCCTGGATGAAAGGGTGCGAGGGCTGGACCTGGGTGGACGACGAGCCGGGGATGGCGGGGGACACTGAGGAGGGGTTGTTCCGCAGCTGGGCCGAAACCCAGGGGTGCACGGCTCCAGGTCGCTCCACTGAAGTTGGACGTGGCGACTCGCTACTGGGTCCCGTTCTCCTGGAGCTACTGGTGCTGCTACTGGAAAAACAACAGAGGAGGAGACCGGATGAATGTCAAAGGACTAAAAATACAAATGAGAGCTTTGCACTCACTGAGATTGATGCCAGTTCAGAGCTCTACAAACAAAGGACCAAAGCAACTTTTATGCAGCAGGACTATGATTCCACTCGATCCTGCTTTCTGAAAATTAACTGTTTAAGAAGTGGGAACGGCACGACACAGAAAGAATATCTTCATGATGAAAAGGTGTTAATTAGCAGGCACATGTGAAGATGTGGCATAAATGTTTGTGCACTTTTTGGGGAAGATTTTGTGGACATAAAACCAAATTTTCCTGAAATAGAAAACATTCAAAATATATTTTATTACATATAATCAACATTTTTACACTGACTAAATTTGACATTTTACAAGACTTGGATCAAATGACTGCAACGTGAATGGAGGTCACTTGTAAAGATAACCCTAGAGAAAATTATCATCTCACTCATGCCATACATACAGCTTCTTTTTGGTTCTCTGGCCTACAACTTTACTGTTTTGGGTTTCACTGTTGGCACACTTCAAGCCTAATTGAAAAGCCTTGGCCAAACACACAAACAAAAATCACACCCTGTATACTACCTATCCATTACCAGGGGGAGGACAGAGAAAGTCAGCGTCTAGTGTGGTGCATATGGCAGCGAAAGAGACGGATATTTGGGAGACGAAAACAGGGCTAAAAGGAGAGTAAACATTTGATGTATATTCATCAGATGGACACACACACGACTCCAAATGAGTGTTGATGTTGGTTCTGTGTCTGCTGAGTGGGCAAATAAGCAACTATTTGCCAGTGAGTTTGCCAAATCACCTCGAATAGGTGACAAAATGTTAGTGATGAGTTTACAGCTTGTTTCTGCCTCCCCTAAAGCGCCACAAAAAATCTCTTATGTGATGTTACATAATTGTCATTATACATGCCAGGTTTTCCTGATCCAGTGATGCCTCTATTGTCCTGCATGTTTGTATTTTAGACATTAAGCCTGGCACATCAGTTTGTACTGCACTTACCCATGTGAGGTCTTCCTTTGTCTATCTCCTTCCATCATCCATTGCAGGATCTTCTGGTTTCTCTCCAGATCCTCCAGTGGTACCTGGCCCTCCATGCCACGCCCACTCTCATCACCTTTGCCTGACGTCTCTGACGTCTTCTTACAACCTCGCCGTGTTAGCGTGCTACCTTTACTACTGCAGAATGAACAGGTGACACATACACAAACCAGGTGAGGTCATTTGAATAAAAGACAGTGTGTACAGTTTGCTGAGCTACAAACTAACACCAGCACATTTGCCCATGCCGGCCTTACCTGTAACCCATGCCGTCAAGTGTGCTAGCTCCGGCCCCGTCAGCATAGTTACGACTTCTCCCTGCATACTGGTTGGCCGGGTCTCCGTTCCACATGAAGTTGGCCTGAGACCTAGAGCCCACCTCCTCCTGCCCTTCTCTTCCTCTGTGGTGATACAGCTGCTTGTGGTGATGCATACCTGAGACAGAGCCAGACTTATTAGTGACATGCTGGCCTCTGCTGGAGCTTCATTTGATACATTTGGAAAACACCCACACAGAATTTGAAGCATAATTTAAAAACATATTAGTTTCTTACCTTTAACCCCAGCAGGAGGCAGACTATGACCTCCCCCTCGGTGTGGCGGGTAGTGAGGCGGGCCGATACCCCCGTCAGGTGAACGCGATGATTTTGGAGGAGTGTGTCGACCCCCTCCTCCTAAGGTGCTGTTGGTTGCCCCTGGTGACTGGCAGCCCGGCGTCTTCATCACACGCTGTACGTGCTCATCCAAAATGGATTCCGGGTCGTCGTCATGGGAATCCTCCATGGCAACCAGGCCACCGTAGGTGGCGACTGTCGCTGTGTTAGCAGTGGTCTCTGAATAGCGGGCGCCGTAGAGAGGTGGGAACGATGAGGGGAGGGGGAGTGGTATGCTATGAGAAGACATGGAGGTTGTCACGGAGATGTCAGCATCGTCACCCTCTTCTTCCTGTTGGGAGAAGGAGAAAAGTATTTTATCTCTGACTGGACATGGGCATCGTATAGATCAGTGGGTACACACAAAGACAAGGACGGCATTAAATTAACTGCCTTTATCAAACTTGTATATGCAGTAAATTTTAGGGAAATAATGCAAAGTTATTTGGTAATTTCTTATTAAAAACAAATAGAGTCCATTGAACATTACTGTGACAGTTTTACAGCCCATGGTTTAATCTGGCTGAACTCACTGTTTTGTTGTAATTTTAAGTCAATGTTTTATTTTTACACAGATGTTTTGCCCCCAAGGGAGGGAAAAGAATAAACATGGCAATGCGTTGTTTGGACTGATTTCCTTATTAATCTGGATGTGCTATATTCATGAAGCATCTGTTCTCAATGTATGCGGCTTGCTGTAAGGTGACACAGTATGCAGCTGGTGATGACAAAGCTGCAGATCTGAGCATACTTGGGCAGAAAATATTAAAAGACCTAGAGGCACAACAGCTAAACCACAGAAAACATCCAGGTTTCATGTACATTTGTGGTAGATAAAAATTATGAACATGGACTGGTATCTGTAGAACACCTTTCTAGTAGTTTGGCCACTCAAAGTGCTTTCACACCACTTGTCATATTCACACACTGATGGCTGACGCTACCACACAAAGTGCCACCTGCTACTCAGATTATTTAACATTAACACCTACTCCTACTCCAATTGCACTGCCATAGGGAGCAATCTGGGGTTCAGTATCTTGCCCAAGGATACTCCGGACTGGAGGGGCCGGGGATCAAACTGCCTATCTTCCCATAAGAGGCAACCTGCTCTACCTCCTGAGCAACAGCTGCCAAAAGTAGAATTTGATTTTAACATATTTTACAATTACAGGTGTAACGGAATCAGTAATTTTCAAGTTGACTGTGAGTCACTACGTTTGGCCAAATATTGGCCTTTTGGAGGGAGGGAGATTTAGAATATGAAAGTTGTTGTGCTTCCTGCTTCAGGGTGTCTACAGCTATCAGAAAACCTTTTGAGGGTAATTTCTTACCAAATTCGATAGAAATTTGCCATTAGGTAAGTGCAAGTCTAAAGTGTAAATACAGTGAAGGCAGTCCCTCCAGGATTTTGTGGGCTGTTTTGGGGATTGTAACAGCCTGAAATACTTATATTCAAATCAGCTTTTCTAAGAAATTACAAAGCATGTTGTGATGTTTATGAGCATTATTTGCGATGAAATTGCAGGGGCAAGTGTTTCCCACAGGATTAGAATCTATATGCGATGGTAGGGGGCTGGAGGCAGCAACAGCCGTTTGAAGCAGCGCTAAGAGACCATCTGTGTAGGCTGCTCTCTGCCCGGTTAGCACGACCCAGCACAACACAACGTGATCTCATCCCTAACATTATGCATCATATTTTGCTGCAAGGGCAGAAGCCCCCCAGCTATCATTCAACACCGAGCCGTTAATTTACCACTGACACAGAAAAGCTCAACTCTGTCATCACACCTGTTAACGACTGAAAAACGTTAGCCATGTGATGCTAACAGTTAGCCCTCTCACTGTATGAATGACTCTCTCCCAGACACAGAGCCCCAGTCCTGCAGCAGTAGCCTCATGATAAAAAGAGAGAGTGAGATAGGGGCAGAGTGAATCAACTTGTTGCGTAGAGCTCTACAGTGAAATGAGATTTTACCTGTTCTAAATAAATATTCAAATTTGCAGTAAAGCTGCAGTGATTGGACAAAATTGCAAGGTCGCATAGAGTTCACAGGGATTGGCTAAATTTCCGTTATTTGTCACAACTGCACCATCACAACATCCTGGGGGGACTGATAAAGTTCAGTGGTAGGTTTTAAGTTTGCTAACATCAGAAACATCGACTTTCACACAGAAGAGCTCGACTTATTTTGACTCATTTGTATCCTGGTCAAAGCTCAGTTACAGTCCTTTTTACACAGAGACTGCACTACGGGGTGCTACGATGTCCCTTCTTTATGCCTCCTTTGCATTTTTGTACAGAACTAACCAATGGCAGCATCATTTCGCCCCAGTGTGTGATTACACACTGCATCCAAAGATCACAGACTCAAAAGAGGCGTGATGGGTGTAACATATAACACAACAGCACTGGCCTCAATTGTGACATAAAACATAGGTGTCAGCAGCACATTAACATGGCAATAACAATCATTTACCACCTGTGTTATATGGCGGCTAATCTCGCTTGGAGGGTTAGGAACTCCCAAATCTCACTGTTTTCTCAATTTGCGGACATTTACAGCCACTCTTCTTCCTCTGAGTTAGTCGCTAACTGCTAACGACTACGTTTTAAATCTCCAGCAGTGAGTCGCATGCATAACACATCATCAAGACGTCACAAACGCCCTGCCCATGGTCCCATCCTGTCCTGTCAGCTGTCCAATGTAGCAGCTTAGAGGGGAGACCTCTCTGCCCCGATGTTCTGTGATCCTTATATACAGCAGAGCGAGGCTGCATAACGGCCAATATTCCTGCCTCGACCAGGCAGGGTAAAAGGGCTATAAAATCCTAGCGCAGCATTGGTGCCTTTACTGTGAGCCAATCTGCTAACCACACCACACAGTTTCTCATTAATAAAAACATAAACTCTATAAGTTCTCAAGACTTCTGAGGAAACACCAACATCAGCACCATGTGAATAACTGGAATGAACCACAGCTTAACTCAGTGTCACAATCACCTCACAAGGAGCACAGTAATACACTCACCAGTCGTACTCTCTTCAGCCTCTCTTCGAGTCTTTCCTGAGCCTCTCTCTCTCTGAGAACCGTCTCCAGCCTGCTGATGAGCTCTGCTGCAAACCTCTCAGGCTCTACATGGATGTCCTTTGGCATGCGGTACGTGCGCTGTATATATAAACACAAACAATTACTTGCCACAAATGTCTATACACAGCTGCAGCTAAAATTTAGTAAATAAGCAATCACATTATCGAGAAATATGGGCAGGAAAAACTGTAATAAACATTAAATGGCAAGAAAGGAGTAGGGCCCTTTAGAGAAAAACAAATTATGGTAAATTAGGTCACCAGGGTTCATGTCACCTTAATGTTGCATGAACAGCTATGAATACTGACATGTGGCTAATTTGAGAGCCATCTTTATAACTCACAGGTATATGAGGTAGGGGCACACGTCCATTGGCTTTGGCACTTTCATGCATCTCCTTTCGATGCTGCTTCCGATATCTGTATGGAGGAATACCATCTCTGCACACAGACACAGAATAAACAACCATCAATTGCAGATCTGAGCAGCTCATTCATTCTGAAAAACCAGCGTTGTCATTAAACACCATAAAATCCAGTAACTGATTCATAAATGTGATGAGTCATTCTGGGTTTATCTGCGTGTACTCACACACTGCTGTCGGTCAGTGACAGTGTGTCTGCATCGCTCGACATGCTCTGTTGCTCACTGTCATTGGCACTAGTCGCTGGAGCACGAGCGTAGCCCATGTTTGCGTAGTACGGGTTTACCGGCTCCCTCCATGGCCTGAGGATGAGCAGAGAGATTATGATGTAGTGAGCTCACATTCAAATGTTGATACATGTACACAGTCATGCACACGCAGGCAAGGGTCAGCAGGAAGCTCAGAGCAGTGCATGAATTTTCAGTTGTTTTCCTATTACATTAAACACAGTTATCTGACCAGGACATGTCTCATGATTTTTTATGTTTGGCTACTTCCAACTCAGTATAATTAGGTCATTGGCAGTTTAAACCATTTAATTAAAACTGGGTAGTTATTTTTCTATTCAATATTCAGATAATATTCATGTCTTTTTCACACAATTCTTTAAAAACAATCAGGTGTTTAAAGTCACCATGAAATGAAAAACAGTTTCTCAGTTTTAATCCCATGTTTTTTTTTATTTAACTCTTGTCACGTGGCAATCACGTCAAAATTCCTGTCCTTTCTGCTATTGTAAAACCAGGTAATGGTTTCAAATGTCTGATGACTTATCCTGCACTAAGGGCATTTACAAAAGTTTCCCCAATCAAATGAGACTTTGGCCGACTCACAACGCTGGTCATATAAAACCGCACTTCACCGTTTGTAGTTGTAATAGCTAATTAAGGGAGATGAAGAGATGTGTGTTTAGATATCAGACAGCAAAGCTTTTGCTTTCATTTCCAAAAGAGTGTGGCAGAGGTCTAATTCATTCATCTCTCCCTCGTACTCCTCCTGATCTAACTGTAAGGGACGTATGTGTGTGAAGCCAACAGTCTAGCAGTAGTTCTGGATCGTGCTAAACTCTACGCCTGCTCGCATTTTAGCGGCCCAAATTGGTATCATTACTAATGTTGGCTATATGTCCAAGAAAATGATTCAATACTCATACAAAAAATATGTCGGGTGGGAAATTATACAAACTCTAAGACATCACTGTCTTCTTTATGAATCAGAACCTTGACACACACACGCACACACCTGTACTCCCTGCTATCTGGCCTCCTCCTGCTGGTCGAGGATCTCTGAGGTGCTGTCTGCATCAGCAGGCTGTGAGTCAGCCTACCAGCTGGTGTGTCTCCACACTCCTCCTCATCCTTCTCTTCCTCCACCTCCCTCACTCCTCCTCCTCCTCCACACCTGAGATCAGATTAAATTAGAACTGTGAGTCAAATATCAGAAACACTCATTATTTCAAACGTTACAAGAATGTTTTAAAGTTGTGTTGGTATTTTGCTGAGCAACTCAGAAATGTCTGACAGTGATTGTGCATCATCTTACCTCCACTCCTCATCCTCAGCGAGTGTGGGTAAGTACCCAGGCACAGACTTGGCTGGCCCCGATGAAGGGCTCTGATCACTGGGGTTAGGCTTGGGGCTCTCTCCTCCTGTCCGTGTGTACTCCAGGTACAGATCTGACTTCAGGAACAAAGGGTAGGTGTTCTCCTCCATCATGCCCTGTATCTCTGTCTGGGCCTGGAACACACAAAGACAGTGGTCATATATCAGAACTAAACAATACCCAAAGACGTTTTAGTTATTGCTGCCTTTAAATGGTACGCGTGAGCTCCTGGTTACCACATGGGAAGCTGTGTACACGATACACTTACTGTTCAAGTGGCTGAGAGGACCGCTGCTAGACAACGGCAACATGCACGCTACTGACAGCGTCTACAAGAAACACTTGAGCGAGCTAGTGAGCGGGTCATGTGATGCAGGAGATGCAAAGGCATAATCACAAAGTAAAAGATGATGCCATGGGGAATACTGACATTTTCCTCAGACATATAACTAACTTGATACGACTAAATTTACAATGTATTTACTCATTATGCGCCGAAATACTAACGCGCGTAGCCTCCACCATTTCGGAACATGTCAGCAAATATGCCACAACTTGTGAACTTGATGTGCAAGGTTGACCTAGCATTCGCAACTCTTCCCTTGCATTTCAAAATACAAGTTACTATGGTTACTGTGACCACTATGTGGTTTTATAGTTAACTAATACTCACTCCAGACCAAAACAATGACACCAGGTAAACCCATATTTATGTAACTGACTACCTGGCTGGTCTCACTTAATCCACACTGACACACAGAGGTGTGCTGTGAGTTATGACCACATGGTGGTCAATCTCAATATCAATCATCTGATGTGGCTTTGAGACAGTCCTCCTGTCTTTCCTAACCTACCAAAGGTCCTCAAGCAAGTTGCACAGTATTTGACTTTGGTTTGGTGAAGCAGTGTTTAAATTAGGGATTCATCATTCAACTGTCAGAAATAGAAAAGAAAGCATGAGAGAGAGCGTGCGGGAAATCACTGGCAGCAAAGAAAACCAAAACTGAAACTATCCTCATTTGGTTTATTATGGTAATTATGTAATCTCATTCTGTGTAATTTGGTTGTTTAGTGGTGATGTGTGAGGAACTGCAGTCAGAGACTTGAGTCTCCGTTAATGAGACCTGTGATAAAGTCTTGCATGTGTGTGGTCTGAAGACACACTCAGCAGATGCACATCAAATCAAAGAGCAATAAAGACGGCAAGAATGACAGAGATCAAGGGGCGAAAGAAGACACAGGTCGGCGAGTGAGTGAAAACCTAACCTGAAACTAAAACTTAACTTGATGTGGTCCTTTATTGTGGTTTAATTACTTGAGCAAAAAACATAGATCTCTGCTTTGGCAATGATAAGGGTGAAACTGTAGATTGATGTATTTTCATATGCTATTGAAGTTTAACTACAAGACTGAAATAGCCCTAAATGACCACAAAACATGTTTAGGAACCCAGGAACCTTCTGAGGAAATCAGAAACTATCTGACTGCAGGAACCAAGGTCTGGTTTTAGTTCCTCTGAATGTAGCTGACAGGTTCATCACAACCCTTGAGCCTGCTACAACAGCAAACATCTCCCCATCAACATGATTAACCTTCCACTGAATACACACGGACACACACAAAACTACTCTCTATACTACAAGAGAAATGCAATGTGGCATGTTCTTAAACAAATACACTGTCTCCAACTTCTGGCCTGTTCAAAGGCCTGCTGCACAGTGTGATGGAAGCAGATGTGGCCGTCAAGTTCCTCAGAGCTAGATGTACGAACACTGACATACAACTAAATCAAGATGGCTTTCTAAGCATGGGCCAAAAACACAGATCCCAAACTGTGTACTGAAGAGAAGCGTTTAAAGTTGTGTGTGTGTTTTCAGGACCCGTTTGCAGACTGCATTGACATCAAAGCCAGTTGTGGTACTTTTATGTCATACATTACCTTGCTGTATCCTGTCAGGCTGCAAACAAATGCTGGTTTACCTTGAAATGCCACTTCGCATTAGCCGATAACCCAACAGCCTAAAATTTCGATCCCTTAGTCCGGCTAAAGATGACATAAGCCAACTGCAGCCTTTAAGAAATCAGTAACATCTTCTACTGGCCTGCGTAAGCCAATATGCATAGCGCATATTAGGAACGATTACAAAAATGAAATCAGGGTTTTAATTACCTGTTCAAACATTGCAGGATCTGGATGCGGCCTTCCTACACAGTCTCTGATGAAACTCTTGGTGGCTGCTTTGATCTGCCTGGAGACAATCCCACTTCCATCTACAATGTACTTCCTGTAGATGGCCTTGGCCAGCTTTGCCCTCTTCTCTTGGCTGGTCTTCCTGAACCCCGAGCAAGCAAACCAGAAGTCGAGAAGGTCCGCACACCCTTCCTGGCACAGGAAGTTTCGGAACAGCTGGATGCCTTCTTGATCATCTAGGAGAGAGTGAAGCGACTCTGCCCACTTCAGGTAAGGTGGAGTTGGTGAAGCCGAGCCCTCAGGTTCATACCCCAAGTCCAGATCGGGGCGCCGCGGGGTCGCGGACGACGAGGAGGGAGTGTAACTCGATGGATCCCCCATTTTAGATGACAAGGATGACGGGGGATAGCCCAGCGTTTGGGAAAGGGTGTTTGGACGGGTGTTGGCTGACTGGACGGGGGGGTCCACATCAGATCCCTCCTCACCAGGAACTGGGGGTCGCGGAGCATCCTCGGTAAAGTGGGTAGGGCCGCTCAGGGAGGCCACAACCCCACCACCGCCCCTGTACCCATGTAATTCTCTGACAACACTCATGTCTCTGATTGCACAAGGCAGAGGTCAGATCTTCCCCTCTAGCAATGATTTTGCTGGCAAACAATTCACCCTGCAATGAAGACAAGAAAAGCAGTTAGCTGATGCACAAAGGAACATTATCACTGAGATAAGATGGTAGAGATGGCTGCCTGATCTCTCACTGCCTCCACTGTCAGACCACACACATACATGCATACATGCAGCAGCAAATACAAGCTAGGAAATGAGAAGATGAGCAGAGCTGATACATAAAAATCAAAGAGCAGGATATAAACAAATGTGGCTGAGTATGAGGGAAATCTAATCACAGAAACTACACATATGGCTAGAATGCTAACTTTCTATGCAAACATGCTAACCAATCAAAGTTAACCTGTGGTGTTATTAATATCATCATTTTATTGAATCGGACGAGTCAGACTCCACTCTGACCCAAAGTAATGTCATGTTGTGAGGGTAAATTTCCAAGCTGAAGTTCACCGTTAAGTTTAAGTCGCCACTTCACCAGCTAGCTTAAAAGGCAGCGCTAACACTTGTCAAAACAAAGCTTCCACTTCGTGTGGCTACATCTAATTATCTAAATCACCAACTAATGTTAACAAGCCAAGACAGCTAGCTAGCCTCGTAGCAATGCCACCACCAATGCCAGTGCTTTGAAGTGAGAATCTCATTCATCTTGGCCTGCAAAGACGGTGGGGGATGGGTACAGAAACAAACTCTACAACCACACAAGACGGGCCTGCGTGCAAAAACACTTCAACACCAGCCGACTTTATACATTTATTCGTGTCGAGCAAACTCGTACGGAAGCAACGCCAACTTTTCCCCGTGACAAACGCCAACAAACAAGCCGATCTAACATCAAACAAAATAAGAAAGCGAAGGCACGTTTTCCACTCTACTGGCTGCAGCGCCAGCTAGCTTGGTGTGTTAGCTAGTTTTGGTTAGCTTGTTAGCTTAGCTAGGTACACTAACGTCCCGTGTTTGCCACAAAAGTGTCCGTCCTACCGTCTCTGAAAGCCCGATCCCCGTAATCCACTGCATTGGGGATACTGGCGCGAACTGTGTGCTCCAAAACGCAGCATATGGAAAGCTTTCTGATATTAAATATTAACGAAAATGACCCGTCGACTGCCCCCTTAACTCCCCATGGTGGCTGGTTTCTGAGCAATAATACAGAGCGAGAGAATACGTGCGTGCACGCAGACGCTGTGGAGCACGTTTATAGAACTACGGCGAGCAGAAGCGACACACAGCGCGCCATCACTACAGCAGAGCTGAAACAAGCATTTACGTTTCTTTACTGTAGTTAAATTGGACATAACACAGTATACAAAGACTTTAGTAGGAGCTACAGACCTGCGTTTGAAATTTAAAAGTATTATCAGCAAAATATAAAGTAAATCATTCAATATGCTGGGAGCACACAGTATGTATTGCATATTATAATTTACATTATTGGATTATTATAACTGTTGCACTGGCATGTAAGCAATATTTGAATGTTTTAACTGATTGTAGGGGAGATAATTGTACCTGTGTCATTTACTGTGGGCTGGTTTAATTTACTGTAGAACAAAGCAGTATATTCCACAAGTAATTATTACGGCTGCGATCATTTTCCTTGCTGATTGATTCTGGTTAATTCTTTAATTGTTTTGTCAGTAAAATGTTAGAAATTAGTGGAGCCTGCCCTGTGTAATTTACTCCCTACATGTGGGGCTCATGTAGGGAGTAAATGAACTGAAAAATGGGCCCTATAGCCCCGTTTCCACCAAGCAGTGTGGTACAGTACAGTACAGTACAATACAGTTTCATACGCTTTTTTTCTGTTTCCACTGACAAAGTTGTGGATGGTACCAATGGAACTGTTCCATACCATCCCCATTTTTGGTCCCCCCTCTGCTGGGGTACCTAGCACACACATCTGGTACTAAAAGGTGGAGCTGTGAATACTGCAGTCCGGTCACTCTGCTCAGGGCTGAGTTGTGTTGGGTTTTGAGGCTCATGTAACCACTGTTCATACCATGGAGAGTTTTATTAGTAAACTGTAACTATAAAAATAAAGGATGTTTTGCTGCGTCTTGCAGCAGCTGGAGTCGGAGAAAAGATAACTTAATTCAGCAGGCCGGCTGCCGGCAACTTTTAAGGTGGAATGTTAACTTGTAATGTTACTCAATGTATGAGGTGACAATGTGAATCCATCAACCCATCTTAAATATTCCACATGAAAACTTTGACCATTACTTTAGTTTTTATTACACTTTTAGTAATGAGTGGATCTTCAAGTGTTACATATACTGATTTCGGCCGGATTATGTGAACAGCATATACTTCAATCCTCACTCGCAAACTATTTTAATCGCTTTATCAAATATAATAAGTCATTACGATTGATTACTTTTTGATTATTTTTCTAGCAAACGTTTTAAACTGGTCAATGAAGTTGAAAAATGTCTGGAAATAGGCTATGCCAAATAAAGCATTTCTGCACAATGAAAAGATGCAAAGCAACAACATGAATGTTTGTGTATATTCTACATGTAAACTTTTTACTGAGGAGAAAATATTCAAAAGCATCCCTTTGTAATCACCAACATTTTGATTAGTAACACAAATTTAAGATATACGATTTTTTTCTCATGGTTACCTTTATTTAGTAATTTTAATGACATATAGCTAGTTACATGTAACTTGTTACTCCCCGGCACCGTGAACCGGTAGACTATTTACTTTGCATCACTGCAGGACACTGAGCTTAACGTTTGCAGCGTAATGGGGAAATACAGTACTTGCATGAACAGTGGTGTGGCGTTAATAGTAAATACAAAGGCTGCAGTATTCAAGGAATTATTTCTAACAATTCCAGCAGACAACATCCTGTTATTATTATTATCATCATTATTATTATTATTTTAAATTCTAAACACATCCCTCAATCCTCTGGTGACCATTGCCAAAACAAGTGCTTACTTTCATTGGTATGTATATATGTACGTTTACACACACACACACACACACACACACACAGATGATATGCTTTGTATTTAAAATTTTAACCTGCAAATCTATCTAGTATCTGAAGTTGTCACATAAATGCAATAAGATAAAAAGCCAACATGTTGTAGAGTGAAACTATAACATAGCATATGATTGAAAAATATTCATGTAAAGTACAAGTACCTCAAATGTAATAGATGAGTAAATACATTTACTCTCCACCACTGACACTGCATTAATAAAGTTTGCTATTAAACGGGTTATAGATCATAATGTTTCTATCTGTCGCAGCTCTATGTCAGCGTAACGAGATCTTGCCCAACAGCGCCCCCTCAGACACCAACAGCTCACTGCACAATTTCTCACATGAAATGAATTGCAGTACAAACGCTCGTCTTCTAGTAGAGTCTAATGAACAGTGATTACAGGCTGAATGATGATTTGAAGCACATAAAAGACAGAATGCATTGAAACACAAAAATAAAAAATAGAAATGACAGAGCCATGTACATGAACAGCTCCACAGACAACATGAGCAGGTATACTTTGCTGCGGGCAATCAGCCGGTCCTCATTGCGAGATAAATCTGAGATCCACATGCCGGTGAGAAACACTGAGAAACAACAGCTCACAGCGGATTGTCTTACCTCAGGACAGGTGTTCAGTTATCGCAGCCCACCTCCAATGGAGCAGTGACTGACAGGACGGAGAGAGCGCACAGCTGCCACCTGAGCATCCTGCTTGTCACTCGCCCGCCTCCGCTGGGCTGTCAGTCAGGAGCACCGAGCTGCCACCGGTGTGTGTGTGTGTGTGTGTGTGTGTGAGAGAGAGAGAGAGAGAGAGAGAGAAGGAGACAGAAAGAGAAAGAGAGACCACCATTAACAGCCATTAATTTCCTCTTCATGTTGTCAATAGCTAAACACCCCTTACAAAAAGAAGCACGTGAATTTCCCATGTTGAATACTGAAGACTATTTAGTGAAATAAGAAGTCGTCACATGCTGCTCCACATGCATACTGTGAAAATGATGATTTTCACATGTGATGCTTCACATTTCACATTAGAAATATCATAAAAACCACGTGGTTTAATGTAACTGAGTACATTTACTTAACTACTGTAGTTAGAAATGTATGTACATATTTGACACATATATACATATATCTATTATACATAAAAACAGGCCTTTGTTTTTACATGATATGATGCATGTTTATCCCACTTACTGACCCAGTAGTGCAGCTACTACTACTACTACTACTACTACTTCTATAATAATTTAACATTTTAACAAAAACAAAAGAAACAGTGCATAGGGGAAATAAACTAAATATTAGCTCATGGGATGTTTACAAGACATAAAATCTTTTACTAATTTAAAGTAAGGTGTCATATATGTTACACACAATAATCACCTGAGATCTGTCTCATTTGCTAAATAAACGCATCACTTTCGCCACCGTTTTTCTCCAAATTCTTTTTGACGTTGTATGGAATAAGACATCTGTTCCAAAAGATGTAGGTGCTTATTAATAAAAAGGCAACAGTGGGGCAGTTTTTCTGGAGCCAGTATTTTGTAATGGCCTTTTATACTTGCTGCCAGCATGATCAGTCCATTAGGGAACTGTCCAAGATAAAGAGATGTGAATGTTGTACTAACACTTAAACCCAAAGTTTGATTGATTTTACCTTTGATACTTTAAGTACATTTCGCTGATAATAATTATGCACTTTTACATAAGCAGCATTTTATATCCGATACTTTTATCTTGGGATAGAGTCTTTTTAGATCATTGTATTTTTACTTTAATTTATGTTTCATACATTTTTCTGTAAAATCTAACAATACAAGCAAGCCTACAGGAAGTGTAGAAATAATAGGAAAAATACTGCTTATAATAAAGAAAACCATCTCACTAAAAGGTCCATTTAGTGGCTGTTGTCAAGCTTTTGATCACATCATGCGATCTTTAGCAGCAGATGGAGTTTGCCACAGTTGTCACAGCCGGCCCGTGGCCATCAACCTGTACAACTCCTCTGTCAGAATGTCGCTGCTCTGAGTCAACAGACTGCCATTTGGACTTTATTCATCTACTGAGTTTATAATTCATAATTATCTATTGGGTGCAATTATTCAACTGTGCAATATTTTTCAGTATACGACTTTATCCTCATCAACACCTCTTATATGTATATATTTATTCAACATACAGTGCACATAACTGTACATATTTCTTATGTTTACTCTTGGTTTATTCTTGTTTAATTCCATAAATGTATATATTAAAGTTGAAATTTTCCCACTTACAGCCCCAGCACAGTGACAAAATATATTTTATTTCAATATTTTGAATATCTTAAGTACTAGTATTAAACACGGTAGCATAATGGACATTTTCATTTCTTTTTTATTTCATTTTATTGCTTGATATTAACATATCTTTATCAGTACATCAGAGCAACTGTAACGAATCACAATTTCCCCTCGGGGGTCAGTAAAGTATTTCTGATTCTGATTCACTATCCCACCACTTGCCTTTTCCAAGCTCAAGAATGACCTTTGACCCTTAGTTAATTACAATGCTTAAAGCTACAGCTGGTTACTTTCGTGAGAATAGCTTTTGTATAATATAATCTGTGAAAAAAAAAAAAGACGTTCACCCTCCTTGTTGTAATGCTTGTAAGGTCATTTGCCAGGATCTACTGCAGCTAAAGTTAAACAACCAATCAAAACCAAGGAGTCTAGCACGCAGATGTCAATTGTGTCAATTATTGCTGGTGAACTGTGGTCAGACTGTCAAACTAAGCAGTGCTGATGAAATATGTATCAAGACTCTGCGACTGCATTGCCTATTTCTTGCCTCAAATGTTTTCAGAAACATATTTTGATGATTTTCCCCCCACAGATTATATGACTCATATGCTGCCGTGTGGATATAGTGACAGCTTCAGCAAATTTGACAGAAAGTTAATTTTCTGAAAGTTACCAACTACAGCTTTAAAGAAATGAATGTGGCTCATTGTTTTTAACACTTATTTCTACAAAAAATCAAGAATAGCAGCACAAGTTAAAGGTTAAATCCAGCCAAGTCTCTTCAGTGTTACAGAGTCAAATTGAGCCGTACAGGATTACAGAAAAAACTACAAGAATACAATTTTGATGAACGAAGACCTCTAAATCAAACCATGATGTGCAGTGATTAAAGTGGTTTACCGTGCCTCCTGTAAGTCACACAGGCTAGCTGTCCCATGTGGAGAAGGCAGGGTCAGGTGGCTCAGGCGAGGTCCAGACATCCGTCCTCATCTCTGTCCACTTGTGGATGGACAGTTCTTCCATAGTAATCTGAACCTGGGGAACAGAAAAACAAGCTTCCAGAAACCAAACAGAACTGTAGACATGTACCCACATCCAAGCTGTAGCTCTCATTTATATCAGGTTTACGTCACATTAAAAATCCCGGCCAGCGATCTTTTCCTCTTCTCATATAAAACCAGGGGCAACAGCAACATTTTAAACGGTAACGGTGCATAATTTGTCTCCATTACATCTCACAAGATTCACTGACAAAAAAACTATCTTGTACTAAACACATTTTCCAAACAACTATAACATGCTAACGTTTTTAGCACAAGCCTATGGCATTTTACATTGTATAAATTAGCCTAGCAATGAGCGGAGGTTTCCTCTTCTCATATGAAGCCAGGATAAATCACTAAGTATAAATCTCTGAAGGATAAATCACACGCAAGACTTAAAATGCTATTTTATTGGAGGCTTTATTGTCTTCTCGATTTATAGTTTCTTATCGGTGAAATTAAAGTAAATACAAGCTTCATCTCCACTGAGGGAAATGGTTTCAGTATACAGAAACAGACAGGAGGTCTGCGTCACCATGACGTGTAGTTACATTTCTGGGGAAGTGCATGTCAGACTACGGCGTAGGCTCCATGTCGATGCAGAGCCTACGCCCCTAAATATAAATTCTGCATTAGAGAGGACCATATGGCAATAAGAGAGGAACAATATAAATACGACATTGATAAGGTGAAGTTAAAATAATTTCTTTATGGGATTTTGGTCTGTTTAGTAAGATAGCTTTAAATTGTGTGTCTTAAAGGCAAATTTAGGCTCAAGCAAAGCATCATTCTGGACTAATTGAACTGTTTCACTAACAGAAAAACAACAAATGCATGTATTTGCTTGGTCATATACAAATTATAAATGATTTTCTGTATCAGGATTTTCTTTTATGTAAATAGAGTGCACCAGTATTCATTGCAAAATACTGCTAATGTTTTGCACAGAGTTATTAGAAATACAGTATTTCTGTCAGTATCGCCCACACATCTAGAAACAATTTGAATGTCTTTGACAATTAGCGTGTTCAGCAAGAGGTCTCGAAAAGCCTTTCAGCAGGCACTTATGAGGACAGGCAGGGTTGTCTGAGAAAATGATGATGAAATGTTTCTCTGTGTGTTTGATTGGCAGGCTTTACATGCCAAGCTAAACACGCTTCATTATGGAAATGTATTCGTATCACTTTGGCTTATATCCTCAACAGTCAACACACACACACACACACACACACACACACACACACACACACACACACACACACACACACACACACACACACACACGCATACACAGGTTCCTGCTGCAACAGGCTGGTGTTGTTATGGTTGCTGCAGTGCCCCCAGAGACAATGAGGAGAGAGGGAGGGGAGACAAAGAGAGAATACTGAGGAAGATGAACTTGACCTTTATGATGTCTTGGTGAGGAGGGGTTGGGGGCATGTTGTTACTTATGAATCTATAATGAATCTCAACTCTGTATGTGTGTGTGTGTGTGTGTGTGTGTGTGTGTGTGGGTATAACAGAGGTCTGAGCTCTTAGCTGAAGAAAGGTCACCAGTCGGGGGGGGCACTCATACACCTGGCCGCATGCTCCCCTTCCTCTTTCTATATCTGTCTGTCTTTCTGTCTAACTATCTATATGAATCATCAGAGCTGGACGATGTGTTGAAATATGCTCATTTGCTTCCTTGCCAAGAGTTAAAATAGACTGTTGATACCACTCATACCACCATCGTATGCTGAGGGCGTTTTCAAATTAGGTGTGAATGATTCGTACTGTGCCTGAGTACAATTGTCTCTCCGCTCCCCTGCTACTCAGCTTTCACATTAGTAATGTTGGTGCGTATCCATGTGTGCTTGCGTCATCATCTACATGAAATTTAGTTATGTTAACGCTGCAGTGTAGGAAAGCATGCCAATCTTAAGATCCCAAACCCAAACAGTGGAGTGAGCCTTAGCCTTATGCCTACTTTTGTTTATAAATTGGAGGCAATGTCAAGAATGATCCACTCGCCTGCCTTCCTACTTTATCACCCAAGGCGGTGCAGCACGGAGGATGAGATCAGCTCGAGCTGCTCGCATATGCAGATCTCAGAGGAGACTGGAGGCATTGAGAAATGCCTTTGCAACTCTACTCGCCGACTGTTAACTCAAGTTAAATAGCAGTCCACTTCCATGTTCTGGTACAGGTGGATTTAACACCTGATGGGAGCTGCACCTGAGCACACATGAAGCATACTCAAGACCACCTTTTCAAATGGACCCAGGGATGGATCGATGGACTGTGCTTGGTACACCATGTTCATACTAATCAAATGAACTGGACTTTGGGGTCAAGTCCACATGGATTTGGGCCCAGGTCCCTGATGTGAAAGCCTCCTTATGCTGTGTTCACACTCCAAGCAACCACACAACAGCATTACCAGCTACACTATCACCACTTCGCCATTGAAGTGTTGCTAAAGCGCTTGTTACCCTGCAACAAAGCACCTTGACTCAATGTCATCGAGCTTAGCATAAAGACTGGAGGCAGGGAACCAGCTAGCCTGGCTCAGTCCAAACAAGTGTAACAAAATCCACCAACCAGCCAATCTAAAGCTCAGTAATTAAAACGCTACCCTCATTAAATCCCTACAAAAACTGAAGTGTTAAAAAGATGCAATGTGGGTTTTATGGGAGATTATGAGTCAGACTGTTTGCTGGTTGCCTGGCAACCTTGCAGTGACGGCAGGACTCGACAATTTTTTTCTTTGTGGCTTTGGGGATCAAGTCAGGTTACACTGTGACATCATGTAAGACTTTAATTCCTATTTTAAAGTATGATATTACCTTCCTTTTTAGTTAAAGCTAGATTTCAACATCATCAGCAAACACAGTCAAAACAATTATATTCAGTATGTGTTCAGCTGACTTTAGGTTAATTCTGATATACATTTCCCGTATGCAGCATTAATCTTGGTGTCATGTTAGGTAGTAATTCATGTTTTGAACAGCATGTCACTAAACTTGTCAAATCATGTTTCTATCACCTCAGAAATATTGCTAAAATAAGATCTATTCAACTTTTAGAGATACAGAAACTGTTGGACATGCTTTTATCTCTCTGCGTCTTGATTATTGCAACAGCCTTTATTCATGTCTTAATCAAAAAACGTTGCAACGACATTCTATGACACATTATTTGTTTTATACTTCTTTGTTTTGATTGTGTTTAGTTTTATTGTACAGCACTTTGTAACTGTGTTTTGAAAGGTGCTATATAAATTAAGTTCAATATTATTATAATGAAGATTTCAAGGCTTGTGATATCATGTATGTCTTTAGGGTTGGGAAATCTAACAATATATATTCACCATGAGACAAGTAAAGGATAATATACAGCGAGTGGGTCACTATTTCTAAATGAAGTCCTGGATGACTCAAGGATGATTCAAGGATGATTCAAGACCCCTGCACATCGCCCTGTCTGGGTTCATTTCACAATAACCCACTCACTAGACATTATCCCACTTAGAATACGGCTACTCACTAAAGAGATCAATAATTTGACGCAAAATATTGATTTAAAATGATTTTACTGCTTTTGCTATACGTCCTTTTATCAGAACTGCATCCATAGCAATGGTCTGCTATTTAGAAATAACACACTGTAGAATGCTGTAACTGACAAATCAGAATCTAGTATTCAACGAAGCTTTGTATTGATACACAAATGTGTCAGCCTTAAGAGGTTTTGCAAAATACTTTATACTGGGTTGTACCTCCTTTGAATATCTCTGGTTGTATTGTACTTTAGCACAGGAGACATTTTGGCTTATCATTGTAGGAAAAAGCACAGGTGTCATTAATAACGATGGCTTGACGGCAGTGTGACAGTGAGCCAGCATGCACAATAGCGGGACCCTAAAACTGAAGCAGCTAAATGGAATTCAGCCATTATTTATTTTATTTTATTTAAATACTTACTTATTTTACTTTATTCACTGTACTGTTTCCAACTGTGACATATCAATATGCCTTTTGTGAAAATAACCTATTGTGGAGAATGTTGCAAATTAATGAATTTTTATGCCCATCTTGGACTTTTGAATAATTTCTGCATCAATGTACATCATGAATTACCTTCATTATTCAAGTATTTTTTCAGTTTCTCAAGTGAATTTCCAGAAAATGTACAATATCACAACAAATTTTTTGACAATGTCTCATAAAATGATACACACTGTGGTAGATTTGATTAATATCATGCATTGTTCAAGAATTCAAGGTTTAATTAATGTCATCATACAATACAGGACTGCACAATGAAATATTGCTGTTAGTATTTTTTGTAACACATACAAAGATAATGACTGCTTTGGCTAAAAAGTATCCGCAGCAGAAAATGAAAATTAAGCAGCACAATGCAACTGGCACTGCTTAATTACACAGTCAACCATGATTGATCTATATCCATTGACTGATGACCCTTGCTAGCCAGTTTGATCTATTTGCACAGTTTCAATAAAAAGACAAAGAGTCCCATGAATTACTCTCCAAATATTGTCAAGTATGTGATGTAAACAACCATTTCCAGTGAAGATGAAAGTGGGTTATTAATTCTTAAATTGAGGCAGCCCCCTTGGACTAGTGAGCCGCAGCTTTTTGTCAGTGTGTTGGTCCAGCTCAGGGGTCCCTTTGTTCCAGCTGCCACAGCAGATTTGGGCGTCTGTACGGAGGCCTGTCAGAAACAGGCTTATCTCTTGGGGGCCTCCCAGCACAAAGACCCATTTAGATGCTCGTGGAGAGTGAAATCTTCATTATATACCTCTTGAAAGAAAAACAGACCTCTGCTCTTTAAGAAAATTAATTGGAGACAAGTATTTTGTTTGGCTGCAATGAATTCTCCAAAATGATGAACAAGGAGAATCTTGTACAGTGAAACCTTTTATCATGTTAGACATTAAGTGAGTTGGGAGATAATTGATGTTTCAGGACTGTTTTTGTTCGTGCTGACTTCAAATGTAGACACAAAGCTATGTCACAGAGCTATCAAGGACACTGACAGTTGAAGCTTATGTCCGACACCTCTATTTTTGTCTTGATCCAACAGATTTTTCTCTACCTTGAAATAATCCAAGTTACACTCGATGGCAAGACTATGCGTGCAATAAAGAAACCACTGTATCAACATCACGGGTTTTCATCCATCCATGCAATTGTCCATTCATGTATCTCTATATCATCCTTCCTTCCATCCACCTATCCATCCATCTGCTGGCCTTTCCCAGCCATGCCTGTAGTAAGAGTGTCAGTATATCTGCCATGGCGTCCTGCTGATGTGTATTGTGATGGGGCTGAATACTCAAGCTACCAATATGGCCTGCACCAATACTGGATTAGCCACAGTGGATTAGCTGCCTGCCCTCCTGCTGCTTATTCAAATATTGTTTCACGTATTGTCATCATTGGGGCAGAGCTCTGGCCCAGTAGCCTGCAAGCTACAGAATATTCTCAAAGAAAACCGAAAAAAAATGTCTTTGCTTTTTCCCCATTTCCCCACAAAAGTGTCGAATTTCATTTTTCAGCAAATGTGGAATTTGGACCACTGAGGGTTTGGGAGGAAACGTCGATGGGTTCGGAGAGCGTCTGCAGCCCTAGAACGGGGAGAAAAGGGAGGATGGAAAGATGATGGAAAGCAAAACCAGACCAGGGCCAAAATCAGGCATGAAAGCGTGCCTTGATCTTTGATACATGGTGTTCTTCTTTTTTTCTCCTCTCTCCCTTTCTCTCTTTCACCCTCACACATACACTTGGGAGTCAAGGCAATTGATGTGCTGCCTTTGATGGCAAAGAGAGGCCTATATTAACAGCCAAAAGACCATGATGAAAGGGGCTGAGAAAAAGGAAGAAAATGGGTAGAAAATGTGTTATTAGAAAGAACGGCAACTCATGATAAATACTTGGGATGGAGTGATGGTAACCAGACATCGGGGCGTTGAGGGTTTGATGATTTGACGGCAGCGGAGGAAAGGCTAAGGTAGACGGAAGGCTTACCGTGCTAGCCCGGCGGTAGTGGTGGCTGAGGTTGGCTTGGTGGTTCCAGTATGTCATGCTGGTGGTCATCCTGTTAGAATAAGGGAAGTGAATGCCCTTGCTGCACGGCCAGGGTTCCTCCTGGGGATTCGGAGGTCTGGACGCCAGTGGACGTCCCATAGTAGGAGCAGTCGCCATCTTTGTCCCGTTGTTGTCTTGGTTATCCTCTCCTGCGTCTTCATCCCTCCCTCTCTCCTTTGATCATGCCTCCCTCCCTTGCTCTCTGCCGTATGACATCATCACGCAGCGGTATCGACAAGCATCAAAGAACCTCTGGGCAGGACTGTGTATCTGTCGGTCTGTGCATTTGAAAGAGGTGTAAATATGGAGCTTAAAGAGTCCTGTAACCCCCCCTTACCCATTCCCCGCATCCACTGTTCTCCTCTCCCTGCAGATGGATGGTTTATTGGGCCAATACAAAACTATACACACACATGCACACACCCACACCACCCATCTCTCAGACGGTTGTATCCCGAGGCCCCCCGCTGTGCCTGTAGCGTTTGATGATGTGTTTAACGGCTTCATTCATCCCAAAGCTTGTTCCTTTTTCCCACCATTGTTTTCACCCTGCTTATCCATCTCTCCAAGCTGTTGCAGCAAACACGGACGTGTCCTTTGGTCAACTTTGTGGCTAAATGACAGTTAATTCCTTCTCAAACTGATCTAGCAACACTGCTCCTTGAGTCGCCACCCCTCCTTCCTCCCACTTTGACTCTCATCCCCTGCTCTTTCTCTCTTACCTCTTACAGCTGGTCGGTACCATTTCCAATCCTGTTAAAGTTGTATGTCCTCTCGAGGAGCCCTTCTGTCTGTCTGTCATCTGCCTGAAAATCACATATACATGTTTCACTGTCACACTCTCAATCCTCTGCGGCAGCTGTTATCCAATCCAGTGAGATCTTACCCCCCAAAAATACACATAATTAGCACCAGAATGAGAAGCTTTGGACCAAACATTCATGTACCAGCAAACAGAATAAAGCCAATCAACTTCTTATCAGCAAAACTTTGACATACATGTTATTTGAATAACAGTTAACGAACATAACTTAAAAAAGAGAGCAGTAACTACAGAAATAGTGAGGTTCAAGGTTTTCAGGATAGCTGACAAACAGTGTAACAGAAAGGTTGTAATGCACTGTTTTGTATTATTTTTTATTTATTTTTCATAATAAGGCTGAATATTTTACCCCAACTTAAGCACATCCCACATACATACTAGTTTTAAAAGTTAGGATGGCAGCTACTTCTACCAGCTGAGCTAAGCTAGTTATCTCTCAGCCAAAGTGATTCAGTTTTTAGCTACGATAGCTACATTTAATTATGTGGGGGAAAAAAATCTGAATTACCAAGAAGTCAGTTCATCAAATCTGATATTTCTTAATTACAAAGAGAGCTTTGAAAAAGAAAAAGAAAAAGAAAAGTGCATTTAGATTCAGCTAGGTTAGCAGTGGCTATCTCCCCAGTTAGCTTCCACTTCAGTATAGTTTATTATCTTGCTCTAGTTAGCTAGTTAGAGCTAATTCTATCTGTGGCTTAGTTTTAAGATCTCATTTGTGATTACTGTAAATTTTAAACTCTATTTTTATGGTAAACCCCTGACCAAATAAATACAGGGTTTTGGCTTTGTGGTGCAGTCATATACTGTATAAATAAGGGTATATCACACTGTCTTTTGCTAATAGCTAGTGAGCTAACATAAGCTAACAAACTGGTTCAACCTAAAACAATAATACTGCAGCTGAGTTATTATGTTATATAGTGTGTAGTTTAGCCCAAACACGCCCTGTAATATACTTACAGGAGTAGAATACATTCCAGTTTCAAATACATATGAAAAACCCCAGAAGACATTGTCTATGTGTGTTACATTAACACATATGTTGTAATACTTGCACCAGTGGGAACTTCTGCTAATTGCCTGCTTAATATTTTTGCACCTCCTGCACAAGGCTGTGCAGCTTATTCTGAAACGCTACACTGCACTTTTATTATGTTATAATACTTTTCAAAAGTACCTGTCATATTATTTTAATTGTAATTTTTCTATTCCATATTTATGTTTTTGAGTGTTGCGGTACTTTGCATTATTTTTATTCCTCTTAATATGTTTATTTTATGTTTTATGTACACACCACCTAACCAAAGCAAATTCCTTGTCAGTGAAAACCTACCTACTACTACTTTATAATGTTCGTTTTTTGTTGAAGTTGTCGTAAATGTATAAATCTGATTATGCCTCATATTATATATTTTATTCTACCCCCTAAATGTTATGGAAAAAAGTTACAAATGTCTCCCAATATAATGCAGTCCACTGCAACACCACCTATTTAACTATGACCAGTAATAAAGACACAATTGAATTAAGGCATTTTTGATAATGTTACCAAAAACTGAACGCTATAAATTTGTCGTATTGGACTGCATATTACTGTAAAGGTGTTCCTAATAAATTGGTCACTGAGTGTATGTTGCCTGTAGAAATTTCTTAACAACTATTTACATGCCATTCAAATGCTGAGTACTTGTGTATTAACACATCTAAGTGTAAATTCATGCAAGTCTCATTAGTAAAATAGGGCTTTGATCCACTTCCCCTAAGCACTGATCATTGCAAAGTAAAAAGAAAGAAAAGTAATTAAAGCTTTCTCAAATCACACAGCTGATGTCCCAGTTCCACCTCCTCTCCATAGTCTCCTGTTCCTCTATTTTCCCCGGCTTTTTATTCACGTCTTTACTCTGCACGCTGCCCTGCTGCCACTGTGCCCCCGTGTCCCCTCTCCTGTCTAACTAATTGTCAAGGTTCTTGTTAGTATTATGCTAAAATGCGTCTCTCTGCAGCAAAAGCCACCCAGTGATATGGAAAGCACCCTCAGCGAGGATTATACTGCTGATGAGAATGAGTGAGTGAGTGTGTGTGGAAGGAAATAACTGCTCCTGAATTTCTTGTTCACTCGTGCTCTCTCCTCTCTCCACCTCAGCTCGACAAACTGTTTCTCGGCTTCCCTAAAAATCTCCCTCTCCTCGTTCCAATCACATAAACAGTGATTTACATTCAAACAGCAAGTTCATCCCAGGTATTAAGAAAACTAATTTCACAATATTAATAGAGCCCTTAAAATGCCCACTTATTTCCTGCACAAATTACTTCCCATAATCCTAATCAACTAAATCCGTCTGCTGATTGCTCCCCTCCTGCGGGGACAAATAGGAATGTTTGGAATCAATACGAGCACTCTTGGCCTACCTGTAGGATTGTTGGGGTAACAGCTAATAGCAGCGAGCTGACAGGCTGTAGAGGGTTGATAAGCATTTCTCATTATTGAACCCCATTCACATAGCTGGCTGCCACACACACATAACACATACACGCACACCGAATCTCTCAGAGAAATAGATGTCCTCCGAACCATATTCCCATCGCAACAATAGATATAAATAAATAAATAAATCATTGGTGTGTGTGCATCTATTGACTATGCATGTGTTTGACAAAAGAGAAAGCATCTGGAAAGCTACAAACTGACACCTAGGGATGGAAACAGAAAAGCCTCCCCATACAATAGCTCTGCGGTAAATACCAGTTTGACAAAGCTCATAATCGCTTTCTGTTGAACTGTCAGGCATTTGGGTTCAACTCAGTGGTCATTTTTGAGGCCAGAAATTGTTATTAAATAAACAACACATTTAGTGTCCACCAGCGTCCATGTTGGTGGACAACTTTGCCAAATGCCCAACCCATCCCCAGAAAAATGTTAGTATTGTATGTTTTGCCACACCACAAATATGTTATATTTGTACATTATTTTGTAGTGAATTATTGTGTGTCAACAATTAGGTTTAGGCACAACAATCACTTGGTTATGGTGAGGAAAAGATCATGTTTTAGATAAAAACACCCACATTTGTTGGAATAAAAGCAGCTGGAAAAGCAGGGACAGGATGGTGAAGAACACCCAGGTTGGAGGGCTCAAACATGGCTGGGAAACACAGAGATGTGTTGGTAAAAGACACCCAGGTTTGGTGCCAAAGGCTGCTGGGAAATGCTGCAGAGGGTCGCCAGAACACAGCTAATGTTGTTGGTTTCAAACAATAGTCTGCTTGGCAGGCATCTTGCCTAGTGACATGACATTCACCAACCCCTCCACCATTTCCATCTCCTATATATTAGGCCTACGTCACTTTAGAAATATTGGTATGATACATATAAAAACTACAATGCAAATGTTTATTCTGGCAACTGGGCTGAAGTGCCACAGGTGATTGCAGATGCACTATGTACATCTTCATGATTTTTGAGACTTTTGCCGTTGCCAAATACTGGCAGTTCTTCTGTCTGAGGCACCAGAAGGTAATGCAGCCTAATGTAAATCAATTAAAGTGCAAGCGAGTACATGTACATTAACCTCAAGAGGTCTGTCAGTCTTGCACACTTTTTTTCTCTTGAATGACTGCTGTAAGTCATATTGACTGAAATCTGTGCCAGTGCTGATGGAGGGTGATACCCCTTTCTCTTTTTATAAATTCAAAATTCCTTTCTTTCCAGACTCAGATTTTGAGACTTCTCATAGATTTTGTCAGATCCTGAGCACAAATAGCTAGGTGTTTATGATGTAAATAAATGGTTTTAAAATCCAACAACATGTATGTTACATTCGGATTATGTATGTTATTATGTTGCCAAATAATTGCCAGAAGATTGTAGCTAGATACTGTGGCTCAAACAAATACATTAACACCAAATCAGCAGAGCATGCTGTGGCAACATGATAGCGCTTTTGCCTTTGCATAAAGCTTTAAATTGCCGCTTCCAGCATGCTGCAGTTGTTGAATGATTTTTACACAACGTTTTTATCTAGCTTCTTTGTCCCTTTGGAATCCTTAGCCGACCAGGTTTTATTTTTTTGATTGTTAAATAACATTATTTTATGGGTGTCTGCATATTTTTAGTCTCTTTTATAAGTGAAAACAATAATGAGTAAATAAAGTTAAATAATTTAATTTTCATGGCGTCTGTGCAGCCTTGATTTTTCACTGTACCAGTGTAAACGATGATAAACGCAGCTATAAAGGTATGGTTTCCTTACACAGAGAAGATCTATACTTTTCTGATAACTAAATCACTGCATGACTCATTAATGTTCAGACATGCTTAATATTTGGTTATTTGTGATGCTGTGAATATATGCAATGAAAAGAATTTGCATAATTTCCTTTCAAACTATTTTGGTTGTGGATGTCTGCATTTTGCTCAGTTATAAGGCTCTTGGGGCAGAGCTGTTTTGCAGGCTGTGATGAACAGGCACAGAGGCAGCACTCTCTCGCTCATATTTTGCTTGCACTGGCTGTCTGCTTCACACGCATTGAAAAACACTCTACTTATATGATCAGGTTATTTGTAGAAATTCAGAACTTTATATTTTAGAAAACAGAAAAGGAGCAGTAGTCTGCAAACACAGTTCGTTCCACATAATCTCTTTTCTGTTTTTTTTCCCACACTTATCCAGGCCTGAAAATTACTGAAATCAAATTCCATATGTTCCCATACTGCGTCAGAATCCTGCATGCACAATATCAGGACCCTGAAATTGAAGCAGCTAAACTGAATTCAGCCATCATTAATGCTATGACTTACACCTGTGCTTTCCTATTGTGACATGCCAACATATCGTCCTTGACAAAGGCCTTCATAAGGCTTGTGCTGAAGTGATTCTGGTAAGGTAAGGAAACGTATTTTTAAGACACGCAGTTATAAGTACACATTAACTAAAAGTATAAATACAAACACACCAAAATCCCATTTATGCTTGTATAAATACTGATAAACTTCAATTAATAGCCCGGGCTATTATTTGCTTAAATCACTGAAATCAACAGGCCTAGATTTGGGACAGGCGTCTATATGGGACAGGCCTTTAATTCCTTTCACACAAAACGGTTGCTCAGCAAAAATCAGGAAATACAATCAAATTCTTTATTTAAACCAGTACTGTATAAAAATTAGGCTTCAGATAATATGTCAATTATGAATCATTCATTACATCTATAGCTCCAACGGACAGTGCATCAGAGAGAAATGGAGTTACAGCACTCGAGGATTACAGCACCGAGCGTACCGACACAACACGGACTAAAGGAATATGAATAACTTACAGGGTAATCGAGGAAACATAATTTGAGGTAGCGAACAACCTGGGTAGCCAAAAAATGAACTGCTTGGCAACCAGATAAGGCGTTTAATTGAGACAGGCCTTTATTTGTCAAAATGTAGCCGCACCAGGCTAGTAAAGGAGACTGGGTGTTTAATTGGGAATAGGCTTCTAACTGAAGTTTTATGTTATCAGTCTTGTTGTGTTTGAACACTGGTTTCAAAACAACGGGCTGGGAATCATCCAAGGTGTTGGAAGAAAAATCTGCTTAATGATGGAAAGAAATGGGAATATGAGCAATTAGTTCCTTCACAAACTGTTTTCTGAAAAAGTTGGAACAGTTTTAGTTGTTTAACATGACAGATTTCTGTGTCTGTGTTGTTGTCTGAGCTCCTCTCTCTGGTTTGCAGTGGGAGGAACTCTGCTCGAAAAGGGGATGTCATGTACCTTCATGCAGTGATCACGATTAAGCAACATTTGAATGAAAAGTGATGATAATTGTGGGGTACTTTGCTTCTACTGTCAGGCCATTGTCAGTCACATTTCATAAAATCACACTGACGCAATTCTAATGAGGCAGATTAGAGTGATAAACTCCTAATGAAGAATAACTTAAGATGTTTTTTCAGACTTTATTATTTATCATTATAGGCATATTTAGTAATAAATATGGAGGGTTATAATGCAATGCTTAGTGCAAAATTTTAGAGGCTTCAGAGGTTATTTTAACCACAGGTACGTGAGCGAAAGTAGTCCTCGAAAAATCCCTGAAGCTCAACAATTTCAGCCTCGGTATGTTCATTCGGCACTGTGAGAGAGAAGGCTACAGTTGTGAGGGGGCTGAGAGCATTGTCGGGGTAAAGTGAGACAAATGAGACCCTGGAGAGTACTACTTAGCCACTCATAAAGGTCAGATATGGAGCCACACCAATGGATGCTAATCCTGACCCCGGGGACTGTGTGCACATGCGCCTGTGGATGCAATTGTTTCACAGGCCTGTGACATTTAAACCTGAATGAGCGTACAATCCTGGGTGACAGAACAGTGTGTACGTGTTTGTATGCCTATTTGGCTGGAAAGAAGCGGACTCTAGTGCCAACTGAGGTTTAATTAGAAATGGCCTTGGGGGCAATTAAAACATCAGAGGCTGTTTTTTTCCATATAGACAACACCAAGCTGTAAGTACTGTAAATATTAGCTTGGTTTTGATTGTGCTCTTAAACATTTTAAACTGTCAGCTTCTATAGGATGCTTTTTATGACTTGAATAAAACATTTCAATAACCTTAATTTGTTACGCTTTTTAAAAAAAACAAAACCCAAAAAACCATTCAGCAATCATAACAACAGTCTTGTCATCTGTAGGAAATTAGGCTTTTATTATGTCCTCTATTAAGGTTTCACCTGACAGCAGAGGTATCATTAAGATTCCTTCACTGTGATGTTCTTATGAGGCATCACTGTACGTTCCCCATTATGTAGGCTAGTCACACAGTCTAATTGGTATTGCACTAATAACACACTGGCAGGCTGAAAACATTCAATCCTTTCCCCCTTGTGTTGTAGCTATAAGCTTGTCAGCAGGTCACACTGATTGGGGCACCTGAGAGCCAGTGAGAATGCAATTTGTGAGTTTTAGCAGAATGCGGTGGAGATAACGACTGACAGGTCACAGCAACAGTTCAGCCCGAGTGTAATGAGCAGAGAGAAATTCACAATTCTGTTAACGCGTGTGTGTGTTATGTGTGCAGGACAGAGATAGAGAACTGTGAGAGTCCTTACTGTGATTAATGACCATCACTGAATGCAAGCACTGTGTACGAGATGCTGGTTATAGTGCACCATTTTGTGCTTTAGAGAACATTTTAACATTTCTGTCAAATTTAGATTCTCAGTTTTGGCATGTCTACACTCAAATGTACAAACAAAGCCAAGTTCTCCTGGTAATATCTTCAAAAGGCAAACCATTAAACTGTTTATGACCTTTGCAGATTGGCTGAGTGGGCTCAGAGGAGAGACCCAGGATAACTCCATAGAGATAAGAGCACACAAAACCTGTAAACTGAATAAATGTAAAACTTGTGCGAGTGTCACAGATGCAAGACCTGAGCGAACACAGAGAAAGGAACAACAGAAAGCAGCTCTCGTACTTTGGTATGTTTAGACACACTAGTGACGCTGCCCCTTGGATAGCAAGGTCAGTTGGGTGGTCCATCTCTTTGGTTTAGACTAAAATATCACAACTATTTGAAGGTTACCATGGAAGTTTGTGCAGACATGCATGGTACCCAGGGGATAAATCCTACTGACCTTGATCCCCTGACTTCTCTTGTAGGGCCAACATGAGGATGACATTTGTGGCTTTGAGGGAAATCTCCTAAGAACTCTTGGATGGATTAAAATGTGGTACCATCACTGAGTTCCCTTATAACTTTGGTGATCTCTGACTTTTCTTCGAGCGCCACCATCATTTAACTTGTCCTGTACTTTGGTCTGCGACCAAATACTTGCAAAACAAGACATTCCCATCAGCCCTAGCTAGCCCTTGTCTTTAGTACTAAATAGCACACGTTAGCTTTACAACAGGCTAAAAATGACTTACTATACTTGCAGTGGCCAAAAGTAACTAAGTAAATTTACTCAAGCACTGTACTTAAGTACCATTTTGAGATACATGTACAGTTATCAAGTATTTCCATTTTATGACACCTTATATTTCTACTTCACTAATAAATTATGATGTATTATTACAGGTATATCTTCCCAGTATATGAATTAAAATCATCCTCACCCTTACTAGCTGCAACAATAAGTAATAAACACATGAACGCATCGATAATCATAATCCATTATTCTGTACTTTAGCCTTAAGCATATTTTGATACTAACACTTTCGTATTTTGACTTCAGTGACTTTTGCAGGGCTTTTACTTGTAATAGAGGTTGTTTTTTTATATATAAAATTGTAGTATTACTACTTTTATTCAAGTAGAAGATCAGCTTGTTAGCATGCAGTTAGCATTAGGGTCAAAGCATTGCAATATAGTCTGTAGATATTTTATTAATTTATACTTGTTACTTCTTTTTTAACCCAGAAAGATACTGAAACACTCACTCATGCTTTCATTACCAGCCGTTTAGACTACTGCAATTGCCTTTTCACTGGACTACCCAAAAAGTCAGTAAGAAAGCTACAGCTAGTTCAGAACGCTGCAGCCAGTGTCGACTAAAACAAGGAAAATGGATTACATTACCCCAGTGCTGAGGTCATCACACTGGCTATCTGTATAATCTTTTAGAATTGATTTTAAAGTTCTTTTACTTGTTTATTAAGCTTTAAATGACCTTGTCCCTCCATATGTCCAGTCAGATCACTGAGGTCCTCCACTGCTTTACTTTTAAATGTTCGTCATGTGTCCCATAAAAGTACTGGTGAGAGCTCTTTCTGTTTTTTACGCCCCTAAACTGTGGAGTTCGTTACCTCTGGATATTAGAATAACGCGCTCTATCGCGGTATTTTTAGACCTACATTAAAGACCTACCTTTTTAATCAGACTTTTAATGTAGAGTAACATCATACCTTCTTTTATCTCTCCTGTTTATTCTTTTTTACTTATTTATTTTTATTCTATTGAATTTTAATCGTCTTTTTTGTTGGTTGGTTTGTTCTGTTATGGTTGGTTTACTTTTTTAACATTTTATTGTCTCGTGTCTACGTCATGTCAGTTTTGCCATGTGAAGCACTTTGGGCTGCATGGTTGTATGAAAGGTGCTGTATAAATAAAATTGAGTTCATTGGTTGATACTGTTATGTTTCTTTTTGTGAGGGATCATCCTGGATGTTTCTCGCAAAAATCTGATTAACAATAAAACACAACAAAATATGCCCAAGATAGCAGTGGTTACTGTTCCAGTTTATCACTTTTCGTCTCTCAAATACACGTGAATCCACCACATCTGTCATCACACTACTGTCTGATACACCATCTATGAAATTAAAAGGTGTATAATCATTACACTAAGTCTTTATTACTCAAAGCTGCAAAAGCTCTAGAAAACGATTAACAACAGCCATTTATAGCAGAAATTGATTTGCTGAGAATATTAGTAGATTGCATCAAGGATTTTGATACATTTCTCATTTTGAAGCGATAACCATTGTGCACCTGTCCCACAGATTATGTCTCTCTACAAAATGAGGGACTGACTCCATCTTGTGGTGCAGAGAAGAACTGTTCAGTGGTGGTGTGGGTATTATCACACAATGTCAAACAGGACATTTAACTACACGATGGGAAAAGACATACCCCAGACACCTGGAGGTGTAAAGTGGCAAAGTACTTCTTTTCTTATGTTATTTAAACACCTCTCTCCTCTTATCTACTTCCCCCTGTCGTGTGAATCACTGAAGCATGTTGTACCATTAAATGATGATATGCAGCAAAAAGTCAAACACAGGTAACTTTAATTCAGGGACTGCTTCAGATAATAACAGCTATAAAAACCAGATTACTAAATGTGACACGCCAGTTAAACAGCTGAATAAAAATGGCAAAAATAAAATGACACTGAAATTAAAATCAAATTCTGTTTAAAAAACTGAGCTGATGGCCGTTATGCTGCAGAACGGTGATATGTACAGTTAATTCAACATTGCTTATTTAAAAATGGACATCTCAATGAAGTTGGTACAAACGTATCATCGATATGCTTACAAATATTTTAAAAAAGACATTAAATTATATTCTGAATGATTCTTCTGAAACCATCGAGGAGTCATGTTAGCAGTTGTGAAAAACAAAATGGACTTAATCTTGCTTGAACCTGTCACTTAAAGCAAAAACACTACAATGTAATGAAACTTAAGATTATGGTTTTTTTTTAAAAACAAATTCAAAATCTGTCAATCGGCTTCTCAAAATGCGGGCTCTTACTCCCCGTCACCTTCACTCTTATCAGCCTCCTTGTCGTCTTGTGGCACGTTGTTGTCGTTGTTGTCTTCGCCTTTCTTCTCCTCTTTGTTTGTGTCCTCTGCATCCTGTTTCTCGTTTAGCTCAGCTGTATTTGTATCTGCTTTTGCTGTGGTCACGTCAGGCTTTGGTGTGTCCTCTTTCAACACCTCCTGCACATTGTACTTCCTGTACAGTGTATAGTCCTTTACAACACTGATGCAACACACTGCCTTGATGACCTCCACAATGATTGTCAGTTCTGGGTTGGTCAAATCAACTTTGTTCTTTGGGTTCAGCTTCCCCACGAGTCCTGGAAATAAAAAACGTCCACTGATGATCAAAAGGGTGAAATTCACCTTTCATTTATTTATTTTTTCATCTGACAATATTATCAGACCATATTAGCTGGAACTCTACCTGCGATTGATTTTATGATTTCGTCGCGCTTGTTGTGGCTGCTGTTGCGAGCCTTGAAGGCGATCTGGTAGGTGCCACAGTTTGGTGTTTTGAACCAAGGCTCCAGGAAAGTAGTCAGGTACTTCACCATGTCATCCTGGAAGGCCTTACATGTTCCAGTTACCTGTATGAGAAGATAACAAGGATAAAGACACTGCGGGTGACAGGATGGCGCTGTAAATTATCTTGATCTTTACATATTCTTTAACAATAAATTCAACTGTTATGAAACGGATGAAACAACTGCATCTTTTAAAGCTCACGCATCATATCAAACACAGGTAATCTGAAAGTTGTAAATTTAGCTTCTTACCGGTAGCATCCGAAGTATCACACGCGACTTCTTCTTCTTGGTGGTGTGGAGATCGGACAGGATGTGATGCACCAACTTGTCAGATTCTAGGAGAGGATGAACAAATAAACACAAATAACAACACTAAAATGTTACAAGTCACATTCATGCTCTGCTCAATACAGACACTTACCCAGATTGTGAGTTTTGATGAAGATGACGTTGTTTGCTCCGCTGTCCAAAGCCTGGAAGCGCCTCTCCTGTTTCGCTCCAGATGCTTTCAGCTGTGCCACCTCCTTCTTCAGGGCTTCATCAACATCTTCTTCATCCGCATCCTCTTCCTCACTGCTGCTCCCATTGTTTTCTTGAAGCTGTGATAATGAGAAGCACTTCAGTGAAGCAATTCAAACAAGTTGTTTACTCCTAAAATGCCAGTTAAGTACTACAAAATGAGTGCAATGTAGTATTAATTACATTACTTTTTGTCAACAAATTTGATAAGGTGGAACCAGCTAAATTTAGACAATCTTTGTTGAAAGATTTAAGGATTTAATAAGTTACCCAAACTGTTTTCAATTCAATTCCTGTCAAATGATGAATCGATGAATTGTTTTTGCACTTTACCAAATCACCACTTTTCAGTTATTTCGAAATTACAGCAAAATACTAAGAAATGCCAGTTTTAAACACCAAACCAGCTTGATATCTACAGCCATGGTAAAGTGCACTATGAAAAGCTTTTTCTCTGGCTACTTTCATGCAATGCACATAACCAATGTGCATTTCAAAATACAGTAAAATATGGTAAAACATACACTTTAGTCTGCACTTTCCCACTCCAGCAGGGTGCAGGTCACTTGCTCCAACTTACAGTAACTTAAACGTAAAAAGGCCCAGTAAATAACTAGCAGATAAAGAGATGTGATATGTGTAACAGGGGACATTAAAGCACTCCTGGACTCACCTTCTCGGGCCCATAGAGCTTGTCGGCGTACTCATTGAGCAGATTGAAGGCCTCCGCGGTGCACTTCCTCTCGTTCATGTTGCATGTGATGAGGATCCCCTGCATGCCCACCTCCAGCTCTCGGGAGCCTTTCCACCGCTTGTTGTGGTGTCCGGCCGCGTACCGCTTCTTGCTCCGTTTCCTCGTCTCGTTGGACACGGCCGACATGTTAGCACACAGGCTTTCGTTACAAATACAAACCTTGTGTTTGAGCTCAGCAGCAGCGGGCTACTGTCTTGTTTTGGTTCCTCCCCCTCGGCTCTGTTAGCCGTTAGCTTCACGGTCCAGGAAGAGGTTTGAGGTGTTTTACAGCTGCAGAGACCACAATGTTAAAGCCTTGTAAAGTTTAACTAACGTTATAATCTCCCCGCCCACACGTGTGTTCAAGTCGAGACTGTGGCTGTTTCAAAGAGCGATGTCCCATTCAGTCACAACATAGCACGTTTTTGGTTGTCCTGTACGGCGTTTGAGGAGGGACAAAAGTCTTCCGGCGTTTCGCGAAATATTGTGCGCCTGTAGATTAATGCTTTGACTGTATGCATGGTACATACAGGGGCGTAGGTGTCGTTTCAACATACAGGGGGACACATATGAAACAGGTTTATGGTGTAAATGTCTTTAACTACTTTAGGGCTTCGACTGTGTTTCATCTTATAAATATGTGAGCATTGCGTTAGATGACTGTCTTCCTTTTAAGCCACACACTGAACCACCCGTTAAAACGTGAAACTGAAACTGGGTGTTTTATTGTAGAAATAGAAACTGCCTCTCTTTCTTGTCCCAAAACAAGACTGGTCTCTGCTACATTCTTGACTGTGCTTGATTATATATGAATGCACCCACCCAGTGTTTGCATGCTCTGGACTCTGGAGATTTATTACCAACTGTAAGCCACAAAATCAGCACTGTATCCTGTATGACCGGGTTGGCTGGCTGTCTTTACAGTTTAGTAGACATTTTCATTTGCATTCTCTTGTTTACAAAGCTATTATTAGCTTACTTCCAGCATATTTATGTGTGGCCATGCTCCCTGTTCTCAGAGCATGTTTTTATTGTCTGTATTGAGGGTATGTACAGATTTATGTAAGTGTGTGGTGTCATTATGTGGAATCTCGTGCAGAAGGACTTAAAGTTGCACTCAGTGGTTCCTCTCAGCTGTTTCAAAGCACTGTTGCAAGATTTTTGTACACAATCTTCTATATGCCAGTGTCTCAGTGTAGCTTAGCCGGTCTTTGTAATCATGTGTAGTAGCCTTTTTTGCGTTTCTGTAGTACATTTATAGTATATATTGTCTTTTCTTTGTAGTAATCTTATTTTGTGGTTTATTTTGCTTGTTTTAGAGCTGCATATTTTTATTCTGTATTTTTGTTCTATGTTGTCTGTCCGTAACTTTATGTTGCTGCCAGGACACTCTTGAAAAGGAGATTATTTTCATCTCTAGAGGTAAAAAAGTTAATGTTCTATTGGCAGGGACGAACGCACATGTTCAAAAATATGGATGGGAACTGCGTTACTTTATAAAAACTGGTGGTGGGATGATGCCAAGTACATTTACTCTAGTCATGTACTTGGATTTTTTTGCCTCTTTATACTACAATACATTTATATGACAGATTTAGTTACTTTGTAGATTTAAATTATTAATACAAAATAAAAATAAAATAATAAATTATGTATTATTATTATTATTATTATAGATCAGGGTACCTAATAGTAGTAAATAGATAATAAAGTCATTAAAATTAGTTCCTCCTTCACCAGCTGCAACATCAAAGTGATTAATCCAGTAAAATATATTATTCTGAAATGGGCCACTATTGGTGCTCTGAGTATATTTTGATGCCATGCAGAGCTTGTACTTGTAATATTTTTTGCACTGTAGTATTTCTAATATCTGAATACGTCTTCCATTACTAATTAAATCAACTGTCTAGCCAAAACTGAGAGCAGAATTAAAATATTAATAACTGAAATAAAGTCAGGATTAAAAGAGTCACTTCATTGTGTCGTTTAACATTTTATTTGATCTCCATTGCACATTTCCAAAATAGTATAATTACTGCACAATACATAAAAAAAAGTTTATTATCAGTATTCATTATGGGTTGGTTATTTTTTCAGTAAAATTCACATCACTACATGCCATCGTATCAACTAATTTCATCTGTCAATTGGCACTTTTCATCAGCACCTTTACGTCCTTAAAAGTATGACGAAGTTTAACAAACAGCCAAACATTCGTAAGTATTCACAGCATAATGATGAAGTATTGTAGGAGGAAGCCTGAGCGCCCTGAGCAAACCAGAGTAGGGAATTTAAACTCCACACAGAAGGACGAGGTGAGCTAATTAATTTGATAGCCAATTAACTGTCCGTAAATTAATGGAGCATTCACTATGTCAATAAATATTACAGCTTTGATTTGTGCTGCTGCATGAAATTCATAAAAGGAGATCTTCTGAGTGGCTGTGTGTATGGCAGAAACAAATTAATAAATAAAACATAATTATTGAGGTAGCTTTGTGGCAACTGTTTAACAGTGCATTGGTAACATTACGAAGTCTGTGTGCCTGAGACAGAACACACACTCTCAGCTTTATTCTCCAAGTTAACAGCTCTTTCTCAGCGTTGACCTCTGGGGTGGCCGACAGCTCAGAGTCGAGTTGATCTGACAGAGCGAGACAGAGGAGCCGACCGCAGGGGACGACACTCGACTGTTCTTCATCAGAGCTGACTCCCACTTAAAGAACTCACATCCCTTCTGGATCCTGCCTCCGCTGCCTGACCGGCGGACTGGACAGCAGTAAAACCCTCGCCCGTGGTTCGGCCCTCCGTTGGATACGACCTGACGCTTTGCACGACGCCCACACGCACACAGTGGGGATGTGATCCTCTGCCCTCCTTTCATTGTCACGGAAACAGAGGATCGATTTGTAACATTTGTTTATTTTAATACCAGAATGTTCTCTTCCTGAAAACTGTATTCCCAGATCTTGCAGTGCCCCGTTGAGGCCTTTGGGTTTCCGATCATAAAACAACTGAATTCAAATAGGGGGGTTAATCACAGCATGAGCAGTGCTGAAACAAATAGGTCTTGTCTAAGTGCTTAGTTAATTGACAGAAAGTTTTATCCGTGCATATGTGGTTAATCAAAAAACTGTCACTGGTCACAGCTTCTTACATGTGAAGCTTTCCAGCTTTTCCTGCTTACATGTCATTAAGAACTGAATACCTTTGGGTTTTTTGGACCGCTGGCCAGACCAAATAAGCAAACTGAATACTTTCCTTACGATACAAATTTGCCATAACTATTAAATGTCATTCATTTTACAGTCTAAACAATTAAGAAAATATCCGGTGCCCTAAACAGCTGCAGAAATAATTGTTGCTTTGTAAAGACAAAGTAACTGAGCTTTTGCTTACCCTGTGTGCCTGAGACAGAACACACACTCTCAGCTTTATTCTCCAAGTTAACAGCTCTTTCTCAGCGTTGACCTCTGGGGTGGCCGACAGCTCAGAGTCGAGTTGATCTGACAGAGCGAGACAGAGGAGCCGACCGCAGGGGACGACACTCGACTGTTCTTCATCAGAGCTGACTCCCACTTAAAGAACTCACATCCCTTCTGGATCCTGCCTCCGCTGCCTGACCGGCGGACTGGACAGCAGTAAAACCCTCGCCCGTGGTTCGGCCCTCCGTTGGATACGACCTGACGCTTTGCACGACGCCCACACGCACACAGTGGGGATGTGATCCTCTGCCCTCCTTTCATTGTCACGGAAACAGAGGATCGATTTGTGCATGAGGAGAGTGTGTTGGTCGACAGAGAGGAGAGGACATTCCTGGAGGCGCTAAAAGAGCCACATGATGAGGGATGGGAAGGTTTTGCTGGGTCGGTGTAGATGGTAAAGGAAGATTTTGGAGTCTCTTTATGATTTGTGAGTTGTGTGACAACTGCTTTGGGCCTGGCAAATGAGGTATAAGGGGTGGAGGTCTTTTCTGGGATGAAGGGCTTGTGCCTGAGTAGAAACGGTGTGATTAATTGAGAGTTTTTATGTGGCCCATAGGACTTCTTGTGTTCTTGTGGAGCTATTTTATGCTGATTTGATTTGGGTTCCTGAGTCACAGTTTTAGGCAAAGCAAAATAAGCATTAGGCTCTGAGATTGCTGAATTCTGCCTGATTTTATTTAACTGATTAGACACATTAACATTGGACATCATCTTCTTTGTATGTAGAGACGTCACTGATGATACACTGATTATCTTAGGAGTTTTAAAGTTGTTTTCAACGCTTACTGTTGCTCTTATATTGTCCCTTAACGTGACCTGATCGCCTGGTGAGTGTGTATCAGCAGGCTGTTCCCACACATGACATCCACTGTCAAAATCTGATACATAATCAACTTTAAATTCTCCCAGTGTTTCACTGATGACATCATCGTCATCCTCCAACACCACATCATCATATGAACCACACCTGTCCTCTGTTTCCACAAAGATTTCCACTCCTTCTTCTTCTTCTTCCACACATCCTACTGCAACTCCTGGGGGCTGGTTGGGTGGAGGCAGTTTTGAAACACAGTCCACAGTAGTAGAAAACAGAACAAGGCTGCTGCTGTTGTTGTTGTTGTTATTGGGAGGTGAGGGACCATTCATCATAACTGAATTGGAAATATTAGCTGTTACTGCTGTGACTGACCTGCTGCGTCCCCAGAGTGGTGTAGTTGCACCATTCAGCAGTGTCTTTGGTGCGATCAGGCTTTGAATAGAACTCGAGTTTTCCTTTGTGTCTAAATCCCTCTTAATGTCCTCTGCACATGATTTTATCTGACATGATTCAGGAGGAATCTTAGATGATGAAGGTTTATTTAATGTGTTTTCCTCTTTATGGTTGTTGGGTTTTTCTTTTTTGCTTTCTGTCGTTGTGTTTCCAAACATGGGTCTGACCATTGATGGGGTCTACAAGAAGATAAGATGAGAGATATGATCAGTTACTCAAAGAATATCACCCATTTTAATTTTTCTTGAAGCTAATTATGTAAAAGTCATGAGTATCAGCATTAATGATTTGCAGTCAAGTTATGTATTTGTTTATTTATGTGTAAAAACAGGCTGTACAACAAACAAATTCAACAATAAAAATTCTACATGGTGAATCGGTCTGAACCGAACAAGCTTCAACCATGCAGACTTCCATACAGTCATCATCCATAACAGGTTTTGCTTGGGGGGATTAAAAGGAGGCCCAGGGATTTAGGAGCTGGGATGCATCGCTGGACGGCGGCCACTCACCCTCTCCAGGCTCCTAGTGATCTTCATCACACACCCATCCCTCATCATCCTTGCTGCCAAATGAGCTGTATTACGGGAGTCATCCAAACCTGAGGAAGGAGGGGAAACAAGACGCAAGGGATAAGAGTAGGCATTTTCAATGTACTGTAGATATATAGAGTAATTTGACAACATAACATTTGTTTATTTTAATACCAGAATGTTCTCTTCCTGAAAACTGTATTCCCAGATCTTGCAGTGCCCCGTTGAGGCCTTTGGGTTTCCGATCATAAAACAACTGAATTCAAATAGGGGGGTTAATCACAGCATGAGCAGTGCTGAAACAAATAGGTCTTGTCTAAGTGCTTAGTTAATTGACAGAAAGTTTTATCCGTGCATATGTGGTTAATCAAAAAACTGTCACTGGTCACAGCTTCTTACATGTGAAGCTTTCCAGCTTTTCCTGCTTACATGTCATTAAGAACTGAATACCTTTGGGTTTTTTGGACCGCTGGCCAGACCAAATAAGCAAACTGAATACTTTCCTTACGATACAAATTTGCCATAACTATTAAATGTCATTCATTTTACAGTCTAAACAATTAAGAAAATATCCGGTGCCCTAAACAGCTGCAGAAATAATTGTTGCTTTGTAAAGACAAAGTAACTGAGCTTTTGCTTACCCTGTAGGTGCTTCTCAGGTCTATCCAGCTGTTGAGCACATCAGGTTTGTGGAGCTGCTTGCGTTTACATTCGTACTGCAAACAAACTCCAAGATCCCAGTCTGACACGCAACGCAGATGCACGCATATTAAAATGAATAATGTGTGTCTTAGTCAAACTTCTCTATTTCATTAAAAAAAAAAGCTACAGGGTAAAAATAAACCATGCTATTGTGCATTCTAGTCAATATTCAGTGTGATCTTATCTTCAGTGCAGGTAACATCGTCAATAACTATGGCAGAGATCGAGTGTGATGACTTTATGGTAACTGAAAGAGGGTTACCAAAAGAGATGTAGACCAATGCAGTTGACTTTTACCTGACCATGTGAGGAAAGTACAGAGTTTTTGAGAGGGTGAAGGTGCAGAGGATCTCTGCTGTCTGTTGGGAAAGACCACACCCTTCTCGAGCTGCAGGTTTTGCAGCCAGCGGTTGAACCGAGAAAGACAGATTTGAAGGGGGATCCCTGCCTCAACTTGCATCTGTGAGCCAGAGAAATGAAACTGTCAGATATAATGCACAGCACACAGCACCAGAGAGTGCACTGATATGTTTGTAGCAATGTATCAATGCGTTATCATCGACACCTGTGTAATCCCAGTCAGCTCTGTGCAGAACTTAGACAGCATTGGGTGCTCTTGGGGTTGAACATAAGTATGAAACTCGGACTCGACCTCCCCTGTGGACGTGTTCAGAAGAACAGCAGGAAACTCAACTGTGTGGAGGGGAGACAGGAAAGAGTATGTTGTTGTATGTTATGAGTAACAAGGGTGAAAAAGAAGAATGCCCACGTCACATCTAACATTAAAGGGCTACTTACTAATTTCCTGGCCATAGTTGTTTTTCTCTCTCCAGCAAGTGGACTCAAAATCAATCACAATCAGGTATGAAAATATTTGATCTGAAAGATATCAGACAGTATCAAACTGTGGAAAGTGCAGCTGTGTATTCCAGTGTAATATTGCGCTGACAAGGAGATCATGTTTAAACATGAGCTCTCTGTATGCACATATTGAGTACAAATAATCTTGCTTACTTGACAACAAGGATTTCTTTGACCCATTAGAGGACTGACTCCGCTGCCTCAATAATCCCAATTCTCTGTGGAGGCAGGAAGAGATTCATGAGCCTCTGATAGATGTGCAGTAACTTACCACAACAAATACTACTTCTACCAGCGTCACGTGCTGTTGCTCATTTCAAACACAATGAAAGTTAGCAACAAGTTGAAATAACATTCAAGCACTCGATAAAAAAAAACAAATGTAGGACCTATCTTACGTTGGTTCACGTTACTAAAAGACTTAAAGCTACTGAATGTGTCGTTTCTTTGTGCTCCGGGTAGCTAACGCTGAAAGCTAACGGCTCGTGGTTAATCCGTTACTTACTTGGCCAGTTTCTTTGTAGACATAACGTCAGCAGTTAGCAATTAACTCCATGAAGATGTGAAACAATTAAAATGTATTTAGCCCTGCTCCAAAAGGCAGCAACAGTCGCGCTGTTTTTTTGAATGTCCATCCATTAACTTGGTCTGAGCTCGATTTGCTGGGGCTGCTAGTCAGTAAAACTCAACTGCAGAACAGTCGATCACAGAAAATCTGCGAGGTTGAACCAAAAGTACTGGAACATCACCGTGTTTAGCTGAACCACAGATACTGGATTACTACTATTTATACACCGTCTTTGGTTGAACGACTACTTCTTCTTCTTCTTCTTCCTCCTCTTCTTCTTCTTCTTCTTCTTCCTGTCTTTTAACGGCGGTTGGCAACCAGCGTATTAGGTACATTACCGCCACCTTCTGCTCCGGAGTGTGGATCAGAGATTAAATTCTACTGCGTAAACCTGTCCGTCCCACCTGGCAGACTCATCAAAGTTTGAACATTAATTTCATGTATTGCAATTTTCCTCAACTCCTTCATATGCTGTCTTTCTTGGCTGTACGTGGTGCATTCTGTGGTTGCATGTGTTATTGGTTCCTCTGACTGACAGTGTACACATAAACCAGTTGGGTGTTTTCCTATTTTGTGTAGTGTACTGTTTAAATTGGAATTACCTAATTTAATCCTATTGCATATTACCTCCTCCCTCCTTGTCCTTCCTATATTCCTGTCTGTTGACTTTATATTACTGATAAAGCTAAATAAAAACATGAACCTTTCTGCATGGAACAGAGAAAGCAGCCCCTGTTGTTTGCTTTTCTGGATCTTTAGACCCATCTGTATATATCTGAGTGTACTGAGGGTAATGCTGGTTAACATGAGCTAAGAAAGCTGACACCATCACGTAGAAATTTTCCACCCCCATATCCTCTGCATACTGGTTACCCACCCACCCGAGGCTAGCCTTTTGTCCTCTGCCTCGTTCCCAGCACTCCTGCATGACCACTTTTGTAGGGTGTTGCTCTTGGTGCCCCTTGAGGCTGGATTAACTGCTTTCTCCTATGTCCAATGGCATCTCTTTGCCCAGAACTTGCAGGGCTGGGATGGGGGTTGTTCTTACTGCTCCACAACACTGCCCCAGAGCTTGAGCCTGAATTTTATTCAGTCTCTCTAGAAGACTTTTTGAGGCTGAACCATAAAACACACCCCTATAATCAAACACTGCACGACTTTTAATGATGAGAAGCTAGCGCCCCATCCCACCCCACTTAAACACCTCATAATATTTAAAACCTTCTGGCATTTCTCAACTATTTTATTTATGTGATCTACCCATGTTAACTTGGAATCAAAAAGAATTCCCAAGAATCTTAAAGCATTCACCCTCTCCAATATTCTTCCATGCATCTGCAGGCTAACATCAGGAAGAGCTCTTCCTTGTGAAGACAACTGTATTTGTTTTGTCTATTGAAAATTTAAATCCCCAATTATATGCCCACTGCTCAACTTCATTGATGGCTTCTTGCACCTTTCCATGAATATGCATGATGTTCCTACCGCTTTTCCACAATGCCCCATCATCAGCAAAAAGAGATCTGCCTATGTCTGGTTGAATCTGAGAGAAAATATCATTAATCATATTTGAAAAAATTAATGGGCTTATTACACTCCCTTGCGGCATGCCATTTTCCACCACGCACTGACTCAATATTTCATTTCCTATCCTTACCTGGATAGTTCTATATGCCATAAAATCCTTTATCCAGTTGAATATTCTCGCTCCTAACCCCATTAACTTTATCAGAAGTCTGTTTTTCCACATCATATATTAAGCCTTTTCAACATCAAAAAGTACTGCTATAACTGACTCATTATTGATTTGTGCTTTTCTAATCTCATGTTCTAAGCAAACCCACTTTTCAATCCTCTTTTCTGTAAAATACGTCAACATTTCAGTGACCATTCTTTCGGAGATCTTACATATATTTGATGTGATGGCTATTGGCCTATAATTAGAGGGCTTCGAAGGATCTTTCCCAGGTTTCCTTATAGGTACTATTACAGCCTCTTTCCAAGCTTTTGGTAGCCTTCCTTCTTCCCACACTTTATTATAGAGAACCAAAAGTTGACTCCACGCCCTGTTACTAAGACGTCTCAACATTATGTAACATACTAGGTCTTTTCGTGGAGAAGTGCTGCCTGATTTACGAATAGCTCTCTTCATTTCATCTAAAGTCAATGGAGAGGGAAATGCGACTTGGGCCTATGTTTGGTTTTGTACTTCCGCTGGATGTTACACTAAGTTCCCACGGTGAAATGCATGAGGTTTTCATATGTTCCATTTCCAATGGTTGGCAACTATAATTTCTAATATCAGTGTCCGGGCTGTAACAAGTAGTCTCAGTATCATTGGTGGCTCATAAAAAGGCAGCCATAACTACATGGGTGTCTTTTTCTTTTTTGGTGTTTAAAGGTCCCATATAATGCTTATTCATAGGTTCATACTTGTATTTGGGGTTTCTACTAGAACCTGTTTTCACGCTTTAATTAAATAACATATATTATTTTCCTCATACTGTCAACCTGAATGTACTGGTATTCACCCTAAGTCTGAAACGCTCAGTTTGACCACCCGTCTCTTGAAGCTCTTCTCCTGAAAAAGCCCAGTCCACTTTGATTGGTCAGTTTTATCAGGTCTTCATGGCATTTTAATAAAATGTATTCTTCAGTCTCCTCATAATGAGACATTGTTCTTCATTCATTTTGTGAACGCATCTCCACAGAAGTTTCAGCTGTGTTTATCGATCTTCAGGTGTGATTTGAGTAAAAAACATTTTAACCACACTCTGCAAACATGTGACTCCTCACTTCCAGAGTTCTTGTGTGTTTTGACCATGAACCAGAACTGACATGTCTCCTACTTGTTTTGAAAACACAAGGCCACTTGACTGTGTGAGATCTTATATGTCTTTTTACTTGAGACACATCAAAGTTTCTTTTCCTGCAGGTCTTGGAGAGTTATGACTTCTCACCTGTGTGGATTTCATGTGGGCCGTTCTCACATGTTGTGCAGGTAAATGGCTTCTCACCTGTGTGGATTGTGTGTGATCTTTGAAATGTTACTCTGATCGTCAGTGGGACAAAAGAAATCCCGTGCTAACAAAGATATCTTTTTTTTTTTAACTTTACTAAAAACATTAAAGGGTTCACTTTCTAAAGTCAGCTGCTGTAGTGTACCTCCTCTGAATGTGGTCCGGCCAAACTGAGCTCTGGCCAACCTGCGTTCTGATCGCGGTGGCTTCTGCGTGCATCTACACCTGCAGTAACATTGCATTTTTCCTCATTCAGTCTACAGGTACAGATCACAGATGTAACAGGCACAAGGCAAAACCAGTTTTTCCCACATTCTGGTGTCACTGTTGACAAGTTGCTCATATGCACCAAAGAACACGGTTTCTGCAGATATAGCCAAGGTAAATTTCAGAATTTAAGACATTTTTAATCCCACCTTATATGGAATTTAAAACCATCTCATGGCTGTCATACATGCAATTTATTATTGCAATATTTAGAGAAATACAGCAAGGAAAAAATATATTTTACTTCGGTCTGTACAATGATTGTAAACTGTCATTGGGTCTGTCAGGCTGGAGACATTTTCACAGTAATGTGACCAAAGATATTTAAGACCCATTGAATCTGAATTTAAGACAATTTTAAACTTTTTAAGGCCTTATATTAAGAAAACTTTCAAAGGACCCGTAGACACCCTGACAAAAGATCACAGTAACAGGACAAATCTTCTGGGATCAGTTTATGTGCTCACTGCAAAATCAGACATACTTTTAATCATAGGGTCTGCTCACATTTTCATGGACAATATTTCCAAACTTTTTCACGACTTTTCAAGGACTCATGAAGGTTTTTTTTTTCTTTCCACACTTGCCCGGCCGTTTTCAAACATCAGATTCAAACTCTATGTAAACATAATTGGCACACAGGAAGGGAGAGACAAACTGAGAGAGAAAATGACAAAACAGTAACAATAACAACAGCAGTTGAAAATAAAGGATATGCAGTAGGTGTATTTCTTGACCTGAAAAAAGCTTTTGACACTGTTGATCACAACTTATTAGAAAAGTTATTTAAATATGGAATTAGAGGGGTTGCTTTAACATGGGTAAGTAGTAACCTGAAAAATAGAAGTCAATATGTTCATATTTATAACATCAACTCTAATCTGAAGGATGTCACATGTGGGGTTCCACAGGGATCTGTTCTGGGACCATTGCGATTTATATTATACATCAATGAAATGTGTGTAATAAAATAATGAAAACAGTATTCTTTGCAGATAATATAAAGCTGATATAAAGCTAAAAATCAGTCATTGCCACAAAATATTCAGAATTTGTTCCAAGCAAGAGACAAACAAAATAACTTAAACTGGACATGTTCAATAAACCCTTGGTAAGAACCAATTCCAAATATCACAGCATCACAGTCAAAGGAGTCAAAATAAGGAATGAATGTACAGATGAAATGAAAAACATCAGCACTATAAATAAATTTAAAAGATTGTTCAAAAACAGTAGATTGCATGAATATGAAGCACAGCTGGCATAGCAACTATCTTCCCTCCATGGGTATCCAATCCACACTACAACTAGGTTCTCATATCACTTAGTCAGAGTTATATGTATTCCAGTTCGCATTTGTGATTGTATTTCTTTGATTATGTATCTATGCATGCTAATATGCATCTCTGAATCTATATTTAATTGTAGCAACATTACTTGAAATAAGGGATAGGTTAAGATAAGCGCATAACTTCTACCTACTCCTTTTCAAACGCTAAATATTTACCTCTGTTACTATGATTGTTTTGGTTTTTTTATTTTGTATGACTGATTACCTTATTGATCACCTACATTTTGTTCTATTTTATTTATGTTAGAAATAAAGATTCTAAAGAAAAAAAAAGATGGTAAACAAACACTGTCACACATCTACGCATATTAAAGCTACATTAAGACGGCAGCTGCAGGAAATGAATTTGCCATTATGTTACATTATAGGGAGGGTTATCCACTGAAGATGATTCTAATAATTTCATTATACACAAACAAGTTCTGTGACTTATAATGATTTTGACTAATTCCATGACTTTTCCAGGTTTTCCATGACTCTTGCAAGTATAAAATTCAAACTTTAAAGCAGTCTCCTCCTTTTGTTCTTTATCTCACTAGTTTAACTTTTCCAGACCAGCAATTTCAATTAAAATTCAGGATTTGGACTTCACTCCACACTTTTCTTAGCATGCTTTATGGAACAGGCCTCTGAAAGCTCTGCCACATGTTTTGCTTGTAAACCGTCTCTCTCCTGTACATGTGTGACTTCAACTGGAACCTCTGTGCTCAAGTGATGCACCTTTACACCTGTGTGCGTTCTCATGTGGGCTGTCAAGTGACTGGCAGTTCTGAAGTGTCTCCCACATGTTTTGCAAGTATACGGCTTCTCCCCTGAATGGGTCCTCATGTGGATTACCAAGACACTATTACGTCCGAAAGCTCTGCCACACACGTTACAAGTATGTGGCTTCTCACCTGTGTGAGTCCTCATATGGACTAACAAGTCACAATTACGTCCGAAAGCTTTCCCACATACGTTACAAGTATGTGGCTTCTCACCTGTGTGAGTCCTCATGTGGGCTAACAAGTGACCATTACGTCCAAAAGCTCTCCCACATACATCACAAGTATACGGCTTCTCACCTGTGTGAGTCCTCATGTGGATTAACAAGACACCATTACGTCCGAAAGCTTTCCCACATATGTTACAAGTATATGGCTTCTCACCTGTGTGAGTCCTCATGTGGAGTAACAAGATACCATTACGTCTGAAAGCTCTCCCACATACGTCACAAGTATACGGCTTTTCACCTGTGTGAGTCCTCATGTGGACTAACAAGACACTATTATGTCCGAAAGCTTTCCCACATACGTTACAAGTATGTGGCTTCTCACCTGTGTGAGTCCTCATGTGGACTAACAAGACATATTTACGTCCGAAAGCTTTCCCACATACGTTACAAGTATGTGGCTTCTCACCTGTGTGGCTTTTCAGGTGTCTCTGCAATTTGGATTTACACTGAAAAACTTTCCCACATAGGTCACATTTTGAAGGCTTTTTACCTGTATTTAAGTTTGTCACAGCAGAGGTGTGTGGACTGTTCCTGTTAATTTCACTTTCATGATGTCTTTTCTCTGCTTGAAGCTCTGTGTTTCTAGTTGATCCTGAGTCTCCATGCTGGTATTCTTCCTCATCTTGGCTCTCAGCGACATGAGAGTTGTGACAGAGCAGCTGGTGGTCACTGTTTGCTTCTGATATCACAGAGCTTATAACTGGTATGATGATGACAGACTCTTTCTCTGCTGCACTTTGAGTGTCGTCATGAATGAAGTCCAGAGTCTGATCTTCACTGAGCTCACTTTCCTCATCAGCAGGAGTCAACATGAAGACATCAGTCTCCTGCTTCAGTACAAGCTGCTCTCCCTCCTGACTGCCGCACACGTCCTCCTCTTCCTCTTCCTCTTTAATCTGTGGAGGCTCTGGGTGCTCTTGGTCCACACTGGACTTCCTCTCCTCAACACAGAGCTGCTGCTCAGGGACAACCTCCTCCTCCTTACACACATGTTGCTGTGGGAGCTCTGGAGGGACACACAACAACACCAACAGCATACTAATGCGATGCCACAGCAAATATACAGGCATGGCAGTAAATTAGTTCAATTACGTTTCACCCACCTGTCCTGTGTAACTTTATTTCAGGCTTCAACACGATATCCAACAGTCTGCGCTGACGATCAATCTCTTCCTCGTACTCGACGATGGTTCTTTGAAAAGCTCCCAATATTTCTTCAGCAGCAGCAGTTAGTCGCTCGTTGACAAACTCTCTCAAAGACTCAGCTGAACACATTGTTGTCTAATGTAGGCTACAGTAAACGTGGGTAAAGGTTTAACTCATAGATTAACCTCCCGAAGTGAACTCACTCATTTGGTAAACGCGACTGCCGCCTTTTTCTTGTTTACTTCCGCCGGATGTTACACTTCTTCTTCTTTCTATTTAATGGCAGATTGCAAGCAACGTTCAGGTGCATACCGCCACCTGCTGTACAAGAGTGTGTAGCCTCACATCCCCTCCTTTACATTCTACCCATACTTTACACAGTACATTATTTTATGTTCCACATTTCCCATCACACCACATCTCTCACACTTGTCAGTATTCCTTTTCCCCATTACATTCATTATATCATTCAGACCAGTATGACCGACTCTAAGCCTCTTCTGTTCCTTTCTTTAAAGATTTTTGTCACAACTGATTTTTGTATGTTATAATATTTTCTTCTTTCTGGTCATATTTCCATCTTTTTGCCATATTTCCAAGCCTTTTGCCTGAATAATTGCTTTACCCTCTCCTTTTCCATAAGGTACTGTGACTGTTATATTCTTTTCTAGTGCCCTTCTTGCTAGGTCATCAGCAACCTCATTTCCCTTCAAACCTGTGTGTGCTGGCACCCAGCAGAACTGGACCTCAATGCCACCCTTGTGAAGCCTGAGCAAACAATGCTGTATTTCAGTGAACAAGTCTTTCCTGATTATGTTTGCTGACTGTAAACTTTCCACCACAGCCATAGAGTCTGTACATACCACCACCCTGTCTGGTCTGACCTCCTCCACCCACTGTAGGCTGATAATTGCTGCCACTATTTCTGCTGTGAATACTGACAAGTGATCTGACAGGCGCCTTGACATTCGTACTCCAAACTTCTTTACACCCCTGCTCCCCCACACCCCTTTGGGTTCTTAGAGCCATCTGTAAACTTGATTTTAGTGAGAAACATTCTGAACTCAGAAGTAGTTTTCTGTCACCCCCTTCATTCAATCACTCATTTGATGAACACAGTGTAATCAGATATTTCAAAAGTTGTAAACCTAAAAAAAAAAAGCGCAGGTCCAGATAAACTACACAGTCGGTTGCTTTTAGTCTGTGCAGAGCAGCTGGGCTATATTTTTAATAATATTTTTAAACCATCAATTATGCAACAGAAGGTACCATCCTTGTGGAAGCAGTCCACTGTAGTACCTGTTGCAAAATGTAACCAACCCAGAGCTCTTGGTGATTTTAGGCCTATTGCTTGGTCATGAAAGCGTTTGAAAAACTAGTGAAAGCAGAGTTCCTCACTAAGACTGAATGCTGTCTGGACCCTCTCCAATTTGCAAATAGAAACAGGAGGGGTGTTCAAGATGCTGCTATCACATTACTTAATTTGCTTTTTAAACACCTGGAAGGCAGCAAGAATCACGCTAGGCTGCTTTTTGTTAGCTTCTCGTTAGCCTTTAACACTATCCAGCCACATATGCTTGTTGAGAAGCTAGTTAGCAACATTAGCTTACATCCAAGCTTTGCTGGCTGGGTCCTTGACTTCCTTACAAATAGAATTCAGAGAGTTAAGGTGAATGGTAAATTGTCTGACAAGCTTACTTTCTCCACTGGCTTGCCCCAAGGATGTGTACTTTCCCTTTTATATGTTCTGTACACAAATGATTGTCATTAAGTTTGCTGATGATTCAGTTATTGTCAGCCTCCTTGGGGGTGATGAAGTCGGTCATGGTCATACAGAAGATAATAGACCAGACATGGTATTTTACTTTTAATTTTATTTTTATTTTTATTTTAAGGATAGGGATGGGCGTTGATGTTGTTTTGGATGACAGCATTGATTTAAATATGTCATTGTCGTGGCATACTACTCATTCTGTACTCATATATATGTATATATTCACATTCATGATCATGTTCGTATACTCATACATGTATTTATTGTTGTAGGGTTAGGTAGGTGGCAAATTGATTATAGTATGAAATGTCATTGAGGTTATCTATGCTTGTGAGTACTGTTAGATGTTTGCTGTTTTTTAAGATTTTACTTGTCCGTTGCATGTTTCTATGTGTAGTTTTGTCATTTCTATGCCTGCTGCAACCCAAATTGCCCATCCGGGACAATAATAAAGTGAACTGAACTGAAATAAATATTTTGAGATAGTTGAGGTATGTATTTCTCAGGTTATCACGTGTTTTCTCCCCCACTTCATTCAGTCAAGATCTTAACATTTATATCCACCTTTGCCTCAGGGTACATCCATGGGGGAATCGCACTAACTGGACTGGGCTGTGTGAATTCTAGTGCATCCAATCCATACTTTCTGGCCCATTCATTCCCTGTCCAACCAAACCCACTCCTCTGGGACCTGGAATATTCCCAACAGTCCTGTATTACTTGAGCTGCAGGGTTCTTTTCCCTACTTCCTCTACGCTTAAACCAATAAGCTAATGATACTTTCTCTCTCTGTAACTCTAAAGGTGTCTCTCCTGCTTCAATTAAGAGAGCATTAATGGGCATTGTCGTCATGGCTCCTGTGCACACACGTAAAGCGCTGCACTGTCATCTGTCCATTTTTTGCAATGTTGTCTGAGCTGCTGCCCCATATATTACACATTCATAGTCAAGTGTCGACCTCATAAGTGCCCTATATATGTCAAGTAATGCCTGTTTGTCTGCCCCCAATCACATCCGGCCACCGCTTTCAATAAGTTTATGACTTTTTTACATTTTGTTTCTATGTATTCCACATGTTTTTTCCATGTATATTTATTATCTAGCCATAGGCCCAGATACTTAAATTCAGACACCATCTCTAATGGCTGCCCATACATGTTTAACTTCTCTACCTCAATTTTTCTCTTATTTGTGAACACCATATAACAGGACTTATTTACTGACATCTGAAATGGATTTTACACTATTAAGTTCCCACGGTGAAATACATGAGATTTTCACGTGTTCCGCTTCCAATGGTTGGCAATTATAATTTCTAATATCAGTGTCCGGGCTGTAACAAGTAGTCTCAGTATCATTGGTGGCTCATAAAAAGGCAACAATAACTACAAAGGTGTCTTTTTCTTTTTTGGTGTTTAAAGGTCCCATATAATGCTTATTCATAGGTTCATACTTGTATTTGGGGTTTCTACTCGAACCTGTTTTCACGCTTTAATTAAACAACATATATTATTTTCCTCATACTGTCAACCTGAATGTACTGGTATTCACCCTAAGTCTGAAACACTCAGTTTGACCACCCGTCTCTTGAAGCTCTTCTCCTGAAAAAGCCCAGTCCGCTTTGATTGGTCAGTTTTATCAGGTCTTGATGGCATTTTAATAAAATGTACTTCTTCAGTCTCCTCATAATGAGACATTGTTCTTCATTCATTTTGTGAACGCATCTCCACAGAAGTTTCAGCTGTGTTTATCGATCTTCAGGTGTGATTTGAGTAAAAAACATTTTAACCACACTCTGCAAACATGTGACTCCTCACTTCCAGAGTTCTTGTGTGTTTTGACCATGAACCAGAACTGACATGTCTCCTACTTGTTTTTAAAACACAAGGCCACTTGACTGTGAGAGATCTTATATGTCTTTTTACTTGGGACACATCAAAGTTTCTTTTCCTGCAGGTCTTGGAGAGTTATGACTTCTCACCTGTGTGGATTCTCATGTGGGTCGTCAGCAGGGGCAAAAATCCCATTTCATAAGGCCTGTTTCCACTGAAGAAGTTCCTGGTCCTATTTGGGGGGCAGGAACTACTACAGGAACGTCCTCTTGCTCGGCCCTCTCAACCGCCGTGTCTCCACTGAGGGAGCGTAGTAGGAGGAAGGTTCCTGTAAAGTTACCGGGCTCTGTATGTGACGTATTCGTTGCGCGACCATTTTGACCAGGGCGATGTAGGGGTGTAGGGATGCTGTTAGCCGTTAGCGGTGTCTGTAATAACTCCGGTCATGGTCCATGAAATTTTTTTTTTTCCAGCGGATGTTTTAGTTACAACCTGATTGAGCTAACTGGAGTAGTTTCATGTCGTATCCGACATCGGAAGGCTTTTAACAGATGACGTCTTGATGTTAGGTTTCCTGCTGCTGTTAGCTGTCCCTGTCAGCTGCAGCCACTGATGCTTTCTAGACATCGTGATTTCCCAAAACTTAATAAATATCACACATAGCAACACAAAACTGCTTTGCTAGCTCAATCATGTTGTTACTAAGATATCCGCTGGAATTTTTTTTTTCACGGACCGTTTATTGAGTTATTACAGACTCCACTAACAGCTAACGGTTAGCCAAGCTAATCTACGATAACCATGTTGTTATTTACAAAACGCCACATCCCGCCTCGAGTATATCCAATCAGCACCATAGTCGCTCCTTGTCGGTTAAACTGCAAATCTTTCATGTTTGTCTCACTGACAGGTGGAGAGCCTACAGACAGGTACCCATTAGCTACGAGCCGCTGTGCCACTGACTGCTCTTGTCCTGTCTTCTCCCTCTTCTTTCTCTCTTGTCCTCTCTGAGCTTAATCATTAGCTTTTAGCTTAGCAGCACTCGTAATTGCGTAGGCTTTTTAACAATGCAGGAGAAATGTTGCACAGTTCGTATTATCAGCCTGGGGCTTGTTGTCACAGTAAATGGGATGCGTTGTAACTTGTGTAAGTTAAACTGTGTCTGTGTGAGTGTACATCTTATCCTGCGATGCGCGATGTGGGCAGCTTTACTGAAGTGGGAGTCATGTGCCCCCTGTCCCCCCCGGGACTTCCGCCGCTGGTCATCAGGCTACGTTGACATCTCAAAGCATTCTCACATGTTGTGCAGGTAAATGGCTTTTCACCTGTGTGGACTGTGTGTGATCTTTGAAATGTTACTCTGATCGTCAGTGGGACAAAAGAAATCCTGTGCTAACAAAGATATCTTTTTTTTTAACTTTACTAAAATAAATAAGGTTTCACTTTCTAAAGTCAGCTGCTGTAGTGTACCTCATCTGAATGTGGTCCAGCCAAACTGAGGTCTGGCCAACCTGCGTTCTGATCGCGGTGGCTTCTGCGTGCATCTACACCTGCAGTAACATTGCATTTTTCCTCATTCAGTCTACAGGTACAGAGCACAGATGTAACAGGCACAAGGCAAAACCAGTTTTTCCCACATTCTGGTGTCACTGTTGACAAGTTGCTCATATGCACCAAAGAACACGGTGTCGGCAGATATAGCCAAGGTAAATTTCAGAATTTAAGACATTTTTAATCCCACCTTATATGGAATTTAAAACCATCTCATGGCTGTCATACATGCAATTTATTATTGCAATATTTAGAGAAATACAACAAGGAAAAAAAAGATCTTTCTTCGGTCTGTACAATGATTGTAAACTGTCAGGCTGGAGAAATTTTCACAGTAATGTGACCAAAGATATTTAAGACCCATTGAATCTGAATTTAAGACAATTTTAAACTTTTTAAGGCCTTATATTAAGAAAACTTTAAATCATTTCAAAGGACATGCAGACACCCTGACAAAAGATCACAGTAACAGGACAAATCTTCTGGGATCAGTTTATTACTGTGCTCACTGCAAAATCAGACATACTTTTAATTACAGGGTCTGCTCACAATTTCATGGACAATATTTCCAACTTTTTCGGGACTTTTCAAGGACTCATGAAGATTTTTTTTTCTTTCCCCACTTGCCCGGTGGTTTTAAAACATCAGATTCAAACTCTATGTAAACATAATTGGCACACAGGAAGGGAGAGACAAACTGAGGGAGAAAATGACAAAACAATAACAATAACAACAGCAATTGAAAATAAAGGATATGCAGTAGGTGTATTTCTTGACCTGAAAAAAGCTTTTGACACTGTTGATCACAATTTATTATTAAAAAAGTTATTGAAATATGGAATTAGAGGGGTTTAAAATGGGTAAGTAGTTACCTGAAAAATAGAAGTCAATATGTTCATATTTATAACATCAACTCTAATCTGAAGGATGTCACATGTGGGGTTCCACAGGGATCTGTTCTGGGACCATTGCAATTTATATTATACATCAATGAAATGTGTGTAATCTCCAAAATAATGAAAACAGGATTATTTGCAGATGACACCAACTTATTGTGCTGTGGCAACAATTTGTAACAGCTTCTGGATGATGTGGAAAATGATTTTTTTTTAAAAACTAAAGAGTTGGTTTGACTACAATAAACTAACACTGAACTTTCTTTTTCTAATAAAATTTCTTGGAGGAATAATTGATAATAAACTATGTTGGAAACCACACATTAATTATATTAAAAACAAAATATCAAAATCAGTTGCAATCCTTTACAAAGTTAAAGATCTTGTGTGTCAAAAGTCATTACACCTTCTGTACTGCTCATTTATACTTCCAAACATAACTTACTGTGTGGAGGTGTGTGGGAACACGTACAGTACCAACACCAAACCAATATTTACACTACAAAAAAGAGTGATAAGAATAGTAAACAAAACCACCTACAGTGAACCGTCAAACCCACTCTTTATCAAACTGAAAAGACTCAAATTTAAGGATTTAGTCAACCTCAAAACTGCACAGATTATGTATAAACATAAAAATCAGTCATTGCCACAAAATACTTAGAATTTGTTCCAAGAAAGAGACAAACACCACAACTTGAGAGGATTGGACATGTTGAATAAACCCTTGATAAGAACCAATTCCAAATATCACAGCATCACGCTAAACAGTTACCTCTCTTACTTTGATTGTTTTTAAAGCCCTAAATGGGCTGGCACCCCCTTATTTACTGAACTCCTGCACTTTCATGCTCCCTCCAGAGCCTTGAGATCTGCCAGTCAGCTATTACTGGCTACTCCTAGGACTACGCTGAAGACCAAAGGTGACACAGCCTTTGGGGCGGCTGCAGGGGCGCCGCCAGGGATTTTGGGCCCCATGAAAAGAATTTTTACCGGGCCCTATACACAGCTGGCTGTGAGGCCGTCGAAAATTTTTTATGTTATTTTACATAAAACTATGCATTTTGATGGTATTTTTGACTATCATTCCCATATTTGTGAAAAAAGAACAATCTCTTCCTGGAATGCCACATTCCTCCCTGACAAACCTGAAGAGGATCCTGGACCTGGCTCTGTAGAGTGTATGTGACATAGCCTACATAAATTATATAGTATTTCCTATAATGTAGCCTAACTATTCTAATAGCATCATAGCCACCGTTTCAGGTGGCCTCCCACCATTTTGTTTGCTTTCAGTGATTTGAAAGAAAATGTGATTTTCACTAACAATCCCCCACTGCTCACTGTTTCCTCTTGTAGGTCTAATTTATCTCCAAAACTGTAGACTCACAGGTGACATACTGTCGACCCTTTGCTTCTTTCTCCTCTCCTAGCTTCCTTTCTTTCTGTTTTTGGCTACCTGATTTTTGAGGCATATTGCCGTCGCCTCCTTACCCGCTGTCTGTGACAAATTACCAGCGCACTGCAGCTGATCCAGTCTGACTGAACCATTTTATGTAAATAGAGAGGGCGGGTGTTAATGTTTCCAAAAGAAGTAAAGTTGTTGTTACCAGTACATTGTAAATAAAATATATTTGTGATTATTAGTTAGTTAATAACTTAGTGTCATATTATTTTTTGTCAGTATTATAATTTTATTAGGCCCCTCTTAATCATGGACCCCTAGAATCCTTCTCCTTTTTCCCCCCTTTTCGGCACCCCAGTTTTGAGGCATACTGCTGTCTCCTCCGCTTTGCCTGCTGTGGCGCTGTCTGTGACAAATCGCCTGTGCGCTACCTGCAGCTGATCCAGTCGGACTGAACCATTTTACGTAAATAGAGGGGGGGAAGAGGGGGCCCTGCAGGGGTTGATGCTTCCAAAACAAATAAAGGTATTGTTACCAGGACATGGAAAATAAAACATGTGTGATTATATGTTAGTTAATAACTTAGTGTCATTATTTTTTTCTGTATTATAATTTCATCATCATTAGGGGCCTCTCTGGGCCCCCCTCCATCATGGGCCCCTAGAATCCGTCTCCTTTACCCCCCCTTTACGCTCTGGAACAGCCTGCCCCTGTGCATTAGGTCTGCCCAGACCCTAGTGGTTTTTTAAGTCTTTACTTAAAACCCACTTCTTCTCTCAGGCTTTTAACTCATGTTGAGCTGGACACCCAAACATTTTATCTTATTTTTTTTATCTTATTTTATAACTCTTGCATTTCATTTTATTGTATTGTATTTAAAGTATCTGATGGTAATTATTGTGGTGTACTATTAGATTCCTCATTGTATTTGCTTGTTTATTTCTATCAACCTGTTCAGCACTTTGGTAAACCTTGGTTGTTTTAAATATGCTTCATAAATAAAGTTTGAGTTGAGAAATAAAGATTCTGAAAAAAAGAAAAAAAGATGGTAAACAAACACTGTCACACATCGGCGCATATTAAAGCTACATTAAGACGCCAGCTGCAGAAAATGAATTTGCCATTATGTTACATTATAGGGAGGGTTATCCACTGAACATGATTCTACTAATTTCATTATACACAAACAAGTTTTGTGACTTCTAATGATTTTGACTAATTCCATGACTTTTCCAGGTTTTCCATGACTCATGCAAATATAAAATTCAAACTTGAAAGCAGTCTCCTCCTTTTGTTCTTTATCTCACTAGTTTATCTCACTAGTGGACTTCACTCCCCACTTTTCTTAGCATGCTTTATGGCACAGGCCTCTGAAAGCTCTGCCACATGTTTTGCTTGTAAACCGTCTCTCTCCTGTACATGTGTGACTTCAACTGGAACCTCTGTGCTCAAGTGATGCACCTTTACACCTGTGTGAGTCCTCATGTGGACTCTCAAGTTACTGGAAGATCTGAACTGTCTCCCACATGTTTTGCAAGTATACGGCTTCTCCCCTGAATGAATCCTCATGTGGATTAATAAGACACTATTACGTCCGAACGCTCTGCCACATACGTCACAAGTATACGGCTTCTCACCTGTGTGAGTCCTCATGTGGACTAACAAGTCAACATTACGTCCGAAAGCTCTCCCACATACGTTACAAGTATGTGGCTTCTCACCTGTGTGGGTTCTCATGTGGGCTGTCAAGTGACCGGCAGTTCTGAAGTGTCTCCCACATGTTTTGCAAGTATACGGCTTCTCACCTGTATGAGTCCTCATGTGGATTAACAAGTCACCATTACATCCAAAAGCTTTCCCACATACGTTACAGGTATGTGGCTTCTCACCTGTGTGAGTCCTCATGTGGTCTAAAAAGTGACCATTATATCTGAAAGCTCTCCCACATGTTTCGCAAGTATACGGCTTCTCACCTGTGTGAGTCCTCATGTGGATTAACAAGGCACTATTACGTCCGAAAGCTCTCCCACATACGTTACAAGTATACGGCTTCTCACCTGTGTGAGTCCTCATGTGGGCTAACAAGTCACCATTACGTCCGAAAGCTTTCCCACATACGTTACAAGTTTGTGGCTTCTCACCTGTGTGAGTCCTCATGTGGACTAACAAGTCACCATTACGTCCGAAAGCTTTCCCACATACGTTACAAGTATACGGCTTCTCACCTGTGTGAGTCCTCATGTGGGCTAACAAGTGACCATTACGTCTGAAAGCTTTCCCACATACGTTACAAGTATACGGCTTCTCGCCTGTGTGAGTCCTCATGTGAACTAACAAGACATATTTACACCCGAAAGCTTTTCCACATACGTCACAAGTATATGGCTTCTCACCTGTGTGGCTTTTCAGGTGTCTCTGCAATTTTGACTTGCACTGAAAAACTTTCCCACATAGGTCACATTTTAAAGGCTTTTTACCTGTATTTAAGTTTGTCACAGCAGAGGTGTGTGGACTGTTCCTGTTAATTTCACTTTCATGATGTCTTTTCTCTGCTTGAAGCTCTGTGTTTCTAGTTGATCCTGAGTCTCCATGCTGGTATTCTTCCTCATCTTGGCTCTCAGCTCCATGAGAGTTGTGACAGAGCAGCTGGTGGTCACTGTTTGCTTCTGATATCACAGAGCTTATAACTGGTATGATGATGACAGACTCTTTCTCTGCTGCACTTTGAGTGTCGTCATGAATGAAGTCCAGAGTCTGATCTTCACTGAGCTCACTTTCCTCATCAGCAGGAGTCAACATGAAGACATCAGTCTCCTGCTTCAGTACAAGCTGCTCTCCCTCCTGACTGCTGCACACGTCCTCCTCTTCCTCTTCCTCTTTAATCTGTGGAGGCTCTGGGTGCTCTTGGTCCACACTGGACTTCCTCTCCTCAACACAGAGCTGCTGCTCAGGGACAACCTCCTCCTCCTTACACACATGTTGCTGTGGGAGCTCTGGAGGGACACACAACAACACCAACAGCATACTAATGCGATGCCACAGCAAATATACAGACATGGCAGTAAATTAGTTCAATTACGTTTCACCCACCTGTCCTGTGTAACTTTATTTCAGGCTTCAACACGATATCCAACAGTCTGCGCTGACGATCAATCTCTTCCTCGTACTCGACGATGGTTCTTTGAAAAGCTCCCAATATTTCTTCAGCAGCAGCAGTTAGTCGCTCGTTGACAAACTCTCTCAAAGACTCAGCTGAACACATTGTTGTCTAATGTAGGCTACAGTAAATGTGGGTAAAGGTTTAACTCATAGATTAACCTCCCGAAGTGAACTCACTCATTTGGGAAACGCGAATGCCGTCCTTCTCTTGTTTACTTCCGCCGGATGTTACACTTCTTCTTCTTCTTCCTATTTAATGGCGGCTTGCAAGCAACGTTCAGGTGCATACCGCCACCTGCTGTACAAGAGTGTGTAGCCTCACATCCCCTCCTTTACATTCTACCCACCAATCTTGACTCCCACAGAAAGTTGAACAGTGCTTTCCTCACATCTCTGATCTTCTCCTTCTCCCTCTGTCCCTAATAATCCAGCCAGACTCCACTCACGCCGTGCTGCTCTCACTTTCCTCTGCAGCCTCTCTCTCTCTCTGATGCATACTTTACACAGTACATTATTTTATGTTCCACATTTCCCATCACACCACATCTCTCACACTTGTCAGTATTCCTTTTCCCCATTACATTCATTATATCATTCAGACCAGTATGACCGACTCTAAGCCTCTTCTGTTCCTTTCTTTAAAGATTTTTGTCATGACTGATTTTTGAATGTTATAATATTTTCTTCCTTTCTGGTCATATTTCCATCTTTTTGCCATATTTCCAAGCCTTTTGCCTTAATAATTGCTTTACCCTCTCCTTTTCCATAAGGTACTGTGACTGTTATATTCTTTTCTAGTGCCCTTCTTGCTAGGTCATCAGCAACCTCATTTCCCTTCAAACCTGTGTGTGCTGGCACCCAGCAGAACTGGACCTCAATGCCACCCTTGTGAAGCCTGAGCAAACAATGCTGTATTTCAGCAACAAGTCATGTGCCCTATATATGTCAAGTAATGCCTGTTTGTCTGCCCCCAATCACATCCGGCCACCGCTTTCAGTAAGTTTATGACTTTTTTACATTTTGTCTCTATGTATTCCACATGTTTTTTCCATGTATATTTATTATCTAGCCATAGGCCCAGATACTTAAATTCAGACACCATCTCTAATGGCTGCCCATACATGTTTAACTTCTCTACCTCAATTTTTCTCTTATTTGTGAACACCATATAACAGGACTTATTTACTGACATCTGAAATGGATGTTACACTATTAAGCTCCCACGGTGTAACAAGTAGTCTCAGTATCACTGGTGGCTCATAAAAAGGCAACAATAACTACAAAGGTGTCTTTTTCTTTTTTGGTGTTTAAAGGTCCCATATAATGCTTATTCATAGGTTCATACTTGTATTTGGGGTTTCTACTAGAACCTGTTTTCACGCTTTAATTAAACAACATATATTATTTTCCTCATACTGTCAACCTGAATGTACTGGTATTCACCCTAAGTCTGAAACGCTCAGTTTGACCACCCGTCTCTTGAAGCTCTTCTCCTGAAAAAGCCCAGTCCGCTTTGATTGGTCAGTTTAATCAGGTCTTGATGGCATTTTAATAAAATGTACTTCTTCAGTCTCCTCATAATGAGACATTGTTCTTCATTCATTTTGTGAACGCATCTCCACAGAAGTTTCAGCTGTGTTTATCGATCTTCAGGTGTGATTTGAGTAAAAAAACATTTTAACCACACTCTGCAAACATGTGACTCCTCACTTCCAGAGTTCTTGTGTGTTTTGACCATGAACCAGAACTGACATGTCTCCTACTTGTTTTTAAAACACAAGGCCACTTGACTGTGAGAGATCTTATATGTCTTTTTACTTGGGACACATCAAAGTTTCTTTTCCTGCAGGTCTTGGAGAGTTATGACTTCTCACCTGTGTGGATTCTCATGTGGGTCGTCAGCAGGGGCAAAAATCCCATTTCATAAGGTCTGTTTCCACTGAAGAAGTTCCTGGTACTATTTGGGGGGCAGGAACTACTACAGGAACGTCCTCTTGCTCGGCCCTCTCAACCGCCGTGTCTCCACTGATGGAGCGTAGTAGGAGGAAGGTTCCTGTAAAGTTACCGGGCTCTGTATGTGACGTATTCGTTGCGCGACCATTTTGACCAGGGCGACGTAGGGCTGTAGGGATGCTGTTAGCCGTAAGCGGTGTCTGTAATAACTCCGGTCATGGTCCATAAAAAAAATATTTTTTCCAGCGGATGTTTCAGTTACAACCTGATTGAGCTAACTGGAGTAGTTTCATGTCGTATCCGACATCGGAAGGCTTTTAACAGATGACGTCCTGATGTTAGCTTTCCTGCTGCTGTTAGCTGTCCCTGTCAGCTGCAGCCACTGATGCTTTCTAGACATCGTGATTTCCAAAAACTTAATAAATATCACACATAGCAACACAAAACTGGTTTGCTAGCTCAATCATGTTGTTACTAAAGTATCCGCAGGAAATTGTTTTTTTTTCACAGACCGTTTATTGAGTTATTACAGACTCCACTAACAGCTAACGGTTAGCCAAGCTAATCTACGATAACCATGTTGTTATTTACAAAACGCCACATACTGCCTTGAGTATATCCAATCAGCACCATAGTCGCGCGCAATGACCGCTCCTTGTCGGTTAAACTGCAAATCTTTCATGTTTGTCTCACTGACAGGTGGAGAGCCTACAGACAGGTACCCATTAGCTACGAGCCGCTGTGCCACTGACTGCTCTTGTCTTCTTTCTCTCCTGTCCTCTCTGAGCTTAATCATTAGCTTTTAGCTTAGCAGCACTCGTAATTTCTTAGGCTTTAGAACAATGCAGGAGAAATGTTGCACAATTCGTATTATCAGCCTGGGGCTTGTTGTCACAGTAAATGGGATGCGTTGTAACTTGTGTAAGTTAAACTGTGTCTGTGTGAGTGTACATCTTATCCTGCGATGCGCGATGTGGGCAGCGGGTCCAGCCACATGCTGCTCCTGCTGCCAAGTAGCCCGTTGGAAAGAGTGCGGGATTTACCACAACTAGGAATGGGAGGGGGGGACTAAATCTTTTAAGATTTAAGTAGCACATTATTGTGCGATTATAATAAGTACCGTTTACATTATGCTTTCAATCCATACTACTGTATTGTTTAAAAATTATTAACTGTGTCTCAAATTATTCTGGTGGGGGTGGGGGGCAGTTTTACTGAAGTGGGAGTCATGTCCCCCCTGTCCCCCCCGGGATTTCCGCCCCTGGTCATCAGGCTACTTTTACATCATGAAGCATTCTCACATGTTGTGCAGGTAAATGGCTTCTCACCTGTGTGGATTGTGTGTGATCGTTGAAATGTTACTCTGATCATCAGTGGGACAAAAGAAATCCTGTGCTAACAAAGATATCTTTTTTTTTTTTTAACTTTACTAAAATCATTAAAGGGTTCATTTTCTGAAGTCAGCTGCTGTAGTGTACCTCATCTGAATGTGGTCCAGCCAAACTGAGCTCTGGTCGGGGCTTCTGCGTGCATCTACACCTGCAGTAACATTGCATTTTTCCTCATTCAGTCGACAGGTACAGATCACAGATGTAACAGGCACAAGGCAAAACCAGTTTTTCCCACATTCTGGTGTCACTGTTGACAAGTTGCTCATATGCACCAAAGAACACAGTGTCTGCAGATATAGCCAAGGTAAATTTCAGAATTTAAGACATTTTTAATCCCACCTTATATGGAATTTAAAACCATCTCATGGCTGTCATACATGCAATTTATTCTTGCAATATTCCGAGAAATACAGCAAGGGAAAAAAAATCTTTCTTCGGTCTGTACAATGATTGTAAACTGTCATTGGGTCTGTCTGGCTGGAGACATTTTCACAGTAATGTGACCAAAGATATTTCAGACCCATTGAATCTGAATTTAAGACAATTTTAAACTTTTTAAGGCCTTATATTAAGAAAACTCTAAATCATTTCAAAGGACATGCAGACACCCTGACAAAAGATCACAGTAACAGGACAAATCTTCTGGGATCGGTTTATTGCTGTGCTCACTGCAAAATCAGACATACTTTTAATTACAGGGCCTGCTCACATTTTCATGGACAATATTTCCAAACTTTTTCAGGACTTTTCAAGGACTCATGAAGATTTTTTTTTTCTTTCCCCACTTGCCCGGTGGTTTTCACACATCAGATTCAAACTCTATGTAAACATAATTGGCACACAGGAAGGGAGAGACAAACTGAGGGAGAAAATGACAAAACAATAACAATAACAACAGCAACTGAAAATAAAGGATATGCAGTAGGTGTATTTCTTGACCTGAAAAAAGCTTTTGACACTGTTGATCACAACTTATTATTAAAAAAGTTATTGAAATATGGAATTAGAGGGGTTGCTTTAACATGGGTAAGTAGTTACCTGAAAAATAGAAGTCAATATGTTCGTATTTATAACATCAACTCTAATCTGAAGGATGTCACATGTGGGGTTCCACAGGGATCTGTTCTGGGACCATTGCGATTTATATTATACATCAATGAAATGTGTGTAATCTCCAAAATAATGAAAACAGTATTATTTGCAGATGACACCAACTTATTGTGCTGTGGAAACAACTTGTAACAGCTTCTGGATGATGTGGAAAATGATTTTTTTTTTTTTAAAACTAAAGAGTTGGTTTGACTACAATAAGCTAACACTGAACTTTCTTTCTCTCATAAAATTTCTTGGAGAAATAATTAATAATAAACTATGTTGGAAACCACATATTAATTATATTAAAAACAAAATATCAAAATCAGTTGCAATCCTTTACAAAGTTAAAGATCTTGTTTGTCAAAAGTCATTATACCTTCTGGACTGCTCATTTATACTTCCATACATAACTTACTGTGTGGAGGTGTGTGGGAACACGTACAGTACCAACACCAAACCAATATTTACACTCCAAAAAAGAGCGATAAGAATAGTAAACAAGACCACCTACAGTGAACCGTCAAATCTACTCTTTATCAAACTAAAAACACTCAAATTTAAGGATTTTGTCAACCTCAAAACTGTATTTGTATTTTGTACTTGTATTTAAAGTATCTGATGGTTATTATTGTGGTGTACTATTAGGTTCCTCATTGTATTTGCTTGTTTATTTCTATCAACCTGTTCAGCACTTTGGTAAACCTTGGTTGTTTAAAATGTGCTTCATAAATAAAGTTTGAGTTGAGAAATGAAGATTCTTAAAAAGAAAAAAAAAGAAAAAAAGATGGTAAACAAACACTGTCACACATCGGCGCATATTAAAGCTACATTAAGACGCCAGCTAAGGAAAATGAATTTGCCATTATGTTACATTATAGGGAGGGTTATCCACTGAACATGATTCTACTAATTTCATTATACACAAACAAGTTCTGTGACTTATAACGATTTTGACTAATTCCATGACTTTTCCAGGTTTTCCATGACTCCTGCAAGTATAAAATTCAAACTTTAAGCAGTTTCCTCCTTTTGTTCTTTATCTCAGTCGTTTAACTTTTCCAGACCTGCAATTTCAATTAAAATTCAGGATTTGGACTTCCCTCCACACTTTGCTTAGCATGCTTTATGGAACAGGCCTCTGAAATCTCTGCCACATGTTTTGCTTGTTAACCGTCTCTCTCCTGTACATGTGTGACTTCAACTGGAACCTCTGTGCTCAAGTGATGCACCTTTACACCTGTGTGAGTCCTCATGTGGGCTGTCAAGTTACTGGCAGATCTGAAGTGTCTCCCACATGTTTTGCAAGTATACGGCTTCTCCCCTGAATGAGTCCTCATGTGGATTACCAAGACACTATTACGTACGAAAGCTCTTCCACATACGTCACAAGTATACGGCTTCTCACCTGTGTGAGTCCTCATGTGGGCTGTCAAGTGACTTGCAGTTCTGAAGTGTCTCCCACATGTTTTGCAAGTATACGGCTTCTCACCTGTGTGAGTCCTCATGTGGATTAACAAGGCACTATTACGTACGAAAGCTCTCTCACATATGTTACAAGTATGTGGCTTCTCACCTGTGTGAGTCCTCATGTGGACTAACAAGTCACAACTACGTCCGAAAGCTCTCCCACAAACTTTACAAGTATGTGGCTTGTCACCTGTGTGAGTCCTCATGTGGACTAATAAGTCACAATTACGTCCGAAAGCTTTCCCACAAACGTTACAAGTATGTGGCTTCTCACCTGTGTGAGTCTTCATGTGGACTAACAAGTGACCATTACATACAAAAGCTCTCCCACATACGTTACAAGTATACGGCTTCTCACCTGTGTGAGTCCTCATGTGGACTAACAAGTCACCATTATGTCCGAAAGCTTTCCCACATACGTTACAAGTATACGGCTTCTCACCTGTGTGAGTCCTCATGTGGACTAACAACACACCATTACGTCCGAAAGCTTTCCCACATACGTTACAAGTATACGGCTTCTCACCTGTGTGAGTCCTCATGTGGGCTAACAAGTGACCATTACGTCCGAAACCTTTCCCACATACGTTACAAGTATACAGCCTCTCACCTGTGTGGCTTTTCAGGTGTCTCTGCAATTTTGACTTACGCTCAAAAACTTTCCCATATACATCACATTTTAAAGGCTTTTTACCTGTATTTAAGTTTGTCACAGCAGAGGTGTGTGGACTGTTCCTGTTAATTTCACTTTCATGATGTCTTTTCTCTGCTTGAAGCTCTGTGTTTCTAGTTGATCCTGGGTCTCCATGCTGGTATTCTTCCTCATCTTGGCTCTCAGCTACATGAGAGTTGTGACAGAGCAGCTGGTGGTCACTGTTTGCTTCTGATATCACAGAGCTTATAACTGGTATGATGATGACAGACTCTTTCTCTGCTGCACTTTGAGTGTCGTCATGAATGAAGTCCAGAGTCTGATCTTCACTGAGCTCACTTTCCTCATCAGCAGGAGTCAACATAAAGACATCAGTCTCCTGCTTCAGTACAAGCTGCTCTCCCTCCTGACTGCCGCACACGTCCTCCTCTTCCTCTTCCTCTTTAATCTGTGGAGGCTCTGGGTGCTCTTGGTCCACACTGGACTTCCTCTCCTCAACACAGAGCTGCTGCTCAGGGACAACCTCCTCCTCCTTACACACATGTTGCTGTGGGAGCTCTGGAGGGACACACAACAACACCAACAGCATACTAATGCGATGCCACAGCAAATATACAGACATGGCAGTAAATTAGTTCAATTACGTTTCACCCACCTGTCCTGTGTAACTTTATTTCAGGCTTCAACACGATATCCAACAGTCTGCGCTGACGATCAATCTCTTCCTCGTACTCGACGATGGTTCTTTGAAAAGCTCCCAATATTTCTTCAGCAGCAGCAGTTAGTCGCTCGTTGACAAACTCTCTCAAAGACTCAGCTGAACACATTGTTGTCTAATGTAGGCTACAGTAAATGTGGGTAAAGGTTTAACTCATAGATTAACCTCCCGAAGTGAGCTCAGTCATTTGGGAAACGCATCTGCCGCCCTTGTTTTGTTTACTTCCGCCGGATGTTACGCTTCTTCTTCTTCTTCTTTCTATTTAATGGCGGCTTGCAAGCAACGTTCAGGTGCATACCGCCACCTGCTGTACAAGAGTGTGTAGCCTCACATCCCCTCCTTTACATTCTTCCCACCAATCTTGACTCCCACAGAAAGTTGAACAGTGCTTTCCTCACATCTCTGATCTTCTCCTTCTCCCTCTGTCCCTAATAATCCAGCCAGACTCCACTCACGCCGTGCTGCTCTCACTTTCCTCTGCAGCCTCTCTCTCTCTCTGATGCATACTTTACACAGTACATTATTTTATGTTCCACATTTCCCATCACACCACATCTCTCACACTTGTCAGTATTCCTTTTCCCCATTACATTCATTATATCATTCAGACCAGTATGACAGACTCTAAGCCTCTTCTGTTCCTTTCTTTAAAGATTTTTGTCATGACTGATTTTTGTATGTTATAATATTTTACTAGAACCTGTTTTCACGCTTTAATTAAACAACATATATTATTTTCCTCATACTGTCAACCTGAATGTACTGGTATTCACCCTAAGTCTGAAACGCTCAGTTTGACCACCCGTCTCTTGAAGCTCTTCTCCTGAAAAAGCCCAGTCCGCTTTGATTGGTCAGTTTTATCAGGTCTTGATGGCATTTTAATAAAATGTACTTCTTCAGTCTCCTCATAATGAGACATTGTTCTTCATTCATTTTGTGAACGCATCTCCACAGAAGTTTCAGCTGTGTTTATCGATCTTCAGGTGTGATTTGAGTAAAAAAACATTTTAACCACACTCTGCAAACATGTGACTCCTCACTTCCAGAGTTCTTGTGTGTTTTGACCATGAACCAGAACTGACATGTCTCCTACTTGTTTTTAAAACACAAGGCCACTTGACTGTGAGAGATCTTATATGTCTTTTTACTTGAGACACATCAAAGTTTCTTTTCCTGCAGGTCTTGGAGAGTTATGACTTCTCACCTGTGTGGATTCTCATGTGGGTCGTCAGCAGGGGCAAAAATCCCATTTCATAAGGCCTGTTTCCACTGAAGAAGTTCCTGGCCCTTGGTGGGCAGGAACTACTACAGGAACGTCCTCTTGCTCGGCCCTCTCAACCGCCGTGTCTCCACTGATGGAGCGTAGTAGGAGGAAGGTTCCTGTAAAGTTACCGGGCTCTGTATGTGACGTATTCGTTGCGCGACCATTTTGACCAGGGCGACGTAGGGGTGTAGGGACGCTGTTAGCCGTTAGCGGTGTCTGTAATAACTCCGGTCATGGTCCATGAAAAAAATATTTTTTCCAGCGGATGTTTTAGTTACAACCTGATTGAGCTAACTGGAGTAGTTTCATGTCGTATCCGACATCGGAAGGCTTTTAACAGATGACGTCCTGATGTTAGCTTTCCTGCTGCTGTTAGCTGTCCCTGTCAGCTGCAGCCACTGATGATTTCTAGACATCGTGATTTCCAAAAACTTAATAAATATCACACATAGCAACACAAAACTGCTTTGCTAGCTCAATCATGTTGTTACTAAGATATCCGCTGGAATTTTTTTTTTCACAGACCGTTTATTGAGTTATTACAGACTCCACTAACAGCTAACGGTTAGCCAAGCTAATCTACGATAACCATGTTGTTATTTACAAAACGCCACATCCCGCCTTGAGTATATCCAATCAGCACCATAGTCGTGCGTAATGACCGCTCCTTATCGGTTAAACTGCAAATCTTTCATGTTTGTCTCACTGACAGGTGGAGAGCCTACAGACAGGTACCCATTAGCTACGAGCCGCTGTGCCACTGACTGCTCTTGTCCTGTCTTCTCCCTCTTCTTTCTCTCTTGTCCTCTCCGAGCTTAATCATTAGCTTTTAGCTTAGCAGCACTCGTAATTGCGTAGGCTTTAGAACAATGCAGGAGAAATGTTGCACAGTTCGTATTATCAGCCTGGGGCTTGTTGTCACAGTAAATGGGATGCGTTGTAACTTGTGTAAGTTAAACTGTGTCTGTGTGAGTGTACATCTTATCCTGCGATGCGCGATGTGGGCAGCAGGTCCAGCCACATGCTGCTCCTGCTGCCAAGTAGCCCGTTGGAAAGAGTGCGGGATTTACCACAACTAGGAATGGGAGGGGGGGACTACATCTTTCAAGATTTAAATAGCACATTATTGCACGATTATAATAAGTACCGTTTACATTGTGCTTTCAATCCATACTACTGTATTGTTTAAAAAATATTAATTGTGTCTCAAATTATTCTGGGGGGGAGTCAGTAATGTACTGAAGTGGGAGTCATGTCCCCACTGTCCTCCCCGGGATGTCTTCAGGCTACTTTTACATCATAAAGCGTTCTCACATGTTGTGCAGGTAAATGGCTTCTCACCTGTGTGGATTGTGTGTGATCTTTGAAATGTTACTCTGATCGTCAGTGGGACAAAAGAAATCCTGTGCTAACAAAGATATCTTTTTTTTAACTTTACTAAAATCAATAATGTTTCACTTTCGAAAGTCAGCTGCTGTAGTGTACCTCATCTGAATGTGGTCCGGCCAACCTGCGTTCTGATCGCGGTGGCTTCTGCGTGCATCTACACCTGCAGTAACATTGCATTTTTCCTCATTCAGTCGACAGGTACAGATCACAGATCTAACAGGCACAAGGCAAAACCAGTTTTTTCCACATTTAAGACAATTTTAAACTTTTTAAGGCCTTATATTAAGAAAACTTTAAATCATTTCGAAGGACCTGTAGACACCCTGACAAAAGATCACAGTAACAGGACAAATCTTCTGGGATCAGTTTATTACTGTGCTCACTGCAAAACCAGACATACATTTAATTACAGATTCCACTCACATTTCATGGACAATATTTCCAAACTTTTTCAGGACTTTTCAAGGACTCATGAAGATGTTTTTTTCTTTCCCCACTTGCCTGGCAGTTTTCCAGACCTGCAATTTCAATTAAAATTCAGGATTTGGACTTCACTCCACACTTTTCTTAGCATGCTTTATGGAACAGGCCTCTGAAATCTCTGCCACATGTTTTGCTTGTTAACCGTCTCTCTCCTGTACATGTGTGACTTCAACTGGAACCTCTGTGCTCAAGTGATGCACCTTTACACCTGTGTGCGTTCTCATGTGGGCTGTCAAGTGACTGGCAGTTCTGAAGTGTCTACCACATGTTTTGCAAGTATACGGCTTCTCACCTGTGTGAGTCCTCATGTGGATTAACAAGGCACTATTACGTCTGAAAGCTTTCCCACATACGTTACAAGTATACGGCTTCTCACCTGTGTGAGTCTTCATGTGGACTAACAAGTCACCATTACGTCCGAAAGCTCTCCCACATATGTTACAAGTATACGGCTTCTCACCTGTGTGAGTCCTCATGTGGACTAATAAGTCACCACTGCGTCCGAAAGCTCTCCCACATACGTTACAAGTATACGGCTTCTCACCTGTGTGAGTCCTCATGTGGACTAATAAGTGACCATTACGTCTGAATGCTTTCCCACATACGTTACAAGTATACGGCTTCTCACCTGTGTGAGTCCTCATGTGGACTAATAAGTGACCATTACGTCCGAATGCTTTCCCACATACGTTACAAGTATGTGGATTCTCACCTGTGTGAGTCCTCATGTGGGCTAATAAGTCACCATTACGTCCGAATGCTTTCCCACATACGTTACAAGTATACGGCTTCTCACCTGTGTGAGTCCTCATGTGGGCTAACAAGACATATTTACACCCGAAACCTTTCCCACATACTTTACAAGTATGTGGCTTCTCACCTGTGTGGCTGATCAGGTGTCTCTGCAATTTGGACTTGCACTGAAAAACTTTCCCACATACGTCACATTTTAAAGGCTTTTTACCTGTATTTAAGTTTGTCACAGCAGAGGTGTGTGGACTGTTCCTGTTAATTTCACTTTCATGATGTCTTTTCTCTGCTTGAAGCTCTGTGTTTCTAGTTGATCCTGAGTCTCCATGCTGGTATTCTTCCTCATCTTGGCTCTCGGCTCCATGAGAGTTGTGACAGAGCAGCTGGTGGTCACTGTTTGCTTCTGATATCACAGAGCTTATAACTGGTATGATGATGACAGACTCTTTCTCTGCTGCACTTTGAGTGTCGTCATGAATGAAGTCCAGAGTCTGATCTTCACTGAGCTCACTTTCCTCATCAGCAGGAGTCAACATGAAGACATCAGTCTCCTGCTTCAGTACAAGCTGCTCTCCCTCCTGACTGCCGCACACGTCCTCCTCTTCCTCTTCCTCTTTAATCTGTGGAGGCTCTGGGTGCTCTTGGTCCACACTGGACTTCCTCTCCTCAACACAGAGCTGCTGCTCAGGGACAACCTCCTCCTCCTTACACACATGTTGCTGTGGGAGCTCTGGAGGGACACACAACAACACCAACAGCATACTAATGCGATGCCACAGCAAATACACAGACATGGCAGTAAATTAGTTCAATTACGTTTCACCCACCTGTCCTGTGTAACTTTATTTCAGGCTTCAACACGATATCCAACAGTCTGCGCTGACGATCAATCTCTTCCTCGTACTCGACGATGGTTCTTTGAAAAGCTCCCAATATTTCTTCAGCAGCAGCAGTTAGTCGCTCGTTGACAAACTCTCTCAAAGACTCAGCTGAACACATTGTTGGCTAATGTAGGCTACAGTAAATGTGGGTAAAGGTTTAACTCACAGAGTAACCTCCCGAAGTGAACTCAGTCATTTGGGAAACGCGACTGCCGCCTTTTTCTTGTTTACTTCTTCTTCTTCTTCTTTTGGTTTAATGGCGGGTTACAACCATATCTTATTAGGTGCATACCGCCACCTACTGTACCGGAGTATGTAGCATGAGTTACTGCAAGGATTACTGTATGTGGGTCAATGACATATAAGGCTTTTCACCATGCCAATTTTAAAATACCAAAAATAAGAATATCTTTTGCAACTGTTCACACAACACAAGGCTTTTGTGTATAAAAATTAATGTTGCACTTTTAAATTAAGCAATTTTAGTGTTTTTTCATATAGATGAATTGCCCGTGGCCTTAAAAATTGTCATGTGGTGCGACCATCATTTATCTCAAAATTAATACATTTTCTTAACATACTTAATAGTTTTTTACAAATTGTCAGTAATATCAAGTGCATAGAAACAAAGTGTTTGCATTTCATTTGAGTTTTTGTAAATAATGATCTCATATTTTAGCTCTATAATGTCACAGTCGTTATATTAAATGTAGTTAACCAACTAATTTTTTCTTTAAATTGCATAATTCTGATAAAAAAAATTTAAAAAATACCTTTCACTTAAACATATTGTATCAGTTATTAATGTTTCAGTTACAAAAATTAGATATTTTAGTTTGTATTTAATATAGTTATTGTTAATATTGGTCGCACCACATGATGGGTGGTCGCGCCAAATGACCTGAAGACCTTGTATCATTAAAAATCAATTTAAAGAGACCAAGAGACAAATAATTCCATGCAAATTTTATATTTAAACCATATTTTATTAATATTTCAAACATGAATAACATGAACACAAACATTTCATTTCATAACACTGTCATTTCATAACATACTAACCGTGTTTGTGTGTGTGTGTGCATATGCGCCACTAACCCCAGGCCTTTGCCCAATCCTTGCATGAACACAAACATTTCATTTCATTTCATAAACAGATAAAAATCTAACTGTGTGTGTGTGTGTGTGTGTGTGTGTGTGTGTGTGTGTAGGCATATGTGCCGCTAACCCCAGGCCTTTTTGAATTTTGCCCAGTCTTGGCTGGTCAACTTAGAGTAGCGTGAGGTTGCTGGCTCAGGTTCTGCAATGACAAAGAGAACATCTTTCTTGAAGTAATATATAATGTCTGGCACTTGTGGCCACAGGAACAAGTTATTTTCTCCTGATTGCCGCATGGAGGTAACTTGTACTTCCTCTCCCACAACCTGAAGGACCTGGCCTACATAGGGAAGTTCATCATAGGTGATGATGACAAACTTCCCACTCAAGTCTTGAAGAGGTTGTTTCTTTGGTGGCTCAGGAGTGCTTAAGGGATCGGCGGTGGTGTCCCTCAAATCTACTTTCACTGGCTGGTAACATAGGCATGTCTTCATTTCTGCATGCTTGCAGAAGCATGAAACCTCCCTGTGGCTGATTTGTGCAGCTTGTGAAGACAAAACCTGGTGTATTTTTAAGGTTCCCTTCACAGCCGTCAATTTCCCTGGAATCAGCTCATCATATTTCTGGATGCTTTCTTCGCTTACCCAGTAATGAGTAATAGTTGACCCTGATTTTTTGATCAGCATCTCGTACAAATCCAGTGGAGTCTGCAGCTCCCCTCCCCGACGAACATAGAGATCTGCATCCCTCTTCACGGCACCACCAATACCATCTGGGGCACCCTTTCCATGGGACTTTTCTGAATAGTTCCATGTAACGTGGTTGAACCCAGAAAGGAACGGCACAGTACTGAGGAGGTAGAAGTTAGCTTTATTCCTGTACTGTGTAACAGGTCCATCACTGATTACATGTAGGGATGTAATCTCTGGGTAGGTTGCCCGAAGCTCTTTCATTATGGGCTCCAGGTGTGCCCATACTGCCCGCTCATCATGGCGGAGGCTGTCTGATAGTGTTGCATAGGATTTAGTTCCATGGACTGTGTAAAGAACAGCAGTGTGTATTGTGGCCTGCTTTCTGCTGCCTCCAAAATGATAAGCTTGTATTTCTGTACTCATCTTGCAGGCATAGTTTTCCGAAAAATCAATGTGAAGCACAGCTTCAGCCTCTGTGAGATTTTGTTTTAGGCCACGAAACTGTTCTGTTTGGTGGATCCAGTTGAACTGATGTATGGCTAAAGTTTCTAGCTTTTTGTGGAACAGCACTTTTAAGTCCTGGATTGTCCCTGTATGTGTTTGTTTTGAAACATTGGCAAAGACTTTCTCTCCATTTGTTGAAGTTACTCGCTCCCATTGTTCCCAAGAAACCTCAGTGCAGTCAGTCTCAGCAAAATCAACTTCGTCAAAGCAGCACTTTGGGCATACACGATCCATACATGCTTTGTTTTTAGGGTCACAAACAATCATACTCAATAATTCTGAGATGCTGGTTGTCTTCAGCAGCCCTCTCTTGGCGAGTTTGTTAACCAATAGCCGGATATTCTCATGTTCCAAACATGCACATGTATCTCTATCACTGGTCTTCGGCTCTGTGATATAAAAAGGCCTTCTTCTGACAAATTGTCGGTAAGACATGGAGAGATGCTGTTCCACCTCTGTTTGATACTGAGCATGGATCTCAATCAGGGGCTTTGTTAGAACTCTTCTTTGCATTTTCTGTTTATTTTTGGTAATGGTGTCTTTTTTCCCTGCTAAAAGACGACTGTTTTCATCTCTGGACAGAAAATTGATTACAGCTTGCTTTCTCTCTGCTGAGAGTTTCTTGCTCCCCTTTTGCTTGAATTTTTCACTTAGGCCTACTGTTTGTTTTGCCATTGACCTCTTCTCACTCTTTCTGGATTTATCCCTTAGTTTTTTCATCTCTGCTAGCTGTGTCTTCAGATGTAAGACCTGCTTTCTCAGTTGACACTTCTCTTTCTGCAGTTTTTTGCAACGTTTCTCTGCTGATGTATTCTTTTTTTTATTCCTCTCTGGAGTGGAGGACACTGGTGGATTAAAATCCTCATTCACAGGCATGGGGTCTTCCACAGCTTGACCTGCATTTTCTGGCTGCTCTTGTGCTACATCTACATCAACCAGAACTGCTGGGATGTCCTCCATAGATGGTGGTGTGATGTCTAACATGGCATTCTCCATCTTTCTCCTTTCTCTGTAGGCACAGGATGCAGCCTTCCATTTCTCTCTCTGTTTCTTTCTCACTCTCTCTGGCAGCTCACTTGACTTCACATATACAATCTTTCCCTGCAGTTTCCTTCTCTGGTAGCTGGAACAATAATGTAATATAGTGTCATGCCATAAATCCCTCGTCTATTTTTATTTTGGACAACTAATAGATGACAGTGAACATGTTAATGAAAAAAATTTCCTCCAGGTAAAAAACACACAGAAATATGTACTGCAAGTTGCTTCATTTATTGTTTTCATTTTTGAAAATTTTTAACACACCTTTCTCTTCTCCTGGCAAGGTACTCTGCTCTTGCTGCGGGGTCAGAGTTGACACGCTGCCTGTGGCGAGCGCTTTTTATTTTGCTTGGCAGTGGCATCTGGTGAAACAAATTAAAATGAGTTAAATAGATACATAATAAATTGCTAATAACTGCACAATTACCCAAGTGAAATGGCATGCTTTTAATATTTTTTTATTATATTGTACAAAGATGAACTAACAATGTTTCTGAAATATTAGCAAAATGACTCAAATATCAAAAAAATATTTCAAATAATACTAAAAATTAAGTACTTAAAGTTTATCAATCATCAATTGAATATAAAAAGCACAAAAACTGCCAATCTAGGACATATCTATGATGGAAAACAATCTGCAGTGGTCGCACCACATGATCACTGGTCGCACCACATGACATTTTCAAGTTCAGTTAAATCTTACTGAGACAGGATTAGCCACATAAACAAAGCTAGCTAGCTTCCCACAAAAGGGCACTCTGAAATTTGTAATAAAAATACATATTTGTGGAAATAACTTAAATTTATTGTTTTTTTGAGGTCATACCACATGATATCCAAATGTGGCAACTCCATTACAGCAGTTAAAAACATTTTTTTTTTAAAGAAACTGAGAGAGTCACAAACCTTCTTTCAGCTTCCATTGCTCTATGAGAAAATGGTGGATGATGCAACTTCCTGTCTTTGAGTAGATTCCAAAATAAAAGTTCCAAAAGTGGTCATTTCTTGATGGTCGCACCACATGATATTTGATGAAATGGACATCATCGGACAAAGTTTGTTTGTATATTATGAGTGAAATATAATTGCAAAAGCTGTGCAATTTTGCACAGGAATACAAAACACTTTGTAAATCATGCCAAGTAGGGCAGAAAACAAATTGGAATAGATTTAGAGTAATTTATAAGAAGATTTCAAAACAGCAGTCATGGCTGGACGGTCGCACCACATGATATTTTGACACTTTAAATAACAGAAAAATTACAAATAACTCCTGATTTTTGAAAAGTTGAAGTGACTACATATATAGGAGATATACTACATATAGATTGTATATTTTTGTACATTTAAACCTTTTTTAACTTTAAAAAAATACAGCCGGACAGAATATTTAGGCGTCACGTCATTGACCCATATCCCTTAATTGATATTTAATTAATTAGTAAATAGAAATTTAAACAAAACAAAACAACAACAAAAAAACAAACAAAAACAAAACCCTCAGCTAACCTTAAATTCTACCATATAATCTTGTCTCTTTCAAATACTCCACTAAAGCTTTCTGTGTGTCCTGTACCCCTTTTCCTGTTGTTCCCAAAATACCCTCAAGGCTCCACACTCTACCTGCCTCCGCCATCTTTCGCATTCGTTCTATCCTCTCTCCCCTATATTTCCGACAGTGCATCAATACATGTTCCACATCTTCTGTTATTTTGCACTCCGAACATTCATTTGAATTAACATTACTAATAGGCGTAGGGGTATTGAAACAAATGTTTTCCAGTCTATATTCCTGTGATTTAGCCTTTAAGCCTGTTAAATTAACAACTTGTTTACATTTTGATTCCACCTTCTCCATGTGTCTTCCATGGGCCCTTCTGTTCTAACCAAATGCCCAGATGTTTAAATGTATCTACTTTCTCCATGTCTTGCCCATATAGCTTCAGGCTCTGTCTATTTATCCCTTTCGTCCGTGTGAGGAGCATGTAGCAGGATTTGCTTGTAGAAAGTTTGACTCCCCAATCATATGACCACTGTTCCGTTTTACTTATTGCTTCCTTAATTTTACCCATAACACTTGAGAGGTCTCGTCCCCTTGCCCAGATGGCCCCATCGTCTGCATACAGAGCTGACCCGATCCTTCTGTCCAGATTCATAAAAATATCACTAATCATAACATTAAATAATTACACTTACACTTATTAAACAAACAAGCAAACAAACAACAAACAAACAAAAAAACGGGCAAAGCTCCCTTATATTCTATTTTCTAATCCTGTGTCTTTGAGGAAACTAAGTACTGGCCTATAACGTTCCTTCATTTTCCCACTCATCCCTAAAATTCCTTCCAAGCTCCATTCCCGTTCCAGCTCATATATCCTATCACGCAACCTGTTCCTTTCTGACTCATATTGACTATATTTCAAAATGACATGCTCAACATTCTCCGGAGCATCGCACCTATCACATTTATCAGACACAGACTTTGCCATTAGATACAGAGTTGATTTTAAACTACTGTGTCCAAGTCTTATCCTGGAAATGATTACTTCTTCTCTCCTGCATTTCCCTTTACAAGCCTTTGTGTTAACTGACTTTTGTATTTTATACTAGTGTCTCCCACTCCCACTTCCTCCTCCACAATTCTATCACTGCCTTTCTGATTATTGATTTTGCCTCACCTTTTCTAAAGGGAATTTTCATTATCTCATCATTACTTAATCTTAAAGCTCTTTTGGCAATATTGTCTGCTTTTTCATTCCCACTAACACCTACATGTGCAGGAACCCAACAAAATTGAACAGAAATTCCACTTCTGTGTAATCTCCACATTATCATTAATATTTCCATCACTAGATCATCTCTTATTGATTCATTTGTATTTAAGCTCTGAAGAACTGCAGTGGAATCTGAACAAATGATCACTCTCTCAGGCCTAACCTCTTCTATCCATTGTAATGCTCCTATAATGGGTGTTGTTTCTGCAGTAAATACAGACAGCTATTATTGATTCTTTTACAAATATTTATATTAAACTCTGGTATGTATACTGCTGTTCCTACTTGTTCACTCTGGATCTTTAGGCCCATGGATGTTACACTTCTTCTTCTTTCTATTTAATGGCAGATTGCAAGCAACGTTCAGGTGCATACCGGCACCTACTGTACAAGAGTGTGAAGCCTCACATCCCCTCCTTTACATTCTACCCATACTTTACACAGCACATTATCTTATGTTCCACATTTCCCATCACACCACATCTCTCACACTTGTCAGTATTCCTTTTCCCCATTACATTCATTATATCATTCAGACCAGTATGACCGACTAAGCCTCTTCTGTTCCTTTCTTTAAAGATTTTTGTCATGACTGATTTTTGAAAGTTATAATATTTTCTTCCTTTCTGGTCATATTCACATCTTTTTGCCATATTTCCAAGCCTTTTGCATTAATAATTGCTTTACCCTCTCCTTTTCCATAAGGTACTGTGACTGTTATATTCTTTTCTAGTGCCCTTCTTGCTAGGTCATCAGCAACCTCATTTCCCTTCAAACCTGTGTGTGCTGGCACCCAGCAGAACTGGACCTCAATGCCACCCTTGTGAAGCCTGAGCAAACAATGCTGTATTTCAGTGAACAAGTCTTGTGCCCTATATATGTCAAGTAATGCCTGTTTGTCTGCCCCCAATCACATCCGACCACCGCTTTCAATAAGTTTATGACTTTTTTACATTTTTTCTCTATGTATTCCACATGTTTTTTCCATGTATATTTATTATCTAGCCATAGGCCCAGATACTTAAATTCAGACACCATCTCTAATGGCTGCCCATACATGTTTAACTTCTCTACCTCAATTTTTCTCTTATTTGTGAACACCATATAACAGGACTTATTTACTGACATCTGAAATGGATTTTACACTATTAAGTTCCCACGGTGAAATACATGAGATTTTCACGTGTTCCGCTTCCAATGGTTGGCAATTATAATTTCTAATATCAGTGTCCGGGCTGTAACAAGTAGTCTCAGTATCATTGGTGGCTCATAAAAAGGCAACAATAACTACAAAGGTGTCTTTTTCTTTTTTGGTGTTTAAAGGTCCCATATAATGCTTATTCATAGGTTCATACTTGTATTTGGGGTTTCTACTAGAACCTGTTTTCACGCTTTAATTAAAGAACATATATTATTTTCCTCATACTGTCAACCTGAATGTACTGGTATTCACCCTAAGTCTGAAACGCTCAGTTTGACCACCTGTCTCTTGAAGCTCTTCTCCTGAAAAAGCCCAGTCCGCTTTGATTGGTCAGTTTAATCAGGTCTTGATGGCATTTTAATAAAATGTACTTCTTCAGTCTCCTCATAATGAGACATTGTTCTTCATTCATTTTGTGAACGCATCTCCACAGAAGTTTCAGCTGTGTTTATTGATCTTCAGGTGTGATTTGAGTAAAAAAACATTTTAACCACACTCTGCAAACATGTGACTCCTCACTTCCAGAATTCTTGTGTGTTTTGACCATGAACCAGAACTGACATGTCTCCTACTTGTTTTTAAAACACAAGGCCACTTGACTGTGAGAGATCTTAAATGTCTTTTGACTTGAGACACATCAAAGTTTCTTTTCCTGCAGGTCTTGGAGAGTTATGACTTCTCACCTGTGTGGATTCTCATGTGGGTCGTCAGCAGGGGCAAAAATCCCATTTCATAAGGCCTGTTTCCACTGAAGAAGTTCATGGCCCTTGGTGGGCAGGAACTACTACAGGAACGTCCTCTTGCTCGGCCCTCTCAACCGCCGTGTCTCCACTGATGGAGCGTAGTAGGAGGAAGGTTCCTGTAAAGTTACCGGGCTCTGTATGTGACGTATTCGTTGCGCGACCATTTTGACCAGGGCGATGTAGGGGTGTAGGGATGCCGTTAGCCGTTAGTGGTGTCTGTAATAACTCCTGTCATGGTCCATGAATTTTTTTTTTTCCAGCGGTTGTTTTAGTTACAACCTGATTGAGCTAACTGGAGTAGTTTCATGTCGTATCCGACATCGGAAGGCTTTTAACAGATGACGTCCTGATGTTAGCTTTCCTGCTGCTGTTAGCTGTCCCTGTCAGCTGCAGCCACTGATGCTTTCTAGACATCGTGATTTCCAAAAACTTAATAAATATCACACATAGCAACACAAAACTGGTTTGCTAGCTCAATCATGTTGTTACTAAGATATCCGCTGGAATTTGTTTTTTTCACGGACCGTTTATTGAGTTATTACAAACTCCACTAACAGCTCCTCTCCGAGCTTGATGACGACGACGACAGCTTTACTGAAGTGGGAGTCATGTCCCCCCTGTCCCCCCCGGGACTTCCGCCGCTGGTCATCAGGCTACTTTTACATCATAAAGCGTTCTCACATGTTGTGCAGGTAAATGGCTTCTCACCTGTGTGGACTGTGTGTGATCTTTGAAACGTTACTCTGATCATCAGTGGGACAAAAGAAATCCTGTGCTAACAAAGATATATTTTTTTCTAACTTTACTAAAATCAATAAGGTTTCACTTTCTGAAGTAGGCTGCTGTAGTGTACCTCATCTGAATGTGGTCCGGCCAAACTGAGCTCTGGCCAACCTGCATTGTGATCGCGGTGGCTTCTGCGTGCATCTACACCTGCAGTAACATTGCATTTTTCCTCATTCAGTCTACAGGTACAGATCACAGATTAACAGGCACAAGGCAAAACCAGTTTTTCCCACATTCTCGTGTCACTGTTGACAAGTTGCTCATATGCATCAAAGAACATGGTGTCTGCAGATATAGCCAAGGAAAATTTCAGAATTTAAGACATTTTTAATCCCACCTTATATGGAATTTAAAACCATCTCATGGCTGTCATACATGCAATTTATTATTGCAATATTTAGAGAAATACAACAAGGAAAAAAAATCTTTCTTCGGTCTTTACAACGATTGTAAACTGTCATTGGGTCTGTCCGGCTGGAGACATTTTCACAGTAATGTGACCAAAGATATTTAAGACCCATTGAATCTGAATTTAAGACAATTTTAAACTTTTTAAGGCCTTATATTAAGAAAACTTTAAATCATTTCAAAGGACATGCAGACACCCTGACAAAAGATCACAGTAACAGGACAAATCTTCTGGGATCAGTTTATTACTGTGCTCACTGCAAAATCAGACATACTTTTAATTACAGGGTCTGCTCACAATTTCATGGACAATATTTCCAACTTTTTCGGGACTTTTCAAGGACTCATGAAGATTTTTTTTTCTTTCCCCACTTGCCCGGTGGTTTTAAAACATCAGATTCAAACTCTATGTAAACATAATTGGCACACAGGAAGGGAGAGACAAACTGAGGGAGAAAATGACAAAACAATAACAATAACAGCAGCAACTGAAAATAATGAATATGCAGTAGGTGTATTTCTTGACCTGAGAAAAGCTTTTGACACTGTTGATCACAACGTATTATTAAAAAGTTATTTAAATATGGAATTAGAGGGGTTGCTTTAACATGGGTAAGTAGTTACCTGAAAAATAGAAGTCAATATGTTCATATTTATAACATCAACTCTAATCTGAAGGATGTCACATGTGGGGTTCCACTGGGATCTGTTCTGGGACCATTACAATTTATATTAAACATCAATGAAATGTGTGTAATCTCCAAAATAATGAAAACAGTATTATTTGCAGATGACACCAACTTATTGTGCTGTGGCAACAACTTGGAACAGCTTCTGGATTTTGTGGAAAAAATATTTAAAAAAAAAAAGAAAAAGAGTTGGTTTGACTACAATAAACTAACACTGAACTTTCTTTCTCTCACAAAATTTCTTGGAGGAATAATTGATAATAAACTATGTTGGAAACCACACATTAATTATATTAAAAACAAAATATCAAAATCAGTTGCAATCCTTTACAAAGTTAAAGATCTCGTTTGTCAAAAGTCATTATACCTTCTGTACTGCTCATTTATACTTCCATACATAACTTACTGTGTGGAGGTGTGTGGGAACACGTACAGTACCAACACCAAACCAAATTTTTACACTACAAAAAAGAGCGATAAGAATAGTAAACAAGACCACCTACAGTGAACCGTCAAATCTACTTTTTATCAAACTAAAAACACTCAAATTTAAGGATTTAGTCAACCTCAAAACTGCACAGATTATGTATCAAGATAAAAATCAGTCATTGCCACAAAATACTTAGAATTTGTTCCAAGAAAGAGACAAACACCACAACTTGAGAGGATTGGACATGTTGAATAAACCCTTGGTAAGAACCAATTCCAAATATCACAGCATCATGCTAAATAGTTACCTCTCTTACTTTGATTGGTTTTTTTTAATTTTATTTTGTATGACTGATTACCTTATTGATCACCTACATTTTGTTCTGTTTTATTTATGTTCGAATGTGTGTGCTGCGTTCTGGACAAGAGCCCGCCTCCTCACTGGAAAGCGTAAAAGCAAACACATCACACCAATCTTCGCCTTGTTCCACTGGCTTCCAGTGCATTTTAGAATTGATTTTAAGATTTAACTGATTGTTTTTAAAGCCCTAAATGGGCTGGCACCCCCTTATTTAACTGAACTCCTGCACTGTCATGCTCCCTCCAGAGCCTTGAGATCTGCCAGTCAGCTATTACTGGCTACTCCTAGGACTAGGCTGAAGACCAAAGGTGACAGAGCCTTTGGTGCGGCTGACCCGAGGCTCTGGAACAGCCTGCCACTGTGCATTAGGTCTGCCCAGACCCTAGAGGTTTTTAAGTCTTTACTGAAAACCCACTTCTTCTCTCAGGCTTTTAACTCAGGTTGAGCTGGACACCCAAACATTTTATCTTATTTTTTATCTTATTTTATAACTCTTGCATTTTATTTTATTGTATTGTATTTAATGTATCTTATGGTTATTATTGTGGTGTACTATTAGGTTCTTCATTGTATTTGCTTGTTTATTTCTATCAACCTGTTCAGCAAACCTTGGTTGTTTTAAATGTGCTTCATAAATAAAGTTTGAGTTGAGAAATAAAGATTCTTAAAAAAGAAAAAAGAAAAAAAGATGGTAAACAAACACTGTCACACATCGGCGCATATTAAAGCTACATTAAGACGCCAGCTGCAGAAAATGAATTTGCCATTATGTTACATTATAGGGAGGGTTATCCACTGAAGATGATTCTACTAATTTCATTATACACAAACAAGTTTTGTGACTTATAATGATTTTGACTAATTTCATGATTTTTCCAGGATTTCCATGACTCATGCAAGTATAAAATTCAAACTTTAAAGCAGTCTCCTCCTTTTGTTCTTTGACTCACTAGTTTATCTCACTAGTGGACTTCACTCCCCACTTTTCTTAGCATGCTTTATGGAACAGGCCTCTGAAAGCTCTGCCACATGTTTTGCTTGTAAACCGTCTCTCTCCTGTACATGTGTGACTTCAACTGGAACCTCTGTGCTCAAGTGATGCACCTTTACACCTGTGTGAGTCCTCATGTGGACTCTCAAGTTACTGGAAGATCTATAGCTTCTCCCACATGTTTTGCAAGTATACGGCTTCTCCCCTGAATGAATCCTCATGTGGATTAACAAGACACTATTACGTCCGAAGGCTCTGCCACATACGTCACAAGTATACGGCTTCTCACCTGTGTGAGTCCTCATGTGGACTAACAAGTCAACATTACGTCCAAAAGCTCTCCCACATACGTTACAAGTATGTGGCTTCTCACCTGTGTGTGTTCTCATGTGGGCTGTCAAGTGACCGGCAGTTCTGAAGTGTCTCCCACATGTTTTGCAAGTATACGGCTTCTCACCTGTGTGAGTCCTCATGTGGATTAACAAGGCACTATTACGTCCGAAAGCTCTCCCACATACCTTACAAGGATACGGCTTCTCACCTGTGTGAGTCCTCATGTGGACTAATAAGTCACCATTACGTCCGAAAGCTTTCCCACATACGTTACAAGTTTGTGACTTCTCACCTGTGTGAGTCCTCATGTGGATTAACAAGTCACCATTACATCCAAAAGCTTTCCCACATACGTTACAGGTATGTGGCTTCTCACCTGTGTGAGTCCTCATGTGGTCTAAATAGTGACCATTATATCTGAAAGCTCTCCCACATGTTTCGCAAGTATACGGCTTCTCACCTGTGTGAGTCCTCATGTGGACTAATAAGTCACCATTACGTCCGAAAGCTCTCCCACATACGTTACAAGTATACGGCTTCTCACCTGTGTGAGTCCTCATGTGGGCTAATAAGTCACCACTACGTACGAAAACTTTCCCACATACGTTACAAGTTTGTGACTTCTCACCTGTGTGAGTCCTCATGTGGGCTAACAAGTAACCATTACGTCTGAAAGCTTTCCCACATACGTTACAAGTATACGATTTCTCACCTGTGTGAGTCCTCATGTGGGCTAACAAGTGACCATTACGTCTGAAAGCTTTCCCACATGCGTCACAAGTATGTGGCTTCTCACCTGTGTGGCTTTTCAGGTGTCTCTGCAATTTTGACTTGCACTGAAAAACTTTCCCACATACGTCACATTTTAAAGGCTTTTTACCTGTATTTAAGTTTGTCACAGCAGAGGTGTGTGGACTGTTCCTGTTAATTTCACTTTCATGATGTCTTTTCTCTGCTTGAAGCTCTGTGTTTCTAGTTGATCCTGAGTCTCCATGCTGGTATTCTTCCTCATCTTGGCTCTCAGCTCCATGAGAGTTGTGACAGAGCAGCTGGTGGTCACTGTTTGCTTCTGATATCACAGAGCTTATAACTGGTATGATGATGACAGACTCTTTCTCTGCTGCACTTTGAGTGTCGTCATGAATGAAGTCCAGAGTCTGATCTTCACTGAGCTCACTTTCCTCATCAGCAGGAGTCAACATGAAGACATCAGTCTCCTGCTTCAGTACAAGCTGCTCTCCCTCCTGACTGCCGCACACGTCCTCCTCTTCCTCTTCCTCTTTAATCTGTGGAGGCTCTGGGTGCTCTTGGTCCACACTGGACTTCCTCTCCTCAACACAGAGCTGCTGCTCAGGGACAACCTCCTCCTCCTTACACACATGTTGCTGTGGGAGCTCTGGAGGGACACACAACAACACCAACAGCATACTAATGCGATGCCACAGCAAATATACAGACATGGCAGTAAATTAGTTCAATTACGTTTCACCCACCTGTCCTGTGTAACTTTATTTCAGGCTTCAACACGATATCCAACAGTCTGCGCTGACGATCAATCTCTTCCTCGTACTCGACGATGGTTCTTTGAAAAGCTCCCAATATTTCTTCAGCAGCAGCAGTTAGTCGCTCGTTGACAAACTCTCTCAAAGACTCAGCTGAACACATTGTTGTCTAATGTAGGCTACAGTAAACGTGGGTAAAGGTTTAACTCATAGATTAACCTCCCGAAGTGAACTCACTCATTTGGGAAACGCATCTGCCGCCTTTTCTTGTTGACTTCCGCCGGATGTTACACTTCTTCTTCTTCTTCTTTCTATTTAATGGCGGCTTGCAAGCAACGTTCATGTGCATACCGCCACCTGCTGTATAAGAGTGTGTAGCCTCACATCCCCTCCTTTACATTCTTCCCACCAATCTTGACTCCCACAGAAAGTTGAACAGTGCTTTCCTCACATCTCTGATCTTCTCCTTCTCCCTCTGTCCCTAATAATCCAGCCAGACTCCACTCACGCCGTGCTGCTCTCACTTTCCTCTGCAGCCTCTCTCTCTCTCTGATGCATACTTTACACAGTACATTATTTTATGTTCCACATTTCCCATCACACCACATCTCTCACACTTGTCAGTATTCCTTTTCCCCATTACATTCATTATATCATTCAGACCAGTATGACCAACTCTAAGCCTCTTCTGTTCCTTTCTTTAAAGATTTTTGTCATGACTGATTTTTGTATGTTATAATATTTTCTTCCTTTCTGGTCATATTCACATCTTTTTGCCATATTTCCAAGCCTTTTGCCTTAATAATTGCTTTACCCTCTCCTTTTCCATAAGGTACTGTGACTGTTATATTCTTTTCTAGTGCCCTTCTGCTAGTGCCCTGAGCAAACAATGCTGTATTTCAGTGAACAAGTCTTGTGCCCTATATATGTCAAGTAATGCCTGTTTGTCTGCCCCCAATCACATCCGGCCACCGCTTTCAATACGTTTATGACTTTTTTACATTTTGTCTCTATGTATTCCACATGTTTTTTCCATGTATATTTATTATCTAGCCATAGGCCCAGATACTTAAATTCAGACACCATCTCTAATGGCTGCCCATACATGTTTAACTTCTCTACCTCAATTTTTCTCTTATTTGTGAACACCATATAACAGGACTTATTTACTGACATCTGAAATGGATTTTACACTATTAAGTTCCCATGGTGAAATACATGAGATTTTCACGTGTTCCGCTTCCAATGGTTGGCAATTATAATTTCTAATATCAGTGTCCGGGCTGTAACAAGTAGTCTCAGTATCATTGGTGGCTCATAAAAAGGCAACAATAACTACAAAGGTGTCTTTTTCTTTTTTGGTGTTTAAAGGTCCCATATAATGCTTATTCACAGGTTCATACTTGTATTTGGGGTTTCTACTAGAACCTGTTTTCACGCTTTAATTAAACAACATATATTATTTTCCTCATACTGTCAACCTGAATGTACTGGTATTCACCCTAAGTCTGAAACGCTCAGTTTGACCACTCGTCTCTTGAAGCTCTTCTCCTGAAAAAGCCCAGTCCGCTTCTATTGGTCAGTTTTATCAGGTCTTGATGGCATTTTAATAAAATGTATTCTTCAGTCTCCTCATAATGAGACATTGTTCTTCATTCATTTTGTGAACGCATCTCCACAGAAGTTTCAGCTGTGTTTATCGATCTTCAGGTGTGATTTGAGTAAAAAAACATTTTAACCACACTCTGCAAACATGTGACTCCTCACTTCCAGAGTTCTTGTGTGTTTTGACCATGAACCAGAACTGACATGTCTCCTACTTGTTTTTAAAACACAAGGCCACTTGACTGTGAGAGATCTTATATGTCTTTTTACTTGGGACACATCAAAGTTTCTTTTCCTGCAGGTCTTGGAGAGTTATGACTTCTCACCTGTGTGGATTCTCATGTGGGTCGTCAGCAGGGGCAAAAATCCCATTTCATAAGGCCTGTTTCCACTGAAGAAGTTCCTGGCCCTTGGTGGGCAGGAACTACTACAGGAACGTCCTCTTGCTCGGCCCTCTCAACCGCCGTGTCTCCACTGAGGGAGCGTAGTAGGAGGAAGGTTCCTGTAAAGTTACCGGGCTCTGTATGTGACGTATTCGTTGCGCGACCATTTTGACCAGGGCGACGTAGGGGTGTAGGGATGCTGTTAGCCGTTAGCGGTGTCTGTAATAACTCCGGTCATGGTCCATGAAAAAAATATTTTTTCCAGCGGATGTTTTAGTTACAACCTGATTGAGCTAACTGGAGTAGTTTCATGTCGTATCCGACATCGGAAGGCTTTTAACAGATGACGTCCTGATGTTAGCTTTCCTGCTGCTGTTAGCTGTCCCTGTCAGCTGCAGCCACTGATGATTTCTAGACATCGTGATTTCCAAAAACTTAATAAATATCACACATAGCAACACAAAACTGCTTTGCTAGCTCAATCATGTTGTTACTAAGATATCCGCTGGAATTTTTTTTTTCACAGACCGTTTATTGAGTTATTACAGACTCCACTAACAGCTAACGGTTAGCCAAGCTAATCTACGATAACCATGTTGTTATTTACAAAATGCCACATCCCGCCTTGAGTATATCCAATCAGCACCATAGTCGTGCGTAATGACCGCTCCTTGTCGGTTAAACTGCAAATCTTTCATGTTTGTCTCACTGACAGGTGGAGAGCCTACAGACAGGTACCCATTAGCTACGAGCCGCTGTGCCACTGACTGCTCTTGTCCTGTCTTCTCCCTCTTCTTTCTCTCCTGTCCTCTCCGAGCTTAATCATTAGCTTTTAGCTTAGCAGCACTCGTAATTGCGTAGGCTTTAGAACAATGCAGGAGAAATGTTGCAGAGTTCGTATTATCAGCCTGGGGCTTGTTGTCACAGTAAATGGGATGCGTTGTAACTTGTGTAAGTTAAACTTTGTCTGTGTGAGTGTACATCTTATCCTGCGATGTGTGATATGGGCAGCAGGTCCAGCCACATGCTGCTCCTGCTGCCAAGGGGGACAGTTTTACTGAAGGGGAAGTCATGTCCCCCCCGGGATTTCTGCCCCTGATCGTCAGGCTACTTTTACATCATGAAGCATTCTCACATGTTGTGCAGGTAAATGGCTTCTCACCTGTGTGGATTGTGTGTGATCTTTGAAATGTTACTCTGATCGTCAGTGGGACAAAAGAAATCCCGTGCTAACAAAGATATCTTTTTTTTTTTTAACTTTACTAAAATCATTAAAGGGTTCATTTTCTGAAGTCAGCTGCTGTAGTGTACCTCCTCTAAATGTGTTCCGGCCAAACTGAGCTCTGGTCGGGGCTTCTGCGTGCATCTACACCTGCAGTAACATTGCATTTTTCCTCATTCAGTCTACAGGTACAGAACACAGATGTAACAGGCACAAGGCAAAACCAGTTTTTCCCACATTCTGGTGTCACTGTTGACAAGTTGCTCATATGCACCAAAGAACACAGTGTCTGCAGATATAGCCAAGGTAAATTTCAGACTTTAAGACATTTTTAATCCCACCTTATATGGAATTTAAAACCATCTCATGGCTGTCATACATGCAATTTATTATTGCAATATTCGGAGAAATACAGCAAGGGAAAAAAAAAATCTTTCTTCAGTCTGTAAACTGTCATTGGGTCTGTCCGGCTGGAGACATTTTCACAGTAATGTGACCAAAGATATTTAAGACCCATTGAATCTGAATTTAAGACAATTTTAAACTTTTAAAGGCCTTATATTAAAAAAACATTTCAAAGGACATGCAGACACCCTGACAAAAGATCACAGTAACAGGATAAATCTTCTGGGATCAGTTTATTGCTGTGCTCACTGCAAAATCAGACACACTTTTAATTACAGGGTCTGCTCACATTTTCATGGACAATATTTCCAAACTTTCTCAGGACTTTTCAAGGACTCATGAAGATTTTTTTTTCTTTCCCCACTTGCCCGGTGGTTTTCACACATCAGATTCAAACTCTATGTAAACATAATTGGCACACAGGAAGGGAGAGACAAACTGAGAGAGAAAATGACAAAACAACAACAACAGCAATTGAAAATAAAGGATATGCAGTAGGTGTATTTCTTGACCTGAAAAAAGCTTTTGACACTGTTGATCACAACTTATTATTAAAAAAGTTATTGAAATATGGAATTAGTGGGGTTGCTTTAACATGGGTAAGTAGTTACCTGAAAAATAGAAGTCAATATGTTCATATCTATAACACCAACTCTAATCTGAAGGATGTCACATGTGGGGTTCCACAGGGATCTGTTCTGGGACCATTGCGATTTATATTATACATCAATGAAATGTGTGTAATCTCCAAAATAATGAAAGCAGTATTATTTGCAGATGACACCAACTTATTGTGCTGTGGCGACAACTTGTAACAGCTTCTGGATGATGTGGAAAAAAGATTTAAAAAAAAAAACTAAAGAGTTGGTTTGACTACAATAAACTAACACTGAACTTTCTTTCTCTCACAAAATTTCTTGGAGGAATAATTGATAATAAACTATGTTGGAAACCACACATTAATTATATTAAAAACAAAATATCAAAATCAGTTGCAATCCTTTACAAAGTTAAAGATCTCGTTTGTCAAAAGTCATTATACCTTCTGTACTGCTCATTTATACTTCCATACATAACTTACTGTGTGGAGGTGTGTGGGAACACGTACAGTACCAACACCAAACCAAATTTTTACACTACAAAAAGAGTGATAAGAATAGTAAACAAGACCACCTACAGTGAACCGTCAAATCTACTCTTTATCAAACTAAAAACACTCAAATTTAAGGATTTAGTCAACCTCAAAACTGCACAGATTATGTATAAAGATAAAAATCAGTCATTGCCACAAAATACTTAGAATTTGTTCCAAGAAAGAGACAAACACCACAACTTGAGAGGATTGGACATGTTGAATAAACCCTTGGTAAGAACCAATTCCAAATATCACAGCATCACGCTAAATAGTTACCTCTCTTACTTTGATTGTTTTTTTGTATGACTGATTACCTTATTGATCACCTACATTTTGTTGTGTTTTATTTATGTTCGAATGTGTGTGCTGCGTTCTGGACAAGAGCCCGCCTCCTCACTGGAAAGCGTAAAAGCAGACACATCACACCAATCTTCGCCTTGTTCCACTGGCTTCCAGTGCATTTTAGAATTGATTTTAAGATTTAACTGATTGTTTTTAAAGCCCTAAATGGGCTGGCACCCCCTTATTTAACTGAACTCCTGCACTGTCATGCTCCCTCCAGAGCCTTGAGATCTGCCAGTCAGCTATTACTGGCTACTCCTAGGACTAGGCTGAAGACCAAAGGTGACAGAGCCTTTGGGGCGGCTGATGGAACAGCCTGCCCCTGTGCATTAGGTCTGCCCAGACCCTAGTGGTTTTTAAGTCTTTACTTAAAACCCACTTCTTCTCTCAGGCTTTTAACTCATGTTGAGCTGGACACCCAAACATTTTATCTTATTTTATAACTCTTGCATTTTATTTTATTGTATTGTATTTAATGTATCTTATGGTTATTATTGTGGTGTACTATTAGGTTCCTCATTGTATTTGCTTGTTTATTTCTATCAACCTGTTCAGCACTTTGGTAAACCTTGGTTGTTTTAAATGTGCTTCATAAATAAAGTTTGAGTTGAGAAATAAAGATTCTTAAAAACAAAAAAAGAAAAAAAGATGGTAAACAAACACTGTCACACATCGGCGCATATTAAAGCTACATTAAGACGCCAGCTGCAGAAAATGAATTTGCCATGATGTTACATTATAGGGAGGGTTATCCACTGAAGATGATTCTAATAATTTCATTATACACAAACAAGTTCTGTGATTTATAATGATTTTGACTAATTCCATGACTTTTTCAGGGTTTCCATGACTCTTGCAAGTATAAAATTCAAACTTTAAGCAGTCTCCTCCTTTTGTTTTTTATCTCAGTAGTTTATCTCAGTAGTTTAACTTTTCCAGACCTGCAATTTCAATTAAAATTCAGGATTTGGACTTCACTCCCCACTTTTCTTAGCATGCTTTATGGAACAGGCCTCTGAAAGCTCTGCCACATCTTTTGCTTGTAAACCGTCTCTCTCCTGTACATGTGTGACTTCAACTGGAACCTCTGTGCTCAAGTGATGCACCTTTACACCTGTGTGCGTTCTCATGTGGGCTGTCAAGTTACTGGCAGATCTGAAGTGTCTCCCACATGTTTTGCAAGTATACGGCTTCTCCCCTGAATGAGTCCTCATGTGGATTACCAAGACACTATTACGTACAAAAGCTCTTCCACATACGTCACAAGTATGTGGCTTCTCACCTGTGTGAGTCCTCATGTGGGCTGTCAAGTGATTGGCAGTTCTGAAGTGTCTCCCACATGTTTTGCAAGTATACGGCTTCTCACCTGTGTGAGTCCTCATGTGGATTAACAAGGCACTATTACGTACGAAAGCTCTCCCACATATATTACAAGTATGTGGCTTCTCACCTGTGTGAGTCCTCATGTGGACTAATAAGTCACTACTACGTCCGAAAGCTCTCCCACAAACTTTACAAGTATGTGGCTTCTCACCTGTGTGAGTCTTCATGTGGACTAATAAGTCACAACTACGTCCGAAAGCTTTCCCACAAACGTTACAAGTATGTGGCTTCTCACCTGTGTGAGTCTTCATGTGGACTAACAAGTGACCATTACATCCAAAAGCTCTCCCACATACGTTACAAGTATACGGCTTCTCACCTGTGTGAGTCCTCATGTGAACTAACAACACACCATTACGTCCGAAAGCTTTTCCACATATGTTACAAGTATACGGCTTCTCACCTGTGTGAGTCCTCATGTGGGCTAACAAGTGACCATTACGTCCGAAACCTTTCCCACAAACGTCACACGTATATGGCTTCTCACCTGTGTGGCTGATCAGGTGTCTTTGCAATTTTGACTTACACTCAAAAACTTTCCCACATACGTCACATTTTAAAGGCTTTTTACCTGTTTTTAAGTTTGTCACAGCAGAGGTGTGTGGACTGTTCCTGTTAATTTCACTTTCATGATGTCTTTTCTCTGCTTGAAGCTCTGTGTTTCTAGTTGATCCTGAGTCTCCATGCTGGTATTCTTCCTCATCTTGGCTCTCAGCTCCATGAGAGTTGTGAGAGAGCAGGTGGTGGTCACTGTTTGCTTCTGATATCACAGAGCTTATAACTGGTATGATGATGACAGACTCTTTCTCTGCTGCACTTTGAGTGTCGTCATGAATGAAGTCCAGAGTCTGATCTTCACTGAGCTCACTTTCCTCATCAGCAGGAGTCAACATGAAGACATCAGTCTCCTGCTTCAGTACAAGCTGCTCTCCCTCCTGACTGCCGCACACGTCCTCCTCTTCCTCTTCCTCTTTAATCTGTGGAGGCTCTGGGTGCTCTTGGTCCACACTGGACTTCCTCTCCTCAACACAGAGCTGCTGCTCAGCGACAACCTCCTCCTCCTTACACACATGTTGCTGTGGGAGCTCTGGAGGGACACACAACAACACCAACAGCATACTAATGCGATGCCACAGCAAATATACAGACATGGCAGTAAATTAGTTCAATTACGTTTCACCCACCTGTCCTGTGTAACTTTATTTCAGGCTTCAACACGATATCCAACAGTCTGCGCTGACGATCAATCTCTTCCTCGTACTCGACGATGGTTCTTTGAAAAGCTCCCAATATTTCTTCAGCAGCAGCAGTTAGTCGCTCGTTGACAAACTCTCTCAAAGACTCAGCTGAACACATTGTTGTCTAATGTAGGCTACAGTAAATGTGGGTAAAGGTTTAACTCATAGATTAACCTCCCGAAGTGAACTCAGTCATTTGGGAAACGCATCTGCCGCCTTTTTCTTGTTTACTTCCGCCGGATGTTACACTTCTTCTTCTTCTTTCTATTTAATGGCAGATTGCAAGCAACGTTCATGTGCATACCGCCACCTGCTGTACAAGAGTGTGTAGCCTCACATCCCCTCCTTTACATTCTTCCCATACTTTACACAGCACATTATTTTATGTTCCACATTTCCCATCACACCACATCTCTCACACTTGTCAGTATTCCTTTTCCCCATTACATTCATTATATCATTCAGACCAGTATGACCGACTCTAAGCCTCTTCTGTTCCTTTCTTTAAAGATTTTTGTCACGACTGATTTTTGTATGTTATGATATTTTCTTCCTTTCTGGTCATATTCACATCTTTTTGCCATATTTCCAAGCCTTTTGCCTTAATAATTGCTTTACTAATAATTCTCATTTCCCTTCAAACCTGTGTGTGCTGGCACCCAGCAGAACTGGACCTCAATGCCACCCTTGTGAAGCCTGAGCAAACAATGCTGTATTTCAGCAACAAGTCTTGTGCCCTATATATGTCAAGTAATGCCTGTTTGTCTGCCCCCAATCACATCCGACCACCGCTTTCAATAAGTTTATGACTTTTTTACATTTTGTCTCTATGTATTCCACATGTTTTTTCCATGTATATTTATTATCTAGCCATAGGCCCAGATGCTTAAATTCAGACACCATCTCTAATGGCTGCCCATACATGTTTAACTTCTCTACCTCAATTTTTCTCTTATTTGTGAACACCATATAACAGGACTTATTTACTGACATCTGAAATGGATTTTACACTATTAAGTTCCCATGGTGTAATACATGAGATTTTCACGTGTTCCGCTTCCAATGGTTGGCAATTATAATTTCTAATATCAGTGTCCGGGCTGTAACAAGTAGTCTCAGTATCATTGGTGGCTCATAAAAAGGCAACAATAACTACAAAGGTGTCTTTTTCTTTTTTGGTGTTTAAAGGTCCCATATAATGCTTATTCATAGGTTCATACTTGTATTTGGGGTTTCTACTAGAACCTGTTTTCACGCTTTAATTAAACAACATATATTATTTTCCTCATACTGTCAACCTGAATGTACTGGTATTCACCCTAAGTCTGAAACGCTCAGTTTGACCACCCGTCTCTTGAAGCTCTTCAAAAAGCCCAGTCCGCTTTGATTGGTCAGTTTTATCAGGTCTTGATGGCATTTTAATAAAATGTACTTCTTCAGTCTCCTCATAATGAGACATTGTTGTTCAGGGCAAGGAGTCTTGTAAAAGACGGCATGCTTCACTCATGGGATAAAGTTTATTGACAATTTTAACATCTTTTGGAACTGTAAGGATCGCTTTCAGCATGATGGGATTCATCCGAACATCACTGGATGTAGACTACTCGGGGCCAACCTACGTCATGCTCTTGGAATGCCATACTAAAACAAGAATAGACAGATAAGAGCCAAGGACAAGTACGGGGCACAGAGACAGACAGCCTGCATTTCTCCCCCTTCACCTGACCCTTTGCTCCACATCACCCAAGGCATTCAGAGGATGTCCCTGTCCCAGTCAGGGATCCAACAACCCCCCTCCTGCCCTTCACCACAACCACCAAGGAGCCAGAGTTGACCCTCCCCACCACCACCACAATCACCACGGAGCCAGCGTCAACCCTCCCCCCTTCCACCACGCTCACCAATCAAGGAGTTAGTTTAAGATGCCACACTAAAGCTCAGTCAGATTGATGAACTCTTAAACAATAGCCCTCAATGTCATCACTCAGGTGTCTGTCAGAGATGAGACAGACATGCCGCTTCCTTCAACATACCGGTGATCTTAAATAGCCGGTGGCATGGTCAAACACATCTTGAAATTGAAAAGTATCAGCCAGAGTCATCTCCAAGGTCTGTCATTCCTGTGTTGACTAGCATCAGGAAAAATAACGTGTACCCTAAGCTACTCTATCTAATCTGACTCCAGTTATGCGCAGCCACAGACTGTGTCAGACAATGTTAGTACACTAAACTTAGCTTTATTAAATATCAGATCACTGGCTGGCAAGTCACTATTAATTAATGATTTTATTATCAAGAGAAACCTTGATTTTATGTTTTTAACTGAAACTTGGTTAAATGAAAACAACAATGCAGCAGTACTGATTGAATCAGCCCCCCAAACTTCCATTTTATCAGCTCAGTTAGAGAACTTAGGAAAGGAGGTGGAGTAGCCACTTTATTTAAGGATGTTTACCAGTGCAAACAGCTGTCATGTGGGAAGTTTGAGTCTTTTGAATATGTTGCACTGCAGTTGAGATCCTTCTGTCAAGCAGTATCAGTAACAATTTACAGGCCTCCAAAATATAGTGCACACTTTGTTGATGACTTTTCTAAACTATTGTCTGTTGTCTGTATTGATTTTGACTGTGTTGTTATAGTGGGTGATTTTAACATTCATATTGATAATCCCAAAGATGGCACACAATAAGGGGCATATTTTAGATCTAATTATCTCCAAAGGGCTCAACATTTCTGAGGTTGTGGTGCCTGAGGTTGCCTTTTCTGATCATGACTGTATTTTCTTTAAAATGGCCATCTCCGCTGACACCAGTAAAATTACAACAGAGGTAATCAGAAAACGCTATATCAATGAAAACACCTGTACACTATTCTCCCAGGATTTTACACCCACACCAGCTCTGCCCTCAGTCTCTGTCAATGATCTGGTTCATAGTTTCAGCTCTAAAGCTTTGAATATTATGGACAATATTGCCCCCATGAAGGTCAAAGTTGTCTCTGGTAAGAGAAAACCGCCATGGAGGAACACCACACGGGTAAAAGCTCAAAAAAGAGAATGTAGAATAGCAGAACACAGGTGGCGAAAAACCAAACTCCAGGTTCATTATGACATCTATAAGGAAAGTCTGCACATCTATAACTTGGAGCTAAAAAGGGCGCTGCAGTCCTTTTTCTCTGAGATTATCAACAGAAATAACAACAATGCACGGACTTTATTTACTGTTGTTGACAGACTGACAAACCCATCAGCGTCAGCCCCTCCTGAACTGCTATCCACCAAGGCATGCAATGACTTTGCTTCTTTTTTCACAGACAAGATTTTAAAGATAAGACAGACAGTCGGAGTGTAACTCCAACTGAAGACTGCAGTTAATAAACCTCTCTTAAAAAGCCTAATCTGGATGCTACCTACCATTTTTAGGAAAGATCATTGAAAAGGTTGTTTTTCAGCAACTGAACACCCTCGAGCACATGACAACACTGAGACTGCACTTGTAAAAATTTTTAAATGACATTCATCTGAGCAGTGATGCATCAAAGATTTCGGTTCTGGTATTACTGGACCTCACAGTGCTGCATTTGACACAGTTGACCATAAGATACTGCTCGACACACTAGAAAAGTTTGTGGGACTTTCTGGCACTGTGCTAAATTGGTTTAAATCTTATTTACAAGACAGGGATTTCTTTGTGTCACTTGGCAATTATGAATCTGTGCGAACAAAGATTACATGTGGAGTTCCTCAAGGGTCCTTTCTTGGGCCTCTTCTGTTCAACATCTATATGCTCAGATTATGGAATATCATAACATCTCCTACCAAATTTATGCAGATGACACACAACTTTACATAACAGTGTCACCAGATGACTACAGTCCCCTACATCTGCTAAATAAGTGCATTGACGAAATCGATACGTGGATGTGCCAGAATGTTCTACAACTAAACACAAACTGAGATAGTTGTTTTTGGCCCCAAAGAACAAAGATCAATAGTCAGTGCTCACCTTGATGCCATGACACTAAAACCTACAAATCAAGCCAGAAATCTTGGTGTAGTTCTGGACTCAGACCTAAACTTCAATAGTCACATTAAGACAATTACTAAATCAGCCTACTACCACCTTAAAAACATAGCAAGAATAAAAGAATTTCTTTCTAAACCAGATACAGAAAAACTTGTTCATGCTTTCATTTTCAGCAGGCTGGACTATTGTAACGGTGTCTTCACAGGCCTGAGTAAAAAATCAATCAGACAACTGCAGCTCATCCAGAACGCTGCTGCCAGAGTCCTCACCAACACCAAGAGAGTGGAGCACATTACACCAGTGCTTAAATCACTGCACTGGCTTCCTGTGTGTCAAAGGATAGACTTTAAAATCTTGTTACTTGTCTATAAAGCACTAAATGGTCTCGGGCCTAAATACATCTCTGATATACTTGTACGTTATGAAGCATCCAGACCCCTCAGATCATCTGGAACAGGTTTACTCTGTGTTCCCAGGATCAAAACCAAACAAAGTGAAGCAACCTTCAGTTTCTATGCTCCCCGCCTGTGGAACAAACTTCCAGAATATCTGAGGTCGGCTGAAACTGTCAACTCACTTAAATCAGGGCTTAAAACATTACTATTTACTGCAGCTTACCAGTGAACTAGATATATAACTTGTTGTAAGGTTTGTTTAGCTTTTGTTTTTAATGATTTATTCAATCAGTCAGTCAATCAGTCAATTTTACTTATAAAGCCGATTTCACAAATCACAATTTGCCTCACAGGGCTTTACAGCATACATGTGGGGGAACACGTATTGCCAACACTAAACCAATATTTACACAAAAGAGCGATAAGAATAGTTAACAAGAGCACCTACAGTGAACCGTCAAACCCACTCTTTATCAAACTAAAAACAGTCAGGATTTAGGATTTAGTCAATCAACTTCAATCAATTTTATTTATAAAGCCCAAGATCACAAATCACAATTTGCCTCACAGGGCTTTACAGCTTACGACATCCCTCTGTCCTTTAGACCCTCACAGCAGATAAAGAAAAACTCAGGAAGAGCAACTGAGGAGGGATCCCTCTTCCAGGACGGACAGACGTGCAATAGATGTCGTACAGAACAGATCAACATGATAAATTAACAGTAATCCTCATGACACAATGAGACAGAAAGAGACAGAGAGACAGAGAGAGATGCAGGACAGACGGTAATGACAGTAGCTTACAACAATATTAATGAAAGTAATAATATCATAGTTATAATTCTGGCTACTGTGGTACAATATGTTGAAAGTATATATTATTATCTGACAGTATAGATATGTGACAATAATCATATGTGTATAATAACAGTAGAAGTATGACTAACGATAACAGCAGCAGCAGGAGGCATCTGGCAGGACCACGGCAGCAGCACAACCATGAACACACCATCCAGGCACTGCTGCGATATAAGTTAACCTGCGAGACAGTGGAGCACAAAGGCTCCGGAGAAGAAGCTGAGTTAGTGACATGCAGTAACAAGACACGAGAGAGAGAGAGAGAAGGTGCCCGGTCTATTATAGGTGGTCCTCCGGCAGACTAGACCTAAGTCAGCCTAACTAGGGGCTGGTACAAGGCAAGCCTGAGCCAGCACTAACTATAAGCTTCATCAAAGAGGAAAGTCTTAAGTCTAGCCTTAAATGTGGAGACGGTGTCTGCCTCCCGGACCATAACAGGAAGATGATCCCACAGGAGAGGAGCCTGATAGCTGAAGGCTCTGGCTCCTGATCTACTTTTGGAGACTTTAGGGACCACAATCATGCATCACTGGCTATATTTCAATCACAATTAACCCTTTAAACTCAGTGCCAACTTTGGCATTTGTGCTTATTTTGATGTCATTTGTTGGGGTATCTTCGAATGCTTCATATCCCCAAAATCTGTACAACCTAAGATCAAAGATTATGTGAGTCAATAAACCATAATAATTGAGAAAAGTACTGAAAATACTGAACACACAAAACTTGGATGTTTTTGCATCAGATTTTTGAAAATAAAAAAACAAAATATGATGATTCAAAGATTTTTAAATTCTGAAATATAAAGAAAAGATTTCTTAACACTAATTTTCCAGTTATTATGTTTGTTTTTTTCCTTCAGGTGTGATTTGAGTAAAAAAACATTTTAACCACACTCTGCAAACAAAGGCTTTTTACCTGTATTTAAGTTTGTCACAGCAGAGGTGTGTGGACTGTTCCTGTTAATTTCACTTTCATGATGTCTTTTCTCTGCTTGAAGCTCTGTGTTTCTAGTTGATCCTGAGTCTCCATGCTGGTATTCTTCCTCATCTTGGCTCTCAGCTACATGAGAGTTGTGAGAGAGCAGCTGGTGGTCACTGTTTGCTTCTGATATCACAGAGCTTATAACTGGTATGATGATGACAGACTCTTTAGCCGTTTCTCAATACTCAAGTTCGGCAGTTCGGACTTGGCAAGTCCATGCGAGAGTCCGGACTTCCCAAGAACAGGAGGACGGGAGTACAGTCATTTCTGCTTTTGGAACAGCAGCCAACTTGATGATGTCACCACCTCCGCTCGCCTCAGCTGTTGTACTGTGTTGTATACATGCATTTAGAATAAAACAATATAAACACAGCCCAGCCCTGCGTCTTTTCATAGACATTGTAAGAAATTAATATGTAGGCCTATATGTTTTTAAAGTTCCAACATATAGCTATAACTGACACACAAAAACATATCAATAGCCAAAATATTTTCATAAAAACCTGTTCCCCGCAGCTGGCTTCTGATTATAATCAAAAGTCAAGTGCAGGGGGAAAGTTGAGAAAGAGAGAGAGAGAGGGAGAGTTGAGAGAGTTGGTGGTTATTGTGATCATGAGTATTGGCGAGATGGAAATCAAAAATCAATAACGGATCGGAGAAGGTGTCTTGGCGCAGTTATTGCAGAAGGACTGCTGTACCTGCAGGCTGAGGAGGAGGCTGCCCAGCTGAGGAGGAGGCTGCCCAGAAAGACAGTGGAGAATGAGGATGAGGATGAGACGTGCGATGCTTGCATGTCTGTTCGATATGTTTGTCCAGTTGTGGACAAAGTACCCAGGAATATCACAACAAAGAACAAAAACTCAGTCACAAGTAAAAGTGCTGCATACCAAATCTGACTTGAGTAAAAGTATCTGGGTATTGTCAGCAAAATGTAGGACTACTTAAAATTAAAAGTTCAAAGTACTCATGATGCAGAGTGTTGTGATCATCACATACATGAATATGTACTGAGTATTAATTGATCATCGTAGGCTACATGTAAACAGCATTTAAATGTTGTCATGGTAGAACTAATTTCACCACCTTTCACTGGTGCACGAGTCTGATCTATAACAACACACAGCAACTTGTAAATATGAAACAACAACATATAAAACAAACTATCTGAACAGTAAATATAGCTATCAAATAAATGTAGCTTGAGTAGAATGTACAGTATTTCCCTCTCAGTAAATGGAAATACCCAAAGTACATCAAATTTGTACTTAAGTACAGTAGCTACTTGAGTAAATATACTTAGTTACTGTCCATCACTGCATTTGTCTCATCATTATGCTTTCTGTCTACATTTTTATGGAGACTTGACAGTTTACTTGGTACACTTAGAAAAAACAACAGCAGTTTAATATTGTATTCAGTCTGACATTATATTGAAGTGTTGAGTTGTAGATTGTGGTGCTGTTGAATTGTACTGGATTACACTGACAGCAGTTTCTCATTTAGTCTGTCCTCACCAATATAAATGGAATCAAACAGTGAAGAGGAAAAGTTTATTCAGCCACACTTCAGACATCAGGTATACAATTCATATCAGATCATCAATATTTAAAATGCTGTTGAATAAATACTACAATAAAGACAATTAATCTTTAAACAGGTCTATAATAAATAAATTACAATAAATTCTTAAAATCATTATTGAATGGTAAAAACACATAAATAAGCAAACAATGCAAAGAACAATAACATGTTACAACATTTAATAATATAAGAATATATCTTATACTGAGACTGAATATTGCCCATTAGACATCCCCCAAACGAATTACATTTCATATTTAACCACTGCAGACATATCAGCCACGGATTTCAAAAGGACTACCTGAGAGAGGCTGCTCTCTGGGGCAGCCTGAGCGCTCATACACATGTTTATTATCTATGAGCGCTGACACTGCTGTCATCCAGCGGACCTCAGTCACATTCAACTGGGCTCTATATTAAAACATCGACCTCGGGTCTGACGTTTAAACTATGCATGAAAACAGTTCTGTGACAAAACAACAGTAACAGGTAATTATGGCTTACAATTGTGCGCCTTTCCCTCACTTGTCATTTTCCGATGATTGTTGCGAAATGCATGCTGGGATACCTGGCTGTCTGAAGCATAGACATATATAAGTTAAACAGTCTTGCTTAGCCTGTAAAGCTGTGATAAGCTATGCCCAGTTGTTACTTTGCCGATCCTTGAATGGATGGGAGAAAGAGTCACTTGGTGGTGTGCTGCTTTGTTAGCAGCATGTTAGCAGCAAGTTGTGAGACTTGTGTCTCACTGAGGTGTGAGGTGAGACCTCCTGTGGAGATGGGTGTCACCTAGCTCTCTTTGTTTGAAGACAAAGCATGCAGAGGAAAAAGCCTTTAAACGTCCAGTGATGATTTTACCAAATGATAAATCATCTGTGATCCTGTGAATCCCAACACATCTCTGAATCTATATTTAATTGTAGCAACATTACTTGAAATAAGAGGTAGGTCGAGATAAGCGCTTAACTTCGACCTACTCCTTTTCGAAGGCTAAATATTTACCTGTTACTATGATTGTTTTTTTTATTTTATTTTGTATGACTGATTACCTTATTGATCACCGACATTTTGTTCTGTTATTTATGTTCGAAATTAAGATTCTTAAAGAAAAAAGAAAAAAAGATGGTAAACAAACACTGTCACACATCGGCGCATATTAAAGCTACATTAAGACGCCAGCTGCAGAAAATGGATTTGCCATGATGTTACATTATAGGGAGGGTTATCCACTGAAGATGATTCTAATAATTTCATTATACACAAACAAGTTCTGTGACTTATAATGATTTTGACTAATTCCATGACTTTTCCAGGTTTTCTTTGACTCTTGCAAATATAAAATTCAAACTTTAAGCAGTCTCCTCCTTTTGTTCTTTATCTCACTAGTTTAACTTTTCCAGACCAGCAATTTCAATTAAAATTCAGGATTTGGACTTCACTCCACACTTTTCTTAGCATGCTTTATGGAACAGGCCTCTGAAAGCTCTGCCACATGTTTTGCTTGTAAACCGTCTCTCTCCTGTACATGTGTGACTTCAACTGGAACCTCTGTGCTCAAGTGATGCACCTTTACACCTGTGTGAGTCCTCATGTGGGCTGTCAAGTTACTGGCAGATCTGAAGTGTCTCCCACATGTTTTGCAAGTATACGGCTTCTCACCTGAATGAATCCTCATGTGGTCTAACAAGACACTATTACGTCCGAAAGCTCTCCCACATAAGTTACAAGTATGTGGCTTCTCACCTGTGTGAGTCCTCATGTGGACTAACAAGTCACCACTACGTCCGAAAGCTCTCCCACATACCTTACAAGTATGTGGCTTCTCACCTGTGTGAGTCCTCATGTGGAGTAAAAAGTGACTATTATATCTGAAAGCTCTCCCACATGCGTTACAAGTATACGGCTTCTCACCTGTGTGTGTCCTCATGTGGACTAACAACACACCATTACGTCCGAAAGCTTTCCCACATATGTTACAAGTATACGGCTTCTCACCTGTGTGAGTCCTCATGTGGACTAACAAGACACTATTATGTCTGTAAGCTTTCCCACATACTTTACAAGTATGTGGCTTCTCACCTGTGTGGCTTTTCAGGTGTCTCTGCAATCTGGATTTACACTGAAAAACTTTCCCACATACGTCACATTTTAAAGGCTTTTTACCTGTTTTTAAGTTTGTCACAGCAGAGGTGTGTGGACTGTTCCTGTTAATTTCACTTTCATGATGTCTTTTCTCTGCTTGAAGCTCTGTGTTTCTAGTTGATCCTGAGTCTCCATGCTGGTATTCTTCCTCATCTTGGCTCTCAGCTACATGAGAGTTGTGACAGAGCAGCTGGTGGTCACTGTTTGCTTCTGATATCACAGAGCTTATAACTGGTATGATGATGACAGACTCTTTCTCTGCTGCACTTTGAGTGTCGTCATGAATGAAGTCCAGAGTCTGATCTTCACTGAGCTCACTTTCCTCATCAGCAGGAGTCAACATAAAGACATCAGTCTCCTGCTTCAGTACAAGCTGCTCTCCCTCCTGACTGCCGCACACGTCCTCCTCTTCCTCTTCCTCTTTAATCTGTGGAGGCTCTGGGTGCTCTTGGTCCACACTGGACTTCCTCTCCTCAACACAGAGCTGCTGCTCAGGGACAACCTCCTCCTCCTTACACACATGTTGCTGTGGGAGCTCTGGAGGGACACACAACAACACCGACAGCATACTAATGCGATGCCACAGCAAATACACAGACATGGCAGTAAATTAGTTCAATTACGTTTCACCCACCTGTCCTGTGTAACTTTATTTCAGGCTTCAACACGATATCCAACAGTCTGCGCTGACGATCAATCTCTTCCTCGTACTCGACGATGGTTCTTTGAAAAGCTCCCAATATTTCTTCAGCAGCAGCAGTTAGTCGCTCGTTGACAAACTCTCTCAAAGACTCAGCTGAACACATTGTTGTCTAATGTAGGCTACAGTAAATGTGGGTAAAGGTTTAACTCATAGATTAACCTCCCGAAGTTAACGCGACTTGGGCCTTTGTTTTGTTTACTTCCGCCAGATGTTGCACTATTAAGTTCCGACGGTGAAATACATGAGGTTATCACGTGTTCCGCTTCTTCTTCTTCTTTTTCTATTTTTATGGCGGTTGTCAAACAACGCTTGGAAGCATTACCGCCACCTACCGAAATGGAGTGTGGGTCTGGATAAACTAATATTCACTAGATAATTAAAAGGGGAAAAAAGAACTTAAATTCTTCTGATCAGACCAGTTCTATTCATTCACTGTAATGACAGTAGCTTACAACAACATTAAGGAAAGTAATAATATTATAATTAATAATAATATATTAATATCTGATAGTATACATAATATGTATACAATCAGATATTAGGGTCAGTGACAAATAAGGGTTGCAAGATGTCACATATTATGTGACAACAATCATATGTGTATAATAACAGTAGAAGTATGACTAATGATAATAGCAGCAGCAGGAGGCATCTGGCAGGACCACGGCAGCAGCACAACCACACACGTCACACTATCCAGGCACCGCTGCAATACCAGTTAACCTGTGAGACAGTGGAGCACAAAGGCTCCGGAGAAGAAGCCGAGTTAGTGACATACAGAATGGCCGAGTTAGCAAGACGCAGTAATAGGACGAGAGAGAGAGAGAGAGAGAGAGAGAGAGAGAGAGAAGGTGCCCGGTGCATTATAGGTGGTCCTCCGGCAGACTCGACCTAAGTCAGCCTAACTGGGGGCTGGTACAAGGCAAGCCTGAGCCAGCCCTAACTATAAGCTTTGTCAAAGAGGAAAGTCTTAAGTCTAGTCTTAAATGTGGAGACGGTGTCTGCCTCCCGGACCGCAACAGGAAGATGATTCCACAGGAGAGGAGCCTGATAGCTGAAGGCTCTGGCTCCTGATCTACTTTTGGAGACTTTAGGGACCACGAGTAATCCTGCATTCTCAGAGCGCAGAGTTCTGGTGGGATAATATGGCACTATGAGCTCTCTAAGATATGACGGAGCTTGACCATTTAGAGCTTTATAAGTTAACAGTAGGATTTTAAATTCAATTCTGGATTTTACAGGGAGCCAGTGCAGAGAAGCTAAAACAGGAGAAATATGATCTTGTTTCTTAGTTCCTGTTAGTACACATGCTGCTGCATTCTGAATTAGCTGGAGAGTTTTTAATGATTTACTAGAGCTACCTGATAGTAGAGAGTTACAGTAATCCAGCCTTGAGGTAACAAAAGCGTGGACCAATTTTTCTGCCTCTTTTCGGGTCAGGATAGGCCTAATTTTCGCAATATGACACAGATGAAAAAATGCGGTCTGTGAGGTTTGCTTTAAATGAAAATTAAAAGACAAATCTTGATCAAATGTTACTCCGAGGTTTCTTACGGTAGTGCTAGAGGCCAGAGCAATGCCATCGAGAGAAACTATGTCATCAGATAAAGAGTCTCTGAGTTGTTTCGGGCCAAGAACAATAACTTTCAGTTTTTGCTCATCCAGGTTTTTATGTCTTTAAGACAAATATGAAGTTTAGTGAATTGATTACTTTCTTCTGGCTTCATAGATAAATACAACTGTGTATCATCCGCATAACAATGGAAATTTACAGAGTGATTTCTAATGATGTTACCTTAAGGAAGCATATATAGAGTAAATAGGATTGGTCCGAGCACAGAACCTTGTGGAACTCCAAAACAAACTTTAGTACGTACGGATGATTCATTATGAACTTGAACAAACTGAAAACGATCAGATAAATAAGATTTAATCCATCTTAGCGCAGAGCCTTTTAGGCCAATGAAGTGTCCCAGTCTCTGTAGCAGAATTTAATGGTCAATTGTGTAAAACGCCGCACTAAGATCTAGTAAAACAAGTACAGAGACGAGTCCTTTGTCTGAAGCAATCAGAAGGTCATTTTTAATTTTAACTAGAGCTGTCTCAGTGCTATGATGCACTCTAAATCCTGACTGTAACTCCTCAAATAAATTATTATCATGGAGAAAATCACACAGCTGGTCTGCGACTACTTTCTCAAGGATCTTTGAAAGAAAGGGAAGATTAGATATTGGTCTATAGTTGGCTAACACCTCTGGATCCAGGGTGGGCTTTTTAGGAGAGGTTTAATTACAGCTACCTTAAACGACTGTGGTACATAGCCTGTTAATAAGGATATATTGATCATATCTAATATATGAGTGTTAACTAAAGGTAAGACCTCCTTAAGTAGCCTAGTTGGGATGGGGTCTAAGAGACACGTTGATGATTTAGATGAAGAAATCACTGCGGTCAATTCTTGAAGAGAGATTGGAGAGAAGCAATCTAAATATATATTAGGTCTTACAGCTGTGTTTGAGGTTAGATAGGTACTATCTGAGGACAGGAGGTCATGAATTTTGCCACTAATAGTTAGAATTTTAAAAAAGCTCATAAAATCATTACTGCTAAGGGCTAAAGGAATAAAAGGCTCAATCGAGCTGTGACTCTCAGTCAGCCTGGCTACAGTGCTGAAAAGAAACCTGGGGTTATTCTTGTTTTCTTCTATTAATGCTGAGTAATAGTTTGCTCTGGCATTGCAGAGGTCCCTCTTATACGTTTTGAGACTGTCTGCCCAGAATAAACGAGATTCTTCCAGTTTGGTTAATCACCAGTTCCTTTCAAATTTTCGCGATTTGTTTTAACTTACGGATTTGAGAGTTATACCAAGGAGCAAACTTTCTTTGCTTTGTTAACTTCTTTTTAAGAGGAGCTACAGAGTCAAGTGTTGTTCACAGCGAGCCTACAGCGCTATCAACAAGATGATCAATAAATGTATGTATCAATAAAACTATGTATGTATGCATGCTAATATGCATCTGTTGGGACCATAAATTTGGGCTTCACACGGAGGCACCAAAATGTTAAGATTTAAATTCGGGCTTCACACAGAGGCACCAAATATGTAGGGGTTTAATTGGCTATCGGAAATAATTAATAATTATTATCGATAATTAATAATCATGTTAAATAATGTGACTTAATTAACATTAAATCACCTCGTGGGGCACCATTCCTGTAAAGGGAAAAATGATAGCCAGTTAAAGATATCAGTCTCATAAAATAGGCTAAACTATTAATTTGGAGTTTGATTAATAATTAAATTAATGACAACAACCAAAATTAACAGTAATGCCTGAAGGATTTCAGAGTTCTTGACGCAGCAGAGGTTGACCATTCATTCACTCTTGTGCAACATTAAACAGACAGCAGGTATGACTCCAAAGAATTATATTTATTCACAAATTAGCAAAGCAAACCAAAAAACACACAAATTCTCACTAACTATATACAAGCTTGGTGTGTATATGTGTGTGTGTGCAAGAGAGAAAAGAAAAAGACAAAGGCGAGTTTGGTGATCAAGGAGCCGTTTGGCCTACAAAACAAAATGGTTGACAACAGGGAACTACAAGATGGCCGAATCAAAGCTGGCTTCAGGTTGGGGGAGGTGGTTGTCTGACCGTGTGGTCAGGACAAAGACAAAGGAAAAGAAACGGGAACTCTGAAATGCCTGTTTTGGGGTAGCTCTGTTGAAAGCCTATTTGTTAATTAGTCTATGTCAATGTGATATGTGTTGCAAACTGTCTGGATTAGTGCAGAGATTGTTTAGTTGTGTGCAAGAATCTGCTTGTGAACAGTATTCGCAACTTAAACACTTAGCTTTGGCGAAGCCAACTAATCAATGACCTAACTGCAAACAATCACAACAATAACTCAATGACAGCATTAAATCACATACAACAAGGTAAACAGTCTTGCTTAGCCTGTAAAGCTGTGATACGCTATGCCCAGTTGTTACTTTGCCGATCCTTGAATGGATGGGAGAAAGAGTCACTTGGTGGTGTGCTGCTTTGTTAGCAGCATGTTAGCAGCAAGTTGTGAGACTTGTGTCTCACTGAGGTGTGAGGTGAGACCTCCTGTGGAGATGGGTGTCACCTAGCTCTCTTTGTTTGAAGACAAAGCATGCAGAGGAAAAAGCCTTCAAACGTCCAGTGATGATTTTACCAAATGATAAATCATCTGTGATCCTGTGAATCCCAACACATCTCTGAATCTATATTTAATTGTAGCAACATTACTTGAAATAAGAGGTAGGTCAAGATAAGCACATAACTTCGACCTACTCCTTTTTGAAGGCTAAATATTTACCTGTTACTATGATTGTTTTTAATGTTTTTTTATTTTGTATGACTGATTACCTTATTGATCACCGACATTTTGTTCTATTTTATTTATGTTCGAAATTAAGATTCTTAAAGAATTAAAGAAAAAAAAGATGGTAAACAAACAGTCACACATCGGCGCATATTAAAGCTACATTAAGACGCCAGCTGCAGAAAATGAATTTGCCATGATGTAACATTATAGGGAGGGTTATCCACTGAAGATGATTCTAATAATTTCATTATACACAAACAAGTTCTGTGACTTATAATGATTTTGACTAATTCCATGACTTTTCCAGGTTTTCCATGACTCTTGCAAGTATAAAATTCAAACTTTAAGCAGTCTCCTCCTTTTGTTCTTTATCTCACTAGTTTAACTTTTCCAGACCTGCAATTTCAATTAAAATTCAGGATTTGGACTTCACTCCCCTTTTCTTAGCATGCTTTATGGAACAGGCCTCTGAAAGCTCTGCCACATGTTTTGTTTGTAAACCGTCTCTCTCCTGTACATGTGTGACTTCAACTGGAACCTCTGTGCTCAAGTGATGCACCTTTACACCTGTGTGAGTCCTCATGTGGACTCTCAAGTTACTGGAAGATCTGAAGTGTCTCCCACATGTTTTGCAAGTGTACGGCTTCTCCCCTGAATGAGTCCTCATGTGGTCTAACAAGGCACTATTACGTATGAAAGCTCTTCCACATAAGTTACAAGTATACGGCTTCTCACCTGTGTGAGTCTTCTTGTGGAGTAAAAAGTGACCATTATATCTGAAAGCTCTCCCACATGCTTTACAAGTATACGGCTTCTCACCTGTGTGAGTCCTCATGTGGACTAATAAGTCCCAACTACGTCCGAAAGCTTTCCCACATACCTTACAAGTATGTGGCTTCTCACCTGTGTGAGTCCTCATGTGGAGTAAAAAGTGACCATTATATCTGAAAGCTCTCCCACATATGTTACAAGTATACGGCTTCTCACCTGTGTGAGTCCTCATGTGGACTAACAACACACCATTACGTCCGAAAGATCTTCCACATATGTTACAAGTATACGGCTTCTCACCTGTGTGACTCCTCATGTGGACTAACAAGTCACTATTATGTCTGTAAGCTTTCCCACATACATCACAAGTATGTGGCCTCTCACCTGTGTGGCTTTTCAGGTGTCTCTGCAATTCTGACTTGCACTCAAAAACTTTCCCACATACATCACATTTTAAAGGCTTTTTACCTGTATTTAAGTTTGTCACAGCAGAGGTGTGTGGACTGTTCCTGTTAATTTCACTTTCATGATGTCTTTTCTCTGCTTGAAGCTCTGTGTTTCTAGTTGATCCTGAGTCTCCATGCTGGTATTCTTCCTCATCTTGGCTCTCAGCTACATGAGAGTTGTGACAGAGCAGCTGGTGGTCACTGTTTGCTTCTGATATCACAGAGCTTATAACTGGTATGATGATGACAGACTCTTTCTCTGCTGCACTTTGAGTGTCGTCATGAATGAAGTCCAGAGTCTGATCTTCACTGAGCTCACTTTCCTCATCAGCAGGAGTCAACATGAAGACATCAGTCTCCTGCTTCAGTACAAGCTGCTCTCCCTCCTGACTGCTGCACACATCCTCCTCTTCCTCTTCCTCTTTAATCTGTGGAGGCTCTGGGTGCTCTTGGTCCACACTGGACTTCCTCTCCTCAACACAGAGCTGCTGCTCAGGGACAACCTCCTCCTCCTTACACACATGTTGCTGTGGGAGCTCTGGAGGGACACACAACAACACCAACAGCATACTAATGCGATGCCACAGCAAATATACAGACATGGCAGTAAATTAGTTCAATTACGTTTCACCCACCTGTCCTGTGTAACTTTATTTCAGGCTTCAACACGATATCCAACAGTCTGCGCTGACGATCAATCTCTTCCTCGTACTCGACGATGGTTCTTTGAAAAGCTCCCAATATTTCTTCAGCAGCAGCAGTTAGTCGCTCGTTGACAAACTCTCTCAAAGACTCAGCTGAACACATTGTTGTCTAATGTAGGCTACAGTAAATGTGGGTAAAGGTTTAACTCATAGATTAACCTCCCGAAGTTAACGCGACTTGGGCCTTTGTTTTGTTTACTTCCGCCAGATGTTACACTATTAAGTTCCGACGGTGAAATACATGAGGTTATCACGTGTTCCGCTTCTTCTTCTTCTTTTTCTATTTTTATGGCGGTTGTCAAACAACGCTTGGAAGCATTACCGCCACCTACCGAAATGGAGTGTGGGTCTGGATAAACTAATATTCACTAGATAATTAAAAGGGGAAAAAAGAACTTAAATTCTTCTGATCAGACCAGTTCTATTCAAGTAATTAAACAAAAACCTGAAGCAGACCTCGCCTGAATTTTTCTGGAGGATATTCTTTATGTTTAAAGGCACACTTTCTGACTCCAGCTCCTGAATGAGTTGTTGTCTCTCCTGGTCAAATTTGGAGCAGTATTCAATAACATGTTCTACAGTCTCAGCAGTACTACATACACTACATTTACCATCAGCATGTTTCTTTAATATAAGTAATGTACTGCCTAAACCAGTATGTTCAAATCTCATCCCAGAGATAATGTCTTCCTCTTGAGTTGATCTAGTTGTTGGTCTTGCATCCCCAACATACCTTTGGACACTGTAGTACTTCCTCCCAGTGATAGCATTATTCCAGTTACTTTGCCATTTCCTCCTAGACCTGGTCTTGACTATGGTCTTAATTTCAGCCTTACTAAAGCTTATATCCATGGTAACCTCAGGTGATTCACATGCTTTCTGAGCATTCTTGCTCATTACCTCTGACTCCTACGTGAGCAGGCACCCATAGGAGACTAACATTTATATCAGAGTTTAATAGCCTACTAATCACCTGTACAATATCTAAGACAATGTCCTGTCTGGATTGAGATGTAGTGTTTTGAATACTCATCAATGCAGATGCAGAATCTGAAGCAATTAGCACCCCATATCTAGGCCTGTTACTCTCAACCCAGGCTAGAGCAATGAGGATAGCTACTAACTCTGCAGTATAAACAGCAAGGTCATTATTCAGTCTTTCTCTTTTACAGACCTTAAGACTAGGAATTACAAATGCAGCTCCAACTTTCCCGCCTTCTGATTTTGATGCATCTGTAAATATCACAACTTTATCCCCATACTTGTCTCTAATATGACTCTCTACTATAAAGCTGTTGATTTCCTCACACCTTTTTAATTCTAAAAGATCTAAATCAATAACTGGACTTCTCAGTAACCACAGTGGGACTGCTGGAAAGGGCACTGTAGGACACACATTCAGCACCTGGAGGCCCATTACACCGGCTTTCTGAGCAGTAACCCACCCAAAGCTTCTAACTTGGGCTTTATCCCTTTCTTGACAATGAAGTAAGGAGGATTGACTAATATGGTCTTCCTTATGCTCCCTCAGGTTAGCCCAATAAACCAGAGTTAACTGATCCCTCCTGATATGAAGAGGCATTTCACCCATCACGTGTTCCAATGGTTGGCAATTATAATTTCTAATATCAGTGTCCGGGCTGTAACAAGTAGTCTCAGTATCATTGGTGGCTCATAAAAAGGCAGCCATAACTATAAGGATGTCTTTTTCTTTTTTGGTGTTTAAAGGTCCCATATAATGCTTATTCATAGGTTCATACTTGTATTTGGGGTTTCTACTAGAACCTGTTTTCATGCTTTAATTAAATAACATATATTATTTTCCTCATACTGTCAACCTGAATGTACTGGTATTCACCCTAAGTCTGAAACGCTCAGTTTGACCACCTGTCTCTTGAAGCTCTTCTCCTGAAAAAGCCCAGTCCGCTTCTATTGGTCAGTTTTATCAGGTCTTGATGGCATTTTAATAAAATGTACTTCTTCAGTCTCCTCATAATGAGACATTGTTCTTCATTCATTTTGTGAACGCATCTCCACAGAAGTTTCAGCTGTGTTTATCGATCTTCAGGTGTGATTTGAGTAAAAAAACATTTTAACCACACTCTGCAAACATGTGACTCCTCACTTCCAGAGTTCTTGTGTGTTTTGACCATGAACCAGAACTGACATGTCTCCTACTTGTTTTTAAAACACAAGGCCACTTGACTGTGAGAGATCTTAAATGCCCTTTTAGTTGAGACACATCAAAGTTTCTTTTCCTGCAGGTCTTGGAGAGTTATGACTTCTCACCTGTGTGGATTCTCATGTGGGTCGTCAGGCTACTTTTACATCATGAAGCATTCTCACATGTTGTGCAGGTAAATGGCTTCTCACCTGTGTGGATTGTATGTGATGTTTGAAATGTTACTCTGATCGTCAGTGGGACAAAAGAAATCCCGTGCTAACAAAGATATCGTTTTTTTTTTCAACTTTACTAATATCAATAAGGTTTCATTTTCTGAAGTCAGCTGCTGAAGTGTACCTCCTCTACATGTGGGCCGGCCAAACTGAGCTCTGGCCAACCTGCATTCTGATCGCGGTGGCTTCTGCGTGCATCTACACCTGCAGTAACATTGCATTTTTCCTCATTCAGTCTACAGGTACAGAGCACAGATGTAACAGGCACAAGGCAAAACCAGTTTTTCCCACATTCTGGTGTCACTGTTGACAAGTTGCTCATATGCACCAAAGAACACGGTGTCTGCAGATATAGCCAAGGTAAATTTCAGACTTTAAGACATTTTTAATCCCACCTTATATGGAATTTAAAACCATCTCATGGCTGTCATACATGCAATTTATTATTGCAATATTCGGAGAAATACAGCAAGGAAAAAATAATAATTTTCTTCGGTCTGTACAATGATTGTAAACTGTCTGTCAGGCTGGAAAAATTTTCACAGTAATGTGACCAAAGATATTTAAGACCCATTGAATCTGAATTTAAGACAATTTTAAACTTTTTAAGGCCTTATATTAAGAAAACTTTCAAAGGACCTGTAGACACCCTGACAAAAGATCACAGTAACAGGACAAATCTTCTGGGATCAGTTTATTACTGTGCTCACTGCAAAATCAGACATACTTTTAATCACAGGGTCTGCTCACATTTTCATGGACAATATTTCCAAACTTTTTCAGGACTTTTCAAGAACTCATGAAGATTTTTTTTTCTTTCCCCACTTGCCCGGCGGTTTTCAAACATCAGATTCAAACTCTATGTAAACATAATGGGTGGGTGTATTTCTTGACCTGAAAAAAGCTTTTGACACTGTTGATCACAACTAATTATTAAAAAAGTTATTGAAATGGAATTAGAGGGGTTGCTTTAACATGGGTAAGTAGTTACTTGAAAAATAAAAGTCAATATGTTCATATTTATAACGTCAACTCTAATCTGAAGGATGTCACATGTGGGGTTCCACAGGGATCTGCTCTGGGACCATTGCGATTTATATTATACTGTACATCAATGAAATATGTGTGTAATCTCCAAAATAATGAAAGCAGTATTATTTGCAGATGACACCAACTTATTGTGCTGTGGCAACAACTTGTAACAGCTTCTGGATTTTGTGGAAAAAGATTTAAAAAGAATTAAAGAGTTGGTTTGACTACACTAAACTAACACTGAACTTTCTTTCTCTGATAAAATTTCTTGGATGAATAATTGATAATAAACTATGTTGGAAACCACACATTAATTATATTAAAAACAAAATATCAAATCAGTTGCAATCCTTTACAAAGTTAAAGATCTTGTGTGTCAAAAGTCATTATACCTTCTGTACTGCTCATTTATACTTCCATACATAACTTACTGTGTGGAGGTGTGTGGGAACACGTACAGTACCAACACAAAGCCAATATTTACACTACAAAAAAGAGCAATAAGAATAGTAAACAAGACCACCTACAGTGAACCGTCAAACCCACTCTTTATCAAACTAAAATCAGTCAGGATTTAGGATTCAATCAATCAACTTCAATCAATTCTATTTATAAAGCCCAAGATCACAAATCACAATTTGCCTCACAGGGCTTTACAGCATACGACATCCTTCTGTCCATTGGACCCTCACAGCGGATAAGGAAAAACTCCCCAAAAAAACCCTTTAACGGGGAAAAAAAAACAGTAGAAACCTCAGGAAGAGCAACTGAGGAGGGATCCCTCTTCCAGGACGGACAGATGTGCAATAGATGTCGTAAAGAACAGATCAACATAATAAATTAAGAGTAATCCGTATGACACAATGAGACAGAAAGAGACAGAGAGAGAGAGACAGAGAGAGAGAGAGAGACAGAGAGAGATGCAGGAGAAACGGTAATGACAGTAGCTTACAACAACATTAAGGAAAGTAATAATATTATAATTAATGATAATATATTAATATCTGATAGTATACATAATATGTATACTATCAGAGATTAGGGTCAGTGACAAATAAGGGTTGCAAGATGTCACATATTATGTGACAATAATCATATGTGTATAATAACAGTAGAAGTATGACTAATGATAACAGCAGCAGCAGGAGGCATCTGGCAGGACCACGGCAGCAGCACAACCACACACGTCACACTATCCAGGCACCGCTGCAATACCAGTTAACCTGAGAGACAGTGGAGCACAAAGGCTCCGGAGAAGAAGCCGAGTTAGTGACATCCAGAATGGCCGAGTTAGCAAGACGCAGTAATAGGATGAGAGAGAGAGAGAGAGACAGAGAAGGTGCCCAGTGTATTATAGGTGGTCCTCCGGCAGACTCGACCTAAGTCAGCCTAACTGGGGGCTGGTACAAGGCAAGCCTGAGCCAGCCCTAACTATAAGCTTTGTCAAAGAGGAAAGTCTTAAGTCTAGTCTTAAATGTGGAGATGGTGTCTGCCTCCCGGACCGTAACAGGAAGATGATTCCACAGGAGAGGAGCCTGATAGCTGAAGGCTCTGGCTCCTGATCTACTTTTGGAGACTTTAGGGACCACGAGTAATCCTGCATTCTCAGAGCGCAGAGTTCTGGTGGGATAATATGGCACTATGAGCTCTCTAAGATATGACGGAGCTTGACCATTTAGAGCTTTATAAGTTAACAGTAGGATTTTAAATTCAATTCTGGATTTTACAGGGAGCCAGTGCAGAGAAGCGAAAACAGGAGAAATATGACCACGTTTCTTAGTTCCTGTTAGTACACGTGCTGCTGCATTCTGAATTAGCTGGAGAGTTTTTAAGGACTTACTAGAGCTACCTGAAAATAGAGAGTTACAGTAATCCAGCCTTGAGGTAACAAAAGCGTGGACCAATTTTTCTGCCTCTTTTCGGGTCAGGATAGGCCTAATTTTCGCAATATGACACAGATGAAAAAATGCAGTCTGTGAGGTTTGCTTTAAATGAGAATTAAAAGACAAATCTTGATCAAATGTTACTCCGAGGTTTCTTACGGTAGTGCTAGAGGCCAGAGCAATGCCATCGAGAGAAACTATGTCATCAGATAAAGAGTCTCTGAGTTGTTTCGGGCCAAGAACAATAACTTTCAGTTTTTGCTCATCCAGGTTTTTATGTCTTTAAGACAAATATGAAGTTTAGTTAATTGATTACTTTCTTCTGGCTTCATAGATAAATACAACTGTGTATCATCCGCATAACAATGGAAATTTACAGAGTGATTTCTAATGATGTTACCTTAAGGAAGCATATATAGAGTAAATAGGATTGGTCCGAGCACAGAACCTTGTGGAACTCCAAAACAAACTTTAGTACGTACGGATGATTCATTATGAACTTGAACAAACTGAAAACGATCAGATAAATAAGATTTAATCCATTTTAGCGCAGAGCCTTTTAGGCCAATGAAGTGTCCCAGTCTCTGTAGCAGAATTTGATTGTCAACAGTGTCAAACGCCGCACTAAGATCTAGTAAAACAAGTACAGAGACGAGTCCTTTGTCTGAAGCAATCAGAAGGTCATTTGTAATTTTCACTAGAGCTGTCTCAGTGCTATGATGCGCTCTAAATCCTGACTGTAATTCCTCAAATAAATTATTATCATGGAGAAAATCACACAGCTGGTCTGCGACTACTTTCTCAAGGATCTTTGACATAAAGGGAAGATTAGATATTGGTCTATAGTTGGCTAACACCTCTGGATCCAGGGTGGGTTTTTTAGGAGAGGTTTAATTACAGCTACCTTAAACGACTGTGGTACATAGCCTGTTAATAAGGATATATTGATCATATCTAATATATGAGTGTTAACTAAAGGTAAGACCTCCTTAAGTAGCCTAGTTGGGATGGGGTCTAAGAGACACGTTGATGATTTAGATGAAGAAATCACTGCGGTCAGTTCTTGAAGAGAGATTGGGGAGAAGCAATCTAAATATATATTAGGTCTTACAGCTGTGTTTGAGGTTAGATAGGTACTATCTGAGGACAGGAGGGCATGAATTGTGCCACTAATAGTTAGAATTTAAAAAAGCTCATAAAATCATTGCTGCTAAGGGCTAAAGGAATAAAAGGCTCAATCGAGCTTTGACTCTCAGTCAGCCTGGCTACAGTGCTGAAAAGAAACCTGGGGTTATTCTTGTTTTCTTCTATAAATGCTGAGTAATAGTTTGCTCTGGCATTGCAGAGGTCCCTCTTATACGTTTTGAGACTGTCTGCCCAGAATAAACGAGATTCTTCCAGTTTGGTTAATCACCAGTTCCTTTCAAATTTTCGCGATATTTGTTTTAACTTACGGGTTTGAGAGTTATACCAAGGAGCGAACTTTACTGTAAACCAAAATTAACAGTAATGCCTGAAGGATTTCAGAGTTCAGAGGTTGACCATTCATTCACTCTTGTGCAACATTAAACAGACAGCAGGTATGACTCCAAAGAATTATATTTATTCACAAATTAGCAAAGCAAACAAAAACACACAAATTCTCACTAACTATATACAAGCTTGGTGTGTATATGTGTGTGTGTGCAAGAGAGAAAAGAAAAAGACAAAGGCGGGTGTGGTGATCAAGGAGCCGTTTGGCCTACAAAACAAAATAGTTGACAACAGGGAACTACAAGATGGCTGAATCAAAGCTGGCTTCAGGTTGGGGAGGTGGTTGTCTGATCGTGTGGTCAGGACAAAGACAAAGGAAAAGAAGCAGGAACTCTGAAATGCCTGTTTTGGGGTAGCTCTGTTGAAAGCCTATTTGTTAATGAGTCTATGTCAATGTGATATGTGTTGCAAACAGTCTGGATTAGTGCAGAGATTGTTTAGTTGTGTGCAAGAATCTGCTTGTGAACAGTATTGCAACTTAAACACTTAGCTTTGGCGAAGCCAACTAATCAATGACCTAACTGCAAACAATCACAACAATAACTCAATGACAGCATTAAATCACATACAACAAGTTAAACAGTCTTGCTTAGCCTGTAAAGCTGTGATAAGCTATGCCCAGTTGTTACTTTGCCGATCCTTGAATGGATGGGAGAAAGAGTCACTTGGTGGTGTGCTGCTTTGTTAGCAGCATGTTAGCAGCAAGTTGTGAGACTTGTGTCTCACTGAGGTGTGAGGTGAGACCTCCTGTGGAGATGGGTGTCACCTAGCTCTCTTTGTTTGAAGACAAAGCATGCAGAGGAAAAAGCCTTTAAACGTCCAGTGATGATTTTACCAAATGATAAATCATCTATGATCCTGTGAATCCCAACACATCTCTGAATCTATATTTAATTGGAGCAACATTACTTGAAATAAGAGGTAGGTCAAGATAAGCACATAACTTCGACCTACTCCTTTTCGAAGGCTAAATATTTACCTGTTACTATGATTGTTTTTTTTTGTTTTTTTTTTTAATTTTGTATGACTGATTACCTTATTGATCACCGACATTTTTTTATATTTTATTTATGTTTGAAATTAAGATTCTTAAAGAATTAAAGAAAAAAAAGATTGTAAACAAACACTGTCACACATCGCCACATATTAAAGCTACATTAAGACGCCAGCTGCAGAAAATGAATTTGCCATTATGTTACATTATAGGGAGGGTTATCCACTGAAGATGATTCTAATAATTTCATTATACACAAACAAGTTCTGTGACTTATAATGATTTTGACTAATTCCATGACTTTTCCAGGTTTTCCATGACTCTTGCAAGTATAAAATTCAAACTTTAAGCAGTCTCCTCCTTTTGTTCTTTATCTCACTAGTTTAACTTTTCCAGACCAGCAATTTCAATTAAAATTCAGGATTAGGACTTCACTCCCCACTTTTCTTAGCATGCTTTATGGAACATGCCTCTGAAAGCTCTGCCACAGGTTTTGCTTGTAAACCGTCTCTCTCCTGTACATGTGTGACTTCAACTGGAACCTCTGTGCTCAAGTGATGCACCTTTACACCTGTGTGCGTTCTCATGTGGGCTTTCAAGTGACTGGCAGATCTCAAGTGTTTCCCACATGTTTTGCAAGTGTACGGCTTCTCCCCTGAATGAGTCCTCATGTGGTCTAACAAGACACTATTACGTCCGAAAGCTCTCCCACATGTGTTACAAGTATACGGCTTCTCACCTGTGTGAGTCTTCTTGTGGAGTAAAAAGTGACCATTATATCTGAAAGCTTTCCCACATACCTTACAAGTATATGGCTTCTCACCTGTGTGAATCCTCATGTGGACTAATAAGTCCCAACTACGTCCGAAAGCTCTCCCACATAACTTACAAGTATGTGGCTTCTCACCTGTGTGAGTCCTCATGTGGGCTAACAAGTGACCATTATAGCTGAAAGCTCTCCCACATACCTTACAAGTATACGGCTTCTCACCTGTGTGAGTCCTCATGTGGACTAACAACACACCATTACGTCCGAAAGCTCTCCCACATACCTTACAAGTATACGGCTTCTCACCTGTGTGAGTCCTCATGTGGACTAACAAGTCACTATTATGTCTGTAAGCTTTCCCACATTCTTTACAAGTATGCGGCTTCTCACCTGTGTGGCTTTTCAGGTGTCTCTGCAATCTGGAATTGGACTCAAAAACTTTCCCACATACGTCACATTTTGAAGGCTTTTTACCTGTATTTAAGTTTGTCACAGCAGAGGTGTGTGGACTGTTCCTGTTAATTTCACTTTCATGATGTCTTTTCTCTGCTTGAAGCTCTGTGTTTCTAGTTGATCCTGAGTCTCCATGCTGGTATTCTTCCTCATCTTGGCTCTCAGCTCCATGAGAGTTGTGACAGAGCAGCTGGTGGTCACTGTTTGCTTCTGATATCACAGAGCTTATAACTGGTATGATGATGACAGACTCTTTCTCTGCTGCACTTTGAGTGTCGTCATGAATGAAGTCCAGAGTCTGATCTTCACTGAGCTCACTTTCCTCATCAGCAGGAGTCAACATGAAGACATCAGTCTCCTTCTTCAGTATAAACTGCTCTCCCCTCTGACTGCTGCACACGTCCTCCTCTTCCTCTTCCTCTTCCTCTTTAATCTGTGGAGGCTCTGGGTGCTCTTGGTCCACACTGGACTTCCTCTCCTCAACACAGAGCTGTTGCTGTGGGAGCTCTGGAGGGACACACAACAACACCAACAGCATACTAATGCGATGCCACAGCAAATATACAGACATGGCAGTAAATTAGTTCAATTACGTTTCACCCACCTGTCCTGTGTAACTTTATTTCAGGCTTCAACACGATATCCAACAGTCTGCGCTGACGATCAATCTCTTCCTCGTACTCGACGATGGTTCTTTGAAAAGCTCCCAATATTTCTTCAGCAGCAGCAGTTAGTCGCTCGTTGACAAACTCTCTCAAAGACTCAGCTGAACACATTGTTGTCTAATGTAGGCTACAGTAAATGTGGGTAAAGGTTTAACTCATAGATTAACCTCCCGAAGTTAACGCGACTTGGGCCTTTGTTTTGTTTACTTCCGCCAGATGTTACACTATAAAGTTCCGACGGTGAAATACATGAGGTTATCACGTGTTCCGCTTCTTCTTCTTCTTCTTTTTCTATTTATATGGCGGTTGTCAAACAACGCTTGGAAGCATTACCGCCACCTACCGAAATGGAGTGTGGGTCTGGATAAACTAATATTCACTAGATAATTAAAAGGGGAAAAAAGAACTTAAATTCTTCTGATCAGACCAGTTCTATTCAAGTAATTAAACAACCACCTTATATGGAATTTAAAACCATCTCATGGCTGTCATACATACAATTTATTATTGCAATATTCGGAGAAATACAGCAAGGAAAAAATAATAATTTTACTGAGGTCTGTACAATGACTGTAAACTGTCATTGGGTCTGTCCGGCTGGAGAAATCTTCACAGTAATGTGACCAAAGATATTTAAGACCCATTGAATCTGAATTTAAGACAATTTTAAACTTTTTAAGGCCTTATATTAAGAAAACTTTCAAAGGACATGTAGACACCCTGACAAAAGATCACAGTAACAGGACAAATCTTCTGGGATCAGTTTATTACTGTGCTCACTGCAAAATCAGACATACTTTTAATTACAGGGTCTGCTCACATTTTCATGGACAATATAAACTTTTTCATGACTTTTCAAGAACTCATGAAGATTTTTTTTTTCTTTCCCCACTTGCCCGGTGGTTTTCACACATCAGATTCAAACTCTATGTAAACATAATTGGCACACAGGAAGGGAGAGACAAACTAAGGGAGAAAATGACAAAACAATAACAATAACAACAGCAATTGAAAATAAAGGATATGCAGTGGGTGTATTTCTTGACCTGAAAAAAGCTTTTGACACTGCTGATCACAACTTATTATTAAAAAGTTATTGAAATATGGAATTAGAGGGGTTGCTTTAACATGAGTAAGTAGTTACCTGAAAAATAGAAGTCAATATGTTCATATTTATAACATCAACTCTAATCTGAAGGATGTCACATGTGGGGTTCCACAGGGATCTGCTCTGGGACCATTGCGATTTATATTATACATCAATGAAATATGTGTAATCTCCAAAATAATGAAAACAGTATTATTTGCAGATGACACCAACTTATTGTGCTGTGGTAACAACTTGGAACAGCTTCTGGATTTTGTGGAAAAAGATTAAAAAAAAAAACTAAAGAGTTGGTTTGACTACAATAAACTAACACTGAACTTTCTTTCTCTAATAAAATTTCTTGGATGAATAATTGATGATAAACTATAGTGGAAACCACACATTAATTATATTAAAAACAAAATATCAAATCAGTTGCAATCCTTTACAAAGTTAAAGATCTTGTGTGTCAAAAGTCATTATACCTTCTGTACTGCTCATTTATACTTCCATGCATAACTTACTGTGTGGAGGTGTGTGGGAACACGTACAGTACCAACACCAAACCAATATTTACACTACAAAAAAGAGCGATAAGAATAGTAAACAAGACCACCTACTGAACCGTCAAACCCACTCTATCAAACTAAAAACAGTCAGGATTTAGTCAATCAATTTTATTTATAAAGCCCAAGATCACAAATCACAATTTGCCTCACAGGGCTTTACAGCATACGGCATCCTTCTGTCCATTGGACCCTCACAGCGGATAAGGAAAAACTCCCCAAAAAAAACCTTTAACGGGGAAAAAAAACCAGTAGAAACCTCAGGAGGAGCAACTGAGGAGGGATCCCTCTTCCAGATGCAATAGATGTCGTACAAAACAGATCAACATAATAAATTAACAGTAATCCGTATGACACAATGAGACAGAGAGAGAGAGAGAGAGAGACAGAGAGAGATGCAGGAGAAACGGTAATGACAGTAGCTTACAACAACATTAAGAAAAGTAATAATATTATAATTAATAATAATATATTAATATCTGATAGTATACATAATATGTATACTATCAGATATTAGGGTCAGTGACAAATAAGGGTTGCAAGATGTCATATATTATGTGACAATAATCATATGTGTATAATAACAGTAGAAGTATGACTAATGATAACAGCAGCAGCAGGAGGCATCTGGCAGGACCACGGCAGCAGCACAACCACACACGTCACACTATCCAGGCACTGCTGCAATACCAGTTAACCTGAGAGACAGTGGAGCACAAAGGCTCCGGAGAAGAAGCCGAGTTAGTGACATCCAGAATGGCCGAGTTAGCAAGACGCAGTAATAGGACGAGAGAGAAAGAGAGAGCGAGAGAGAGAGAGAGAGAGAGAGAGAGAGACAGAGAAGGTGCCCAGTGTATTATAGGTGGTCCTCCGGCAGACTCGACCTAAGTCAGCCTAACTGGGGGCTGGTACAAGGCAAGCCTGAGCCAGCCCTAACTATAAGCTTTGTCAAAGGGGAAAGTCTTAAGTCTAGTCTTAAATGTGGAGACGGTGTCTGCCTCCCGGACCGTAACAGGAAGATGATTCCACAGGAGAGGAGCCTGATAGCTGAAGGCTCTGGCTCCTGATCTACTTTTGGAGACTTTAGGGACCACGAGTAACCCTGTGTTCTCCGAGCGCAGTGTTCTGGTGGGATAATATGGCACTATGAGCTCTCTAAGATATGACGGAGCTTGACCATTTAGAGCTTTATAAGTTAACAGTAGGATTTTAAATTCAATTCTGGATTTTACAGGGAGCCAGTGCAGAGAAGCTAAAACAGGAGAAATATGACCACGTTTCTTAGTTCCTGTTAGTACACGTGCTGCTGCATTCTGAATTAGCTGGAGAGTTTTTAAGGACTTACTAGAGCTACCTGAAAATAGATAGTTACAGTAATCCAGCCTTGAGGTAACAAAAGCGTGGACCAATTTTTCTGCCTCTTTTCAGGTCAGGATAGGCCTAATTTTCGCAATATGACACAGATGAAAAAATGCATTCTGTGAAGTTTGCTTTAAATGAGAATTAAAAGACAAATCTTGGTCAAATGTTACTCCGAGGTTTCTTACGGTAGTGCTAGAGGCCAGAGCAATGCCATCGAGAGAAACTATGTCATCAGATAAAGAGTCTCTGAGTTGTTTCGGGCCAAGAACAATAACTTTCAGTTTTTGCTTATCCAGGTTTTTATGTCTTTAAGACAATTATGAAGTTTAGTTAATTGATTACTTTCTTCTGGCTTCATAGATAAATACAACTTTGTATCATCTGCATAACAATGGAAATTTACAGAGTGATTTCTAATGATGTTACCTTAAGGAAGCATATATAGAGTAAATAGGATTGGTCCGAGCACAGAACCTTGTGGAACTCCAAAACAAACTTTAGTACGTACGGATGATTCATTATGAACTTGAACAAACTGAAAACGATCAGATAAATAAGATTTAATCCATCTTAGCGCAGAGCCTTTTAGGCCAATGAAGTGTCCCAGTCTCTGTAGCAGAATTTGATGGTCAATTGTGTAAAACGCCGCACTAAGATCTAGTAAAACAAGTAGAGAGACGAGTCCTTTGTCTGAAGCAATCAGAAGGTCATTTGTAATTTTAACTAATGCTGTCTCAGAGCTATGATGCACTCTAAATCCTGACTGTAATTCCTCAAATAAATTATTATCATGGAGAAAATCACACAGCTGGTCTGCGACTACTTTCTCAAGGATCTTTGACATAAAGGAAAGATTAGATATTGGTCTATAGTTGGCTAACACCTCTGGATCCAGGGTGGGCTTTTTTAGGAGAGGTTTAATTACAGCTACCTTAAACGACTGTGGTACATAGCCTGTTAATAAGGATATATTGATCATATCTAATATATGAGTGTTAACTAAAGGTAAGACCTCCTTAAGTAGCCTAGTTGGGATGGGGTCTAAGAGACACGTTGATGATTTAGATGAAGAAATCACTGCGGTCAGTTCTTGAAGAGAGATTGGGGAGAAGCAATCTAAATATATATTAGGTCTTACAGCTGTGTTTGAGGTTAGATAGGTACTATCTGAGGACAGGAGGGCATGAATTTTGCCACTAATAGTTAGAATTTTAAAAAAGCTCATAAAATCATTGCTGCTAAGGGCTAAAGGAATAAAAGGCTCAATCGAGCTGTGACTCTCAGTCAGCCTGGCTACAGTGCTGAAAAGAAACCTGGGGTTATTCTTGTTTTCTTCTATTAATGCTGAGTAATAGTTTACTCTGGCATTGCAGAGGTCCCTCTTATACGTTTTGAGACTGTCTGCCCAGAATAAACGAGATTCTTCCAGTTTGGTTAATCACCAGTTCCTTTCAAATTTTCGCGATATTTGTTTTAACTTGCGGATTTGAGAGTTATACCAAGGAGCAAACTTTCTTTGCTTTGTTAACTTCTTTTTAAGAGGAGCTACAGAGTCAAGTGTTGTTCACAGTGAGCCTACAGCGCTATCAACAAGATGATCAATAAATTTATGTTATCAATAAAATTACGTATGTATGCATGCTAATATGCATCTGTTGGGACCATAAATTTGGGCTTCACATGGAGGCACCAAAATGTTAAGATTCAAATTCGGGCTTCACACGGAGGCACCAAATATGTAGGGGTTTAATTGGCTATCGGAAATAATTAATAATTATTATCGATAATTAATAATCATGTTAAATAATGTGACTTAATTAACATTAAATCACCTCGTGGGGCACCATTCCTGTAAAGGGAAAAATGATAGCCAGTTAAAGATATCAGTCTCATAAAATAGGCTAAACTATTAATTTGGAGTTTGATTAATAATTAAATTAATGACAACAACCAAAATTAACAGTAACGCCTGAAGGATTTCAGAGTTCTTGACGCAGCAGAGGTTGACCATTCATTCACTCTTGTGCAACATTAAACAGACAGCAGGTATGACTCCAAAGAATTATATTTATTCACAAATTAGCAAAGCAAACAAAAACACACAAATTCTCACTAACTACAAGCTTGGTGTGTATATGTGTGTGTGTGCAAGAGAGAAAAGAAAAAGACAAAGGCGGGTGTGGTGATCAAGGAGCCGTTTGGCCTACAAAACAAAATGGTTGACAACAGGGAACTACAAGATGGCCGAATCAAAGCTGGCTTCAGGTTGGGGGAGGTGGTTGTCTGACCGTGTGGTCAGGACAAAGACAAAGGAAAAGAAACGGGAACTCTGAAATGCCTGTTTGGGGGTAGCTCTGTTGAAAGCCTATTTGTTAATGAGTCTATGTCAATGTGATATGTGTTGCAAACAGTCTGGATTAATGCAGAGATTGTTTAGTTGTGTGCAAGAATCTGCTTGTGAACAGTATTCGCAACTTAAACACTTAGCTTTGGCGAAGCCAACTAATCAATGACCTAACTGCAAACAATCACAACAATAACTCAATGACAGCATTAAATCACATACAACAAGTTAAACAGTCTTGCTTAGCCTGTAAAGCTGTGATAAGCTATGCCCAGTTGTTACTTTACCAATCCTTGAATGGATGGGAGAAAGAGTCACTTGGTGGTGTGCTGCTTTGTTAGCAGCATGTTAGCAGCAAGTTGTGAGACTTGTGTCTCACTGAGGTGTGAGGTGAGACCTCCTGTGGAGATGGGTGTCACCTAGCTCTCTTTGTTTGAAGACAAAGCATGCAGAGGAAAAAGCCTTTAAACGTCCAGTGATGATTTTACCAAATGATAAATCATCTGTGATCCTGTGAATCCCAACACATCTCTGAATCTATATTTAATTGTAGCAACATTACTTGAAATAAGAGGTAGGTCAAGATAAGCACATAACTTCGACCTACTCCTTTTCGAAGGCTAAATATTTACCTGTTACTATGATTGTTTTTTTTTATTTTGTATGACTGATTACCTTATCGATCACCGACATTTTGTTCTATTTTATTTATGTTCGAAATTAAGATTCTTAAAGAAAAAAGAAAAAAAAGATGGTAAACAAACACTGTCACACATCGGCGCATATTAAAGCTACATTAAGACGCCAGCTGCAGAAAATGAATTTGCCATTATGTTACATTATAGGGAGGGTTATCCACTGAAGATGATTCTAATAATTTCATTATACACAAACAAGTTCTGTGACTTACAATGATTTTGACTAATCCCATGACTTTTCCAGGTTTTCTGTGACTCTTGCAAGTATAAAATTCAAACTTTAAAGCAGTCTCCTCCTTTTGTTCTTTATGTCACTAGTTTAACTTTTCCAGACCTGCAATTTCAATTAAAATTCAGGATTTGGACTTCACTCCACACTTTTCTTAGCATGCTTTATGGAACAGGCCTCTGAAAGCTCTGCCACATGTTTTGCTTGTAAACCGTCTCTCTCCTGTACATGTGTGACTTCAACTGGAACCTCTGTGCTCAAGTGATGCACCTTTAAACCTGTGTGAGTCCTCATGTGGGCTGTCAAGTGACTGGCAGTTCTGAAGTGTCTCCCACATGTTTTACAAGTATACGGCTTCTCCCCTGAATGAATCCTCATGTGGATTAACAAGACACTATTACGTCCGAAAGCTCTCCCACATACGTTACAAGTATATGGCTTCTCCCCTGAATGAGTCCTCATGTGGACTAATAAGTCACCACTACGTCCGAAAGCTTTCCCACATACGTTACAAGTATGTGGCTTCTCACCTGTGTGAGTCCTCATGTGGAGTAAAAAGTGACCATTATAGCTGAAAGCTCTCCCACATACGTTACAAATATATGGTTTCTCACCTGTGTGAGTCCTCATGTGGACTAACAACACACCATCACGTCTGAAAGCTTTCCCACATACTTTACAAGTATACGGCTTCTCATCTGTGTGAGTCCTCATGTGGACTAACAAGACACTATTATGTCCGAAAGCTTTCCCACATACATTACAAGTATACGGCTTCTCACCTGTGTGAGTCCTCATGTGGACTAACAAGACATATTTACGACCGAAAGCTTTCCCACATACATCACAAGTATGTGGCTTCTCACCTGTGTGGCTTTTCAGGTGTCTCTGTAATTCTGACTTGCACTGAAAAACCTTCCCACATACGTCACATTTTAAAGGCTTTTTACCTGTATTTAAGTTTGTCACAGCAGAGGTGTGTGGACTGTTCCTGTTAATTTCACTTTCATGATGTCTTTTCTCTGCTTGAAGCTCTGTGTTTCTAGTTGATCCTGAGTCTCCATGCTGGTATTCTTCCTCATCTTGGCTCTCAGCTACATGAGAGTTGTGACAGAGCAGCTGGTGGTCACTGTTTGCTTCTGATATCACAGAGCTTATAACTGGTATGATGATGACAGACTCTTTCTCTGCTGCACTTTGAGTGTCGTCATGAATGAAGTCCAGAGTCTGATCTTCACTGAGCTCACTTTCCTCATCAGCAGGAGTCAACATGAAGACATCAGTCTCCTGCTTCAGTACAAGCTGCTCTCCCTCCTGACTGCTGCACACGTCCTCCTCTTCCTCTTCCTCTTTAATCTGTGGAGGCTCTGGGTGCTCTTGGTCCACACTGGACTTCCTCTCCTCAACACAGAGCTGCTGCTCAGGGACAACCTCCTCCTCCTTACACACATGTTGCTGTGGGAGCTCTGGAGGGACACACAACAACACCAACAGCATACTAATGCGATGCCACAGCAAATATACAGACATGGCAGTAAATTAGTTCAATTACGTTTCACCCACCTGTCCTGTGTAACTTTATTTCAGGCTTCAACACGATATCCAACAGTCTGCGCTGACGATCAATCTCTTCCTCGTACTCGACGATGGTTCTTTGAAAAGCTCCCAATATTTCTTCAGCAGCAGCAGTTAGTCGCTCGTTGACAAACTCTCTCAAAGACTCAGCTGAACACATTGTTGTCTAATGTAGGCTACAGTAAACGTGGCTCGAGGTTTAACTCAGTACAGAGTATCCAGTATCGAGTAACGCCTTTGTTTTGCTTACTTCCGCCGGATGTTACACTATTAAGTTCCGACGGTGAAATACATGAGGTTATCACGAGTTCCGCTTCCAATGATAATGATGATAATTTCTAATATCTGTGTCCGGGCTGTAACAAGTAGTGTCAGTATCATTGGTGGCTCATAAAAAGGCAGCAATAACTACACGGATGTCTTTTTTTGTTGGTGTTTAAAGGTCGTAGTAATGGTAGTAATTCAGTATCTTGGTTGAACAACGAACCTCATTTCCGGTTTCACCATTTTTTCATCAAAACAAAAGCATGAATTTCCTCAGTCCATATCAAACAACGCAAATAAAAACATTTATAAGCCTATATAGTGTAATTCTGACCAAATTGATCAAAATCTACGCAATGTTATCTGTGGTCATTGACGGAAAGTCATTACCACAGTCAATACATGCGTTTATTTTTTTAGTTACAAACCGGAAATGGCGCTTGTAGTTTTTGTTACTTTACTGTAACGTGCAGCAGTTCCTGTGAAACATGTGTTTTTAGCCCCTACAGGGCCATAATAACATGCATGTGGAAGCCGCAGGACAAATAGCATCTGGTATGTAATCATATTTTTCTTGTAACTATTCTCAAGCGTGGACCCAACCTGTACATAATGTTAGAACTGTAACTTATTCTTTAAATATTTTTAGCTAGCTAGAAAGAGTGTCGTGTTTCCTGTGTAACTTTCTCTTAACTCACTCTTTGATTTAAATGAGTTAAGTTCACTGTTTCAATGTGGAATGCGCCACACTGGAATCAGTTCACTTAGCCTACACCTGAAAACAAAATGCTTAAACTTACTGTATTTTATTTACTAGACAGTTTCAGCACTAATAAAGTAAACACCTTATGATACAGTCACTACTAGATATGCTTTTACTGCACATGTCCTCCTAATAATAGGATAAAGTACCATAGAATTTAAGCCACAATTTATCCTATTAATCACTGTGTTGCTTAACAGCTTAAGTAATCTAAATAACCAAATCACCAGCATGTTATTCTACATATTCTGATAAATAAACACATAAAATAAAACTAGGTTTTACCTGGTGAAGGATGAAGTTGCTCCAGACTATCAGTCAGTCAAATAGTTGCTGATTGGACTGAGTCATTTTTGATATTTTTCAATATTTATGCCAATATAATAGGCTACCTATACTAAAACATAACTTGTTTCAGTGCCGCACATTGAGGAATATATTTTTATATTTTTTTTTTTTACACAAACCCTGCTCTGTTTTTTGTCTCAGACGTCTATGATGGAATTTACCTGCAGAATTACATCTCCTTCTCAGTGTTTATTGTTTTATTGTGTTGTTTTTATATTTTCTTAGTACAAAGCAGCTGCTGTCTAAAATACAGTTTAAAATTATAACTTTAATAAGGAAATACCCGATCAAAGAATAAGTAAACAGCACTTACAGAATAATTGGCAGTTTTGATATTTACAGACACATTTTAGTCCATTTCTAAAAAGTATTGAGCTTTAATTCAAAGACTAGTCGGCCAAACACAGGACTTCCTGTTCTACCTTCATTAAATTAAATCTTAGACGTACATAAAGTCCTGCTTAAATGATAGAGCTTCTGGATGATGTGGAAAATGATTTAAAAAAAACTAAAGAGTTGGTTTGGCTACAATAAACTAACACTGAACTTTCTTTCTCTAATAAAATTTCTTGGAATAATTGATATTAAGCTATGTTGGAAACCACACATTAATTATATTAAAACCAAAATATCAAAATCAGTTGCAATCCTTTACAAAGTTAAAGATCTCGTGTGTCAAAAGTCATTATACCTTCTGTACTGCTCATTTATACTTCCATGCATAACTTACTGTGTGGAGGTGTGGGGGAACACCTACAGTACCAACACCAAACCAATATTTACACTACAAAAATTCCTGTTCTGCCTTCATTAAATTAAATCTTAGACGTACATAAAGTCCTGCTTAAATGATAGAGTTTGTTATTTGACAGTTAGGAGACAAAGTCATTTTAAATGTCTTTTTAAAAAATCTCCCAGCTTAAACATGGAGCCTTCAGCAGCAGCAGCAGGATGCAACGGAAAGAAAAGAAAGAACACTGCCCTCACAGCACACAAGGAAGCCAAGAGATTGAAAACTGGTCAGGAAAGTGAGGAGACGCCGGAGTACGGACATTCCTCCTGCTCACCGAAGATCTCTGTGCTGCTCGACCGCCTTCAACAACCAATTACACCGAATGAGCTGACAGAGCTGCTGCATTATGCCGCTCTGGGGAAAACAGGTGGCATTAAACAGCCCAGGTAATGACTGTGGCGGTAAGGTGTAATCTACTTCATCAGTTCTATCCAAATAACACTCTGTAATGCACTTTTACTGTGTCCCTGTGCTCCGGCAATAATCTAAATGATCCTTTTAAAGTCTACACCACTTAAACTCTCAAAGTCTTCTCATCTTTTTCCCCCCTGTGTCTCCTGTAGTTGGTGTCGCCTCCACCATCAGAGGAAGATTAAAGCTGTGAATGTGGTGATCGTGGAGGGCCTGACCCAGAGTCACTTTTACAAGCACTACCTCAGCTTGCAACACCTCCGGACCAACTACACCACGGTAAGATCAAGAAGAGATGTATACATATATGGATGGTGTCAGTGTTTTGGGTTAACACTGATCCTTGTTGTTTATCTGACTGGATTAGAGGTTGACTTTTACTCCATCACCTACCGACCTGGTGTCAGGAGTCTTCAGCAGTGAAGTTCCTAAATCTGATGGTACATCTTTTTCTCAAAGACAGAGTGAGAGCAGTAAATTGGACAAAGGTGAGAATCACTTGGATGAGTTTTGAGTGAGTCCCAGTTTTTTTAAAGGCTGCTAAAGAGTTAAATGTTTCAATATTTCCTGGACTTTTTAATTTGTTGTGTGTGACGTAATGAACAATGATTGTCTCATATCCTCACTTTAATCGACTGTTAGTCAAAATAATCTTATTGTGTGTAGTTAATGATCCTCTGAATGCTCTAATTTTCATCCCTAGAATATTGTCATGTTTTAATATTGTGGCATGAAGTCAAAACATTACACCACTCAGCAGCAGTTTTGTTTTCTCCCAGTGTTTCTACTCTTATTGTTTATTGTGTGTGTGTGTTATTGTGCACTGCTGCAGCACTGTGGAGTCACCCAGTAATCACCAAGTTTGGGACACAGAAGAGAGGACTGACTGCATATGTTCTCGCTGAGGAGGAGATGATCAAGAGACACTACCCACTCAAAGGTGACTCTTTTTTTATTACATCTGCAGTAAGCAGGATAAATGAAGTATTTCCTTGCTGGATGCTTTCATGTTGTTGTTTTTTTACTGCCGACTGCATCTTAGAAATCATGAAGCTGTGTTTTCCCTGTCCTCACTAAAATGTGTACCTTGATTTTCCTACTATAGATACATTTTTTTTAATCAAAAGCTCAGTTTTTGGGGGTCAAAACTTGTGCTGGGTTAGTGTGGATGTGGTCTCACTCTTTCTTGGTTGCTTTCTGTGTCTCCATCTCTGTGATCTCCCTTCTTTTTTGTTTCTGTTTGCACAGGAATGCCAGGCTTTGAGGAGTTTGTGTGCACAGACAGTGTTGACAGTGTGACTGACAGCAGCCCTCTGTATGGGCTTGACTGTGAAATGGTGAGATGCTCCCGGTTATATGCTTCATTCCCATTTTTCGTTGCAGAATCCAGTTATGTATTTTCAAACAATCAATACTGCAGTATGTGCTGTGACAAATCCATGTGTCATACATAGTGTTTCTCTAGTGTAGTGTTCTTGATACACCAGTTTTACAGTTCTGCCTTAAGTGATATGTTATGAGTACACTGGCTATACCATTGCTTCAAGTTTTAAAATCCCAAAAGTTTCCCTTTGGAGAAGTCTGCGTAAATGATCCCCACCTCTAATGGACACCTGTATTCATTCGTAACCTTCTATCCCCAACAGTTGCATTGGCATGTTAGACCAAACCATGTCTAAACTGTCAAACAACCTGTTTTTATGTCCTCTCCTCTAGCGCCGACTCCATTTATTCAGTATTTCTCAGCCTCCTATAATGGTGATATTTTTTCTTTTGTGGGCAAGATGTTGTCAGAAGTTTCTGTTTTAAGTTATTCAAAGGTTTCTATCCCTGCTGCAGCTGATAACCAGTGTGTTCATGTTGTGTTTCAGTGTCTAACAGAAAAAGGAAATGAGTTGGCTCGTGTCTCTCTGGTGGACAGTGATGGAAACTGTGTGCTGGACGAGCTGGTGAAACCTCAAAACCGAATCCTCAACTACCTCACCAGGTACACACACATATGCACACACGCTCACAGACATACACTGATGTATTAAAGCAAAATTCACCAGTGTATGTCTGCTGCCTCGTGCCTGTTATGTTCTAACACATTTTTGTTCCCCGTGCTGCTGGGTCCCTTCTGACAGGTTCTCTGGTATAACCGCAGCAATGTTGCGACCAGTCAAGACCACCCTGCGAGATGTCCAAGTGAAACTCAGGACGTTGTTGCCGAGCGATGCAGTTTTGGTGGGGCATTCACTCAACAACGACCTCATGGCTCTGAAAGTGAGTTACCACTGACAGTTTGATTTCTGCTTGTAACAGTGTAATCACCAGGACAAGGTTGAGTCCTGAGTTAAAGATGTTACAGATTACTGAACAGATTTGTGTTGCAGAACTTAGTTTTTCTTCTTTCCTCTCCCATTAATCATCTCATGAGCCAGTGAAATTTATCTTGCCCTCCTTTGGAGAGGCCGGGCCCTTAGGCTGAAAACCACGGGACGGAAATACAATATTGTGATAAAGTGATGTATAAAAGTGAATCTCTGGTGTATCAACTTAAAAAAAGCTTTGTGCAGTAAGTTAGGAACTTTATTGTCCAGTATAAGGGAATGTTTTTGTGCCTTTACCACACAAAAAATGATTAAACAAACATTGGGAGCAACAGGGACAAGATATCTGTAACATGTCAGTAACTCATATCAGTTGTTTAATAAAAAGGCAGAGAATTACATTGTCAAAAATGTCAATATTTCAAGATTTTAAAAATTTTATTCCCTTCATGTCAGCAATCATTTTAAAGTAGTCACAAAAGTGTGAAGTTTCGCCCTGTATTGTGTTTGTGTCCCTGCAGCTGATCCACCAGCATGTAATCGACACCTCGCTGCTATACAGGAGAGAGTTTGGGCAGAGGTTTAAGCTGAAGGTCCTGGCTGAGACAGTGCTAAAGTAAGTTGAATTGCTCTGTGTCTCCCCTGTCTCTCTGTCTCTCTCACCCAGCACGGCTTATAATTAAATTTTCCACTTGTGTCCCAGGAGGCAAATACAAACTGAAGAGAAGAGGGGTCATAATCCCATTGAGGACGCCGTGGCAGCCCTGGAACTGGCTCAGTACTTTATTAAAACAGGACCACGTCAGGTGACACATCGCTTCCTAACACACACACATATACGCACACACATACAATTTATATAACTTGCTGTGCGTGTGCCCGCCGTCAGGTTGTAGAACTTCATCTGGAGGAGCTGTGGGGATATACGATCACGGAGGAGTCCACTGACTGTGCACCTGCACCCACACCAAGTCTCAGGTGCAGAACATTACACAATCTGTACAACCTCTTTCCACTCTTTACATCTGACTGTAGTTATTCAAACCATGTCCAGACTTGGTCAGATGAACTGTGTCTTTACTCGGGGTTTTTGCCTCCATGATGGGTCAGCAATTTCCACACCTCAGGATGGAGCTTTTAAAAATCGCTCCTCATAGTGGATCAATACAAAATGCAGCCCTTTGCACTGGTGAAATATAGCTTTTGAAAATGTCTACTCAAATGTCTGTGATTTAGTTGTCCCATGGAATCATTTCAGCTACAGCACAAGGGTTTATGAGGTTAAACACCATCACTGAATCTAAAATAATAGACTTGTGGGAGAAATACATCTTCTGTCCCTACTTACAGCTTTAAAATCTGTTCTGTTCTACATTCACAATGTGAAACCCATCTCATCACATGTTCTGCTGCAGTCATATCTGACATATTCTCCGTCTTTATTTCTCCTGCAGGTTTTCTGACATCCTGCAGACACTTGGCCGGTCAGTAGCCTTTATAGGAAAGCGTTCTGACATCACCCTGGATCCTTCCAATCAGCTGTGGCACAGCTCTGACAAAGAGGTGAGACGAGAAGTTTTCTGGAACCCTTTACTGCCTTCTGACCTTTAAATAACCTTGGTTTTCTACCCCAAACATGTATTGATCTGTTTTTTTTTATTTGTGGTACATATAAAGCAAGTTGTCATAAAGGGTTTGCTGGTCTCCATGCAGATGTGAATATCTTCAAGCATTTGGTTTTTGTGAATAATCTTTGCTGGAAATTCTGCCTAATTTGATTACAAACTATAAAGTGACAAAGAGATGGATGAAGTTGTTCTTTTTGTCCAAGAGATGACTTAGATTCATCAGGGTGGGATTGTGTGTTCGGTCTGTCCGTAGCTGATCTTGCATACTACTGGACCCATCAGCCTAACAATATTTTGTGCACAGTTGTGACTGCGACATCAGCAGTGATTTGGGCGATGTGCCGGTCCGTTGTGGTAAAAAAATAAGCTGAGCCAGAAGGCAAAGCTCTCGATATATAGCAGCCCCTCTGTGTTCCAACCCTCACCTGTGGTCATGAGCTTTGGTTGATGACCCAAAGAATGAGACCGCGGATAGAAGCGGCCAAAACAAGATTTGTCTGCAGGTTGACTGGGCTCAAGTTCAGAAATAGGGTGAGGAGATCAGACTTCTGGAGGGAGCTCGCAGTAGAGTCGCCTCTCCTTTGCTTCAAAAGGTGCCAGTTAAGGCGCTTCAGGTAAAGGTCAGATTTTTGGGCCATGACAAAAGCAACATTTTGACCTTTGTCGTGACTCAAAAACTGACATCCATAGAAAAGCTTGGTCCCATTTTGAACCGGAGCATCTGCGGATTAATTCCATACCCAATATTTTATGATCCACTAAAATTAGACACGATGCGAGAAGTATAAATTCCCATTTTTGTTATCTTTGCCACCATATTGACTGTAAGAGAGCTGGAGGGACAGTTGGGTGAGATTCAACTCTTCTTTGTTTGGGAGGTGAGGAAAGGTTTTATTGGACGTTGTGTTTGAGGTTTGTCTCCATAAAGCCTGCCTACTCTGGTTATACCTTGATAATGTAACCTGTATATTGTGTCCTTTTACTTTACTGTCATGCATACATGCTGGACACAAAGCCTATCCTGCACTCCCTGTTCCCCAGACACACCTGTTACATACTATTGGTGAATATACGTGAATTGTAGCCCTTTTCCTTCACTCACTATAAGTCCTGCACCTTTCTTCTGTTTCCTTTACATCCTCCCTTTAACTCCCTCTTTCCCCTCTCTCTACCTCTTTTACTTTATCTCGTCTCCTTCAGGTGCTGGCCTCTTTCAGGAGACAGACCAAGTGTCCGTTCCTCTCAGTGCTCCAGTTCTCTTCCCTCTCTGACCATCTCAAGAAGTGCGTCCCTTATCAGGAGCACCAGCACCAGAGGGTGAGGCATTCATTCAGAACGTCTGATGAATTTAAAGTGTCCGAGTGCTGTTTTAACGTACTGCTTAATCTGTGTGTTTATCCTGCAGGTGTGTGCAAACCTTCGAGATATGTGTGTGGTGTTTGCCGGGCCGCTCCCCGCAGGATTCTCGGAGAGAGAAGTGAGGCGGCTGTTTTGTTGCTGTGGACCGGTTCGGAAAATCGAAATGTTGCAAACAGCAGTCAGGGTATATCTCACCTACATGATCCTTAGTTTACATTTAATATACTGCTGTTTGTATTTCTGTCACGGATGTACACATCATCCACTGAATACCTCTTAAAATAGAAACGTAAAAGCTGTTTTCCCGGCTCTTGGATGTGCTCTATTAATCTCACCTATATTTTCTGACTTGTTTGGTCTCCAGGTTCATGCAGAGGTAGAGTTTGAGCTGCTGGAGGGAGCTATGCTGGCTTTAAAAACTTTGAATGGACTTAATGTGCAGGGACAGTCCATCAAGGTGACACTCTTCCCTTTTGCTGTCACTTTTTCCCTTTACATTATGGTTAAAGTTATTTCAAAACCTTTGTAGTCGGCTGTATCTCCAACATGTGTCTCTTGTGTGTGCCTTTTCTAGGTCCAGAGACCTGTCTACGAGTCAATGCTAGATTTAGATCTGACTCTTGATGCTTTGATGGCTGACAGTCTCAATGCCAGTCACATCTATGCTGTAAAATTAAAATCCAGTATGGTTGAGGGCATACACACTCCTGTAACGGTCAATGGACACACGTCAGAAGCCAAACGTTTGGACATTACATTGGTTAAATCAGCTAACAGGTTGCCCCCAGCAAAAGCAAACGGTCAACAGTTGCAGCCTGCAACCACCACAAAGTCTAAACTGTCTGAGGAAATGGTCAGAGAGACATTTGGTCACTTTGGTTCGGTGGAGAGAGTCGTCCTGCCTGCCAAACACGGAAAACATGCAAGACATGGATACATAAGTGAGTTAAAAGTTATTATCTCTAGCCTCATATGTGTGGGGTCCAAACAGCTTCTAACACAAGTGTCTGTGGTTGACAGAGTTTGAGAGCTCAGAGGGCAAACATGCGGCCCTCAGCTCCTCCGAGGATCTTCGTAAGGAAAACTACCTCATCTGTCCATCCCTAACTCCACCGCACTTACCCTCATGGGCTGCCATGACAACACCAATCACCACAGAGGATCCTGACATGGAAGCAGCAGAAGACAAGGAGAGGACCCACATGCACAACAGGTCCCAGGTAGGACTCCAGCTGGTATTCACACATTCCTAGGGATGGGAATCAAGAACCAGCTCCAGATCTTAATTGTCTGATTCATTAGAATCATTTGCTGCTAAATCCTTTGATTGATGTCAGCATGTTTTAAGTCGTGAATTGCAAAACCGACGCCAAACTCGTGTCTACCTGCTGGAAACTTGCTACATGAAGGAGCCATGGCGGAGAGAAGGAAACGGTTCCAAATTAATAAAGAATCGGACCAATAAGCAGAATCCCTGATGGTGCTGGTATCAATAAAATCTTACCAGTTCTCATTCCGGCACATTCCCAAAGTCACTGTTTTGAAAAAGGAGTCAGTGCCGGTGAAAATGGCTGCTGTCTGTGTTGTGTTCAGATAGTTAAATCTCTTGTGCCTCACTAGTGTTGAGACTCTGAAGAATAATCGGCTCTCCATTTTTCATCCATCTGGAAATGTTGTTTCAGCCACACGGGGGTACTGGTGTAGCTGTAGTTTTATATACTCACTTTTATACGGTTGCTTGAGCATCACAGTTACCTTTCAGCTGGCAGGCTCAGCCGATTCTCAGTAGATATTTTCTAGACTAAAATCTCAGAGAGAGAGCTGAGCTTTTAATATTTAGGCTGGCTTTGTGTGTCTAATTTTGGTCTGTCTCGCTTTCTTAAAGAAAACATTGAAATCTGAATGTTTACGCACACAGAAGAATGTGACAATGCTTTTGGGCTGGTTGGAATTCAAGCACAATGCAGAGAGTTGTGAAGTGCACATGAAGCAGAGTAATTGCTGCGTTTGTGATCTGATCTTTCAGACCTGCACAGTTTATGATTTAGATAGAGAGAAAGATAGAGATGAAATAGAGGAAATTCTTTTCCCCAGCTGGTGCATGCAAAAACACAGAATTAATACACGAGAGACAAAAACATGGGTTGGTATTAAACACAAAAAAAGACTTAAAAGAGCTTGTGTAGCTGTGGGAACAGAGCTCTTGCTAATATGGGCCTTTCTACACATGGGTAGTCTATACCTACGATCAGAAGGACGGGGGATAAAGTACTGGTGGAGTGGATCATCTGGGCCGTGAGTGCTTTGCGGATCAGGAATAGTGTGACACAGTCAGATAGGTGATGGGTAGGAATACCTGAGTTTGCTAGCTCAGTGAGTAGTTAGCTTTAGGAGTTCATTCTTGTTGGTGACTGTGAGCATATGGAAAAACAGATGGCACCATACAGAGGAACTGGCTACAGCACAGAAGACGAAGATGGGGTTGTACCGACAGGGGGTTCAATTTACAGATGGCTGTAAGTCTTTGCTAACAACGTTACTGTCCAGTGTAATGCCAAGGTATCTTAGAGACTCCACCACCTCCACCTTTTCCCCTCTGATGGTGGGACCAGAGCAGGCCAGTGTTTTGGGGGGCTAAAGGACAGTTCTTTAGTTTTTCGGATGTTAAGATGGAGAAAATTATTGTCACACCACAAGCTAAAATGTGATATGCATTTGTTCATAGGCCAAGAAGGAGTCACTGTTATGAAGTAGTGTAAGGATTGCTGCGTCATCTGCATAGTAGAGGGTAGCGGTGGTGGACGGACTCCGACAGGTATTCGTAGATGGTGTGTAAAGAAATGGACTGTGTACACACCCCTGAGGAGAGCCACTGTTGAGAGTAATGAAGTGTGACCATGATTTTTCAACCTTTGCTGCTTGAGGTCTGTTGGAGGTGGTTATGGATCCAGTGAATAAGGGGTGATGGAACTTCTTAATTACGTGATGATGCTGAATTGTGTTAAAAGTATTTATTAAACAAATGTAATAAAGACTCCAATGTGTTATCTATGTAGGACCAGGAAATGGATCTCATGATGGGGAAGTTGGACCGCCGCCTGCGGAAGCTCTTTAGATCGCTCCCAGAAGGCACCTTGTCTGTGGTCGTGCTGCGCGGACACACCAGGTGAGAACTCTTGCGGAGTTTGAGAAAAATCTGCTGCTTTGTTAAATACTCACACACCCCTTTTCTCTTCCACAGTGCTCATGGCCAGCTTCCTGGTTTGTGCCTTATGGAGGTCAAGCAAGGGTCATGAGGAGAATAGAGACCCCGTCCTCTGTGGAGTGAACGCTGCGTAGTTTGACTATTTGACCGCAGCTCACGGGCAGTATTTAACATGACTGACAGCTGTGTTGTCCTCGGCTCTGATTGGACTCTGGAGCAGACCGTTTCATGTAAAACTGTGGATGTTGTGACAGTTTCAGCAAATTAAAAAAGATATTTTTTATAAAAGTTACCAACTGTAGCTTTAGTGATGGCTCCTTTTTTTAGTGTCCCAGTAAGCATGGTCTATACAAGGATGCTGAAATGGAAGCAGCTAAATGGAATTCAGCCATCATGTTTTATTCTTAATGCTTGTGGCATTTGCATGGAAGTATGACTGTACAGATGAATTTGGGATGGTAGACTTAAATTTTTAGGTCATTACAGAGTGTAAATACTAAAGAACAATGCAAGTTTTTAAATAGTTTCTGTTCAGTAAGGTCAGTGTTATCCTATTATTTCTAGCAGGGTTGGAGAGAATACTAAAATATTTCACCTGAATACAAACACTTTTTAAATATCAAAATGTATCCGGAATTACTTTAAATACTTTAGTCAATTCAATTTTCTTTCACCATTTCAACAGCACCTCAGTTGTATACTGTCCCAGGGCCCCTTTGTCATCTTTAACATAATATAAAGAGTCATCAAATTTTACTTTAAATTACCACCATAAACTTATAACAGTAGCTGTAATTAAGGAATTTGAATGTGCAAGTGTAAACATTTCACAGTCCGTAACAATGGTGCTCTGAAGTGACTAAGTGTGGTGAGTTTGAGAACATCAAAGACAAAAAACAGAGATACTAAGAAACATTCTTTAATTTTTTCCCCTTTTAAAAGGAAATATTTAAGTATTTTTAAACTTTCTCATACAAAAATGTATACGTCTTCTTAACGTTTACACCTTTTGCATTAGAACATACTTTGACATTGTTGCAAGTTGACACAGTTACAAAACATTTAAGACAAAAAAAAAAAAAAAAGGTAAAGAAAATTAATTCTGTACAAAAAGAAAACAAGCACCTCTTATGAAGGATCAAAATGCCACCAATAATAAACATCACATTATCATTGATAAGCTTATATATGTCTGATAAAACTGGGGAGGTTGACAGAATTTATACATTAGTTTAAAAAAATTGGGGGGGACATTTGACTGCATTAAAATACTAAATGACCCAGACGTTGTAAACTACAGGACCTGTCCGGGGCTGTTTTATCTCTCAGGGATTATTAAACGGATTCACAGGGATACAAAGACCGGAGAAAAAGAACATCTCCCTCACATGCACAAACTCGCACACAACTCACACTCACAAAATATAAGACTGAATGGAGGTGACGGTGTCGTTAAAAATGAAGAATGTTTTCAAAGTGACAACATGGCTGTGGTGGCAGATTCCAGTCTGAACACATCAGAGAATAAATGAACATTTCTGGAGTTTAGCTTTAAGATTCTAGTGAAGTGTAAGTGTGTGTAAGTGTGTGTGTGTGTGTGTGTGTTTGTGTGTGTGTGTTTGTTTACCCGGAAGAGTTGCCTACTCCTCTGATATAAGATCAAAATATGGCAGCTGTCGTTATGGCTTGTGTTCAGTCCAGTCAAGTAGCTTGGCTGGTAGCTTTGGACACGGTATCCACAGCTGTTGAGTGAACGAATGGATTTAGGGCGTGCACCACGACCTTACAGGAGAGCGCCCCAAGTGCTTAAGAAGAGACTGAGCGGGAGCTCAGTGTGGGACAGTGGCCTCTCCACTCCTCACCTCTTGCTACCAAACTTCTGGGACCTCAAACAGTGACATTGTAGATTCAGCACCTGTACAGAAGAGGAACAGATGCAGATGCAAAGATAAGGACAAGAACGGCACTTTAAGGATCTTCATTTGTAGGTTCATGCTGAAATCTAATTGGGTACATTTAAAAGAGGGTTAGGGGGATTTAGGCACATAGCGGTGACGACTACATACTGCAACACACTAAAAATTCTCCTGGTTAGATTCTGTTGAGGAGGTTTTTACCAGGAGCCAAGTGCAGTTCTCTTCTTCTCCAAAACAAATGACCCTGGGTCATACTAAGGTAACAAAACCACAATGATTCTTATTTTCAGGTCATTATACACTGAAGAAAACACTTATTATATTCTGTGCTGTTTATCAATGGATAGAAAAGGGTGTCAAAGTTGTTTCATTCAAGAACCACATTGATGGGACATTCTTAACATTACTAATCTAAAAAAATAAAAAATGCACTGATGAGTTGAATGAATACAAGATTAAACCTGTAACAACTACGTTTTTGGCAACTTTGGGGCAGCAGAAAGTAGATGTGAACACAATGTTGATATGTCACTTTTTAAGTTGGTATTCATGGCATTTATTTATTTATTTATTATTATTTTATCTCACACTTGTTTTATCTTATCATATTGCCTTTTAGTTTTTAGCTCCAGTGTTTCCTCATGGGGGGCCTCCACACTGAGAGGTGTGTCTAGTCTGCCCACGGGAGCGTCGTCTTGGAGATCCCTCAGGTCCGGGGGACTGGGAGGCTCTGCACCATGTGTGGAGTCCACTCTAGTCTGTCTGTGTCGGTGTGGTCTCTATGGCGGCACACCCTGTGGCCGTGGGCTGTGACACCTCTCGGTGTGGATGAGCTCCCCATAGGTGGTTCTTTCCTCACCTGGTTCCTCAGTGCCCAGCCATGTTATTGACTATATTGACTGTGTGTGTGTGTGTGTGTGTGTGAGAGAGTGAGAGAGTGAGTGAGTGAGTGATCAATATGAATGTAATATTTTTGTTGTATGTTTTTATTCTGTGAAGCACTTTGTATGAAAAGTGCTATATAAATAAAGTTTGACTGATTGCTTGATGACAGTGTTGCCACATATAAACTTTCTTGATTCTATTTGGGTTAAACGCTCTGAGTTTTGACACTGCTGTTTCCGTCATGCTTTAGATGATACAGACAGGAAGTGAGTTAGTGAGTTTCGCCATCGTCGTGCAGATTTTGGCCATTATTTCTCAACAATTTGAATCTATATTTGTCAAGTCATACTGCATTAGCTCCTCACCGTTCCTGTTTGCAGTGTAACCGTGGATCTACAGATGATGGTAACTGCATTACTTCTAAAACTGAGGAGCTGTAGTTATAAGGAGCGTCTCCTCCATTCAAACTGTGTCAATCTGATTCAAAGTGCCATCGAACCCTCGCACTGACAACACACCTTCAGACTTCTTTTTCTTGTTCTTTTGACCTTTCCTCCCGTGGGCTGTCGGAGCTTTTTGCCAGGTGACCGTCCCCTCAGCATCACTGCCTTCAGGAGTTTGCCTCTCATCATCATCGACTGGACTTGACCCTGATGAATCTGATGGCTCTCTGCAGGGCACAGCAGCCGTTAAGAGACTTGTACCACAGCAAGCAGAACAGCGACAGCGTAAATGTTCATCTCTGTTTTACTTACGCCGTCTTGAGCCATCCTTCTGAGGTCTTGCTCTCAATAGCTTCTGCATTTGCCTGCCCACTTTTGTCTGGGAAACACAATGACAACCAGTGTATGAGAGCCTGAATTAGACATCCTTATACAGTTTATACACTTTTATTTAATTAGCAAGGACACACTTAAATGTGTAACACCAAGCATCACAAGGCTTAAGCTGGCAAAGTCATCCATGTGGGAAGAAAATGACACGGATTCAATGGCTAGTAAATGACAAATTATTATCGATAACTCACAAATGTTGAGACTACAAAAAGGCACAACTGGGAAACAAAAAAAATCATACTGCTCATTACATCAGAGTAAAGCCAACAATGAATCCACCAAATGTACTGCATGAATCATGGAAATCTGGTAACAATTACTGTTATTTTATGTTGCAAAATTCTTGCCAAAGAGCAAAAGACATTCTTCGTTAAATATGAAATGCAAAACTATCCCTAAGAAATGTGTTGGGAGAATGTTGTCGATCAAAAATGCGCCTGACCTGTTCATTCTGCAGCAGGTGGCCAAGGATAAGATGTGTCTGATAAATAAATCTGATGGTAAACAAATTACCCAGCCTTTATTATTCACAATACCACCTGCCCTCTCTCTCTCAGGGCACACTCAATCTCCGCTAAGTGTTTTTCTTAGGAAAAACCTGCTTCATGTTACCACACTGCAGCAGGAAAGTAGCTGTGCACACATGCGTTCACACACCATCAGTTTTCATCTTCTTGCTGCCTGTGCTATCCGGGTATGAGTAGTGACTCCAGCCGTCTGTAACTGGAGTGTCTCCAAGCCCGTGCTCTCCCTGAACAGGGCTGATGCTGCGTTTCCTCAAACCCCTGAAACAAAAAATAAACCATACATGCATCAATATAAACACAGACTGCATATCTGCAGATACTCCCATACTGAGAGGTAAATACATTGAAGACGCAGTGTGTATCAGCGCAGGTGTACCTGGGGTATCCAAAACCAGCGGCAGTAGCAGAGGTGTAGTGAGATTTCACCCAGCCGTCCTCTCCCCAAGATTTGGGTGTCTGGCCGAGCTTCTCCTTGTCCTGCTGCTTACCCTGGATGTACTCTGCATACGTCTGGATCCTGTAACTCTCTGCATAGCGGCTGGTGTTCATAGCTGCGTGATTAGACGAAGATGTTAGTGGGTAAGCAGGCTGCATCAACCTTTTCTGTCCTGTAGTGTGTGTTTGTATTCAGCTAGGGTTTGACACTCACCTATCTGCACCTGGTCTGTCTGACTCAGGGACACAAATGCTGATGTGTCATCTATCCATGAAACCTGGATGTTTCCTGTGAGGATAGTAGAGGTACGGAATAAGTAATAAAATATGGGTCATGCTTGTGTGCAGGCAGAATTATCAGGCAAAATCATGTCTTACCAAAGGCACTGAAGAGCTGGTAGAGGTCACTAGTCTTCCACTCTTTTGGGAAGGTGACGTACAGGACATGGTCTCTTTTAGGTTGCACTGTGGGAATAGAGGGAAAAACAGCTATGTGTAAGGGGGAAGAGGGGTGATAGTAGATTTAATTTAAAGCTGTTTATAGCACAATGTGGCAGCAGGGATGTGTATCCTGTGTACACAATACAAACAAGACAAGGAACTTCTTGTGAAAACACTGCACCGCAGTGCAACTAACATTAAAAAATTCAATAGGGTTCCTTTAAAAATGTGGCATGTAGTCAATGCATAAATCCTGACATATATTCCTGCTGTGCAACAATGTCTTACTCACAATCTGGTCCTGTGATGTTGAGGTAGGGAATGTCTATTATCCTCATCAGGAAAAGCCTTGAGAACAAAAAGTATTACATGTATGATTTAAAAATATTTTTAGCAGTTTATTAAAGACAGCAGCAAATACAGTAATTTTAAGTGCATCTCTTACTTGTTGAAGAAAGGCTCAATTAGTTTGGAGCGAGCAGAGATGTATGCTTTTGGTGGAGTCAAGAAAGAGCCTGTAAAGAGTGTGTTGAGGAGACCAAGTCAAACAATGCCTATTTTGAATTTTCTAAAAATTTATTTGCAAACATGATCTGTGTGATTGTGTGTTACCCAGGTAGTTGGCCATTGAGATGAAACAGAGGCCAGTGATGTAGGCATCATACCCGGCCTCGTGGAGCTGCTCCTGGGCTGTGTCATAACTGGGGAACCCCTCCGCTGTTTCTAAAAGGAACAGAACAAAGAACAACAAAAAAGGTGTCAGCAATATTTTGAAGGTTGGGAGTGATTCAGGCAAATGTTAAGAGTATTTACTCACCAACTTGTGGTGACTTGAAGGGGCTCTCCTTCAGCTGTTTCTCCAGCTCTGCCAGAGAGGTGTTCGTGATCATTTCCTGAAACATCAAAGTAAAATAAAACTTGTAAGTCATGTGTTTTTTCCCCCCAAACAATAGCTATTAAGAGACACTAAATCTTAAACAGAATTTTGGACATACATTAGAGCTACTTGTTGGCTTTGGTGCTGACCAGTGATGCAACTTGACCAAAGATTATGCCACTGCTTTAGAGGCTATCTTGTCAAAAAGCCCCAACTACTTTTAACCTTGAAATGGCTGAGTGCCTTTGCCTTTTAATAATAATAATAATAATAATAATAATAATAATAATAATAATAATAATAATAATAATAATAATAATAATAATAATAACAACAATAACAATAATAATAATAATATCCAATCAGTTGCTGATTTTACCTTCCTAAAATATCTTAAATCACCACCAACAAATTGACACCCTGGTATTCAACAGCACAGAAGGAGATCATATACCTTAAAAGGCTGAGTGGAAGCCATCAGCTTTGTGTCCAGAAGTCTGCAGGTGGATAGGTAGCCATTAAGATGTTGAATAACAAGAAGTACATAAAAGCATCTGTTGTGAGGATGAGTAAAATAATTTAGCAAAAAAGGAGGGGACTACATACCTTGGGAAGACACACATCGTGACCTCTTTAAAATCTGGGAGATCCTGAAGGGGAAAAAAAAGCATTGATGCAAATAATTCATAAATCACATTACCGAGCAATGATCTGCCATGTCATTAGATAAATTATTCTATCTGATATTTTTTACCTCTGGCAGAGGGCAGTAGAACTGGTGGATGGTGTGCATCACATCCAAGAGCATGTTGTGACCAACCACGAGTTTACCCTGTGTTGGATGAAATGGTCAGATTTTCCAAAGCCAAAATATTTAAGAACAAATACAAAAAAAAATTAAAATAAAAAAATAAGCAACAGAAAGATGCCATTTTGGTGCAATATAGTCCGGTAATGATGCAATGAACAATGGGTCATGTATTTCAGTCGCTAATTAATTAATTTAAATACAATTCTTATGATTAGAATCAAAATATAAAATTTTTAAGACTTCACAATTTGACTGAAAAAGTTAAAGACTCACGGATTTAGAGATGGCGTGGATGACCCTGGAGAAGCCAACAGCGTCATTTAGCTCCTCCTGTTGGGGATAGAGATGTGTGATGCAAAATTATTAGAATCAATATCTAGTGGATTCTTCAAGGGAAACTTTGCCCATTTTCATCCAGTTCTGTGTCGTCAAGTGTGTGCAGATAAACAGTGTTTAAGGTCCCTTCTGGAACTCCTCGCTCATTTGCAGGCAAACTTTTATGACATGTTTTTGCATCACCCAGCAGACTTTTGCCAGTGGATAGGCTAGAAGATCTGGGTGTTGCTGCACTGGGGAAAGCCAGCATGTTCATCTGCACACACCGCCTATTTTCAGCCAGCTCTATGTCATAGCAAAGTTTCCCTTTAAGTTCTTTATAATGAAAGACAAACTAGTGTGAACACACTGCTCACAATTAGGACAAAAATGGGACTAACTCTTTAATTTAATCTAAATCTTGATGCCAAACTCACCTGCTCTCTCTCTTGTTTCTGCTGTTCCCTCCTCTTCCTCTCTTCTTCATCTACTTTGCTGACCTGGATGTATCGCTCCTTCTACACATATAAAGAACTTGTATCAATATTTTACATATTTCACACAAGAACAAAGGGGAAGATTGGTGGAAATAAAACTCTGCACCTTGTCTGTTTCCACCGTCTCCACATGTAGCCCCTTGGGGAATCTGTGAAAACAAGACAAACCTTAATCTTCACCAAACAAACAACCAAACAACAACAGTGTTGCATGGTACTCACTTCCAGTTCAGTGTCTGGTATATCAGCTTCCTCTGAAACCTGGTGGGGAAATATAAGTATAGGTAGAGATAAGAAAATCATACAAAATGTACATGATAAATACAAATTCTGTGTGTTTTGAAAGAAGGACTAGCGTACCCAGTGCATGGCTCCAAGTCCAAGGTCTTCTCTGAGTTACTGAAGAGGGCCTCAACTTTCTCTCTGTGAGGAAATGATCAAAACACAAAAGGGCAGACACTTATGATGGGGTCTCCTTCCAGTTGGCAATGCCCGGTATACTTCAAAGCCACCTCAGCTGGCTCTTACTAATGTGAAGGACCTAAGATGCTGCCACTATACACAGTCCTCATACACAACCCTGTCAGCACCCACAGCTCTTCATAACACTATGGTCTGAAACAAGAGCCACATTACTGCCTTCAGTGTACATATTTTACACAAAAATGTACTCCATATATACTGTAACACTTACATCACCCTGTTGATGAAGTCTTTATGTTCCTCAGGGACATGTGCAGGGCCTTTAGAGGAGGATGGTGAGATGTAGGACGGCGTTCCTACACCATTCGCATGCTGATTTCTTCTCTCCTCTGTCTGCTCCCTCAGCTGGGCTTCCTCCTCTTGGTTTAGGTATGGGATTCCTTTGAAAACAGTCTCAGAGTTGTGTCTCTGTATTGACCTTAAGTTCTATGGCAGCTCTACATGTTCACTGACCTAGACAACTGCAAAGCTAGATAATTTATTGCATTATGTCATTCAATCACATTAAACTTTGTCATTTTGAGTTCATGCTCTGAAAGACTACTAACAGACTACAGTAAGGTGAGATGAGTTTGCTGTTTTCTTGCATCTTTTAAACATTCTGTAACATTACCACTGGAAAAGGTTGAGGGTGAACCAGGATAGTTAGAAATCATAGTTTCTATAAAGACTAGCCTAACAATCAGATTGAAATGCCATTTCGTGGGCAGCGATTCAGAGGTTTGGATCCAGGCTAACAAAGGACCACTATCTCAAGTCTGAGAGAGGAGCAAGTGGCCTGAGGCCAGCTGTTCCAGTATGACAGACGATGACAGCTTTCCTAATTCCCACACTGAGGCAGAGGTACTGCTCAAAAGTTTTAAATGCTAGTTCCAATGTGAATGTTTCTCTACTGAATCCAAAATGTTTTTCTGTACCAATATTAGTAAAACTTCAACTGTTAAATGTCTTAAAAACATATCCATGTACTTTGCCTAAATTAACTGCAGTATGAAATCATTCAGAAGATGTATACCAAAATAAAAAACTGACCAAGCATTCACTACAGACTTTCCAGAATGACTATGTGATGCTGTAAACTAAAATATTGAGGTTTAGTACCGACCAAAACAGTATTACACTGTCACTTTTTGACGCACTCACCATGGCAGAACACCTTGTTGAAGTCAAATCCTTGACTGGCCAGGAAGTCAATACTGGAACTCTGAAATGACAAAGATAATCATCTGGTTTGACAACCCTCAAAACAAAAAGCCATAAGGCGTGTGATCTTTTTACAGCTGTGCAGGTTTTATCAGGCACAATCATTTTTAAAACCACCCAAGTCATAGTCACTATTAAAAACTTCTCAGTTCACACAGAAGGACCCAATGATCCCAAGGAGTTACTCGCACTTACTTGACAGATGAACTTTACGTCTGGGGACGTCCTGTTGAACGGTTTCGGGAATATATAAAAATTAAAAGGCTTTGTGATATACCTGTAGAGATAGAATACAGGAAACAAGGATTAGTGAAATCATTCCAGTAGCTGGGAATTTAATACAATAACCTGCGGGCAAGTCATACAAAATCTGGATCACTTTAATTGTTAACATCTATGTAACAGTTTCTCTTTGCTAGAGTATTATCTGGCTCTGGTTTGTTGTGGTGTACTTGATTCAACACATTATTTAAAACAGATGCATCATCAGGGCAAATGTCCTGATAAACGATGGCTCAAGGCTTGATTTTGACAAGACAGGGCCTCAAGATCTGGTATTAACACAGAGCCCACCTTGAGGCCCTTATCACGTCAGTTTATATTTGCTTGAGTGTTGCATATTTGCAAAAAAGAATTCTATTTAATTAGTTAAACTAGTTTTTGGGTCCCCTGTAGTTCTGGAGCCCTAGGGCAGCTACCCATCTGGTAATCCAGCCTTGCTTAAATTAAGACATGGTACAATGTGTACTTGTGATTTGTCGGTGTGAAAACACACGCACATTTATTTTGTCCGGTTGCCGAGTCAAAAACTGTCTCCAGAAAACTCAGAACAAGCTGGCTTTTTCTCTGTGCCGTACAATGAACCAGTCTGCTCTCAAAATGTTTAATTTTTCTTCAAAAGAGCAGTTAGTTTGAGGGTGTTCTGTCTTCTTTAGAAGATGGTACCTCTAATTTGTCCCCAAATATCAATGTCAGCGAGTTTGATTTTTAGATAAACTATGACCCTGGATGTTGCATCATTGCATCCCCATTTTTTCATGATTAATGTTGACAGTGTGGTAGAGATGGATCTTGTATTATGTATGGTGTATTGTATGCATTTGTGTTGGACTACTTTCTATAAAGCAAATCACCCCTCAGGGACATTAAAGGTCCCATTTTTAAATTAAAGCAGGTATAGCTACATAAATACTGGGAAAGTATCAAAATGCTAAATCCACAGAGTAATGCATACAGTCCATACTCTGAAACTGTGCCTTGAAACGAGTCGTCAGGACTTCAGTGAAGTTGTAATGTCACAACTATATTATATAGACCTTCTCAAACTTCAACATTTTAAATGCGTCCTGAGTCTCAAACGCAGCTCTCAAATCGGTCCATGAACTGTGGTCAAATTAGGCAGCACTGGTCAAATATGAATCAAGATTCTGTTACTGCATTGCCTATTTCTTGTCTCAAATGTTTACAGAGACATAATTTAGTGTACGGTTTAGCTGCAAAGTTAAAAAGTTGGTCCAGCAGGTGGGCGGTGCTTGGTTATCTGGTAAACTGGATCCAACATGGCGGCCAGGACACAAACGTTCTGATTTTACAGCTAAACCATACACTAAAATAGGTATCTGAAAACATCTCAGATGAGAAACAGGCAATGCCGTGACAAAATCTTGATTCATATTTGATTTGCACTGCCTAGTTTTAACAGTTTGACAGCTGCTCCTCTGCTCTGATTTTTTGTTTAAGGCCGTCACAAATGCTACAAGGCAACAGAACAGGTTACCAACTGTAGCTTTAAGGAGAGAGGTGCTAAACAGAGTGTTTCAGACAATGGGTAAATCCAGGTATATTCAGGCACAGTAAGAGGACAAATAGTGTTTTTTTTAAACATTACATCATTAGACGTGTCCTAGTAGGAACCCACAGCACAAGTATGCGCCTAGAAATTTGCATAATATGGGACTTTTATGGTTTTTTGAATCTTGAATAAGATCAATAATTATGCATTTGTTTGGCAGATACTCACTTTGACTTTGTCTGGTCATACTTGAATGTACATAATCCGAACTGGAACAGCAGAAAGTCCATGGAGTGCTGGAGGACACGCACACACACACACACAGAGGCAGAGTTAAAATGAGACGAACAGACTGGGTTATGGAGGGAAAGCAGGATGGAGGTGTGCACTAATCTGCTAACCTTTTTAAGCTTTGTGTATCGCTCCTCCGGTGTGTCCAGCCCGTTGGTGAGTGCACTGACATTAGGACCGTCGCTTATCCCTAAAAACACACACATATATGACACATAACGTTATCTCAATTTACATTCACACCGTTGACTATTTCAACCCCAATTCCTGCTTCAACGTTACCTGAAAATTCTCCATCGATGGCAAGGAAGTCAGCCTCGTCTATCGCGCTGTACACCGTGTTTAAACTGTCCTTATAGTCTGGAGGGAGAAAGGTGAAGTGTATTAACATCAGCAGCTATGTTAGCGTGATGGGGGGCGCGTGCTAGCCAGCAGAGGAGCACAGCAACCCGCAGCCTTGCAGCTAACAGTTACCTAGCTAGCTACATAGCAACACAAAAAGCAGAGGAACAGAAGAGGTTAGTCAGGTTTAAAAAATATCTCAGGTCACTACTCTGCTGTGCGTTATCAAGATGTCCACAGCCAGCTCAAAATACAGTGAGAAAAATGTGGCTGGCTACTTACTCTGGCGTGTCACCTCCATCCCTGCACAATGACTGAACCCGGCTGACAGCTAACGTTAGCTAGCCTACGTCAACTGGCTTTTAACCGTTTTACAAACACTTCCGGTGGCAGGAGGCACGAGTGCGTTCGTACGAGCTGTGGTGTTTTAAATTAGATATATTTAAGTTTACAAAAAATAAAATAAATAATAAATATTTTAGGTAATTTAATATTTTACGTGTTGGTTAAGATGTTAGAGAGATGGGTAAATGAAACTGAATTGATTTTGAGGTTCGTTTTACTGCCTTTCTTTTTATATTCTTGATATTTTTGGTTGAAAATTTGGTTGTAAATGTGTGTAATCATACCACCCATTCAAATAAGCTCAACTAAAAATACACCCAAATTAAGAGCCTAAAAAACAAAATAACAATCACCCTCTCATATTTCAGAATCAGAATACTTTATTGATCCCCAATGATAAATAATTGGGACTATTTCAGTTAAGGTCATACTGTTTCAGAGAAATTACATCTGTAGAAATCACCATAGTTTGTTTATCATTCATGGGACTTTTTGCCGTATTTTGTTTGTTATTCTTACTTGCCTCATTTGTGTGATGATGTATTTTGCTTGGCTGCTGTAACACTACAAGGTCCCTTTGGAAATCAGTGGTGGAAGAAGTAGCCTACACAGATCTGCTCCTTAAAGAAGTGCATCACGAACAACATGACCATTTGCATATAATTTGGTCATGTTGTGTTATCTTCAATTCCTGAAGAAAACTTTTCTTTCACATGCCTCCACAGGAAATGGCAAACATATTGATTCACTGATTGATTGGGGGCCAGGTTTAACAACAGCAAAACTATATCTCACAACTCGTGCAGTATAAACCAAGTGTCATTTATCCAGTTGTGTGCTCTGTGCTCTTATGACTCCTTATGCTTTTCATGTACACAGAATAACACATTTATGAATTTATGGTCACTACTAAATATTCTTTATGGTCAGAGGAGACTGGACCCGTCAAATCTGAGCCAAAGGCAAGGAAACAAGGACAAAATCCATCACAGTCTATCATTATGTAATGCACCTCCACTAACACTGACTTGAATATGAGCAGGATTTGTGGCTCTCACTGTGGATCATAGTTGGATCTGTTGCATTTATGAGTTGAAGTTCCTGATGTGATTTAAGATGGTGTCTCTAAAGTCAGGCTGGCGATACCGCTGCCACCGAGTTCATAAGAGGCAGAGCAACCCCTGATATTATTATCCACAATTTGTATGCTAAAATCAACATAAAGAAGTATTTTTCATAAGAAGATGTCTTTGCGGTAATGCAGGGGTGAGATATTCCCGCCACTGAAATGCAAAGATGACATTTCAGAGAATATGGACAGGAGGAGTTTTTCTCATCTTTAATGAAGGGAAACAGGAAGAGGCTTCGTCTTTCATGTTTGATGTTTTCTCCCGGGGTGTAATTTTGTAGAGTTATATGTTTTTGACAGTTTTTTCACAGATATGCAATATAAATTCTTTCCTGTAGCCTTCAGATGTACTGTATGTCAAATATAGTTATCTGTGCATGCAGTGAGCTGCATCCTGTATGCCTTAGATTTTTATTACTATTATTATTTAGTTGTATTATCCTGTGGGCAGGATATTCACTTCCTTTAGATTATTATTATTATATTCTTTTAAGTTGACAAGATGCAGAGGAAAATATAATTACAAATTCTGCAAACTGAGATCAAAACAATTCCATAGAAGCATCTCACTTTAGAACAAACAAAAGAAAAACTGAGGAGAGAGGAAACAAACATCAGGATGACAAAGATATGAGTGACATGGGAAAAAATAGATTATAGCAGAGCACAATGTGGTGACAAATGCTTACATAAGTGATAAATGACAAGGCAAATTAAACAGATTTAATTAAATATGGTTGATGAGTGGAAGTGAGAGTGGGAGGCAGCGCGCGTGTGTGTGTGTGCGTGCGTGCGTGCGTGTGTGTGTGTGTGTGTGTTTATATGTGTGTGTGCTGAACTTTAACAGAGGGCACTTGAATCACAATTGATCCATGGGATGCCTTTATTTTTGAATGACCTTTAAGGTGTCATTTCACATTTACTGCTGTTGTGGGTTTTTTCAGCCCACACACTCTGCGCCAGAATCTGTGATGTGTTGCTGGAAAAAAAAAAACTGCAAACATATTCAGTCAACTTTCCCCAGCTTGTTGTTTTCAGGTCTGTTACACGTGTGAATCGAAACGTCATCACAAACAGCTGAGCTAAACCTGCACGAGTTTATCGTTTTTATGAAAAACACGTCCCCTTAAAAGGTTTTCCCACTCTTTTCACCATCAGACATCAGTGTGCTGATCTGCCGAGTGAGTCAGAGATGAGACACTCACTCTTGTTCGACTGCACGTATCCACTATCAGTCTCAGAAAATCAATTTCTCTGAATGAATGAAAATGACTTTTGCTCCCTGCTGAGTAGTGAAATGTATTATATAGAGAAACCTTTAAAACAAAACAAAAAAGGTATTTTAAGCCATTAGGGCACAGGTTTATATGTTCTGAAGTCTGTCTGAAAGCATTGCTGATGTTCCCATATTGCATTGAGCTCATTTTTGGCAGTGGTGAAACTTAACCGTGTAGGCGCAATTTTTAGATATTTGTATTTCCATGTTATGCTGCTGTATACTTCACTTCTTTTAAGAGACAAATATTGTGCTCTTAACTCCATTACACTAATTTAAAAGCTTAAGTTACTTGTTACTTTAAAGACTCATAATAATTAATAGAAAATCTAATCAACTTATATATTATGATATAGACTATTATTATAGCATAAGCTTCTCATAAAGTAGGGTCCAGTGATATGGAGAAAATCAAATATCACAAGATTTTTGACCATCAATATTGATATTGCGACGATATTGTAGGGTTGATTATTGGATCAGCTGATTGATGAAAGGGAGTCAGCTGATAGGTCACATGATTCCTGTCTATGCAACCAATTGGCAAATCTCATTCAGGGCGCCCTGTTTAAACTGCTCTGGCCTGCCTACTGTTGCTGCTTCCTCTGCAAGTCTCTTTGCAACCTGCCTCCACCCCAGCTCCTCCTTTTCATGCTGTGTCTGAATTATCAATGTAATTTCTGTTTGTTATTGATGCTGCTCTGTTCTGTTCTCGGGGGTCTTTGCTGCTGCTCTCCCTGCTTTAGGCTTTGCATGTAGGCGCATGGAAGGGCAGGGAGGTTTGCTCTCTCTGACTCAGGCTTTCCTTGTTTGCATGTTGAAGGGCAGAGAGGTGTGCTCTCTCTGCCTTATTGCTTTCCACGTCGTAGGTGCGGGCAAGAGGCCTTTTTTATAGGCCCAAGGAAAGGCAAAGGCCCCAGAATACCGCCAAATATAATACTGAAAATGGAAATAAAGTTTTCTTTGACTAAAGTGTTCCTGACTGATATCACTTTACTGTAATACAGCCTGTAAAACCAGAAAAAGACAACACATATAATGATATCCAAAATCTAAGACAATATCTCGCCTCCAATCACTATATCGATATTATGTCAATATATTGCCCTGCCATAATATAAAGTAATTAAAATGAAGCCCATATTTACCAGCTGCAACTTTTAATTGTAGTACTTTACGTTTGTGATGATAATACCTTTGTACTTTAACTTGAGTAAAATTTTGGATGGATGTTTGGATGTCAGACTTTCACTTGTAACGGAGTATTTTTACACTGTAGTATTGCTACTTTTACTTTAGTGAAAGATCTGAATACCTCCTCAACCACTGATTTTTAGTTGCTGTAATCATTCCTGCTGTCCATAGTGGATACAAAGCGCTTTCAATGAAAACAGTGGAAACATAATTTCATACACAGACAGAGGACAGTACATTTTGTCCCCCATCTTTTACACTGAATTCTCCTCAGTAAGGAATCTCTTTGCAGCCCGTATGGACAGCAGGAATGATTACAGCAACCAGAAACAATCTATCATGCACATATGTGAATGTCGGTATTGTTTTAAGACAGACTTCAAAAGGATGTGAACCTGTCCTTTAATGGACAGCGACAGTGGAGCGATGACAGGAAATGAGAGGAGGGAGAGACAGAGATGAGGAATGACATATGAACAGAAGTGCCCAGCTGGATGCAAACTGCTGCGATCACACACACTTTGTCATTAAGGATGAAGGTCAGCTGTGTATATAATACCATATTATTTATTTATACGTTAGGTAATATGATGTGTGTTTTACAGTTGCTAACATTCACTTACGTAGCTCTCAGCCAGATTTACCCACAGTGGCCTTGGGGCAAAAATGTGTATGTAGTCATTCCTGTCACAGCTGTCAATCAGGTTCTGTGCACACACTACACATGACGACAGCGTCATTATATTTTGCCTGGAGAAAAAACCTGTCCTGCTGTGTTGGAATATTAAGTGGCCACAGGATTGTGGTGTTTATCAAATTAGTTTATGGTCATTTTAGTCAACACAAATACATTTGCAGGAATATATACCGGGTTTATATTATTTTTTGCTGTTTTGTCCCAATTTTATTGGGTTCAGTGTTCATGTCAGCCATTTTCTGTCTACCCTAACCTAATCAGCAGTAAGTGACATATCTTCTCCACCTGCGTCACTTTCAGTGTATCTAAAGTTTCGATAGGAGTTGTTATCAGCAGTTTTGTTTTATAAGTCAGTGAAACACACCTACTAATGTAAGACTTTATATTTCTGTAAGTTTACTCAGTTTTCTCACTAATCTCATCCACACTTTGGAGAAACCTCAGCTAATACTGTTGCGTTGTACATATTTTAAATACTCCAGGTAGATTTTAACTTCAGACATACTGTCACCCACCATCATCAAGCCTGTATCCCCCTGCTCCCTGGTTTGATTTGATGCAACACCAATGTGGAAAAGGTTACTTTTGAAATGTAATGGGTTACGTTAGTAATGTAACTCACCACAGGTCACCAGACTATCACGGGGCTGACACATAGAGACAGACAACCATTCACACTCACATTCACACCTACAGCCAATTTAGAGTCACCGATTAACCTGCATGTCTTTGGACTGTGGGAGGAAGCCGGAGTACCCGGAGAAAACATGAAAACATGCAAACTCTGCACAGAACAGCTCCCTCCTGGGCTCTGACCAGGAGCCCTTTTGCTGTGAGGTCACAGTGCTAACCACTACACCACCATGCCGCCCCTTCTTAAACTTATTTTGTAATTTAATTAAATGTAAATTGTAACTTCCCAACACTATGTAACACAACCAACCAGTGCCAAAAGCACAACTTTTTGATTTAGATGTCATATTGCAACTTGTAGACTAAAGCTTCATGGCAAAACCAGGCTTTAAGCTGCACAGTTTCTTGAACATTACCCTTCTTATACACCCTTTGTAAAGATTGTTTTGCTGCACCTGCATACCAGATTTCTTTGTGATGACATTTACATCCATTTTTGCTTCTGTCCTTGTGAGTAATGAAGGTTAAACAAATCTAAAATGTTCCCAAACCTCATAAGCTGCCCATCAGATTTTTAAAATATTCCTTGGTTGAACTAAAACCTAAACTAGACAGCCACCACCACCACCACCACCACAGGAGGGCACTATACTCCACCATTTTAGATAGGTTATCTCGCTTTTAGAGAACCCCTCCTCTCTCGCGCGCACACACACACACACACACACACACACACACACACACACACACACACACACACACACACACACACACACACACACACACACACACACCTGCATGTGGATGCTTGAGCTCACTATAAAGCCTCTCTGCTCCCTCCATTTTTTTCCTTTTTCATCAAAGCACCTCATAGCTTTTACAGTCAAAGGGAGCACAATGGGGAAGTCACAGGCTGGGCAGAGTCAGGAAGTGAATGAAAGAATGAAATTCAGTCAGGGTGAGGGATGAGTGGTGGGATGGAGAGGCAGTAGGGGTGGAAGGGAGAAAGGGGAGCTGCAGTTTAAGGTAAAAGCAGGCTGAGGGGAGACCATTATCTGTCAAGTGAGCCTGTTGGTGTGTGTGTTGTTCATTTACTGATCCAACGAGTAGCTTTTTGATGGAGTACACAAAGATACTGAAGAGAGGCCACAGGGGATAGAGATATTAAAGATGGAAAATATGTTAGTGAAAGAAGCAATCAGGAAGGTTGGATGAAGGTCAAGGGTGACGAGAGGCTGGAGGTTTGTAATGCTGCAGGTGTACAAAAATCTAAAGAACACTTGAGAGTTCAGTATCACAGGAGGAAAAAAGCAGAGAGTGTGGTTGTTATGTGACAGTTAGTGGTTCAATAAACATTTTCTAGGCTGTCACACACATAAAAGCGTACACATACACACAGAGAGAGGGGAGCTCACATTTTTTGTAACCTGCTCAGACAGTCGTGTTATTGCTCTCCTAATCATGCGTGAGATTAGGTGGCAGCACACAAGCAAAAACCTGCTGTTGACACGTCCTATTCCATTTCATCACACACATGCGCACACACGCTCTCTGTTTTAACTGGTCCTCAAGTGAATAGAAACTGATTTGCTTTCGGGCCAAATAGAGGAATGAATAAGTGTGGTTTATCACTCCATAATTGTGGGGTGTGGATGGGAAAGGAACAGAGACGTGGCTGTGAAAGGGATAAAAGTTTTTCAGAGTTGTGGAAGTGCAACAGATAAGTAAGAACAAAGAATAAATTGATGGCAATTTAGGAAGAGGAGCATTGCTGGCTGCCTCTCTCTGGTCTGGTTCTTTGTTTAAAAAGAACTTGTGGGAGGATGAGGGGTTTGACTCGGATGAAAGGAAAAGCTGGAGTGAATCTCAGCTGTGGAGACAAGGAGGAGGAAGTCTCACTCTCCGAGGTGAGACTCATAGAATTTGTGCCCACAGTTTTCCGTCACTAGTGTACAGAAATGGCTTCGCTTATTACATCTGGGACTCTAAATTTATCTCACATGATCAGAGAAGTGCGGCTAATTCTGTAAATGACTCTTCATCTCCAGCTATTTCTGAGTTCCCCATTGTTTGCTGCAGATGCGACTGAGATCTCAAGCCAAACACATATGTACAAAAGCAGAATCCAGTTTTTGACTCGGTGAGTTTTGGGCACAGCTCACAGGCACGCAAGGATGAGAGAGACTCAGTTTTTAGTACAAAGGCAGAGCACAGGATACACGAGAGACATCAGACAATGCATATCACTTCAAATAAACTATACAAACAAAATTATATTACAATATGTGCACTGACAATATGTTCAAACCAAAGAAATGCATAGACTAAAAAAGAACAAAATTTAAAATTATACAGATTTTAAAGTAGCACTTCTTATACATTTGATATTAAATGTTCTGTATGCAACTCTATAGCGCCTTCCGCAACTCAAGAGCTCAAACTGGCTGAAGAGAGGACTGGAGCTATCTGCCAATATACCCCTCGCTTTCTGTAAAGAGTTGGGTCAAAGGCTTTTGTGGCTTGCCAGCGATTTTACTTGCAGGTGTCACAATCCTTGAGGATTTACTCTAAAATGTACAGTTAAGGTGACTGTACCAGACAGGAAGGTGAAATGTTAAAACACTCTCAACCATAGTTTGGTACACTAATTCTCAAATCTTTTGACTAACACCACAGGCCACAAAGTTTTCCAAGAAGATAAAGTTGCTGTGAGCATTTCGTGAAAATATCCTCAGTATTTTCAGAGACGCTCACATGGGAGTTTAGAACCAAACCAAGGTATTTAATTTTCCACAGTTTCAACACGTTGACCATCAAGTGAAACCAGCTCTGTCTTCAAATCTTTTTTCGTGCAAATAATCAATTCTTTAATCTCATATGCTGATGTTTTATCATAGATCCCCTCTAAGAATAGACAAATGATGGTGTGTAAGGTGATAGGAATTGCTCACATTGATGAGCCTACAGACAGTTACAGTCTGACTGTACAGATTCCATCAACTCTATAAAGCATTTTAGCATCATTCAGCTCACTGATTTGGTTTTACAGCCCAAAACTTTACCACCTTGGTTCAGCCTCACCAATGCTGTTTTCAGATGCAGCTGCTTTCATAATGGTTTATAAAAATTAGCAACTAGCTACTGAACATAGTAAAGCATTGAGCAGCTAAAAAGTTATATATTTCCCTCAGGTGTTGGTGGAGACCAAAACAGAGCTAAAAGGAGAGTGATTATTGGACCTGAATAAGTCAGGTAGACACAAATAAAACTCTAAATGAGTGTTGCTCTGTATCTGCTAGATGTGCAAATAAAACCACTGTTTACTGACAAGTTCACTATATCAGCTAAATAAGGTTAAATAATGTTGCGTCTACAACTTGCTGCACAACAAAATGAGCCTGGCCTCACTCTGAAGTTGCTGAAATTTGGCGATTGAGCAGTGACTTGCGGCATCAGAAACCAACGAAAAAAGTTGTGATAGGAGGTCAGTTGCCGTTATAGTTTAACGGCACCCGGTGGCATCACAGGGAAATGTAGGGGGACAAGGACAAAATTTAAGGTGGCGAAAGTCCGACTGGGGTGAGAGGGAGGGGTGGTGAATGGTTCCAACAAACAGCAACTTTCACCCGAGATACCGGTTTTCGTGTCCTGTAACATTCTAAAGCCAAATCCTGCTCTTTCTTTCTAACCCGAGCCATGTTTTGTCGCCTGAACTCAACCGTGTGTTGTTGAAGGAAAAAGAAAAAGTCAATTTTCAGTGTTGTACGCTTATTTTGAAAGAGACTGTATGTAACAGGCAGAACTCTAACAGCATCCCAGAACATCAACAACCAACACACCTAGGGTACCTTGCACATCATATGTGGATGTGGAAAGTCCATGAGCAAACGTCAATATGTGATGAGGTCAGAGTGATAATGTGCTGACAAAACCTCTCCTCTCTGTCTTACCCTGAACACGGACTGTTAGCTCATGTTGGAGCTGCAGGGAAAAGTGTACAGGACCAGACGTTGTCACTCAAACAGTACATGCAGTGATACTTAGCTTATGGCCCATGGGCCAAGTGTGGCCCACATATGTTGCAGGGTGGCCGACTGACCATTTCCTAATTCATAATTAAACTGAACTGATTCACACTGGGATTTTATTTGTACTTTTATTTATTTTGGTAAATAAATTGCCAAAATGCAAAAAAAGCTTCAAAACAGAGCTTGTTTATCAAAAAAAAAGTCCCAGAAGATCCCTCACCCTCCTGACTTAGCCCTGAATATCCTCAAATCCTGGAAACACCCTTGCGTACACCTGGCCTGCGGTGGGCTGCTGTGACTAGACATACCTTAATAATTCATATCTCCATCTGATTAATTTGTTTATTAACTGGCCTGTCATTTTGCAAAAGTGACTCCAAAGCAAGTTTAGTATCCCTGAGTATGTGCCCATTTGTAATGAAAGCATAAAATTGAAATTTTAGTTGGCCTACATTTCACTGAGTTGTGGCAGTGTGGCTTCAGTCTCAACGGTCATATGAGAACTCATGTGAGGTACAATGGGGTGTTTAACCCTAAAGTTATTCAGGATCTGGCTTCACTGCTTGCAAGACCCAAAGTAGCAAAACAGGGCCACGAGAGAATTTGGCTGCAATGTCAAAGCCAAATTAAGACCCTCAAAACTATCTTTAGAAGCTAAAGATGTGTCTGGATAACATTATATACCGAGCGGCTATGATCCACTAAAGCGGTGTTATGATGCCATATGAGCATAAAGTTTGTTACCCCTTTGGCATGGAGGTGATAGCAGTTGTTCTCTCCCTGTCTTACACATGAAACAGACATCAACATGGGGATTTTATTGACTATAACTTCTAATAGAACCCTCACACAGATGTGCATTTACACACACGCACGTACGTACGCACGCATTCACGCACGCGCGCGCGCGCACACACACACACACACACACACACACACACACACACACACACACACACACACACACACACACACACACACACACACACAGAGCTGAGCATTGGATGATGATAATCTCAGCCTGTGATGGCACTCACTGCCACAGTAATTTTATGAATCACTTCCAATTTCCCAGGCCTCTGACTCTGCAAGATAGGAAGCAGTTACCATACATACAGTTTTCTAAAAAACTGCCCGTGTTATCCCCATTATAATATCCAATACTTTTGCTAGCTGCAAGATACTGTGGAGATAGATAGATAGATAGATAGATAGATAGATAGATAGATAGATAGATAGATAGATAGATAGACTTTCTAAACAGCTTGGTATTGCTATTACACTGTCTTTCATCATTCAGCTGAGAGAAAAGCCATGCACTCCTGCTAACTTTCTCTCTTATACACTTTCTTTATCTTGCACATGCAGGTACACACACACACACACACACACACACACACACACACACACACACACACACACACACACACACACACACACACACACACTGATGCACAATCCTTGCCAGTGCTCAAAATATAATTACCAATAATGTGAAGGTTTATAGAGGGTGATAACATTCAGATGTTACAGCCTTGAGACAGCAAACAGTAACAGCAAAAAAAGAGGTGGAGCAACTTGTGAAAGGCTTGTTATATTATTATGATTGGTGTCCAGCCACCGAGCAGGATAAAATGCTATCGACCAACCAGGTAACTTAAACCTGGACTGCAGTACTGTGTTGTCACAGCACTGGAATTTGTAGCTTTAATACAGTACCTCATATCTTTTTTGATGACACAGGGAAAAACTGACATTGAGGGCATAAAATTAAATTCAAATAAAGATTAATAGCAATTAAGGTCATAATATCACAGTTACAACTTTTCTTTGTTAATAGCAGAGCAGAGCAGAATGACTGTAATAAATATTAACAGTAAGAGGGTGTAAGAAAGTGCAGCTGAGTGCAGTATTCAGGATGAATGTGCGTCAATAAATCAATATTTTTGACAACACTATTGCAGTAATTTATTTTTTGACCACCTGTGGCCAAATAGAACAAGAGACATATAATCACCTTATAAAGCTGTTTTTGTGTATGTGTCAGCAACCTGTTGCCTGTTTACATATTTAACAGACACATTAGCTTTCATTTGGAGTTGTGGTTCTAGTTCAATATTCACTTTTGCCCTGGTCCAGTCTCAACCAACTCCTGAAGGAAATATCTTTCTCTTCAGCCTTTAAATGCTCCACTACGTTCACCTGCTGGTGGCTGACTTTGCCAATCTGTTGTTTGGTGCTGAGCAGGCGCTGTACAATTGCTTATTAAGCTTTTTGCCATAAACAGCTGTCTGAAAACTAGGCTAATGAGAGCCACGAGAGTGAATCAAAACAGTTCAAGTGTAGGCCAGAAAATACAAACAACAAGATGAAAGACACTAAAATGCACAGAGAGCTGAGGGAAACTGAGGGATTAGGTAATTCTTAGTAGGCTTGTCACTATGTGCTACTTGCACCATGTGATTTTAGTGAGTTGTGAGATGTGAGATGTTAGTGAGTTAGCTTGCTAAGTAGGTAGACTACGCTAACAAGTGAACTGTTCAGTAACAAAGAGTTGCTCCTTTTATCCCATGTTGATCCTGGATAGATTTGGTTAGGTTTATCCATGACCATCATCATCATCATCATCATCACACTGATTCTGGATTATTTATGCTGACATCAACATAACAGTGATGCTCCTGGATAACCATAAGCAACTCTATCCAGGATCTACATAAATAAATTATCCAGGTTCAACAAAGCAGTGATAGTCCTTGATCCTTGAACACTAGCTCTGCAATCCTGCAAAAATAGTTCTGAGTAGGTTATTAAAAAGGGAGGAAAATGTTTTCTTTGTAGGTCTTTGCAACTGCAAAATGACATCATTCTTACTCTTAATGTTAATGAACAATGTCTGAGTCAATTGGCTAGCTTACTTGTTAGCATAGTCTACCTCGTCAACCACAACAACAGGTGTGATCCGACAGCCTAATCAACATTTGTCAGTATCCAAGTATGGAGAGCATCTCCAGCGGTAAAGACACCAGCTTGAAATATTTTAGTTCTCGGGGGATACATTGGAAGTTTTTAATAGATCAGTTCAGTGATTTTCAAAAGAGTGTGTGGTTTAAAACTGTTTGTTTATGAAATTATTACTGTTACACCCCCTGGTTCTGACTCTGCAGCCAAGATTCAAAGTTTAAATGGAGAGCTTTTTTAAGAATATTTCCACAGAGATGAAGAAAAAAAAAACAAGGTTGCCACTTCATTTAACTGAAAAATGGCTTTCAGGCACTGCTGGATCTAGATTTCTTTCTCGTTCTGAGTGGATAGACTTGATGAATTAATCTATTTTTCATCCAAACACAACATTTGAGACAAACTGTTAAATTTAAAAGAAACACTTTTTCTTCAGCTCACCACCAGTAACACATGTATGCTTAAAAACCTAAAAGACCCCTTTTTATTTTTCTGAATGAACATTATTAGCTTATTTGTGTGAATATCTGCAAAGACTATTTAGTTTGAATTAATATCTTTCAGCTAAGGAAGTTCACATTCAAAGGAGAATAGTAATTATACTCTCCATCTATAGGTCAAGGTTTTGGGGGGTTGCAGGGGGCATGTCTCTCTCAATGTTCATGTGCATGTGCACAAAACATGAAAGTAGCAGAGAACTTTTATTAAGAGCCGCAACAATGTGACTCATGGATGCAACAATGCCACAGGTTAAGTATTGTTGGTGTTATGCGACCTCAAAAGCAATACTTGCAACATGCCAAAAACCACAAGGAACAAGAAGCGATGTTGAGGCTATGCTTCAATAGATAGTGCAGAGACAGCTGGCTGTTGCTGCAGGAGGAGACCTGGGGAAGACTGGAGGTGACACAGCAGAGGCTGCTCTGATACAGCAACAAATTATCAAGAGAATAAAATAAACCAAAAGCTGGAATTCTAGACTGTTGATACAGCAGACTATCAGGGTCACTGTTAGAAAGAAAATCAGAGATTTTGATGATCACATCAAAATATTATGAAAAAAAGCTGTGATATGTCAAGAATAAAGTCATAATAGAATAGGTTGCCTCAAGTCATAATGATCCATCCCCTCCAGCTATTTAGACTTGTAAAAAGTTTGGACTACAGTGTGGTGTCTTTCGTCTGGTTACCATTAAAAAGCGTTGGGAAGTGGCTGAGAGTAATGCTTAATCAAAGGTGGTGAAGTTAACATTTGTGAGGACAATAAGCCAAATAGAGAGATTTATGCCTGATCAGAAGTGTTTTCAGTGAGTTTTGTTTTTTGCCTCCAATGAAGAGCAGCGCCTCCCGAAACTTCCTCTCACCCTGAAACCACAGTCTCAAATGGGTTCTTCTCAAAATATTACCACCTAATTCTAGAAATCCCAAAGAACACAGTGTTGAATTTGCTTTGAATATCCAGAAAGTTTTGAACATGTGCAGAAATCTTCCTGAAACACTTTTTGAGCTGTTACAGAGCAGAGGTTTATGAATTAATTAAAATTAATCCATTTTTCATTGACGTGAAAGGATGGCACATTTAAAAAAAATGTTACTTCCCCAAACCAAAGACGCAAAAGAGGATGGAAGAATAAATCATGCCAACATGTAGTTATGCCCCATGGCCCTATGGGGTGAACAAAACTCCACACCTGACCCAAACTTACCACATAAGACACCTTTAAAAAACTCAAATCCATGGGATTTATTAACAAATAAAACAAGCAGACAAGACAACAAGAATCCCAGGCTGGGAGGCAGCAGGACCAGCAGTCCCTACATCAGAGGCCCCTCTCCTCTGCTGCAGGCACAGCAGCTCTTAAACACCTCCTCCTCCGTGCCAGGTGCAATGCACGTCGTTAAGCAATGCAGCACATCTGGGCAGATGTACAAAAGGAAAAGGGACACAAGCACGTAACATGTGCTGACTTGAGAGATCGCATGAAATTAGAATTTAGAGCATCAGTAACCAATAAGAAAACAAAACTTCACTGCATTGTATCCCATTATATTTTCATACAGTGAATAGTTACTGCCACCTGAAATTTCTGTTTGCCTTAAATAAATAAAGACATTTTGAACCATAAAAATGGTAAAAAATAAAATAAAATAAAAATTTGCCCAATGCAGTATTTGATGCTCAAAATTTCCTGGTGGAGGATGTCTGGAGGTCTATATGCATATGCTCAATGTTTAAACAAAACCTACGCCCTTGTCTCCATTCTGTAATAGTAATAAAATAACCTTTCAATTTAACCATCACGACAATACCGCAAATCTGTGGCCTCCTAAATAACCACAGAGTTGAAAAAAATCAAACAAAAACTTAATGAAAGCCTGGTCACGCTCAAATTGTCACAGTGAAGGTCAGCCTCATGAAAGTGGACCTTGAGGTTTGGTGGTGTAGAGACTAGGCCTATACTTGCACGACAAGTTGACAAACCACTGTATCTAGTGAGGTATTTACTGACATCAGTAGATGATTTGTTGATTTTGAACACGGGGGATGATTTGATTGACTCACTAGCATCATTTGGGATGATTTAACACATGCAATTGGTCTATGAGGTGGTGTCGTGGCATGGTGGTGCAGTAGTTAGCATTGTTGCCTCACAACAAGAGGGATCCTGGTTCGAACCTCGTGGTGGAGGAACCCTGTGTGCAGACTTTGCATGTTCTCCCCATGTGGGCATCTCCGGGTACTCCTCCTACAGTCCAAAAACATGCAGGTTAGGGTTAGGTTAATTGGTGTGAATGTGAGTATGAATGGTTGTCTGTCTCTATGTGATAGTCTGGCGACCTGTCCAGAAGGTACCCTGCCTCTCGCCGAATGTCAGCTTGGATAGGCTCCAGCCTGTGCTACAATGCTGGGCTGGTGTTTAACAGGTGTTAAAATAGAAACAGTGCTTCAAAATGTGATAATTCACAATAATTAGTTGGTCATAGGTCTGGGTCCAGATAGGACAGCATCTGGGTCTGGATCTGGAGCATAGAGAGAGATGGCAGGCTGAAAAAGGGTGATGCATTTTGGTAATTTTACTAAAAAGCAAGCTAGTTGAAATAGCTCCTCAAGCTGTGTTGCACAGTTAGCTTGGTAGTTTGCTGGACAAAAGGATAACAGGTTGACACACTTATTTCAGGAGATGCTGACTCCTGTCTTATAAATATCTGCAAACCATGTCTCTGTGGAGCAGTTTCCGCTACGGCTGAGCAACACAGCCACACAGCTAATAGGTTATGATAGCTTCCTCTGTTTCGAACTCACTGACTCTGTGTTCCCTCAAAGGTCAACCCTGTCAAGTAAGGGCACAAGAACGTGGCATTAGAAGCTCAAAGAAAACCTGATTAGAAACATCACAAAAGAAGGATCTTTTTGTGATGTTTCTATGCATGGTATGTGTTGCATTGCAAAGGTAACCAGCTCTTCCTGCAGTTGTGGGCCTGGTAGCCTCCCTCATCCATTTACTACACCTAACAGTAGAAAGTCTGGCTCCAAATACTCAACATAAAAGCTTTGACAAATCTCACTGACTGGTAACCACTGGAAACTCACAGTCACTGACTGTATTTGCATCGACTGCTGCAGTCTTTTACTTTTATCTGTCCTTTCCATGGTTATATATGAGAGTTGATTCATGCACAGTCATAGCTCATGCATCATCAGGCAGCTGGATGGCTGTATGTGACGCAAAATGCTACAAAAATCCTATGAGTCATAGTTTGATAAAGGTATGTCAAAAATGCCCTTCAGTAATGAGATTCATGTCTTTAATTTAATGCTATGACCTTATGTTGGTTGAGCTAATTTGAGCCTGATGTTTACATGGCAGTTTCTTATATATTGTTTTAATTGGATGATTGTCAGAATGTTGCTTTAAACATCGCCACTTTGTCCATTATACCTTCGTACTGTGGGGGAGGATGGTAACCCTGCGAATCAAGGTGGACGGGTTTGTGTATGTTTGTGTATTTGTGTATCAAAGAAAGAGAGAATGCACTTTAATGATTGTATTTGAGCGATGTTTTAATGAAGCTGGTGTGTACTGACGTTCATAAGTGTACCTTGTGTATAGGCTTGTGTATGCGATGTGGCTCAATTATCTTCAGCTGGTGCGTGGGCAAAGCATGAGAGTGACACTGACATGAAAACACTGTGCATTATTTATAAAGAACCAGTTGTTGCAGGGAGCGGTATACAGATGCACACACAAGTATGGGTGAGTACCTTCCCACACAGCGCATTAGTTGGCCCTTCAGTCTGATAACAGCCAGTCCATCAGTCAGTCACTCGGTTAGTTGAAGAGTCACTTTGATGTCAGTCACTTTGTCAGTTAGCCAGTCACACTCACACAAATGCTCACCTTTTAGTCATGCTTGCAGTATGGCTCTAGGATAGCAAGGTTTGTCGGTTGGTTGGTCCAGACTGATCTGTCTCAACAGCTATTGGGTGGACTGCCATGAAATTTTGGTACACATGTGCAGGGTCCTAAGAGGATGGATCTGAATTACTATGTGATTTCCCAGACTTTAGCACCACCAGCAGGTCAAAATTTTCATGTATATGGTGAAATATCTCACCATCTACATGATGCCATCCATCCATTCATCCATCCATCCATTTTTATCTGCTTATCCAGGGCTGGGTCACTGTGGCTACAGTCCAAGCAAAGCTCCACAAACGTCCCTCTCCTCAGCAACGCTTTCCAGCTCCTCCTGGAGGACCCCAAGGCGTTCCCAGGCCACACGAGATATGTAGTCCCTCCAGCGTGTCCTGGGTCTGCCCTGGGGCCTCTTACCAGTTGGACGTGCCCAAAACATCTCTACAAGGACGTGCCATCCTGGTCAGATGCCTGAACCACCTCAACTGTCCCCGCAAAGGAGTAGCAGCTCTACTCTAAGCTCCCACCCTATGTCCAAGCTCCTTACCCTATCTCTAAGGCTGAGCCCAGCCACCCCATGGAGAAAAGTAAGTAAATCAAAAGCTTCACCTTCCAGCTCAGCTTCCTCTTCACCACGATGGTCCGATGCAGCACCCGCATCACTGCAGAAACTGCCAATCCATCTCACGCTCCATTCTACGCTCACTCGTGAGCAAGACCCCGAGATACTTGAACTTCCTCGCTTGAGGCAATAACTCTCTCCCAACCTGGAATAGTGCATTGGTATTAAAATTGAAGAGACAGTCATGGTCTGCAGAGGTTGAATCCTAATGACTTCCCCTGTCTTTTCCTCTTGTGCCACCATGATGCTCATATTCATGGTTTTGACTGAGACATCTCATCAACTATTGAACAAACGGTCCAGAAATTTAGTGCAGACATTCAGGTACTCCTCAGGATGAAATAGAATCACTTTGGTGACTTTACCTTTAGCACCATCATGAGTTAAGAAATGTGTATAACACTTGCCCTGCATTTATGGTGCCGGAAGAATCGGAAAAATTAGTTCTCGTCAGGGAAAATGTGAAGGCCTCAAGTTGGAACAACAATTTGAGAAGTCTGCAAAAATTTGGTGCATGAGTTGCCAAGTTGATGTAATTTTTGCAGAAATATGGTGGACGAAAGTTTATGTTCGGTCAACCCATGCTCACTCCGAAGTTGTCAAAATACAGTGCTTGGGCAGTGACTTGCAGCTCCATACACTGAATAAAAAAGGCGTCCTTTAACATCGGCATGATACACGGCTAGTTGCAGGCACAGTTTAACAGCGAGTGGCGGCATCAGGGGGAAACGCGATGGTACAAAAATGAAAGTTGAGCCTGCGAAAGTCCAACTCGGGCAGATGGGAGGGGTGGTGGATGGGTCCAACAAATATCGACTTTCACTCGGAAGAGCAATGTTTGTGTCCTGTAAGATTCTAAAGCCAATACATGTTCTTTTTTCCTACAACTAACCACATGGTTTTGTTGCCTGAACCCAACCATGGTTGTTAGTTGTTGGAGGAAAAAAACATCAATTTGCATTGGTGTACTGACTGAAAAGTTATTTATCATCATTTGTCAGATTTGTCATCATTTAAAGGATGTGCTGGTGCAGCAACAAGTCTGGGACAAAATCACTTTGCAATATAAAGCTTCATACAGTTGTTTAAATGCCCTCAGCGATGACATACAACACAAGTTCTTTGTAGCGTCTACGTTGTTTCCACATAACGACTTAAAGCACTTCATGAACACATCAAAGTCTGAAAAACAACTTCCCAACTTGGGAAATGGTACCATCTGAGGAACATGTGAAAGCAGCACTGATACCTGAAAAACAAATGACATTCCCACCATCCTCAGATGTTTGATGTTTGTGTAGTGTAGGTAGAGTTCTACAAAAATGTGTTAGCACCAAGCACCACTGTGCCTAAGTGGCCTGATGGCATACATTTTTGTGTTTAGAAAATGAAACAGCTACCTTTGTCGGCATGTTTGTCGTCAATAAGAGGAAACAAAGACCAAAAGAGAAACTCAGCTTGCAGTATTTAATATGCTGTTTGACTGCTAAGTCATCTGTAAGAAGTGCAGTAAAGAAACACCAAAGCTGCGACTGCTTATCATAACAGAGGTGATATAAGGCAGCGAGATGGGAATTAAATAATTTCGTGCAACATTACTAGATTACAGAGTTCTCATGAATTTGTCAAGCACTGTGTCAGACGTAGTGATTTAAAAATTTCACGGGTGTAGTCTGTGTTTCCTTTCTTCACTTCCTCTGCTTCTCCCTGGTAACCTTCTCTTTTGCTTTGTCCTCACTCTGTGTTATTGACATTTCTTTTATCATTTATATAATATTATGATCCTCCTTTTCAATTTTGTGTTTTTAAGTCCAAATCTGTCTGTCTGTCTCAGTCAGCGTCCTCAAGTGTAACTGCCCAATCAGCCTCTCAGTTAAAGCCTGAATGATATGTCTGCATCCTAATGTATGGGAGTCCTGTAGTGGACATGTGGTCTTTAATAGTCTTTAACAGAGGTATTAATAGTCTTTCACTCACTTTATGAATGATAGAGTGTGATATAGAGTGTGAGTAGATGGCTAGAAAAAGTCTTGGTCTTCAGTTTGCTTGATGAAAGTTGACGTTTTTCATTTTGATCAAAGAAATACACAGTTTAAAAGTCTTTTCTGTAAATCCACTTACAACAACCTTTGTAGATCTCATCCACGCTTGTCACCATTTTGCATGTAGGTAGCCGGCTATGTGTAAAGATGACATCCCCATTTATAATCCCATCCATACAGCTCTGATTGGTGGATTGTTTCTCCAGCCATGAAAACAAGACGTCTGGAACCAGGTTAACAGTCAGTTACGCTTTTGATGAAATTTAAAACAATGAGCAACTAAATAATGTCCCATCCAGGATCCTTTGAATCAAAAGAGGCATCTCTGAAGCAACTTAATTTAAAGGGACAGTTCACTTCTGAATCAAAAATACATTTTTTTCTTCTTAGATGTAGTGCCATTTATGAGTCCAGATAGTTTTGGTGTGAGATGCCGAGTGTTGGAAATATCGACCGTAGAGATTTCTGCCTTCACTCCAGTATAATGGAACCAATGTTATCCAGCTTGTGGTGCTTAAAGCACCCAAAAAATTGAAAAAAAAATTGGAAAACATCAATTTATCATTACAGAAATTATGATACGGTTAATCAAGATAATCCACAGACCTTGTTGTGCGCTGTTTTATATAAGAACTATTTTATTGCTACCAAATTTATCCCGCAAACTGAATCAGCATGTAGCTACTGCTAGCTCACCTCGCACCAATGAGCTAGCTAACATTACAGCTCAGCCGAGGTGCTCTCACGAGTACCAGCCTCATGTCCATGAGAACATGCATGCCTCTGTGTGTGTGATGATAGGTAACGGAGTTTAAATAGATAATTCCCCTTGCAGGCCCGTTTCCTGGTTATTTTATTGGTATTGTCAGCAGGTTCAGAGTGCAGAGACTGACATCTGTGGTTAACTGTAGCTAACTGCTGTCTTGGGACAGTGCACGTGCCATCAACAGCCTAGTCTGTAAACATTGCAGTACAGCGTGTGCACCGTCACCTGACTGCTCTAACTGCGTGCATGCTTTGTGTGTGCTCATTCATTATCTCCAGATTGTGCCATAAATTAGTCCAGTGGTTTACTGGACAACTGCCATCGTCATCGATCATTTAACACAACGCAGACAGCAACACTTACAGATGCAGGTGGTGGGTTTGCTCGGTAGAAAGAAAATAGGTTCAACGTGAAACTGCTCACAACAAGGTCTGTGGATTATCTTGAGTAACCGCGTCATGATATGTGGAAAGAGATGTTGCTATTGAGTTTTTCAAATTGATATTTTGATTCTTTGAGCACCAAAAGCTGAGTGCCATCTAGTTCCATTATATTCAAGAGAAGGCAGACATACGAGTCCTGCATCGGGTCAAATACCTACAGGTACCTGGTGAGTGACCACGAGGAAGTTGATCTGTAGGTAGAAGTTTGTCTTAATTTTTAATTCCGGGTTCGGTTCTGTGTGCAAAAAAGAACACGTGGGTTGTATTGCAGGTGCTGGATGATAGATAAATTGAGATAAAATGACAATAACAACAATTGAATGTTGTCATGTTTTAATCTTTTGACTGTCGACTTTCTGTGCAGGCTCTCCTGTGCCATCTGGAATATGAGAGCCACTTCAATCAGGTGTGTCACTAACAGGCACATTAGCCTTGGGGATCTGTACAACTTTATGAAAATAAGCAAAAAATGTAAATTGTAGGTCCTGAATTTCTTTTGTCTGAAAATATCACAGTTTGACAGGTATGAAATGTCCCAAAATTATCATTTTAAACTGTTTTTCATTATTTGAACAGTGCATGGTAGGAGGCCCTGGAGCAGACCCGGAATACGCTGGAGGGATTATATATCTTGTCTGGCCTGGGAACGCCTCAGGATCCCCAGGAGGAGCTGGATAGTGTTGCTGCGGAGAGAGATGTCTGGAATACTTTGCTCAGCCTGCTGCTCCTGCGACCCGGCTTCGGATAAGCAGTTGAAAATAGATGGGTGGATGGATGGATGGCTATGAAAGAAATTGGTTACATGCGTGGGTGGCATGGCGGGTGTGGTATTGCATGTCGCAGTTCTGGTTCAGGGGCAGGTCTTTAAAATCAGACCCATGCAGGAGTCTCTATGACTGACACCTCCAGCACTTTGCAGCTCACGCCATAACAACCTTGACTGATGAATAGCACCACAGGTAGGAGGGAAAATATGTGTTTTTGATTTTGCTGGTGAACTGTTCTTTTAAGTCAAAGCCATGGTGTCTGCACTGAAGTATGATCAAGGCCTAAAGCCAAATATTCTTTGTGCCATGCCTCTGCTGCTCCGTATGCCCATAATTCATCTTCCTCTGTGACGCTGTGTTATGAGTTAGGACAAGCATCCAACAGAAACAATACAGAACAGTTTAATGGTGGCAGTCAAGAACACAGGAACAAGAAATCCTGCCAGGAAAACACACACACACACACACACACACACACACACACACACACACACACACACACACACACACACACACACACACACACACCTGTTTCATCATTTTCACCACAGTTTAGATAAAAGCCCTTTTTGTCAATATAGAGTAGGCTATGTGCAAATAAGATCATCTATCTATCTGTGTGTGAGGAAAACTCAGAGAGAAGAGAGAATTTATGGTAAACGCTGCACACACACACACACACACACACACACACACACACACACACACACACACACACACAATCTCATACGGCCTTGTGTTCAGGGAGGATTCAGAGGTAGCTTGAGCCTTGAAGGGAAAGAAAAGGGACGATGAAGAGAGAGGAAGAAAAGGAGAGGGAAGAAATGAGAAATAATGAGAGGGGGATCATGTGAGGGTTTGGGGCTGTTCTCAGTTTTTAATTTGACAATAGCGAACACACACAAACACACACTTAAACCCACATGCACACACATTTATGTCTTCTTTTTCATCTGATATTCACAAACTAGACATTAAACTTTAATTCCTTCTCAGTGGTTGGTTTTTATATTATTGCAGATTTACTCTGTGAGTGTGTTTATGCATGTGTGTATATTTAAATGATCGGCGTGAGTGAATGTGTGACCTGCCACATAAAAGAGTTTACCACACACATGCTCAAAGGAAGGATTGATTATGTCCTGTAAACTGACATCCAACACATCGTGGCCTTGACATGCATCCCGGAGACAAGCAGGAAATGAGATTGTGTTTTACTGGTGTGTCACACAGGTGCACACATATACACACACCAACACACACACGCACATAGTGGAGGAAAAAGTCTCATTTGTATCTGAGGGTTGAAATTCAACATTTGCTCATTAAAACCACTGTCAGAAATGTAATGTGATATATAGTGCAACATTTGTCATCTCACACACCGTGTAAAAGGGAGAAAATTATCTGGTGCTGACAAATGTGTGTGTATGTGTGTGTTTCTGTGTGTGGGCAAGGATTGCAACTTCTATTACAGGAGATTGTCTTATTTGTCAGCTCCATGTCACAATGTATTTCAATATTTAGTGATTGCAAAACATTTCTGTGAGTTTAATTTGAGCTTGCTATTTACTTCAAAGCTATTTCTTTTTCTCTCCCAGGGAGTTTCATACACTTTGTCCTCTGCTGCTTAGAATAATGTTTTGCACTCATTTTTGCTCATGTGAATGTCTATAAAATGAATCTTTTCACAGCTAACCATTTTAAAGGAAACTGAAATTAAATGTGTTTGAAATGAAATACCAGCTTCAGTGAGGAGTTCTCTTGTCTCTAGAAATGTTCCCACTAATTCAGGGCCAACCAAGACGATGCTCAGTGCATGCATTAAATAAGAGCAGAGGATAGTATTTCATATTTTCAAAACTAACATCCTCTCCAAAGCGAAAAGGATTTAAATAGTTTGCATTTAATTTTAATTGCTGTTTTCCTGTAAAGTTTAAGGAACAATTTCAGCCTTTGGCAGTGAGATCCATGGCCCAGTTTTAAAGGTTATCTAATAGTATTTCTGCTGTCGGATTGAGTCAAATCATTCAAAAGCAAAAAAGGATTCTGATCCTGTTTTGGTTTTGATCTGCATCAAACCTCCAGAATGTGTTGTTCAAACTTTTTTGGATTGGGATATTGAGCAGATGGGGGAATTCAGGGTGGATTTCAGGAACAAAACACACTTAAACTTTTAAATTGGTCAAATATATATACACATGTATTTATTTCTCACTTGATATATTTTACTGTTACATTGATTGAGTAGATAAAGTAGATATTAGGCTGCCTATTAAGCCTTTTGGTGAGGTACAGAATTCTAACTTCCATTTATCACTTTAAATTAATGACTACGTTTACATGCACAAAATCATCTGTTTCTTGGCTAAAAAAGTTTTTCAGTTTACATGCAGCTGTGGACACTCCGATTCATGTGTCCTAACATGAGGTTTCAAACTATAGAAAAGTGGAATGGCTGGAGCCATTGTGCCATTTTGCTTCTTTGCATCAAAATAGTTGGCGGCACACTGGTGCAGTGAGCAGTAAGTTAGCACTGTCGTCTCAGGATGGGGAAGCCCCTCTCTGCAGAGTTTGCATGTTCTCCCCGTGTCAGCGTGGGTTTTCTCTGGGTACTCCGGCTTCCTCCCACAGTCCAAAGACATGCAGGTTAATTGGTGACTCTAAATTGTCCGTAGGTGTGAATGTGAGTGTGAATGGTTGTCTGTCTCTATGTGTCAGCCCTGTGATAGTCTGGTGACCTGTCCAGGGTGTAGCCTGCCTCTCGCCTGATGTCAGCTGGGATAGACTCCAGCCCCCCCACGACCTTCAAGAGGATAAGCGGTTATGGAAAATTAATGAATTCATCAAAATAGGATTTTCTATTATAAATATATAAAAATAAAGTACTTATATATAAATTAGTTTCTTACTGGTGGCAGACTTGTTCAACAGTGCATGCACAGCCTCCCTCTTTCATTCCCTCAACCACCGTCTTGAAAAGTTTAGCAATGCAATATTTGCTTATATCCGAAAACCTGTTGATACCCAAGTCTTTTATAATGTTTAAAGGTATGTTGTGTTTCTTCTTCTGTGTGGAAATGTGGGCTCTTCTGTTGAGCATGCATCTCTACCCCAGCTTTGCAAAGTGTTAGTGTTCAACAAATCCATGACATTGCACAGAGCTGGCTGTAAACAGGCAAGAGGCTGTGTGTTGTAAACTGTGGTAATGCACATGCATACTCATGTATACATGTCCAAAGAACGCTCCTAAAACCCAACTAGTACCAGCATATTCCATGTCTTAATCGCAAAATGCCTCATTTTGAAAATCCAAACAGAACATGCTGTTTATGACTCAAATTCAGAATATTGTGGTATTCGGAATAAGAGAGAAATATTGGTGTGCATGTAAATGTACCCGATGATACAGTCAAAAGTAGCTTCTAACAGTTGCATCTCCCCCGTGCTGTTTTCTGTCTCTTTAAATGAAAATACTTAAAGTGACCCAACGCTGGCTATTCTACCTTTTTCCCCCTTCTACTTAGCAGACTCTATTGTGGTTTGTTGTCCAATTTAGAGAATGTGTTATCTGGATATGATCGTCCTGAAAAATGTGTGTCAGGATCAGGCTGATTCAGTCCAATGTTGCTTTGAAAAACTGGCACAAAAGATGGATTCACTGATATTGCATATGAAACATGAGATGTCCAAATCCAGATCATTCTAATCCAGATTACATTTCTTGAACTGTACCCAGGTAAGTGCAGTTTAAACATTAATGTCCATCAGGAGCAGCATAATGTGGCTCACACTCAAGTCACTTGATACAGATTTATGGATGAAGAAATGCCAGCTCATTAATCAAACTGTTTCCATTGTATCGCTGAGCATAAACATCTCAATCATAAACTTTGTTTGTGTAGCACTCGAAAAAAAGATTCACAAGGTGATTGATTAATAAAGACACAATGCCACACCTGCCAACGATGACACAAATTGTAGGCTGAGTGTCTGAAATCTGACTTTAATGAGGTATACAGGATGACGTTAAAGAGTGGGGAGTGAGTTTGGACACAGTCTGTGTTTACCTCCTGGAAGAAAGTCACACCTTTATCATCCTTACTGGTACATGGAGGTTGGTGATCTCATGTTACTCTCAGTGCGGCTTATTCTCCATGGAACTTGAGCAGAGAGCTAAACAGCTGGAGTGAGTGAGGACACGAGATGAGCCATAAAAAATGTAAACAGAATGTGTTCAAGAGTTTAACAACCAGGATTGCAAAAGCTGTATCTGTTTGTGATGTAAGGATGGCCTGTGGTGTAGCTATGAGACCTTAGTTTTACCACAGACTTGGTTAAATATGGTTTCACAAGGTCAGAAATATAAATCAGGATTGGTGCATTCAGTTACTTTCTGTATGAACAAAGCATTTAAAAATTTGCAAATGTTTATCCTTGGAAAAAAAAAAATCTCAACACAAGATCCACTCACTAGATTCTATCTTCCTGTGAATTGTTCTTGGAGCTGTGTGTATGTACACTGAAGTAACTTTGACCTTGCCTGATATTCAGACAGAACTGTCAAGTTGCTCCGTTTCCATCAGTGTGACACTGGGGAGGAGGATTCGATTTTCCTGAACCAATAACTTAAGACCAACATATCCACCTGAAACATCATTTTAAGTCCACACTGATGCCAACATGCTTGTTTTGCTGGGGTTTTGAAATTAAGTGATGCTTTGATTTTGGGCGATACTGAGAGGACGTGTGGATTTAGAACAGCCTTGATAGCAGCGTCTATCTTGTCTACCGTGCTCGCCATTGTTGTTATTACTCCTCATTGGTTCTGGCGCACAGCTTGACAGCACTTGACAACAAGGTTAGTCATGCCTGTGGCACTGATTGGCTAATCGTTAGTCCCCCCGTGGTGCTTTATGGTCATTTTTTATTTCAACTGAGAAACTGCTGTTTCATGTCACGATGCCAGACGAATCCATCTACTCTGTGGAACGGGCAAATTCCAAGGTCTGGAGCCAGACTCAAATTCCTTGTATGTGTACACATACTTGGCCGATAAAGCTGATTCTGATCCTTCATCAGCGTACTCAGTTGTCATGGAGTTTGCTCAGTTGTCATGGCGATGGCTCAGTTGTGATAAGTCCATGTCAGCTGAGTTCAGTTCAACCAGTGCAGACATGAGATGCAGTTGAAAGGTCCAGAAGAAGACAGAATGGACTTTGAGCTGAGATTATTTTTTTGGTCAAATTTTAAAATGGATTTCTAAAAGAACTGGGAGCCAGTGCACTGAGGCTAAACTGGAATCATTTCAGTAAAATGGTTTGTTGGAAGTCTGGCAGCGGAGCTTTGAACAAGCTGGAGGCAGTTTATTGAAAAGTGAGACTTGCAAAAGTGGAGTAGAAAAATCTAAAGGAAAGATATGACTGTTGCAGTGCACATTAATGTAATGACTGAGCATTATATTATCACTTCAGAGGTACCATATCAGTTAAATAACACCAGAGCTCATAAACACAGGGGCAATTAAACAGGAAAGCTCTCAGTGAGACAGAAACTGAGATACAACACAGTGCTGTCAGAAACAAGAAGCGGAGCAGTTTACAGCAGAAGCATTACATCATCAAAAAAGATTATAAATGGAAAGTGAGCACAAGGCGGCCAACTGCCATCATAGCTTTGCAAAGAATGGTGAAGGAAATTATTTAATTTAACTCTTTTTACTTAAAGCATGTTTAAATTAAGATCAAGACCAGAGGATGAAGATGGGAAGCAACTGATGGTGTCTGAGGAATCTACTAACTAGACTTCCTTAAATCCTAATTTTGCAAACATCCGTATAAATTAATGAATCACAAAAAGTGAAATGATTAATTGTCTCCCAGCCGATTAAATCAGTGCTTATTCTAGTCCACTGGGCGCAGACATAACTCACAGCTTGAACCAATAATAGACACACTGACCGGGGCTGGAGGCCCAGGCCTCTCTTAATTATTACACCACTCATGAACTGTAGCCTGTGAGAAAAAACACAAACACACACACACTTGGAAAGCAGTTTTTAATTCCCCACACACAGTGCAATCCTTGTTCATAAGAGTGGAAGGTGAGCGATATGCTGTGGGTTCATACGTCCCAGAGTGAGCTGTTTTTCCATCCCAGATGAGATGCTTAGTCCTCGGCATCTCTTCCTTCAACATCCCCTCCTCCCATTACCCTCAGAAAACTAGTCCATATATCCTCTCCTTGACATTTATAGCATGAGCTGTGGCACCTTTTTGTACTATCTGCACATATATACTCCTCCTGTTTCGCTCTCCCACATATGCACACACTGTACATGCACAGAATCACATTCAGATAATAAAGGGAGCTATAAATGATCTCAGGTCAGCAGTAGGTCGCAAACATGAAGATGAAATCCTGTCTGTGATGTCGTCTTATTCTAGATTATTCCTTGCAAATATATTCATGACTGCCCCACATGGCATTATTGGCATTATCATGTTATCTTTATGGGCCTCCTAAGTATCTGCTGTTGTAGCCTTGGCAGTTATCCATCCTATGAATCAGATCGGACTGTTCTTTCTAACAACAGCGAATTCAGCAGGGTACAACAAATACAAAGAAAACTGGCTTTTAATATCCGTAATATTTAACTGCAATCATCTGGAAGACAAAGGAGAATATTTGACTCTTTGTAGGTTTTGCTCAGCTTTAGCCAAATACACATGCTTTCCTCACATGCTATTTTGGTTTCCTTTTGCCCACAGACTAGCCACAGTAGCTGCTGCCCACCCTCAGAGCAGCCGTCGTAGCAGTTTGTGAACTGGAGCGTGTGCAGCACCACATGTGAGGCTGAATAGCGGGGTATGAATCTAAAAAAACCTTGAATTTATGTAAATTGTCATGCACAGAAAGAGATGTAAGTGCTACCTCATGAGCAGATATGCAAATGTGGTGCTTTTGAGTGTCAAATGTGTCAAAGGAAGTCCCAGTCAGTATAGGAAAATGGAATAGGAATGAAATTGTTGGAGGTCTTTAAAGCCGGGCTGCAGTAACTAACTGTGCAGCTGCTTAACACACCAGTCTGTGTGCAGTGGAGCCAAAGAAAAAAACTTTAGAGAGCTACAGTGGAAAATGAAATTATCATAGCCCATGCCTGATGATGACTTCAGGTAATGACATGTATTCCTGCATATTATGAAACCCATTTGAACAACGGCTGCTAATGTCACACCATCTTGACACAATGCAAATGGCAGGTACATTATCACATAATGCACATGCACAAAGCATCCATTTACCCATTTCATAAAACTTTTCCCTCCTGTTTAATGTAGTCCAGCTTTTTTGTCAGACACAGAAGAACATCAACGTACATTTTGAGTCATGATTCTGGCCACCTGATAAATGTGAGGCCAACATTTGTTTACATTTATTCACTAATTATCTCTGCCAGGTGTGAGCTTTGATGGGATCATGCGTTTGGTCGTATGTGTGAGTGTGCACGTGTAAATCTGTGTCTGCAGCGAATCTCACAAACTACTGGACCAATCAGCCTTACATTTCGTGTGCACATTTATGACTGTATGCTCAAAGATGTCTTGTGGTTATGATGATTCACAAGTGATGAAAAGCCTGTTTTATACTGTCACTGACTGCTGACCCCATGCTCCTCCTAATTGGCCAGTAGGGGTCGCTGTCATGACCCATCAAGTTCCCTGAATTCATGTTCATTTGTCATCCCTGTGTTTCCTGATTTACTTTGGCAACCATTGTTTCATTTCATTTCAAATCCCACATCCTGTCAAGTTTCCTTCCTTTGTGGTTACTTGCCCCGCCTAACGTGTTTCATCTGTGTCTCAACATGTTTCACCTGTGTCTCAACATGTTTAATCTGTGTCTCAACATGTTTCACCTGTGTCTCAGTGTGTTTCACCTGTGTCTCAACATGTTTCACCTGTGTCTCAGTGTGTTTCACTTGTGTCTTCTTGCCTGTTGGTTTGGATACTTTTGCCTGTTTGAATGCTGAACTGTGTACCAACATGAGCCTGATTAAAAACTGAACTTTTATCTGAGTCTGTGAGTCCACTTTGTGAGTCCTTCTCCAGTTTGTGCTTGACAGTTTTCCAAAAATTGGCCCAGCTAAAAACAGGCCTTACCTAGTTGATGTTGCATCTGCTGCATGACATCATACCTCACCATGAGCATTTCTGAAGAGCGCGGTTTGCCTGCCCGATTTTTTAGTTTTGCAGATTTTGTTGATTTGGCCATTTTCCCTTGATATTTGTGCTTCTACTGTGAGTAAACAAGCTACTGACAGTTTTTCACGATTGCTTAAACACATTTCCTGATTGACTACCTCACTTTCTCAAAACCCTAAACACAAATCACAAAACTCACACACATAATGCAAAATCCTACACTTCTCTTGCAAAAGCACACTTTGTCCTCAAAACAGAAATGGCATTTTCTTTTCAAATGACAAACACATACAGCATATGAACAGACATGTCTAAGCACCCATTGAACACTGATGTGCAGAATGGAAAACACTATATGGATGCTTTATCAGTAGAATCATGCCTTTGCATGTTCAGTGCTACATTCACCTGTTGGATGTGAAATACTGTATTACCATGTCACGTTTTTGCGTGTATTCAAATAGAAGACAGCACAATACTTGTACAACAAATAATATTTTATTTGTACTCAAAATGTTCAGTCTACTGTAAATCACAGCAAACTGTGGATGAAAACTGGCTGAAATGAAAGAGATAACAGATAACAAATAACAGAAAGAGATAACATAAAACAACTAGGCTGCATCCTGCCTACAGTCCCTGGCTGGCCACAGGACCTCATCTACGTCGCAGGCAATGTCCTCCCTGGCCAAACAGCGGGGGAAGAATTGCCTACAATGGCGCATGAAGCCTTGACAGGCCTCAGCAGTCACATCGCCACATGCGTCCTCCATGGCTTGCAGCAGTGGGATCCGTGTCTGTGGGTTCCTCTCATACACCTTCATCTCCAGGCAGAGAAGAACTCCTCAATAGGACTGAGGAAGGGACAGTGCTTTAAGTGGAAAAAAATAAGTGCCGGTACCAGCAGATCATTAAGTGATACATTCAAATACTCGAACATGATGCTGATTTAAAAATGTTTTTTTATTGATGCTGATTTAATTTCAATTTCAATTTTATTTATAAAACCCAATATTACAAATCACAATTTGCCACACAGGGCTTTACAGCATCCAGCATCCCTCTGTCCTTAGGACCCTCGCAGCAGATAAGGAAAAACTCCCCAAAAAAACCTTTAACAGGAGAAAAAAAACAGTAGAAACCTCAGGAAGAGCAACTGAGGAGGCTATTGTGGTACAATATGTTGAAAGTATATATTAATATCTGGCAACAGTGTTGCTGACGCCACCTTGCGGTTAGCAGATGCGCTACTGCTAGCTGCTGCTGCGGGCTGCTCTTCACTGGCATTTTCTGTGGCGTTTTCACTGTCATTATACGATTCCGGCTTGGTCCGGGTTCTTTTTGTGCCCTTTTGGAGCCACGGCAGCATTTACAACAGACTGGAATTACCCGTTGTATGAAATGAAACTTCTGGCCGCGACTAAAGCCATGGGATGTAGCGCCTTGCGTGCAACAAGAACTGTACTAACGCGACGCGAGGTCTTGTAAAAAGGGACAGGTGTGTGGCGTGTACTTGTACACAACGTGGCGCACACTGGGTAATGTAGTATAGCCACAGAAAGAAAACAGGACAGGGTACTATGAGCTCATGAGAAGTCCCAGTACTCCGTAAAAAGTCCTGGTACGCCAGGGGCTGAAATCTAGAAGTACCGGTACTCTGTACCGGTGCGTACCGGCCCACTTAAAGCACTGGGAAGGGAGAGTATGGAGGAAGATGCAGGACAGAAATTTCAGGATGGCCGCTGAACCAGTCACAGACCAGAGCAGCCCGGTGGAAACTGACGTTGTCCCAGACAACAACAAACCTGATTACCTCTGTGTCATCCATCTGGTCCGGTTGAACAACGATGTTGCAGAGTGTGTCCAGGAATGCTATAAGATGGGCAGTGTTGTACGGGCCAAGGGCGGCATGGTGATGGAGGATGCCATGGTGGTTGATGGCAGCACACATTGTTACGTTCCCTCCATGGCGTCCTCCATCACCATGCCGCCCTTGGCCCGTACAAGGGTGGCATGGTGATGAATATAAATTCATGCAGGTCTGCTGCTGCATCTAGGTCAAGATATCCCTGAAACAGACAACAGGACAATATTACAGTGTATACCGTACACCAAGAGTGTTCAATAGAGTATAGGCTATTGTGAAACATTTAAAAAAAAGGACAACATTGGAGTGCAATACAGTAGTGTGTCAGTGCTGATAGGACACAGTTGTGGAATGTAAAGGACTTACTTGCACATAGTCATGGCGAATCTCCTTGAGTCTGGCAGTGTTCCTCTCAAAAGGAACCCTGTATACCTGCTTCATCCTCATGGAGTTGCGTTGGAGAACACGGTCCACTGTGGATAACCTCACTGTTGCTATATTTTGGAATATGTGTTGGTCTGCAATGATTGCATCTCGGATTTGTCGAAGGGTTATGACATTGTTTGCCAACAGCATGTTGACTACTGCAGTCTCCTGCTCATCTGTAGGAGTCTTCCTCTCCCACCACGGTGTGGTAATCTTGCAGTTCTGCAAAAGATACAAATAGATACAAATACAGCAAGGTCCTTGCAACAGTCATTGAATACTGTATTGATATGCAGTACTACAGCAAGGCCAGTAGGTTTCTTACCTATGCTCATTTCTGAAAGTCCGAATTATTGAGGCAACTGAGTAGCGACTCGAGTTGGGTTGGACTCTCTGGCCAGCCTCCCTCATGGGCAAACCATGATTGACCACATGATCAATGATACTGGCCCTAATCTCATCAGAGATTATGGTTCTCTCTCCTCCTCGCCCTCTTCCTCCTTGTCGTTGTCCTCCTCCACCTCCTCCTCCTTGTCCTCCTCCTCCTCGTCCTCCTCCTGCACCTCCTCCTCCTCCTCTTACTCCTCTGCCTTGCTGCTCACCTCTCTCTTCAATGTTGCCACCATCCATTGTTCTCCAAACAATCCAGGAGCCCATCTGTGACCCTTTTATGACAAATTGCTGATTGCTAATTGCACAACAGCCTTTGGAGTTTAGAAATGTGATTGACAGTGTGTTATGTGTGAACAGCAAGAGAGGGAATTCAGGAAGAGTGTGCAAGATATAGGGAATTGTGTGTAGTGTTGTGAAAAATGTGTGGTATGGAATGGGAACATGTGTCTCAAGCAGAGATTGTGCTCGGAGTTCAGCAGGATTGGTTTGGGAGTTGGTACATGAGTTTCAGATTGTGCACATTGTGTCTGATGTTCCAATTAATGTGTTTAAGCAATCGTGAAAAACTGTAATTGTTTCTTTATTTGGGGTCTATTTTAATTTTCTTATTTCCTATTGTTGTTCTGCAGCTACAAAGTTAATGCAGTTAAAAGTCTAATTATGAACAACATGGATCAAAGATTGTGGCTGTGTCTGAGTTATTCAAAAAAAGATCCATTCTCATAATTATATCACAGGCTATCTAATAACTCCTATGGGAAGTGGTGTAGTGGTAGTTGATGCGGTGAGTGCACTGCTCAGTAGATGGGCAGGTTACAGAGGAGGTAGTGGGTATACTCTCCTATATATTCCAATGGCTTTTTGGCTGATAGGTGGGTATACTGTAATCAGCCGGAAAGAAGAAGTGGGTATACTTCATATATCCTCCATCACACCACTGCTGCTGAGGAAAACATCTGGTCAGAAGCTAAATTCTAACTGTTTGCTGTTCGCGGTTTGCTATTCGGTGCTGAACAAGTAGTGTAAAGTAGGTTTATTAGAGCTTTTGGCTGAAAAAAGCTGCATCTGAAAACAATACTGATGAGAGCTGTGAGAGTCAACCAAAACAATAATGTTGTGGCAGTAAAACTAAAACAATGAGCTGAAGCTAAAATGGTCCTTGGAGCTTCTGAGGACTATTGGAGGGATGGGTGATAATAAGTTAACTTAATTCTAGATTGCAGGGCTCACTCGCTCACCCCTCCCATCGGGTAAATGACGGTGGCCTTGTAGGGACAAAAAGCCTTGCGCAGACACAAGTTTTTCAGGAGTAGGTCTATCTAGCGACGAGGTGAATGTCTATTTAGAAATCTAAACCATGTTACGATATTGTAATGAATCCCTCACGAGCAGGAGACCAGAGGAGCGTTCAGGAAAAAGGCCCGTTTATTTGAGCACTCCAGAAACTCCGGTAACACTCCAGAGGGTAAAAGACTCCGTCCCAAACTCTTCTAGCGTAACACACACACTTAATACACACATACTCGTTTACCATACTGAGTGAGGACCCCCTCCCCTCTCTGCTCCACCAATCTCCAGCCTGCACACTGACTGACAGCGTAGCCTGTACACAGAGCTCAGCTGTTTATTTAGCCTAGCAACATCTCCGGACTGTAGCAGCTGCAATGGACGACTTTGAACGCGATTTTGAAGAGTTTCTTGTAGCGGACACAGATCCAGAGCCATACCTGTTTGAGCCGGAGCATACAGATGAGGAACTCCATATTTTGGATGCTGAGCGGGCGAGGAGAGAGGCTGAATCCTCCGCTCCCATTTTGCTGCACAGAATGGGATTCGGTGCTACTGCTACCATCGTTGGGGAGATTTATCATCAGGAGGAAAAGCGCCACAGAGAGTGCATCATAAGCAGTGAAGTTGCAGATGACGGTTCGGGTTCATTCTCTCCTGTTGCGTGGTAAGTGTGGTCCATTAGCAAACTTTATAACTAAAAAAACTTTTCACTACTCTCCATCGACAAACTACTAAGACTCTCTGCTGTTTCCTCCTCCTTCTTCCTTCCTTCCGCTGTCTTCGTTGGTTTATTTATACACGCGAAACGCGTTCTCTGGCTGGCTGGATTGTCCACTTGGTCTGCCGTACATACATGGCGGCACAAGATGGCGACCTCTCTAAAGCAAGGCCCTTGCTATATATATATATAAAAGCATAACTATAAGGCTACGAAAACCAAACGAGTTTTATTTTATAGCGATTATACACTTATATAAACATATTAATGGGTAGAATATTCAGATTCAGATTCAGATTTGATAATAAACCATGTCAAATATTACACACTGGCCCTTTAAGGCAATTTACATTTTAGACTATTTAAGACTTTTTAATGCCATTTGGAATGAAATTTAAGATCAGTTTTACAAATACCAAAATTGGAGAAGACAAAAACGGAACCAACGTCAATTATGACAGGTTAGGGAAAATTTTGTGCAAATGTTCATTGTAAAATAAAATGATGAGGATAGAATCGAACTGGGCAGTACCTGGTGTTTATTGGCAAGTTTTCTGAGCATATTTGTGTTTTTCACTCTGCATGTTGGATTCCACTGCCTTGATTCCCATCGTGAGTTTGAATTGTTTTTGCATAAAATACAGAGCTTTGTATGTACTGCCTTGTACCCGTTCAGCCATGCTGCTAAATCCTGGCTAAGTAGACAGTTTTGTTTAATTTGCACTTCCCATGTCGTCCGGAGTGCAGTGACAGCAGTTTCCCAGCTGGATGAGTATTATTGGTTCCACTGTCCTGATCTATGAAAAGTTAATGCAAGAGGCATCGAGAAAAATAACTGTTCCCAATTATTGGAATTTTACAATGCAATGTCAGAAACATACTTTAGTGCACTGTGTAACTGTAATACAAGATTGCTTGTCAACAGCTGGCCATCATAGTGTTTCCGGGTGGGCTGCTTGCATTACGTCATCCACCGGCGGGAGCATTTGCTGGTCCACTACAGCTCACTTTATCTTGTTAGTTGTAGGTTTTCTACCTCTAGAGCAAAAGCAAATGCCAAAGGCCCTTTTCTCTGTTGTCTCTGGTCATATAGCACCAATTTCAAAACCATTTGTGTCTTTTTGCTGCATTGACAGCCCAATTTTATGAAAAGACCATCTTTCCAGCAGTGAAATTCTTCTTTAAGGATTTGCAGGAACCCTGAAAACACCACAGCCTCTCCCACCATCCTGTAGTTATCATGCACAGATACATTGATCACTGAATGTAGTCTGGAGGTTTGCAGAATCTAGAACATCAGTATCCTGTCTGGCAGTACGGCTGAACCATGCAGGTAGTTTCAGTTTTATTTCAGGGGGTTTGGAGATCTTGTTCTCCGCTGCTAACCTAATGGAGGTGAATGGATTTTTGTTTGTGCTCTTTGAAACACTGAAAAGAAAAAAAATTCAATTTAAAAAAAGTCACTTTCTTTGGTAGAAACTAGAAAGTGTCTCCAATGAAAACTGCTTATGAGGTCTGTGGTTTAAGATATTGTTTCTGGAAAGATATTGCTGTTGATTTTTTTTCTCAATACTTTGAGAGCACCAAATGAAATTCCATTTATCTCCATCCATTGTACTGTATGAATGGGCAGGCAGCTTGGAGACTGCTATTATAAAGGCTGAGCAAATCAAAACAAAACCATCTGCATGACTACATATGCACTAGGAGTAGTAAGCAGGAAAATATTCTGTTTTGGGGAACTGGATGAAGCAAATGGTAAAGACATCATTTTTGAAAGCAGGGAGTTACTACTCACTGCTGCTCTGGAAATAGCTGAAATGGTGGGAGGGATCATTTTGTAAATTGTAAGCTCTTGGGATTCCTTCATCATGGCAGCGAGGCAAAGATCACTGATATCTCTGAAAGATTCTTGGATATTACAATCACAGGACATCTGCTGCTACTAATGCTCTCCCTTAGGAGTTACGAGGACTGCATATTAAGAAATGAGTGGTCATGGTGTAGATTATGAAAACACTGACTTTATGTTTAATCATATTCATGCCTGCACTAAAATTTTGAACCTAACATTTAGGTTTGCTGAGACGTGTGTGTTGACAGAAGGAAAACCTACCTCCACCCAGAGCACACATTCATAAATAAGGTCATAACACAGTAACCTTCACCCAAACATATTCTTGGGATCATACAGTTAATGCAATTTTATGGTTGACCACTGACCTTTAACCCACTGACCCTCCATCTACAGGCCTGCAATCTCAGAAAGAGCTCCTCCGCAGCGATGGAGAACTATAAAATAAATGAATTCCTGTATATTTTTTATGCTTTTTCACTATTAAAATATTAATTCAACAGCCTGTAGCTGAGTCTTTCATAACTGCTGCCAGTTCATTGTATCCCCAGCTCAATCCATCTTCATATTTGGTGTGTGTGTGTGTGTCTGTGTGTGTGTGCGTGTGTGGGCACCGAGGTTTATTGCAATTAGACAAGAAATTGGTTATTCTGTGGGCTCCAAGCTAAATTTCATGCAGCTAACAGTTTGATTTTCTTACAATTCCTGTTAAACAAAGACCCCTTGCAATTGTGTGTGAGTGTGTGTTTGCAGATGCAGTATTGTAAAGTAAAAATCCATAGACAGACATTAATCAATGAGTAATTAGCTAACAATGCATCATTCAAGGCACACAAACAATGCTCCAAAGACAGGCACACGTTACAGAACAAACTCATTGATTATTGTCTATAGATTCATGCTTCAAAATGCACACATACATGCAATATTTACACACACAGATAAGCAGAAGCAGGGTTGGGGGGCTGGCGCTCTACATCCCTGTGAGTGCATGTAATTTTAGCAAAAATACATGCAGCACCATACAGCATAAGCCTCTTACAACATAATTAACAAACAGCACTCCAGAATAGAATATGATGATACGGCACATTTCTCAAATGTTCCCTGCAAAACACAAAAACAGCCGTGTACCATTTAAATAGGCCTAATAAAATGAAAAAACACAGGGCGCTGATAAACAGAAACGCTGTGATGTTTCTAACAGAAAGCGAAACAGTTCCTGTGATCATCGCTGAACTGCGCTGTAAAGAAAATAGAGTAATCTGAAAAGGAGCTTTCCTTGTGTAGCTTCAGGCCATAATGTGTATACTCTGTGTTTATAGGGCAGGGACACTAATACAACATGACTCCCAGACTGAGGTAGAAGGTGGTTTATACGGCTTTCTGCCTGATCAACCTAAAGTCATAAGGACTTTTCTCTTATTATGTTTCTCCTCTTTTTATTGTCCACAGCAGAGGCCTATTGTTGTGATCACTCTGCTGCACTTTAATGTGTTTTCTTTGGGTTTTATTATTTTTTTCTTCAGTGTGGATTAACATCAGCTTTCCGAGGGGGCATTTCGAAGCCTGAGCTGTATTCCAGTCGTGCAAGAGGTTCCTGCCGAGGTCCCTCTCTCAGAGCAATGCAAAATAAAAAAAAAATCTTTGCCATTATTATATGTGTGGCTCCAATCAGGAGGGGTCATGTGTGATCACTGCTGCGGTATGCCTTCAGCATGGGCATTCCTGCAGTGTTACCTGCCACAGCGACTTCAGGGGAAATGGAGGGATTTTTTCTTCCTGTTAATGCATTGCAGCTTGGTAAAATTACAACTGATAAGAAAGTCAAATTTATTTATGAGGCACGATGCATACAATTAGGCAATTTTCAGACAAAAAAATATTTAATTCAAATGATAATTTATAAATTATAAGGGAAGGTTAGAGCAAAATGCATTAATATAATATTTTATAATAAATTTAAAGATAGTTTAATCGAGACACCGAAATAGTAAAAAGTAAGAGATTATATCAAACATAAAGGGATCACATCATGAAATACAAATTGATTTTAAGATAAGAAATAAGGCCTATGATGACTTAGTTTGTCATTTTCTGAAGGATCCTCGTATAGAAACCATGCTGTCAGGAGACTGTGAGTCTGGAACTTAAGTTTAAGAACGGGTGACAAGAACCTTTCTGTATTTCTGTCCAACAAATACAAAGTATCTGCCACTGAAGCTCACTGTTAATGCTAAAGTAAATAATATCTTTTTCTACAGATGCCGTCTAATGGACAGTAGGAATCATAGTAGCTTTTTATTTAATCCTGACATCGGCAACGTGAATAAGAACATGATCCTTTGGTAAGCAACTGCAGAGTTCCTGTAAGCTGAGTCCCAGAGTTACTGCACATAGAAACTAACCATAACAGTATATTCTTTTGACAGTTCGTGTAAGAAAATGTGTGTGTAACCATTTTGCGCTAACAGCAAACGATGCGAGATGTGTCAGACTGTGATGTGGTAAGCTTCAAACTTACAGTGTTTGATTTTTCTAGAACTGTCTCACACATGTCCATAATTTATTTTGATGTCCTCCAGCTGTGAGCAGCTTTGTCGTCAACTTCAACTTCAGCTATTACTATTTTATTATTATCCCAGAGGAAGTTTGGTCACAGGAACACTCTGATGACATCTGCAATCAATAGTCAAAGACATAAAAGCAATATAACAAATACAGCAAAAATAACAAATAAAAAGAGAATCTAAAAAATAAACAAGTAAGTTGCAGACCAACTACAAATACAGAACCTTATAAAGTGAAGGTATGCAGGTCTCCATTACATTAAGAGATTCTTTTTTTTCCTTAGCCTTGTGTGTGTGTGTGTGTGTGTGTGTGTGTGTGTGTGTGTATTTCTTTAGAGCATGCTGTAGTTGGGGCCTAAAAGAAGACGGGATCACACTTTTATGAGGTGGGTGATCAGGGCAGTTAAAAGTAAGTTGAGCCCATACACTGTAAAGATTATTGACATAGCCACTGTGACGTCACTCAATTGATTTTGAAGCCTCAAGTTTGACATTTTGGCCCTCGCTATATTGGAGTTTTGGAGCCAGAAGTGACCACATTTGGACGAGGCTGGAACTGCAGAGGATCAAGCAAATTTCATATGCATATTTACATGTTTGAGAATATTTGTTTTTGTCGGCAGTGCAGGATATGGGGATCAGAGACCAAACTGCTGGATTAAAGCAAACAATATAAAATATTAAGATAATATCATAAACTAACCTCCTGGGACGACACAAATATTGACAGTATTTCTGGAGAGAGGTTGAGTGGAGCTGTATGCCTTAGCAATCATTAGAAGATGTTATCAGCACTGACACTCAGCTGTGGTGGTTCCCGCCTTGACTAAACATTTTGCAACCTTTAGGTATAACTGCCCTCTCGAGAGTTGTGAGTATGCGTGTGGTTTTTAATTTCCACTATTTAAATCCACAGAGAGAAAGGTGGGTGCCGAGTCTTTCCTAATATTCCTTTATGAGATTTTGTGTATTTCCGTGTATGTGTGTGTATGTGTGTGTGTGGGTGCATGAGGGTAGCCGCAGGTAAACCTCAGGGGAGGGGTTATGCATAGCTGAAAAGCCACCGTAAGCTGAAAGAAAAGTTTCCCTAAATGCTGGTAAAATGCTTAGCCAGGAGTTTGACTGGGGAAAATTATTCACAAAGTAGCCAGTAAGGAAAAATCGAGATACTGGGACAGAACCATTAAAATAACATGAATCAACACACAAGTGATTTCAAACACAGAACAGCTGACAATGCTTTACACATTCAGTATCATGGCAACGTATAAAAATTACCGGTTACCGTGGTAGTTAGAAGTTGGAGTTAGGAATGACGTCACACCTGAGTTGATATGTTGCAGTACAAAAAGTTGGAAAACCAAGATGGACACCAGTTTAATGCTTAAGTTCCCAGTCAGAAACTCTGACTATCATTGAAATGGTATTACTAACAACATCTTGGTTTTCCAACTTTTTTTTTCTTTCAACTTTTCAACCTTGATGTGACATCATTCCCAGCTCCAACTTCCAACCTCTGGGGTCAGTAGGCCTATAGACCCCTTTGGGTCAAAAATGCTCACATGTGCAGCGCACACTTCATATCAGACCGTGGAAAAGCTTTGATAGCAAAACAAACTGGAGGAAACCGTACTGTGTCGCCCTTCTTTGTAAGATTGGCATAGTCATTAACCAGAAAGTTTCCTGTCAGTCTTCCATCCACTGAGTGCGAGCATACGGGTCGGCCAGTGTGGTCCCGCTGGTCAGTGTTTAGGCCTACTTATTCAAGTAACACTCGTGGTCTCTGGGGGTGAGTGACCTGACATGGAGCGTTTGTAAATTCAGTCTGATGCTCTATACTAAAATGAGAGCAGAGCGTTATATTACTATATGAATTAACGAATGGTCAAGTTAGTCGCACATTCACTCGACTGAGAGTGTGGAGTGCAGAGAGTGCGGTGCTCTGACCGAACGGTACATTCAGACAGTGCTGCAGACAGTGACTGCCGGAGTGCACTCCAGCAGTCGGAACGAGTATTTCTAAATGAATAAATTCAGGTGTGGTTTTCCTTTTTCCTCGAATTCAAAAAACAAACAGCTGTGTTCATCATTCCACGGCTTTCCAACTGACAAGGATGTGAAGGAGATGGAGGAGGAGGAGGAGACGAGGGAATGGATTTATTGTGAAGAGAGGCAGCACTTAAGTGTGTGCCTTACACTTGAAGGAGGAAGAAGTCCTGTCCCACCCAGAGTCTGGTCAGAAATATTTTAAACCTCAGGCTGTACCATCAAGATTTCAATGGATCAACAGGGGAGAATGTAAACAGCACCAGACTCAAACGGCCAGAAGAATTAGCTGTGATAATTCTTGACAAAACTAATGTTGTAGAATATAAATCCACTTCTAGCATGTGTTCCTCAGTCTTAATGTTAGCTTGACTCCTAGCTTAACAGGGACGCAGCACGATACCGTTTGTCAGCAATACCAGTTGATAACAATGCAGAACTTATTCTTTTGCACATACAAACAGTGTAGGAACACAGTCCACAGATAGAGGTTTGATGGTATGTGTGTACGACTGACTTAATGAGCCACAAATAAGACAGAAGTGCTGAAGAAGCAGCAGCAAAAGCTACCACAGCTTTCAATTACTGTTTTTAGGGTTGGAGTTTGTGAGGTTAGTCTGAATTTCCGAGTTGGAAATGTTACTTCAGGCGTTCCAGTTGAAATTTCCAGCTGGGACCTTGAAAATTATGACTTCTTAATTTAAATGGAACGCACCATAAGGTTCAACGTTCATTCTTCATTGTGGAAACAGCAGTTGAGGAAACAGTCTCACAGCTGTTCTGAAGCTCTTTAGTCCAAATGCTGAGTATCGTTCACACGCTGCTTCTGCATGAGACGAAATCCTTCCTTCTTTACAGTTGCTTAGCCTGGAAAATCACCGCTCAGGGGTTGGGGTTTAGTGAACATTCAATTAAGACAATTGCAGTTAGAGTATGAGGCTATATTATTGGTTTTAATGAGCTGAAATACCTTATAATTTTTCCCAAACATCAGCACAACCCCCCCACACCCAGTTTGAGTTGTGTATGCTCTTGTATTGCTTGTTTCATGGTTGTATTAAAAAAACTACTCGCTATTTACTGGGGTGAATTGGTAGTGCTTAGCATACAGATATACAGAGTGATGTTTGAGAGATGCTAGGAAAGGCTGTATTATATTCAACAACTCCATCAGACAAGTCCCGAGCTACCAGCACCCAAATTAAACAAATTTTGAGCAGTGGAGGTTTCAGATTGTGTTGATTGCCGCTGGGAAGGATTTATTAAGGGCGGAGAACGATGACAGTCTATCGCTGTCCCCCGAAGAAAGGAGCGTTTGGACAGGCTGGATGGGGATTTGCCTGAGGCCCTACTAAGAAACAGAAGGAACAGCTGTCCTTGACACATACACTGCACACAAATACCCGTGCAGGCACGCAGACAAAGACACATACATGGACACGTACATGCACATGCACACACACACACACACACACACACACACACACATACACTCCAACTAATCCTGTCTATTGTTGCCTGAGGGCACATTTTTGCAGAGTGGGAAGCTTTTCCACAGGACGGGCACAGGAGAAGCCCACAAGGGCCATCACACTCGTATCACAACCTCAGATCTCCTGCACCGCATGACAGGTGGAGGAGAACTCGCGTGAGTTTCAATTTATGCATGCTTTTCATGAATGCCTTTGTTCGAACACAACCACTTCAATCTTGTAACCCTCTGAAGAGAGAAAACCGTTCTTTTTTGTTTTCCTGCATGAACTTTCTATAACACTCTGGTCTCTCTTGACCTCTCTCTCTGTTTGTTTTATTCCTCTATTTGAACAACTCTATAGCTGAAGATTCCTGCAGGACTTGTTAACATAGCGGGCCATTAAATGGACTCATTTAAAACAGACACTGCTTAAGTCGTCTGAGAACGGATAAATCAATGTTTCTCTCTCTCCCTCTCTCTCTCACACACACACACACACGCACACACACATAAACAGATCCAAGGTCTTGGTGCCGGTGAGTTATAGCAGAGTTAGGTTTTCACATGGAGCGTTTCTTGCATATTGGCTCCTGGAGTTTCCCCCGTGAAACTGTTCATTCTTCTCCTCTATCAGTGTTTACACTTACAGTAAAACGCCAAGGCAAATTCACTTTTGGTAGCTGGCTGGCTTGTAACATGTCAGTGTTGTACGTAAAACTCAAAAGCAATATAAAGACTCCAACATACAGCAAATCTTCAAATAACTAGCAGAGTGCAGCAGGATTTTGGCATCCTGGAAGATAAAGCATCTATGGAAAAAGATAGTCATCTCAATTACAGATGTAACATCCCATACAGTCTGAGTCAACCAGCTAGCATCAAAACCATGTAAGTGAGCGAGCTGAAATCTTCAAAAATATTAAAAAGGCTTTATGAAGTTGTGAACCAGCTCAGGCTGATGTAAGAAATAACTTTATCAGGAGTTGCAATATTTGCCGGCATCTGAAAGCAGATTATTAGAGGCTGGTCAGAAAGATTCCAGTTTAAAGGCACAGATATGACAGAGACCATGAAGCAAAGAGAGCAACAAACCCCGTTGGTAAATGTGATCACAAAATGATAGCAAGTGTAGAAAAAAAGAAAAAAGTACAGGTTGTTTGTACAAGCAGCTTATTACGACCTATATTTGTGTTTAGTGTAGGCAGCAACCTGTAGTGGCTGCAGTAATTATGATGGAACAAAGGAGGACGTCAGGTGGAGTAGTCGCGAGGTCATTTGGGGTGGGTGGATGGGTCAAAATCACAGGACTCTGAGTTCTGACTTTAAACTCAAAACGATGAGACTGAAGTCATAATTCTGAGTTTTAATCTCAGATTTCTGATTTTAAACTCACTTACATCATGTACTCAACGTCACGTTAGGTTAAGTACGTAACATAAAGATGTCCAATGATGATTCTTTTCCCAAACCTAAGCTAACCTGTCAGGGCACTAATTTAGCGCTACTCTAACTCTCCTGTGGGTCTTTCTTAGAAGGTATAAACAAATGACCAAGCAACAACTTCTACAGATGAAAAATTAAGCCGACATAGGAATGAAAAACTGCAGTTCTTTAAACAGCCACTTGAGGCTGGCTCCAGAGGCGAGTCCCTCCCCATGTTAGGATGTCCAACTTTACAGAAGAAATAAACATGTTTACAGCCTGGTACAAAAACAATTTTGGTCTCAATAGCTAATTTCACCCTTCATGACAACTGTATGGGAGGTGACTTTTTATATAACTCACCTTTTTTAAGGCTTAAAATTCTGTAGTAGGCCGCTTTGAGGAACAGGCTGTCTGCCCATAGTGTCCTCGGCATCCTTTTCCAGTTCCACTCCTTGCTCCTCCACAGCGTCAGCCTCTCGCTCCAATATGGTCACTTCTGGCTCTAAAAACCAAGATGATGATGTCTGAAGTTGCAAACTCCAGGCTTTAAAATGGGAGTCCACAAACCAAAGGGTGATGTCGTGGTAGACACGTCCATTTTACAGTCTATGCAAATGACCTATTTGGTCTTATAGATAAGAGCAGTGGTTCTCAACTGGTCCAGCCATGTGGTCCAGATTTCTCCTCAGTCATTAGTTCAAGGTCCAAACAGTTTAATATATTTAGTATTATACTTGCATTTGGACATTTTGACAGCTAGTTTGCTGTCTCTGTCAAGTAGCTGTCAATTAGTCGCTGACTCTACAGCAAGAAACATTACTTCAAAATAAAAGCTCTGTGCCAGAAATGTACTGTACTTCATAATAAATCATGTTTTTTGTTTTTTATAACCTTGACATGTTTCGAGTCACTTGCGGTCCATTCAGAATGGACCTGCGACCTACTTTAGGACCAGGACCCACCAGTTGGGAACCACTGGATTAGAGGACTTGTTGTGTTATTCTTATCTTTGCTTTTGTCTTATAAGATGCTGTATAGTTTTTGCTCTCAAGAACAGTCTGTGATGGGAAAAGTCACTCTTTGAACCACTCATGTGCATGCAGAAGACACTGCTTTGTATCAGGGGAAAAGAAGGTTGGGGACCACTGCTCTAGAAAGCCCTAAATTACTTTTGAGTTCAGTTCAGGTGTGCCTCAGACTCTGCAGTCGGAGAAGTCACTGGTGCAACACCTCCGGATTTAAAAACTGAGCAGTGGGCAAAATTCTTGCAAAATATTTACCTCCAGATGTGCCTGCTGATGTTGTTTGTAATTAAAACTGCTCCGGGCTGAAGTGGAGGAATCTAAAAAATACAACTTTCCTCTGACAACTGAAGATTTGTAAGTCCCCTAGTGCTAAATATAAATTCACATCTAATCTCACCAGACCTGGGAAATGTACTTACCTTGCAGTTCAACAACTTGGATGACAAAACTACCAAGTTGTGCGAGAAGATACTGATCAGGATATGAAAACTGTTCACGTATGCAACCTCGAACTATTCAACCCCATCGTGCTGAGGACCGAGAAATCTTAGAAAGGGAGGAAATCCTGCATATCCTGAAGATGAAGTTTGCCAGATTAATAAAACACAATGCGCCACTATATGTGGTCTTATCAAGGATGTTAAGAGTGCAGCAGAGGAAGGAGCAGGGGAAAAAGGCAGATTAGTCCTTTAGAGGAGATGATTGAGTGACACCTGTGATTGTGGGCGGGGCTAAAACGAACCAAACAAACCAGAAAGGAGGAGGACGGGAAGGAGAGATGAGAAAGGTCTTTAACAAAGAGGATATTTAAGCTCCAGTCCAGTTTCTGAACACTGTGCCTCCACTCTGTCAGAGAAGCAGAGAGAAAGCAAGAATGACAAAGAAAAAGTACATTTGGAGGAATGTGAGTGAGTTTGTATGCAGAAGCGGCTGGAGTTCCTACTTGAGCAGCCATGTGCTGCCAGGCAGAGTGCTGATCCCTGGAGCTGCTATGATTGATTCTTTTTTTTAATCTCCACCTTTTTCTGCCTGGATTTAACCCTCAACTGTTTTCCGCACTTTACTGGATATTGTCATTTGCCCAAAGGAGCCATCCACAGTAAGCCTCTGTTTTATTGGTCTCTCTGTTGGCTTCTTGACACAGTTTGGCCTTTAACACACTCACTTTCTGAACTGAGCAAAGCCAGTTGTCTGCACTGATTATTTTTTGTTCATATTCATAATATTCCACTTTTAAATTCAGTTTTAATACACTAGTTTTGCATATGTCCATCCATCATTTATTTCATTGTGTACTGAAAATAAATAGGGGTCTGTACAAAAATGTTTGGTGTGGAGGAGGGTGGTGTATTTTGTCTTTTTAAGGAAGCACAGTGTAGTTTCATAAAATGCTTTTCTGTCTAGTGGATTACTTGTTATGAATAATGACTTAAGTGTGTGCAGTAAGTCATTATCGTGCTCTTTGACATCTGCAGAGGAGGACAGTTATGTCTCCATTTTATTTGTCACCATCCAAGGGCGTAGGTTTCATTTCAACATCAGAGAGGACACATGTGAAAGGAGGGGTTTGGGGGGCTCTGCCAGAAAAAAAACAACATAAAACACTTAATTTTATGCATTATGGTGAATATGTATGCACCAATTTGTGCCTTTTCTGCATCAGTTTATGGTGTAAATGTCTTAAATTTTGTCAAAATAGAATCCCTCTGCTACTTTCAGCGTGTTCTAAACATGGAGGGGGGCATGTCACGTGTGTCACCCCTGAAATCTACATTTACGTCCCCATCACAGGACCAATATATCAGATAACCACAGGCTACACATGGATCTTTATGGATACTATTAAGTCATTACTGTAATCTCTATCAGCAGTCATTCCTACTGAATTATCATGAGGAATACAATTAAATGTATTAGTCTATTATATAATACGAGTTGCCAACTTGTGTTATTCCATTAATATACTGAGTTAAAGAGTTACATTAGTCTACACCATCTTAAAATCCTCATGCTCTGCTTCCTTGAATTATTGATGGGGAAATGAGCTGTACCAACTCAATACTGTTATTTTGAGATATTGGGGTGGGAGGCTGTTGCAGTTTGTTTTGTAAGTCAAGGAAAGTATTTAAAGAAAATAATGCTGGGGATGATGTTTTTTTTTTAAAAAAAAATATAACATAAGGTACAGGCCTCCCTCCCATCCTGGTATTATTGGGACAGAATTTCAACCTTTACTTTTAATACCATTAATTTAATATTTAATATCTGCGTACATGAAATGTACATATGCAAAAGTGGGATTATGAGACAGTGGGCCCTGGGGCACAGATATGCAAAAGGCCCCACCACCTCTGTTACGCAGGAGCAAGACACTCAGACTTTGTGCTGGTTCTGTCTCTGTGTAGTTGTTTTGCATCTTTTGTTTCCATTTGTGGTAAATTTGTGTTCCCTTGTGGTTGTATTCGTCTCTTTATAGTAGATTTGTGTCTCTTTGAGGCACATTTGTGTCTTTTTGGCAATCTCAAGTGCTGTATTGTAGGCAACTGGACTTGCTTGAGTGTCTTGAAGACGTTTTACCTCTCACTCAAGTCCAGTAATCTGTAGTAATCTCTGTAGTTCCTTTGCATCTCTCTGTGGTAGTTTGGCATCTCTTTCAAGTCATTATTTTTCTTTTGGAGGTATATTTGTGTAATTCTTGGTTGGTTGTGTCTCTTCATAGTCGTTTTGTGTCTCTTTGCAGTTCTTTTCAATCTCTTTGTGGTCATTTTTTGTCTCTTTGAGGTATATTTGTGAATTTCTTTGGATGTTTTCTGTCTCTCAGTAGTTTCTTTGCATCTCTCTGTGGTAGTTTGTGTCTCTATGTTGTCACTTTGTGTCTCTTTAAAGTGTATTTGTGTAATATTTGTAGTTTTGTAGTTCCTTTGCATCTCTCTGTGGTAGTTTGGCATCTTTCAGGTCATTATTTTTCTTTTTGAAGTATATTTGTGTAATTCTTGGTTGGTTGTGTCTCTTCATAGTTGTTTTGGTCTCTTTGCACTTCCTTTGTGGTCACTTTGTGTCTCTTTGTGCTTCAAGTGCATCTATTTGTCATTGTTTTGTGTCTCTTTGGGGTATAATTGTGTCTTTTTTGGTCATTTTGTGTCTATTTCTAGTTCCTAACCATCTCTTTGTGGTCATTTGTGTCTCTTTAAGGTTTTTTTGTGTCTCTTTAGGATATAATTTGTGTCTTTTTGGATGTTTTCTGTCTCTCAGTAGTTTCTTTGCATCTGTTTGTGGTCAATTTGAGTCTCTTTAGGGTCGTTTTGCTCCTCTTTGAGGTATATTTGTGACTGCTTTGTGATTTGTGATGCTTTGTGTCTCTTTGTAGTCTCTTCCTGGTCAGCACGTTAATTTGAGTGACATTTTGTGTGTGGGAGCCAAGGGGGGCCCTGACACTTTGTGCCCGTGGGCCTAGTTGGCCCATTCAGTAATCCATCCGTCTACAAGCTACACACATCCACATGTTGCTTGTTCCTGACCGCCAAACAGGCTAGATTTAGTTGCACGCATAAATATCATTCAGACTTTATTGGTTAATGTGGTCAGATTAATTTTAAAGTAGAGGAAGATAACTGATTAGTAAAGTCGCAAATGAGTCAGCCTCTTTCGAGCACACACATGCACACACACACACACACACACACACACATGAACACAAACATGCACACACACGCACATCCTCTAGTGAATATGGATGAGAGTTGATGCTTCCTAGTGGGATGACAGACTGTTTTCAACCCCCTTTGATCTGTATGGCTGCTCCTGTATCCCCCGACTTCACACATGCACACACACACACATAAACAGACACACTGTCCCTTTGAACCCCAGCCAAGATGGTGGGTCAGGAGCACACAGTGTCCAAAACAGGACAGGAAATGGATCTGGTCCATGAGAACAGCATCAGCAAACTCTTGTTTACATGTTAGAGAGAGAAGGGGGAAAAGACGGACACTGAGAGGCAGAGACATGGAGGAGAGGACAATGTGGGAAAAATGACAGCTGAGGAGAGTGTGATATCTGTCAAGCCTTTCTAGTACTGTTAGAGAGATTCTTTGTTGAGGGTTGACAGTAAATGCCGCTAAGTATATTTTGCACGTATGCACAGCTTGTGTGTGTTTGAGCTGCACTCGTGTGTGCACCGCTGCAAGTGTTAGTGTGTACTTTTTACTTGTGCATCTGTATGTGTCTGTCTGTTGAATAGGCTTCTTGTCATTGACCTAAAAACAGTGTGAGAGCCTGCCAGTGTCGCTTAAATCCTCTTTTCTTCTCCATTCCCCCGGTCTCTGTCTTCTAGTCGGCGCACACACTCGTCTGTGTGTATGCGTGTGAGTGTTTCCGAGAGTGGTGTGTGTGCGCACGCGTCAGTTGCTGTCTCTATTTAAACATCATACAGACTCACAAATGGCGTTCCTGCCAACAGAGATGAGAGCATACTGTTCACAAAGACTCTTACTCTCCCACTCTTTCTCTCTCCCACTCTCCTTCTTCAGTCCCTCCTTTATACTTTGAGGTACCCATGGGATATCATTAGTGTTATTACCGTATTGAGATAAATGAGAGCGCGCACGTATCCATGTGTGTGTGCCCTTACGTGTGAGTGAACAGCATGATGGAGGTGCTTGAGATGCCGCTTGTCCAAACCCACCCTGAAGGGTTGGGTATAATTACAGAGTAAGAGTGATTACAGAAGCTGCTTTCAAGATTTCAAGTGTTTTTTTTCCTGCATCCTGCGACTCCTTCATTCTCTCGTCCATCAATGGATGTATACACGTCTGTGTGTGTGTGTGTGTGTGTGTGTGTGCGTGTGTTTTTTTCTCCTTACGAAAGTTAGAGTAAGGTGCTCGTGTTTTCTGAGCCTCGTGAAGGCAGTGTGATATTGCATCACCAAATCTCTCCTTAAGGGTTGAGGGTTAAGCATAATTACGGCTGCTGCTTTCATGTTTTCTCTCGCCTCGGCTAGTCTTCGCTGCCACCGCTGGCCTTTCGTTCCGTATCAAAGGAGACTTTGGTCCTCTGGGGGCTGCAGACCCACACACACACATGACACAGAATAACACACACACACTGCTCACACATGCACATTCATCAGGATTTTATTTGGTGATTTGCATCAGTTATTTTTTTCTAATGTTGTAATTTCAATCTTGCACGCACACATCAGGATTTCATTTACATTTTAATACTGTTCTTTATTAATTTTGAGCTATATTCACGTTGGCTTTAGATTAACTCACATGTAGCTTCGACTGGTTTCTATTTTTAGGTTTCTATTTTATTTTCTGGATAAACTCTTGTATGCGAGAAGAATGGTGTGTATCTTGCCGACTGTATATCCTTTAATGGAATTAAGCTGCTGTAAAGATTTCATATAGGCTGTAATGACTGTGAACATAAGCTGTGACAGTTTGCTAAGGCGCATGAAGCTATGCTTGTTGAGCCTTCCATTCTCGTAATGCACACACCAGTATGCAGGTTACAATGATAACGGTGGCAGATCCACCACAAGAAAGTCATAGTAATTTTTGAAACAATGGGGTCCTTTATTTCAGGCGGCTTTTCATTTCTAGCCAACCACCGTTGATTTCCAAATCTAAAGCTTGACAGATCTGCTGTGCCTGGTTACAGTTGCTAAGCTGTGATTGGACAGTTGCTGGTCAGGGGAGGGGTTTAGCAAATGGTCATTTATATATTTGTATGTTTTTCTCAAGTTATGCAGTTTGGATTTGACCAAACAACACAACTGTGCAGCCCTGCTTTGCTTCACAGCCGTGATAAACAAACATACAGCAACACATCGAACACAAATGAGGGTGACATTCCTAACAGCTGCACAGAGGTCAAAAGTGACACAACAATTCCTGACAGACTTCCTTCCTCACCTTCAATTTCCTCCTCTCTGGAGCTGTCAATCATCTTAAACCCTCCACCTGTCAGAATTTCTTTCCGTTTGTCTGTCCATCCGTCTGACGGCCGGCTCGCTCAGCCTGTCAGTCTGTTTCTCAGTCTGTCTCTGTTGGCATGATGATACTGCAGTGTTAGGATTGTGTGCATGTTGTCTGTATCTAACAGAGAGGAAATGACCACGTATATGCTTTTATAGGACATCTATGGACTCATGATATCATTTATATAACAGTAGAGGAAGACTGTGTGTTAATGTGATTGTTTCATATTTTCAGTGACAGTATAAGATTATTTTGGTTTTTGTTGATGTATAGTGTGTGTACGTGTGCTTGTATGTGTGTTATCATGTAGAGTACGTATTTACATCATGACAACATATAGTTATACATAAATACAGTTTGTAGAATGACACATTTAAGTGACAGAAATTACATGTCTTTTCTCCTTGTAAAACACAAGCAAAAATATCTACACAAAGGTTTGTCACTGCTCTGGCAATGGAGATTCAATAAAATAACTAAATTAAATATATTATTATTTGTATGATAATATAAACTAAAGAAAAAGGAAAGAAACACCAATATATAGGCTACCAGAAACTGCCTATATATTTTTTTTAAAAATTTTTATTCTTAAAATTGAGCAAGAAGATATTTCTGGCTTCCTTTTTTTGTTTTGGATGAGATTCTGTAAAAAGGTGTGACATGTTAAATGGATTATATTGTGCAGCGGACAAAATACTTTGTCATTCAGATGGAAATACCTTTTTTAGAAAAGCAGTAAGTGCCATTTCAAAGATGGCTGGGTATTGATATTTATCAGAAGATGGGGTCTGCTAGGGGAGATACTAGGTCTGTATTTAAAGTAGGTTAAATGAGCTCCACCTTTGTCAGCTGCACCTTCACAATGATGATCCGTCAAATAAAATACGTCAGTGAGTACTTTTACTTTTGGCACTTTAAGCATACTTTGATCTTGAAACCCTAACCCTAACCCTAACCCTTGCTACAAGACTTTTTGTAACTGAGTATTTTTAAACTGTGTTATTGCTACTTTTAGTTGAAGTAAAACATCTGAATACTTCTTCCACCCCTCCATACATTTTGGGCAACAAATATCATGTTTGTGTCTGCATAATAAATGCTGAAATGCAGCACATAAAATTACATTACCCAACTCAGTGTACATAAATAATAGATGAGTACATGTAGTAATTATCTGTGTTGGTCTACAGGGATTTGGTGCATACAAGTTACATACGGTACATGTATAATACATTCAGTGTGTAACATTGTATATTTGAACTATACTTCATTTATGTTTGTAATATTGGCATTAACACATACTGTATATTTATGTGACTGCCATACGGCTGTGTGTACGTCTTTGTTGGCTACGCACACTTGACTGTTGTAGTCCAGTTTGTTAGTCTATCCGATGACACCTTTCACTCATGATTTAATCAAATCACACTCTGTTAACATGATAGTGTAGCCCCTCCAGTACTCCTGCATATAAAGGTCTATAAGATCATGTTTCACTGAGGACAGAAACACACACAATGGTTAAGTCAAAGATGCAAAACTGTGGCAGCAACCTTTAGTGGTGGAATATACTCTAACTAAGAATGATTCAGGTAAATTTTATTCTTTTTACTCCACTTGAGTATTTTTAATTCCACAAAATTTGGTTCAGTTGTTATTACCTAACACGCTTAGGCCTCTGTAGTCAACATGTGGAACAATTGATATCCAGTTTTTGTACCCCTACGTTCCCCTTTGGGGATACCCCACTTATAAAGGGGTGTCTCCTGCTGTTGAGCTGTTTCTAAATTAATTTTATGCTAACATAATCTTGGGTCACTTAATTTGTGTAGGGGCTGGTTTGTATGGTTGTGTATGACGGAGGATTTTGTTTATGCCACCTGTTGTCAGGTGTGTTTTCTGTTTCATTGTGCTTAATTGAATGTAACTTGGCGGCCCCTTTTGCTGTTGTGCTCCGTGGAAGAGGGGCTGGAGTTTGTATGGTTGTGTATGACGGAGGATTTTGTTTTGCCACTTGTTGTCAGTCAGGAAAGGAACAAACTAAGATTGTCACATTAATACAAAATATAAATAATTAACAACAGCCAACTGATAAATCCTGATGTATTATTATAGATTAAGGTATTAGGCAGTATATGAACAATTTAGAATCACCAATTAACCTGCATGTCTTTGGACTGTGGGAGGAAGCCGGAGTACCCTGAGAAAACATAGAAACTCCAGAAGGGCTCCCAGCTGGGATCAAACCAGGAACCCTCTTGCTGTGAGGCGACAGTGCTAACCACTGCATCACCGTGCCGCCCTCCAACTACTTCTAGTTGTAACACTGTAACATATAACACACATTCACAGGACTGCTTAGTACTGCAGGTTCCTAGCACTAACACTGATTTGGGAAAGCTAGCTTTTAGATTCTTTGCACCAAACTAATTGTAGTGTACTTTGAAGCTTGATACTCGTTCCAATGGGTCAATTCCAAATCTAGTCAACAACCTGACCGTGACTGTTTGAAATTGTTTTAACTGACTCATTATGATATGATATGATATGATATGATATATATGTTAAAGATGTGTGTAATGTTTTGTATAATATTATATGTACGTTTATGTATATTATTATATGTTTTATGACGTTATTTAAGTCCTCAGGTCTCTCTTGAAAATTGGATCTTGTGCTCAACCGGACTTAAATAAAAGCTTATATCAGTTAAGTAATATTTCAGATTCAGGACTTCTACTTGTAACTGGGTCTTTCTACACATTGCCTCTTTTACTTAAGTAAAAGATCTGAACACTACTTCTTCTGCTGGCAACATCTGAGTCTTAAATTTTCCTCTGACGAATGGAAAGATGCTCACAGGAGACATCCACCCTAAAACATTTTTACAGCATTTGTCAAAGTGGAGTAGAGTATTTGCTGTTTCTTGTTTCCACAGAAAACTGTCCAGAGGTAGTTTAATATCTTGATGTGATATGACATCAACATGGTCTAATGTATAGCTGCCAGAGAGTCTCAAACATTTTTTTAGCAATCTGAAACATCAGCAGTAATCATTAGGACTCAACATTTGCCAGTGAAATTCAGCAATTATACTGGTAAAATCCATTGTAGACAGGGAAGAGACACCATTTATAGCCACAGTAGATGACAATGCAGAACATAAAGAAGACATGACACATCCTGACTAATGGGGCATCACTCTTACTTTTAAGACACTTGGTCTGGTATCACTATCACTACAGTTTTATAGTCCTGTCTGCTCGTATGACTCACAGCTGAAGGCAACAGCTTCATTCTCCAGGTGTTGTTGAAAGTCACTCTGTAAAGTATGAAAAGCCTGACTGATAGAGGCAGATGAGGCAGGGTGAGAAAAGAGCTAAAACAGACTGTTACATTAGCACCAGGTGGTGCAAATCACTGTTTTCACAGAGAATATATTTGATGATACATCTCGACTATTTGACTCAAGAGTGCACATTGTTTTTCTCTCCTTTGATTCAGTGAATGATGGTTTGATTCAGAAAAGAGTAGCTGAATATTCATCAAATAAATAAGTGAAAAAAGTGAGACTGTTGCTATTCTCCTCGGAGCTAAGAAGTCAATAGTAGAGTTACATTTTACCATCTTCTTAGTAGCTTTTTGCAGACCATTTAATCCCATCTCAGAGTCTTCCTCACCAGTGATCTAAGGATGAAACATGGTCATGGTTTTATGTTTCTATTAATTAAAATGTCCTAATGATACTAAAGCAGCTTTAAATCAATGGAAAAAGATCCAACATGTTCCAAGTGTTCTCTGATGTTAGCCTGTACAGTTTTCACTGCAGGGGCACAGTCAGACATTGTAAACATTCAGGACTCAGCCCATAGCAGAGTCTGGGGGCTTCTTCCCCCGCAGAGATTTTCCCCCAGTACACTGCAGCTATATGCATTACTTTTCGAGCCATTTCAGATTATAGAATATCTAAAACTCTGTACATCATTTTGGAAAAACGTGATAGATGCCAAGGAAGTAATCCTGCTGAGCCTATATCCCACTTTCTTTGCTATTGCTCTCCAACTGTCTTCATCATTCTGAAACCACAACACAACAAATTTTGAGAAGAACTGATTTTCACTTCTCCCACCTAAGAAGAGGCAAAATGTTACTATATTTAGTTTACATATAGGTAGGGTAGAAATTTGATGTAAACAGCATTACTAATCTTGAAACCCAGAGTTCACAGATTGAATGTTTAGCTGTCAAATCTGCTACACCTAAATCCCGGCCATATCAATCTGGGCTAACCTGGAAATCCAGACGTACCGCCCCCAGCAAATTTGAATTAGCACTGCACTTGGATCTGGCCCCGACAAGCAGAGCCTGTTGAATCGCCTATCGGACCAATCAGATCAGTGTATCTGGCAGAGGCGGGCTCTGGGCGGGCGTAACATGATGATGACAACGCTGTGCCGTAGGAGTCAAAAAGTAAACAGCCAAGATGGCAGCTGCCAAAGGACCGCTTCCATTCAATTTAGCTTTGGAAGAAATGGTAAGCCAACTACACTTAAATTTTTCCTTGAGAGAGGAACAGAAGACTGCCCTAGAAGCCCTCGTTTCCAGGAGGGACGTTTTTGCCATTTTGCTGATGGGATACAGCAAAAATATATCAGTTAGCCCCACTGGTTGGCAAACAAATGGGGCTTACTGCAATGAATACGTCACCTTTTTTTGGATGATGTTACAGACAGCATAAAATTCACCACGACGTCTACAGATGCTTTCACGTCTGTCACATGTGCTCAGTGTGAACCTGCTCCCATCTATGAAGAGAACGGAGCACCAGTGGCCCACCTGCCAGTTCTGCTGTTCTCTGGTGAATGCCAGTCGAGCTGCATGGTGCTGGGCTGTGAGCATAGGTCCCATTAGAGGACGTCGGACCCTCATCCCACCCTCATGGAGTCTGTTTCTGACAGTTTGGTCAGAAACATGCACACCAGTAGCCTGCTGGAGGTCATTTTGTAGGGCTCTGGCAGTGCTCCTCCTATTCCTCCTCACACAAAGGAGCAGATACTGCTCCTGCTGCTGGGTTGATGCCCTTCCACGGCCCTGTCCAGCTCTCCTGGTGTAATGGACGGTCTCGTGGTATCACCTTCATGCTCCTGAGGCTGTACTGGGAGACACAGCAAACTTTCTTGCGACTGCATGTATGGATGTGCCGTCCTGGAGGAGCTGGACTACCTGTGAAACCTGATTGGGCTGCAGGTACCACCTCATGCTACCAGTAGTGACAAGGACACTAGCAGAACACAAAGCTAGAGAGGAATCAGTCAGGAAGGATAAGGAGAGAGCAGCTGTGTGTGGTCACCACATGTAAAACCATTCGCTTTTTTGAGGTTGTTTTGTTTTGCCTCTCCATTGCACCTGTTGTCACTTTGATTTGCATCAAAGCAGGTGAAACTGATTCACCATCACTTGTGCTTCCACTGAGTAGTGTCAGTGACAGTAGTGACACTACAAGATTCATCTTTGCAGTCTGTACAGGGGAGCAGTGTTTAGGTTCAATATAGCACAATAATAGCACGGATACTTTCGTATTGACTATTGCTAAAACAAGAGACGTGTTGATTGATTGTGTTTTGGCAGATCCTATGTGTTAATGTGGTGTAATGCATAATCAATGCACTGAATCATTATACCTCTATTTAACACCTTAATCACAAATTAAATGTTTAGATGCACTAAATATCAAGGATTATTGCAGTATGTCATATGGATTTTCTCAGTCGCCCTGTCGTCACTTGATGAGGACTTGTTTAAATTTATAGACATTATACCAGAGTGTCAGGTCTGTAGTCCCTGAAACGCCAGCTGTCTTCATTATAAGACTCCATAAAGAAACAGGAAGTTTGGATTGATTTGTCATATTTCATTTCTTTGTTTCTCAATACTGTCGGGAAGTAATTTCTGACTGACCTCTTTTAGTTTGGCCTGAAAAGTAGTCAGATTTAAACACAAAGAATCAGACGTACTTGAATCTGCTTGTTTTTAAGAGTAGAAATCCCTCCGGGTTACTTTAAGTGAACTTTTTTATTTTTTTATTTTTATTTTTATCCTGGATGATTTAGTGACAGCAGCAGTTTAGCACTACAGGTCACAGTTCTGGGTGCAGCAAACACTCACTGAGCAGAAACACAACAGAACAGCAGTCTGTTCTCAGTGCAGCCAAACAAACTCATGTTTTAATAAAGAAGTCAGACACTAATTGGCCTTTTCCCATCATGTCATAAGCAACCGTGATCTGATTTCATGCTGCGTAGTTTCCCACACAACAGCAGGACACAGTAACAGGAGTTGGTGAGGAACTGGAGGTGTGCGGCCTGTCGCCTGCAGCTCATCATCTAACAGCTCACTGTGGCTGCTCCGTCTTGTCCCATTACTCCCTGCAACATTTAAAACCGATCCGCTGTCAAACAGGGGAGAAAATGCTGAAAATGAGCGTTGTCTTGTTTTGTAGACGCATTTTTGATGAATGGCTGTGGTTATGGTGCTAACCTCACTGATGAATTGTCTGCATTTCATTTGACTGCTCCACAATAAAAGTACCCCCCCCCCACCCCCCCACCCCTTGCTTCACCAGTCTTAATGTTAAGCAGCTGCAGTGGGAAATGTTGCAGTAACTTCATAAAGTGTGAAGGAAAATGAACAGTAAACTGTGAGGCTGATTTCAATTTGATACAATTACAGATAGTAATATAGAGTACATGAATGCATCATTTCCTGTGGAACTGGATGCCATTCCTGTGCATGAGGGTGTCATAGAAAATGTAGCAATGTACATTTACTCAAGTATTGTACTTAAGTAGCAATATGAAGAACTTAAATTTTCATCTCCTTCATGTCCAGTAAAAAATACATATTTCCAAATATGTTGATTTTGATTTTTTGTGATAAACTAAAGGATGAAGTGTTCCTCTATAAATTGAGAAAATTCTCCTACTTCTTAAGCTAAATCAACTCTTTAAAAACCCTCTTGGATCAGCTGCAAAATGCATCGGCACAGAGCTGATAACAGGGCCATTTGTCTGACACCATGAAAAGTTGGCTTTTTAGAGATACGTGCTTGACCCGGAACATTTTACTGCACTATGAGTACTTTTTATTTTCATACTTAAAGTACAACTGCAATTCCAAAAGAGTTTGGACTCTGGGTAAAACCATAGACTGTATAAAAATATGGATGTAGTCACTGTGACGTCACCCATTGGTTTCTGAGGAGCGGGTTTGAAGCTCAAAGTAGGCGGCTCTGGCCGTCGCCATCTTGGCAGTGCCTGACTCCGCCCAACTCCCGGCCAATCAAAAATGGACAAAGATGTGGGCCAAATGAAGCCTGGTCGCTTAAACACGCCCACCTCGTTCGAAGCTGCTAATTTAGCTAAGGCTAACAAGATAGGCTAACAAGCTACATTGGCTAGCCCTGTTGTGTTGGCTGCTCCCGCTTGGTGCCAGCTCCCTCACGAAACAATATATCCAAAAGGCACAAACACGGCTGAGAGGTCAGGTTCAGTGACTTGCGAATTAGCTGAGATGACACCTAGCAGACAGCCAGCGGCTAGTTAGCCACCCGTGATGGCGCCACCTGTCACTCAAAGTGACCACACCTTTAATTATGCGTAACTTTAAGCCTTAATAAAATTTAATTGGATGAGTTCTAAAAAAATTCACCCCCTGTACATTTGTCATAAAAGGGGAAATTAGCTATAGAGACCAAAACCGTTTCTTGTACCAGGCTGTAAATATGTTTATTCTGCTGTAAAGTTGAGCATTTTAACATGAGGGTCTATGGGGATTGACTCGCTCTTGGAACCTGCCTCAAGTGGCCATTCAGTGAACTGCAGTTTTTGGCACTTCCGCATTGGCTTCACTCGTCATCCCTGGAGATTGCTGCTTGGGTAAAACGTAAATAGAAACAGAATACAATGATTTGCAAATCCTTTCCGGCCTATATTCAATTGAATACAGTACAAAGATATTTAATGTCCAAACTGATAAACTATTGTTTTTTTTGTTTTTTAGAAAATAAATATACACTTATTCTGAACTTGGTGCCTGCAACTCAATCCAAAAAAGTTGGGACAGGGGCAACAAAAGACTGTGAAAGCTCAAAAAACACCTGTTTGAAGTGTTTCTAAATGCAGAGTTGCAGGAATTTAGGGATTTCACCATCTACAATTCATGACATCATCGAAGGATTCAGAGAGTCTCGAGGACTTTCTGCATGTAAGGAGCAAGGCTGAAAACCAAAAGTGAATGCATTAGAAACTGACTTGATTATATAAAGGATATTACAACATGGGCTCGGAAACACTTTGAAAAACCATTGTCGGTAAACACATTTCGATATTGCATCTACAAATGCAAGTCAAGACTTCATCATGCAAAGTGAAAGTCATATATCAACAATATCCACAAACACCACCGTCAGTCAGTATCTGTGATGGTATGGGGGTGTGTTAGTGCCCATGGCATCATGTGGAACTTGCACATCTGTGAAGGCACTATGAGTGCTGAAAGGTACAGCATGGTTTTGGAGCAACATATGCTGCCATCCAGGCGACTTCTTGTTTAGAGACGTCCCTACTTATTCCAGCAAGACAATGAGACACATTCTGCACGTGTTGCAACAGTGTGGGTACCAGACTCACCTGCCTGCAGTTCAGACCTGTCTCATATTAAAAATCTGTGGTGCTTTATGAAGCACAAAATACAGCAATGGGCGCCCCAGACTGTTGAGCAACTGATGTCATTCATCAAGCAAGAATTGGAAAGTATTTCACTTTCTAAACTTTAACAATTAGTGTCCTCAGTTCCTGAATGCTTACTGAGTGTTGTTTAAAGGAAAGGTGATGTAACACGGTGGTAAACATGCGCCGATCCCAACTTTTTTGGAACATGTTGCAGGCATCAAATTCAGAGTGTACTGAATATTAAATATCTTGTCTTTGGATTGTATTCAATTGAATGTAGGTCAAAAAATATTTGCAAATCATTGCATTCTGTTTTTATGTTTTACCCAGCGTCCCAACTTCTTTGAACTGGGTTGCTGATAATACTTACATACCTTTACTTAAGTAAGGCTTTAAATGCAGCAGTTTTACTTGTGCACCCAAAAATAAAAATTCAAGCAAGCGTGCACGCATGAGCACAGTCCACAGAGACGCAGTTAGAGCTGCAGGCTACAATGAGGCTAAAAACTGAGTTCAAATGACGTTTTTCCAAACAACTTTTTATGTCGGGGCTTCAGGACACTTGGAGCTTGGTTGCACACTTAGCTTGGTTGCATTCGCCTCCCTCAATACTGAACCAATTTTAAAACGAGTTGTACCTGTGAATCATACGCACACATACACATGGGGAAATAAGGCCCAGGTTGAAAAATACCAAAGTTATCCTTTAATAGTATCAAAACTGGGGTCTGATTTCTGAAAATCTTAAGAATCTTAGCTCTAAACCTCCAAATTCACGAAAAAATTCAGAGGACATGACCTCAGTGTCCTCTGTCCCCGTCTGTTTTGATGCAGTGCTCCCTCCAACAGCACCGGGGCATCATGCATATTAGAAAATGGACTGTCATCTAATCGACCTTTTTATCCAATCAATAATAATCTGAGGCTTCATTCATCCCCTATGGAGACATTATCCAACAGGTCAGAGGTCAGGTCAGAGGTCAGCTGCTCACAGTGTCCCTTGGCCAGATCCAAATTATTTAGTGTGTCAGTCATGAACTCTTTAGCATGGCCTATTCTATTATTTTCTATTCTATTCTGTTCTATTCTGTTCTCTCCACATGTACAGACACAGACAGGAGGAGGGATTTACGTTAATGTATGATGTCTGTATTATGTGTCTTCCCTTTATTTTCTCCCTCCCTGACCTCTTCTGCCTCTCATCCTCCTAATTCCTTATTCCTCAATCATGCAATATGAGGGTCACGAGGGTGCAGTTCACTCCAATGTCAGCCATCACCTCCAGCCTTTTAGCGTCAGATTACTGGGTTTAGCCTATATATAGTCTCCATATCCACTAATACGACATATGATGTAAGCCAGGGAACATACAACAGTGGATTTACGCTATCTGTGGAAAAGGGGCAGTTAATTTAAGACTCCAAACAAGAGCTTTTTTTATGACTGTAACCTACATGTGCATGTTGTACTGTTAATACGTGTATTCATCCATTCATTTCTCTTTCAAGTTGTTTATGTATCTGCCTCCATGCCTGCGTGAATGCACGTGTGCCTGTGTGTGTGTGTGTGTGTGTGCGCCTGTACTAAAGAGGCAGTTAATCTGACCATGTCTGCTGGCAGGACATCAGGTCGCCCCATAGTGCATTTAGGCAAATGGCCAACCTCAAATAACATTGGACTGTTCATCCTGGTGGGACTACAGTGCAGCTTTGCCTCCAGGAGGACCTGATGCATATACCAGCAGCAGCAGCAGCTGGAGTGCAGAGGAACACCCAGAAATGTGGGCTCCCATCATTCCTAAAAAAAATAAAAAAATACTAATACTGTTTCATTCTCCAGCAGCCTGGATTTCATACAATTTCGTCAAGAACTTTCCCACTTTGGGTTTGATAGTACAGTACTTATCAGGCTATCTCACTCTCCAAATGGGAAAGCATCTAATCTAAATGACTGTCTGCAGCGCTTCAAGTGCCATGCAACCCTCTCTCCTCTGCCGGAACAGCTGGCTGGCGGTCGCTTCAGTTCAGAGGAAGAGGCGACGGATTGAGGGTGATTGAGGCACATATAGAAAAAGAGAAAGGGGGAGAGAGAAACTGAATTCCAGCGAATTAATCACCGTCTGTTCCTCTGTGTGTGAGTGTGTGTGTGTGTGTGTGTGTGTGTGTGTGTGTGAGAGTGAGAGAGAGAAAGAGAAAGAGAGAGAGAGAGAGAAGGGGAGAGCCAAAGGCAGTCAAATAGAGAGAGAGAGAGGAAGAGGAGGGGGGAGTGGAGCCTGACGCAGTGTGAGAGGCAGAAACTGAGAGGAGAGAGACGGAGAACGAGGGAGACAGCGGCGAGAAGGCAGCACATCACACCAGGCGCCGTTTTGCATCCCAAAAAAAATCTTGACGCCACACTGGCTGCTGCTGCTGCTGAGCTCTGTCCCCAGTCACCGCAGAGGAGACACGTGCAGGCTGGGACCAAATCACTGACAGACAAAGACTGAAGACAAAACACCAACACAGCCACACATACTGCCAGAGGCACCGAGCGGAGCGTTTGGGCTGAGGAAGACCTGCCGAGGCGCCTTCCTCCACGTTGGCATCTGGAGCAGGTAAAGTGCAAAGCAGACGCGAACATCTGTAGATTGCGCACGAAGCGTTTGGCTTCATTTTCATGTGCCTTGCCTTGTGATGGCTGGACTCGCAGTGCGTAGGCAACTTTGAGATACGCAAACAGCTCTGGCATTCCTGCGGTTCTCAAATCATGACTCTGAACCCATCTGTGTGCGTGCGTGCGTGCGTATGTGTGTGTGTGTGTGCGGTTCTCTCTGTCTCTCTGCCTGTATATGTGTGCGTGTGTGTATGTGTAGTCGTGATGAATGACGGGAATTTGCTGGTTGGCCATTCCCGGGCAGCCTTGCTTGTCTTATCTCCATCCCGGTGTGTCCATTGATAATGCGGGCGCAGATCCACAGATCCACATTTACATGATCCGCTTCTGGTGAGAGTGTGCGGCGCCTGAACGTCCCGTGCTCCGCTCTGTGCAGCCTAGACCTGAGCAACTTTGAGCCGAGCATGTTCAACATTTACAGACATGACTGAGACGTGTTATAATTTCCGCACATTGGTATTAATTTAGTTTTTGTCCCGGGACGGGCTGCGGTGATGGAGTGAGCCACCGGCACGGTTTCACCCTCATACCCGCAGCGCAGTCCGGCGGGCTGAGCGTTCAGCACCCTGGACAGCGGCTCTGCACACTCCGGGCTGCAGCCAGTCAAACAGCTCTCCTTATTTCCTCTTATATGTCTTTGAAATTATAGTTTAATCTGTGTGTTATTGTCAGCATATTTCCTTTTTAATATCTGAGAAGTCTGTGGTAGAAAACACTTCAACACATCAGGCCTAAAACTACATGACTTCATATTCTAAGTTGCCAGGACGAAGATGTATCCTGTGGAAGATTTCAGTGAAACTATATGCACAGGTTTTCCATGTTAATCTCAACATGCAGATCCACACACACTGCAGAACATCCAACCGCAAGTGCTTGTGCAAGCAGGAGGTTGACCATGTACAGACAGGGGACACATTAAAGGGCTACTCCAGTGATTTAGTGTTGCATTTCCATAAAATACTGTTGAATGAAATGCGTCTTTCATCAGACGTCATCAGAATTGTTTTTTAGATGTTGGAAAGCTTCTCCAGAGCCGCAGACGACAATATGGAACTGTTTTTTCGTATTACTAATCCTGAACTGCATGTGTAAAATTGATGGACTGCTCCTTTAAAGGAAAAACTTGAATAAATGAGTGCAGATTCTTCCATAAAGGGCATGAGGGGGTCACTGAATGGCTTAAGGAGCGTGGAAATTATATAAATCTGCTGCCTTCACAGTCACCAGATCTCAATCCAGCAAAACACCTTTGGGAGATTTTGGAGTGACGTGCATGATGGTGCCCTCCCTACCATATCATTTGGAAGGATGGTGTTTGTCCCTCCAGTAGAGCAGAGATTTGTAGAATAAATGCCAAGTAGCTTGCGGTGGTGGCCAAACTTTATCTCCATCCATTTGTATGTTTATTATCACTTTGGCATAAACGTATAAGCCGGTTAAAATGTGTCTGTGCAGCAACAGTCTGGTCTTGATGTGCTGTTAAAAGAGAGTAGCCCACTGAGTGCATGTGTGTACCACAGAGTCACTCAGCCAGTTAAATTTTGGCCGCCGTGCCCTCTGCCTCCTGCCTTTTGCCCCACTATCTGTTGTAACGGATGTTGTTGCCACTTTGTCCCATAGGGCATGGACTACTAACAGAGTTTTTCCACTGACTGACTCCCAATTGTTGGCTGAGTGCCACAGCGAGACAGAGGGAAAGAAAATGAAGACAGAAAAGATTGATAGAAAGAGAGAGAGAGAGGAGCAGGGTCCCACTCCTCTCACACCATGAATAGACATGAGGTAGTCCCACTAAAGCAGAACAGGCTTCAGTGACTCATTTTGGGGACATTATGCATTTGGGCGTGAGAAATGGTTGGTTGGCTCTTTTCAAGGCCAGAGATTCTCAGTCACGGCGAAGTCTTTAGTTGTCCTGGGAATTCATTGATAACTATCTCAGAGGTCGCTCATCTTGCTTTCATCCTGCATTAGTACTGCAGTGGTTGCTGCAGCAGACTTTTTCAGGTCTCGAGAGTTGTAAGAGCAGAACAAAGGGGCCTTGAAACCTGTGGTTACTAAACTGCTCTGTTTGATTCTTGAGAGCTAACAACTTATAAAACTAAACAAAATCTCTCTACAGGCAGCGACACAGCGAAAGCTTTTTATGCTGCCGCAGCAGAAATGTCAGAAATGGTGGGGCTCTAATGGTTACATCTGTAATAAGGCAGGTGGCAACATTAAAAATCAGCAGTAATGAAAAGTGACAACTTTAGTAGAGAGGAACTGCCAGAGTGTCTGAGAGTACAAAATGAATGAAAAGGGACGGGTTTAATGTCTGTGCTGTCTCATCATTGCACCCGCTTGTTCCTCTCATTTCACCTTAAGTTGTAAAGGTGGTTTTCTTTTCTCCGTGTATCGTTTACCGCAGACCCAGGAGGCGGCTATCCATCCATGGTACAGTCTTAGTACCTGGAGGCATAACTGTGGGGCAAGTTCTCCAGGAACACTAAAGAAACACTGCTGTGTAATGGGAGATCCCTCCTCGCTCTCCCATCCGTTTAGTGCATTTTTCACCCCTTTAGCTGCCACTGCAAGGGAACGACATGAAGAACGTATCTGTTGAAATCCCAGGCTAAATATCAAAATCAACTCTCATCAGTTATTATTTGTCAAAGCCATCCATATTTCAACAGAAGCTAGCTCCCCATATTAAGCATGTTGGTGCACAGAGAGCCGGCAGTATCTCTTGTCATAATGTTGATCTTTGTTGAGAGGGAATACCCCGTGGTGTGGAAGCAAATCTGCATGCAGAGTTAACATGGCACCTCCCTGCTGACTGGGTCTGAATGTGAAGACATTTTTCTTTTTTATTCCGCTATTGTTGAGAAATTGTCTACTGTTACATTTATTCATCCTCTGTTTTGTTATTGAAATACGATCGGAATACAAATAAGTTGTAAACAAATCTGAGATTAGGTTACTTGTCATGAGAAATGTACCCGAACACACACACACACGCACATGCACACGCACATTTAAATTCGGTGTAAACATTTTAACACAAACACACACATCCATGCTCATGATCAACACACACACAGCGGCACGTATACACACCTAAGTGAACAGAGCTTCTTGACGGGAGGGTAAGAGGGATGCGTAGCAGTCATGTGCGTGCATGAACGTCAGCACATGTGCGCGCTGCAGACACACACTTCCGAGCACAGGATGCACACGCTCAAGCGAGCACATGGATTAATAATGTACCATATTCCCTGTAGGAGGCTAGTTAGCATTTCAGGAAGATTGCACTAACACTGGGGAACTGTAATTAGGAAGTTATTGTTGCAAGTTGCAACTCACACATGCACACACACATACACACACACACATGCGCGTACACACACGCACACATACACAAAACAAACAGTATGCAAATAGTGAAGGTGGGGGGGCTGCAATTTGTATTTGTGTTTATTAGGATCTCCATTACTTGATGCAGATACATCAGCTGCTCTTCCTCAGGTCCACACATAAACATAACAGGAAGGCTTAACATATCAAAAAAGACAAACACCTCCCCGAAAAACAAAAATCAAGGTTGAGTATTTTCACTTTATATTACCCTTTACTCATACTCTACTCCATTAAGTGTATTTAAATTTACTATGTGTTCAGTATTTTACAAACTTTGTTAATGTTACTTAAGTAACATTTTGAATGCAGGACGTTTGTAATGATGCATTTTTAAATCGTGATGTTGTTACTTTTTGTGCTCACAGAAAACTATATTGTTATATCTAGATATAGAATATAGAAACAGAATAATATAAAAATATAGGCCTATATATTTGAAAAGCCTTAGAAATTTAAATTAGATTGTTTATTTGAAAGTTCCAGTGTGTAGGATTTAGGGAGGTATTGGCAGAAATGGAATACGTAAGGGATAATGTATAATGAGCCGGTGAACAACTCCTGACTGGGGAATATAATTCCCCAGTCAGGAGTTGTTTTCCCAGTATTCACCGGCTCATTATACATTATCCCGCTTATTACAAGGCTAATTATCAGTTAAATAATTAACTTGAGACAGAATATTGATTAATTATATGATTTTTATTGATTTATAAATTAAATCGGGAGGAGAGAAAAAAAAGCTGCCGGCAATGGCTGAATCTCCTTGTCAGGACAGCGTCCCTAGCAACGCTGGGCTACATAGCATTACACAATAATATCAGACCTCTGAATGCCGTAACTGACCAATCAGAATACAGCATTTAATAGAGCCGTGTAATAAAATATAATAATTATGTTTTCTTTAGTTTATAATCACCTGAAAATAAGAATTGTTGTATTTTGTTATCTTAGAATGAGTTGTTTATATCAACATAGAGAACCATGGAGTCCGCCATTTTGCACCGCCATGTTTCTACAGTAGCCCAAAACAGAAACAGACAAACCAAACACTGACACCAGATAGGGCCATTCACATTATCGTGCAGGCCACTGTAGTTAGCAGCCCCTCTGTGACGAGCTAAACCATGTCAGAAATACACTGATGCTTAACGTGAAACTGCTTTATTTTGTGTTTCTACTGGTTTCAATCACCTGGGGTCTCATTTATAAACTTTGCATAGACACAAAACAAGGCCTGAAAGACGCGTGCGCCACTTGCCTTGCAAACGTTGGTGGGAGAAACTCTCACCCATGCCTACGAACATCCTGGAGATGGGAAATTGGTGACGTAGATGGTGGGGGGGAAGCCTGATTGTAGAAATTGTTAAATATTTTTTGGCACACACCATTTTTGGCTTTGTCTGTAAGTTAGTGTGGATACGGATTCTTTTATAAATGAGACCCCTTGTCTGTTTTGGAGAGGAAGAGACCTCTGCGGGTAATTCAGCTTCTGATAAAAACCTTCGGATCAATGAACACTGAAGGAATCCTAAATGAGAGTTCACACTTGGCACATCTGGTTGTAATCTGCAGTCCTCACTGCTCGATGCCACTAAATCCTACACACTGCTCCTTTTAATAAGTATATAAAAATGATATTAAATAATTGTTTTTCAGTTTGCATGAGATCTTAATGTTGTCCACACACGAATGATTGTCCATCCTGTTTGTACAAGATACAAAAGAGAAGGAGATATAATCTTTTGGATTATCTAACCATGTGTCTCCCACCTTAATATGAAAGAGTTAAATGGAAAATAGTTTGTGCTGCTCACAGAGTTGAAAAGTTGCATTTAAAAAATTCAACAGTAGCATCTGCCATTTCCAGAGACAGCACCCTTCTCAGTAGAAAGTAAAACAGAAAGTTCTGTTGTATTTGGGTGGAAGCAGTAATTGTAGAGAAGGATATCTCAAAGCCTGTGAATGGCTAGATCGCACTTAATTAGGGTGAACTGGCCTTTTAACGCAGTTTATATACAAGCAGTTTGTAGGCGTAGGTCCATGCTCTCATAACCCTGAATGAAACCTCCTTCTCTGTGCTGAAATGGTGCTTAAACTTTTTTGGCCCAAGGCTCATCAAAATTGGATGGTTTTCATCTGGGAATCCTACAAACCAGAATCACTCTGTGTCTCAAGTCGTAGTTTAAGAATTCCTGAGAGCCGGTTTTCGTTAACCCAAGCGTTACGGTTTGAAACAATGAGACAACCCAGCGGTGACCTCATACCTCGTGTTCATAGCGTGAATGATGAATGAGCTGCTTAATGTATGCTGACGCATGTCTTGCTGATGCCAGTATGCCAGAATTCGCGCTAATCCCAACCTCAACTCTCCAGCAAAGGTCTCACACCTTCTCTTTTTATTCTCATCTCCCCTCCCCAAACACCTTTTCCCTCCTCCCCTCTTTTTCCTCTCATCTCTCGCCATCTTTCTATACCGTCCACAATACACACACACTATTCATGCAGCCAGTGTGTGTGTGTGTGTGTGTGTGTGTGTGTGTGTGTGTGTGTATTGAGTCAGCTAGTTTGTATGCCGGCTGCTGCTATACCAGCCTCTCTCTGGAAATCAAGGAGAGATCGTGGTGTGTATGCTGAGAGAGGGAGAGGAAGAAAGAGCAGGGGGAGGAGAGGAGGCGAAGAGGGCTAGAGGTGATAGAGGCAGAAAGATAGATAGAGAGAGGGATAGGGATGCCACAGGGTGAAATGAAAAGGCAGAGGAAAAAAAATAACAAAAGGGTGGGAAAGATGGAGAAAGCGTTCAATAGATGTGTTTTCCTCCCAGCCTCCTCGTCTCTATTCTGTTTCATTGCCTCTGCCCTCTGTTCTGCAGACAGCACTGCCTCTCTGGCAGAGGCAGTTTGGAGACACTGTGGCCTGGCTTGAAAAAAAAAACAACCCTCTGATGTTCTGCTCTGAGGTGCTCTTGAGGGCTAAGAGGAGAAATCTCTCTGGCTGTCCCATTAACTACTAGAGACTGGACTATTGAAATCGTATTACCTCCCCTGGCTGAGCAGCACATCGGCACTTCCTCCATTTCCTGACAAAGATCTGTCGTTCAAACCCCGAGATACCAGCAGCAGGAGAGCAACAGGGAGATTGTTTTTTGATTTGTCGCTTGTCTCTTATCTTTCAGACATCTCCCTCGGTTCTCTCTTTTCTGGTGACAAATTTCTCTAGGGTTTGGGCGTCATTTGTATCCCCTTCCTGTTGCTTGAAGTATCCTGAGAGCAGCCCTGACAGAGACAATGACAGAGAAGAAGGGCCAAGATAATTCTCTCTGTTAGCCAACAGATAACATTCATATTTGAGGGAGCATTTGAATTCTGAAATGTTTTTGCTCACTGTTTGAAAATCCATTAGTATGTCCACTGAAGAGTCAGAAGCTTATTTTACAACCAGTTGACAATCTGTGGCTCCTTCATAGAATGAGGCTGTCTACACGTATACAGATGTTTTTGAAAACAAATATTTCTCCTCTCTGTTTGGAAGGAACTCAAAAATACAAAAACAACCCCAAATGCTGACTAGACCAGTGGGAAGCAATGACTGTATAGAAATATGGACAATGTGTCTTCACTTCCTCCCACCGTTCAAAAATGAAGTCAGAATTGACCAGATACGGCCACTGCATGCTCGTGAAGTCATTTGGAGCCATAGACTGCACGGTAGCAAATTCCACAGTATCGTGTTGTCGCCCATACACCAGTCTGACCAATTGCGAGTGACGTCATTGATCACGAGCTCACCAATAAAAACACAGTTGTTAATCATGACATCATTTCTATAGCACCAAATAACTAATTAAAACCAAAACATCTCCGAAAAATGAACACTTGAACATACAGCAGTGATAAGAACTACCTAAAATGACAAAAACTATCTTTGGATCTTTGGAAAAAATTGATTTGATATGTACTTTGATTTTTTATTTTGCCCCATGTCCCATCTGCTAACATGGATGGGGTGGGGTTTATGCCTTAAACTGCAGCCAGCCAAGAGGGGGCATTTGAGATGTTTTGGCTTCACTTTTGGGGAACTGTCATTTCCTATATCTTTATTGATATTATACAGTCTAAATCCGGTGCTTGGGCAGCGACTTGCGGCATCAGAAACCAACAAAATAAGCATCCTTTAACGTTGGCATCATACATGGCCGGTTGCCGTTATAGTTTAACGGCGCCCGGCGGTGTCAGGAGGAAATGAGGCGGGACAAAGACGAAAGTTAAGGTGGCAAAAGTCCCAGTGAGGCGGGCAGGAAGGGTGGTGGATGGGTCCAACAAACACCGACTTTCACCCGAGAGAGCAGTGTTCACGTCCCGTAAGATTCTAAAGCCAAACCCTGTTCTTTTTTCCTGAACCTAACCACATGCTTTTGTTGCCTGTTTGTGGTTGAAGGAAAAAAAAGTCAATTTGCAGTGTTGTACCGTCGGTAGTGCGTTTTGTTTAGAAAGAGACTGTATGTTAACGTTAAATTTCCTGTGAAAATGGAAGTGTATCTTGAAAGAACAAAATGCATGTAACAGTCAGAACTTGGCATGGTGTCCCAGAATGCCAACAACCAACAACACACCCAGGGTACTTTGTGCGTCGTATCTTGACGAAGAAAGTCCATGACTAAAACCCTAATATGTGACAAGGTCGAATGGCCTAAGATGCTGTCACTCATCTGAAATGTAACTCAAAAGTGTGGACAGACGATGAGATAACAAATGTAAAAAAGCTGGTAGTCCACCATTGTTGTCATTTCTGGTGCATGCTCAATACACTAAGCAACAATAGGCATGCACGAATTGGGGGATGACAGCATCGTTTTCCAAATACTCTGTTTTATACATCCACATGGATACAAAGAAACCAGAGTTTTGAAAAGTCTGTGTGTTAGAGGGCATTTTCAGAAATCTCAGTTTAAGTGACCCTGAACAGTTTTCAAAAAATACCTGAAGAAAACACTTATCTTCAAGAGTCTAAAAATATTTACACCAAAGAGTCAGAGACCTTACTTCCTGCATTGTGATGCCTTTTTATAGGCTGTGTGAGAACCACACATATCTTACTGTAGTAAAAGCTCTCGAGCCTCACTTTGTCAAAATGACACGTTTTGTTGACGATTCAGTGTAATTAACCTCTCCCAACAGTGATTGTCCACTCAAACCTTTATTATAGGCATTATAGATGTGTCTCTGTCCTGCTGTTGGAGTTGGGGAAAGTTTACACACCAATGAACCCAGCGAAATTTGTTTTAACACATTAGTTATTTCCAGAGGTGTAGTGAGATTTGTTAGTGACGCAGTGCACCTATGATGAGTGTGCATGCATGACTTCACAGTTTAGTTAAGACTTGTTTTGAAGGTTATATAACAACTTTTTCTACCATGGCAAGTTTAATACATTAGTCAAATACAGCTTTAAAACAAAATGATGTTTTGATGCTTATTCATCTGTGCTAGTTGAAAGTTAGCAGCTATAGACTGAGAAATAGTAATTTAATTTATTGTATCACTCAAAGGCTGCCGGCAGCTACCAGCAGCTTTTAAGGTGGAATGTTTTCTCGTCCTCTTGTTACTCAATGCATGAGTTTACATTGTGATCAGTCTACAATCCATTCCTTTAATTCATTTTTTTTTAATCTCTGGCTCACCAAACACTTTATTAATGGTTGGATCTGCAAGTGCTTAAAAAAGTGTGCATGAATTTAAGATAAGATGAGATAAGATACACCTTTATTGATCCCATAACCCCATCCCAGTGTTACAGCAGTCAAGGGGAAAGCGTCCGATTAAAGATTTCAAAAATTAAACTTAAAAACTTAAAACTTAAAAAAACTAGGCATGCAAAATAAGTACAAAAATACAAGAATGAGATTATGCAAACTTCAAATATTCCATTACTTCTTTATGAGAATAAAAGTGGCTGAAAGTCCTTCCAGTGCACTCCGGCAGCGCTACACTCCAAGTTATTCGTCATCGTAAAAACCTTTTTAAAAGCAAATATGTTATTTGAAAATGCAAACAATAAAGCATAAAGCTAACCTCTGTCTTGCTCGTTGAAACATGTTTAGCAGCTAAACATGTTAGCATGAAATAAAAGTTTGATCTTACATTTATCCTACTTACAACAGGAGGACTAACTAGCTCTGCAAGACCATGGAGGTAAAATTAGCTTATTTGACTCGCAGGCTACATCTAATAAACTCTCCCAGTGACAGCTGTCATTTCCTTTGACAGAATCCACAATCACAGGCTAGAAATATGAGCCCTGTTTATTGTTGTTGTTTCAAATAATTTAAGAGTGGTAAATCTGTTGTTGTTGTCTTTGTAAACTGACAATGCTGGCATGCGAGCACAGAAAACTTTCATCCTTAGCAACAGTAACCAAGGGGGGCAAACCATTAATAACAGTCAATTATATAGGACACTGCAATTATTAGGACAGCATTAAAACTTGAAATGTCTGAGAGCAGTCGTCAGCTCTGTGTTTCTGTCTTTGTGTGTTATCAGAAGGAGTCCCTGTGGGGCCGAAGCTACTTTATGTGCAGTTGAGATACATGTGTGAACCGGGCATCATCTACAAAGAGAAAAATCATATTTCTTGTGGTTTCACTCTGTCGAGTCATGTCAAGTCAAGTTTGTTTGTATAGCCCAATATCCTATTCAGTGTCTCAATGGGCTTTCCTAGGCCCACAACAGCTCTGAGCCCAAGCTTTCTATGAAGATGAGAAGAAACCCCAAAAATGTTACCACATAAAAGATAGAACAAACTGTGAGAGGATATTTAAGGAGAGATTCTCCCTGTGCTGCAGTATGTATGTCAGCAGCAAAAATATCTTCAGATGTGTGCACGATGGAGATATGGCTATAAGTTGGATGTTTCGACTCTGTGTAAGAGTGTGAAATAGCTCAGTATGAAAGGAAGAGTTACCCAGGAAAGAGAAGAAAAAGTTGAGGGAGGGTCAACTATGCCGTACTTCAAACTGCATCACCGCAGTGGTTCAAATAAAAGGAATGAGGTTGCTTTGTTTCACGATGAAGTCTGACTATATTCTGAACGCAGCCTAATTTAAACAGTCGTTCACCAAGCATTGATGACAAACCAGCTGCTTATGAGCCAGATTATCAAGCCCTTAAAATTATCTGAGTTAATATATACCATACAGTTCAGTTTAGCTTGGAAATGAAATTTTTTGTCAAGCATAATGTGTACCAAAGGGTTATGGGTAATGAAGTCTCTCAACACAAATACAAAGTTCTTGCATCCAAATTCCTATTATGTCTTCTTCTTTACAGTCCATAAATGAACTTAAATGTGTTATTGTCCTTGAACTTGTTTCCCATTTAAATAAACTAGTAACTTACTAATAACCCTTAAATGTTCTGACTGAATCCTGAAAGCTATTTTTTCTTACATGATAAATCTGCCAGTGCAGCAAAATTATTTTAACTGCTGTCCAATTATTTTAAGAAATTTCTTGAGATGCCTGAACCTCAGTACCTGAGTAAATAACACACTCTTAAAATGTGGACTTAGGAGTCACATAACCACACAAAAAAGAAACAATAACACTGTCACACTAACTTGAACATAAAATCCTACAACACTAAACACACCACACCAGCATACAATATAAAACCAGTGAGGGATGTTACAAAAAGAAAGGAGTACACAAAAAGTGTAGAGCTGTAGAAATAGAGCTGCTAAATAGGTTTCACATAAATCAATCACTGACTAACTGTAAATCAGTATTAGGAAGCTTTTTACCTTCATGGAAACAACTCCTGAGATGCTGTTTTTTCTGATATTAGATTTATTTGAACCAAAACAAAAAACAAATCAAACAAGTCCTTTCTCAGTGTTACTGAAACAGTAAAACAATATTATCTGCTTGGCTGACAGGCAAGCCAGTTTAATAATCAGGTGTACGATTTAAAGATACTATGCAGGATTTTCCTAAAAACAACAGAAGTACAGAAGTAATTTCTCTCAATCATCATAATGACCCACTTTCTTTTGTGTTAGGGACGTTTATGGGCGTGTACCCCCTCAGTGCTCAGGTGAATGTGGCGACCAGGTACAAGACTGCAAGCAGCAGGTATTCAAAAGACACAGCTCCGAAAAAAAATAAATGCAAATGTATCAAGGCGAATGCTGAACAATAGTGAATCTGGGGTCGGCTTTTAGTTTACCTTTAGCTCTGGAATGTGTGACAAACAGTAACCGACCATTCTGCAAAGTATACCTTTAAGAATGTAGAGCAGGAAGTGTGAAAATATCTGTGTAAAATTGTAAAAATCTGTTGGATAGAATATGAAATGATCTGCACTACACTTGAATATGCTTTAAGGAGATTGATCGATTTTTAATGACTGATAAGACACAGATGCAGTGCGTGCATACTAATACAAAAACAGTGCCTGCAGTCTATAAACTTAATGGTGTAAGCTGATGCATACTGACATTTAATGGTAGAGGTGACATTGACTGATTTTTACTGCTGCCTGTTTTTTAAAGCTCTCTGGCCAAACATGGAAGGTGTTGCCGCTTCATTGATGTTTCTGTTGTGTTTTTGTAACATGTTCTTCTTCTTTTTTTGTTTATTTATTTATTTTTTGTTGTTGTTTAATTTAGCACTCTAGTTATTCACCAGCTTTGTGAAATCAGCCAATTGGCAATCACAACAGGGGCTAAACCATACAAACCTTTTGTCAATTAGCACTCAGTAACACCAGGGGAAAATACCAGTGCTCGGCAGCCAAGTGTGTGTTTAGGTGTGTGTCTGTTTTGTCTGAATCATTAAGTGACAGAGTATATTTGTGGAAGAGGGCTTCTTGTTTCTATGTGTTTAAGTGGAGTCAGAGGTCATATGTGAAGGTATGTGTCCATATAGGTATATACTCTATGTGTGTGTGTGTGTGTGTGTGTGTGCGCGGGCAGGAAGTAATGTCGAAAGGTGTGTGTATCAGGACAAACTAAATATCCCTCCTCGTATAATCCTTTAATTTCCCAGAGCGCTGTCCATTTTATCCAGTTTTGTGGCCAAGTCGCAGACATACAGGAGTGTGTGTGTGTGTGTGTGTGTGTGTGTGTGTGTGTGTGTGAATGAAAGAGAGAGACAGTGCATACAGTATGTTCATGTGTCAGAGTCGAACCAGAGAAGAGCGAAGGAAATGAAAGAGAAACAGCCGTTCTGACAGCCGTTGGCAGTATGTACTCTAGGTGTTGGAGGTGTGACATGCTCCGTATTCCTGCGCGTGTGTGTGTTGAGGCATATGCTGGGTGTTAAATTTGTGAGTGAAAGCAATATTAGGTGTATTCGATTTTATAATGGCCGCCTGTAGTCAGCCTATCATTTTCTCCCTTTGTCACTGTCACTTTTCTGTCTCTCGGGCATTGTGTTGTGATGTGACATGTTGTCTTCAGATTGGTTTTGTTTGGAGAGCTTTTCTCAAAACTTTAAGAATTTACTCCTTAATTTCAGCTTGTCTGAGAAGGTGAAAAACAAGGTGTTCAAAGCTGTGTTAAAACCACAGCTGTCCAGTCGAGTGCTGCAACTAAGGACCCTTTTATTATCAGTTAACCTGCCAATTGTTTTCTTGATTAAACGTGTTGATTAAGGATTGGTCTATTAATAGGAAGGTTCCTGTTCTTATTCTGCCAACATTGAGTGAGTGCAGCATTAGATGTGTTAGTAGGCGGATTTGGTTACTGTCGGATGAAGCCAGGCTAGCTGTTAGCCCTTGTTTGCAGTCTTTGTGTTAAGCTAAGCTAACAGGCTGCTGGCAGACATGAGAGTTGTATAAATCTCCACATCTTACTCTCAACAAAAAAGCAATAAGCACATTTCCAAAAATATCGATCTATTCCTGTAAATATTCTACTATTAGTTTCAGGGTGTCTGCAGGTCCTTAAAAAGTCATAAAATGTCTTACATTCAATTTCACAACAATAAGTCCTTAAAAAGTCATTAAATAATCTTAAATTTGAATTTGTGAGGTCCTTACTGCTACAAACATTTTATCTTTATTCATTTATCCAATTTAAATTTCTTTTTTTGTGAGAATGAGTGAAGCCTTTCTATGTAAAAGTCCACACTTCTAATGTTACGAGTCTTTAAAAAAAAACTACAATACTGTCATTTGACTTCATACTTGCACTTATCTGTTTGCAAAATATAGATTAACTTAACTCACTCTCACAACCTTATTCCTACATAACACTTACCTCTGCACAAGACCACATATAAAACATGATTTGGCCAAAAATCTGTCCTAAATTTGGTCAAAAGGTGTCTTGAAAGGTTCTTAAAATGCATTAATTGTGAACTGTGTGATACCTGTAGACACCCTGACTTCTGACTAAAAATAACGTGAGGAGTTTAACACACTTAGCAGTTTTTGTACATGTAAAATGAGGTTTTGGACATAAATTACAAAAATTTTGAGAAACAAAAGTTTGTTTATTTTTTTGTCGGATATGAACAATTTGAATTGCAGCAAAAATGATAACATCAAAAAGTACATTTACTGAAGTACTGTATTTGAATTTCAATTCTATGCTAATTTATACTTTTACTCCACCACATTTCGGAGGGAAATATTGTACTTTCTACTCCACTACATGTATGTGACAGCTGTAGTTGTTGTTCAGATTGAGATAAGTAATACAAAATATAGCTGACATATGAATTATAAGCTATTATTATAGATAAAACAACCTGGCAGTATAGAAATTTATTAAAATTAGCCCCACATTTACCATCTGCTTTATAGCTGCTATAAAGTCATCCTTACACATGAATGCAATTATAATCCAATTACATAATGTAATTATTCTGAAATGGGCCATTTTGCATAATAAATACTTTTACTTTTTATACTTTAAAGGTGCTACATATAACATTTAAAGTCTTGGCTGGATTGCCTGCACTTTACCCTTAACTCTGACGCCATAAGCAAACATGAAGGTGCTAGAGCCAAAAAGATGGCAGATAGCAGTGCTAACAATGCTAAAAGAGCCAATGGTGTTAACCTTAAGCTCAGATGACAACACAAACAGAGGGCAACCTTACTGCACTACATCTTTGGTTTGCTCAAGTGGCAACTTCCGAGGCTGAAAAACGAAGCCAATGCGGAAGTGCCAAAAACTCCAGTTCATTGAATGGCCACTAGAGGTTGACTCCAAAACAGAGTCATTCCCCACAGACTTTATTAAAAATGTCCAAATTTACAGCAAAAATAAACATGTTTACAGCTTGGTACATAAAAAATGGTTTTGGTCTCTATAGCTTATTCCAGTATTCATGACAACTGTATAGGTGGTGATTTTTTTTGATAACTCACCAATTGACATCTTATCAATGCCCAAAGTTACGCATATTTAATGGAAGGACGCCTTGAGTGTCAGTCTGTCTGTAAGGCGTCACCACAGCCAAGGAGTCCACAAACCAATGGATGACATCAGTTTAGCGACATCCATTATTTATTGAGTCTGTGGGGTTGCTGCTATATTGATGTTCAAAATCTCCTCTATATTTTGTTTCTAATACTCTTGTACTTTTACTTGTTTACAATTTTAAATGTATGACTTTTACTTGTTAGAGACTATTCCTGCACTGCTGCATTGCTACTTTTACTTGAGTAAATGATCTTAGTACTTCTCTGTCCACTTGTATTCAGTGTAGCAGAACACGTTTGATAAAAGGTGCAGTATGTAAATAGCTGTCTGACGGCCAGCCCAAGGTCATCAGTATTTGATGACCTGGGAATGAGACTTAACAATCAACTATCCTCCTACAGCATTACTTATTTACTTTAAGATTGCAGAGCCCAAAACTGAGTTTACACAACGTCTTCGGGAGGTGAAAACAAAATAAAAAGTAGAGACATACTTCCTCTCTTATTCCTCTATCCCCCTAAGATCTCCCACAGACATTCATTACCATGACAACCCTTAGAATCCTGGGTAACGACAAACAAGAAGCGCTGTCAACCGCTCAGGACTGCTCGGGTACACCAGAGCAACAGCAAGCATGGCTCTGCTCTTATACAGAGAGACTTAACCAAGACCCGGGTTTTATAAAGAGTGTGATTTTTGGAACTGTGAGCAGCAAAAAGCTACATTAATCATGTGTAGGACTGCACAGTACTGTTATATGTCCTTGTTATATTGTCCATGCTCTAAAAATGCTCTTCCTCTGCTACTCATGTTTTAATAGCAGTGGAAGTAGTGTAATTTTCTTATCAATTCTACTGTATGTGAAATAGGAAGGTGTGGGAGGTGGACCATGTTACCCCCTTCCAGTATATGCACTCTTTTCTGCAAAACAAAGCCCACAAGTCAGTAAATCAGGAACTAAAACCATGTTATTTACAAATGTATCATCTTGTTTGCTCTGTGTAAGGTTATAAAAAACATCAAGTAATTGCTGAAAAAAATGCCACATAGTTTAGTTATACTAGGCAAGGCGAGACAATTTTATTTACACCGCACATTTCAGTACCATTCAGCTCAATTTGCTCTGCATTAAAGTACATCCAGAAACAACAACAACAACAGATTCAACAGACAGAGACATGCACAGAAACATGCAGCAACAAGTCACATGTACCAATAGAATATAATAATTTATAGGGATGTTTGCTGTTTGTGTGACCAGCTGAAAAGGCCATATACATAATCCAAACAACTTCAGGGCTGTGTCCGAAATCACCCATTACTCATTACATAGTTTATTATATAGTGAGTTTGCCATTTTCTAGTGCTGTCTGTATGGTGGGAATTATTATTATTATTATTATACCCTATATAGTGTCATACAATGTACTATGAAAAGTAGTGAACAATCAACGGTCACTCAGCAAGCAATATATCCCGTCCAACAGCGTCAAAGGAATGGACAGGCTATATGGGACAGACACTGAGACGGATGAGAGTAGAGGGCAACTCGACTTTAAAGTTTTTGGCACCTGAAGAGATAAAAATAAATTGGCAATTGACCCTTGGTGAAGTCCCGCCCCTGGACACAGAATGGCCAGTCATAGTGTAGTATGGGGCCGGCTCAGACCAGGGTCCGACAACAACACAGCTGTGTTCCAATCGTTTCGCTTCATTTTCAGGCTGGTTTTGTGGATTTGGAGCTAAACGTTGAGCCTGGGGCACGTCGTGTATTAATGATACTCGTTACCTAGAGAGGTTGGAAAAAGATATACGTTTCTTCTCTGTTCCAAAACCAAAATCAGCCAAACATCGTTCATCTGCACACACTGTGATGCCACACAGCTGGTTCAATATCAGCAAAGTTTCCCTTTATATTCATTGTCTTGTGTGGTGATCAGCAGTGATGTGGTGGTTCACTTTTACACTGTGATCTGTAGCCTATAGTTCGGCTTTAGCTTCTAACTATCTTTGTCTTTTTAACCTGTTGTTGCTGCTGAGTCAGTTTGACATCCTGGATATATCCTTCAAACACAGACTGTAGACCCCTCTGTCTGCTTCTCTCTGGAATCACTCTTTCATTCTTCCAAAAATATGATGACATTTCTTCAGGGAGTGCAGTTAGTTACAGTGTGGGCTCCATGCTTTCTGCGACAGCTTGTTGGACCATCACAAAGGGGCTTAGCAAAGGGTCAATTGATCTTCTCTAGTGCTTGACACTGACTGTGCAGAGTAGGGCTAATAACGATAGCTAATGTTAGCAGGCTAGGTCACTGCTGTGATTTGTGCTATAATGGCGTAACGCATAATGTTGTATATTCACAAGTTACTACATGACTGACTGGTAAAACAAACTTCAGCATATCAAATGTTAAACAGAAAATTACTGACATTAACAGGACAGCCCTCTCTCCTGTTTTCTGTCTGTCAGTGTAACGTTATTAATAGGCCGATGTTTAATGTGCGCAGAGCGGCGCATCTCAACACAACATAAATGGCCACAAAGTACTTTGTAATGCTTTTTTTTAATTTGGGGAAAAAATGCTCAGAATAATTTCATGTCTTTATCATAAATATGCATGCCAGTAATTGTTATGGATGGTTCGCCAGCCGACGTTGATGTAACATGTTTTAATGGTGCGACAGCAATGATGTAATGGCGCCTAGAAAATAACCTGAGTAGTGTCTGATAATGTTTTTTGATGTTGCGGATGATCTCACTGTATAGTCCTCTACTTGGAGCTCCTTATATAGTGAGTAGGTAGTGGTGAATGAGTGAATGATTTTGGACACAGCCCAGGTGTCCCGTAAACACATGCACATAGTAACTTGTTGCTAGGCGACACTGGCTGGTCAACCATCGTATATAGTGCACTGCCACTTACACCACAGGGCTGCAGCTGAACCAGAGGAGCTGAGCAACGACAGGCGGTGAATGGGGAGTTGGCCAGTGTTCAGAATCACCTGTTACAAAATGAAGACAAAGGAAGTCTCCTTTAATATGAAATCAAAACAATTTGGTATTTATTACACATTGTGATTGAGAGCCACTGACTTCAGTTTAATAGAGTGTAGAATTCAGTCATTTTCTTCATTCAAGGGAGGCTACAAACATCATATTTTCATTAAATCTGTGCCTAACAACCTGTTTTTGAGGACGTGAATGTGTAGTTAATATCTCTATATTTGTCAATCACTGGCTGACCTTACATTCTGCCTTCATACCTCCTCTGTTGATGCTGCCTTTCTCATGAATATCACGTACATAAAAGGAGAGCAGGCTTGTTTATGAGATATGAAAACCAGCAATTCTAAAGAGATGTTTTTATTTCTAAAAGCCCACAAACATACGGATTTAGAAAAGTTTAGGGAGCAAAAATAATACTCAGATCTTATCTGCCATGAACACAAAAATGGAGAGATGCAATTTTGGCTGAACTTCCAGATAAAATCAGAGTAGCATATCATGGAGCATAAAACACACACACGCACACACACACACACACACACGCACACACACACACACACACACACACACACACACACACACACACACACACACACACACACACACACACACACACACACACACACACACGGCAGCACCATGATGATGTCAGGACCAAAGTCACATCATCTTGGAGAGAAAACAGGCCAGAATCTCATCACTGCATCCTGAAATGAGATTACCACCCCAGCCTTGCTTTTATATAGAAGTCAATATATCATTCATCCTGCCTCTGCCTCCTTCCCCTGCAAATTGTATTAAATCCCAGATATGTCCCTTAGAATAAAGACCGGCTTGCTGGGTGGGGTGGTGGGATGAGAGACAGAGGGGGAACGAAAAGGGAGAGAGGGAGAGAAAGAGATGCGAGTGTTCGGGGCTTCACAGAGCGCAGAGCCTCTTTCTGCGTCACTCAGAGCAAGCTCAGTCAAGGACACATTGAGACGTGTAAACTCAAAATATCACACACGGGAGTTCGTATCTGTTGTGTGTCTTCGTCTGTATGCATGTCACACAAAGTTGGGTGCACCATTACGTCTTTGTGCCACACACACAGGAATGCACACTGTGAACAAAGCTAATGCTCTCAAATCAGTCGCCCCACACTGTGTGGACCAAAGCATCTGGACAGAGCCTTGGATACCGACAACACAAGAAATAAAACACAACAAACAGGAAGGCAAAAAGAAAACAAGACCCTTTCCTTCATAGATTTTTTATAGATAAGGGCTGCACCATGCTGCTTATGGTATGTGCATAATCCAAACACACACATGTGGAGATACATAATGAGTACATACTTGCACAGATACATACTATCCACACATTTGATAAAGAATTTTGTAAATAACAAAGTAAATCTATTACTTTCTGCCCTCTCTTCATGTTTTCTTGCTGCTCTTTGTACTGAATAAATAATATCCAACCATGTAAGTAACCAGTGTTTTTGGGAAAACATACACGGGCTCTTTCAGCTAACAGCAAGCTGCTTTTCTGCTCCTGCCAGTCTTGTGAGAAACGCTCTCTGCTATGAGTATCATAAAAGAGAAAGCCTTTATCTGGAAGTAGTTCATTCAGGAGAAAAGGAATACTTGAACCTATAATGTTAAATATGCTGAGTAAGGGTACACAAAAATGTTAGTAGTTACTGAGGAATGCACCGATATGGACACACACACACACACACACACACACACACACACACACACACACACACACACACACACACACACACACACACACACACACACACACACACACACACACACACACACACACAGCCAGAGAGGTAACGATACATATAATCACTAACTGTAGCATCACATGGCTAGTGGTTAAGTTTAACAACAGAGTCAAGCCTTTCAAAGGCTTGGTGTTGGATATAAGCCGCCGCTGCCAATTAGCTTGCGCTAACGCTAATAAATGTATTTATTGTAATAATGCATAATTATAAAAACGGCCCATTGTTGGCTCGATATACATTGTGCATCCTGAATTTGATTATTAGAATAGTTCATTAATTCCTTGTCAATCAACAACCCAATTGCCGCAAAAAGTTGGCATTGTATATTTCTGCAGACCACACACGTTACATTTGTATGTTATTATATAGCAGATATGTTGAAACAGCGATCTTTCACTCCCAACTCGTCAAATGCCGCCACTTTTCAGTGTTTTTGTTTTTTTGTCAGTTACTGATGTGCAGAGTCACCTTTCACAGCCGTGTGTCATGCACCCAGCGGTGGCTATTTCTAAAGCCACTGGCAACTGTTATAGTATACAGAGCAAGAAAGATCCTATAGGGTGGGCAGGATTGGGTGGATGGGTCAAACAAACGCAAGACTTTCATCTGAGAGCCCGTTGTTAGTTTCCCATGGGAAGTCAATGAAGTTATTTTAAGAACAGCATAGTGTACTAGTATGTGAAGCCTGCGACACTAGTGTCGTAATTAAAATGTAAAAGTAATGCACACCAAGAATTATAATGAGGTGCTGATCACTGGCAGTAGTCTTGGTTGTAGAAAAGAAGAGTTGTTCACTCTGGCTCCATATGGGTTCCTTTTATTTTGACGATGTTTCGGCCTTTGTGCCTTCTTGACAAAACAGAGATGTATTTTGAAAAAACACGATGCATGTTAGAAGCGTCAATGGAGATGCTGTCCTTGAACGCTCACAACAGATGCAGGAGGCTGCATAGCACGTCATAGTTTGACGATGAGGTCCAGTGACGGCATTTGATGAGTTGGATTGAGAATGAGTTGGTTGACTACTGTTTCAACAACAATGTGATGAATGTGTGGTTAGGTTTAGGCACCCACTGGGTTATGGACAGGAAAAAATCATGTTCTGGCTTGAATCACCAGGTTTTTGGGGACCTATTCTGGCAGGAAACACAGTGATGTTTTGGTGAAAAATTACTGCTTTTTGTGGCACCATCACCAGTGAAAAAACAGCAGAGGGTTGCTTAAAAAAAGCATACGTTTGGTACCTAGAAAGTGGTTTGTAAAAAAAGAGATGAGTGGCTAAAACACAACTGGTTTTGTGGTTTGTTGGTCTCGAGCAGTGGTCTGCAGTTCTGCAGGCAGCTCACCTAGGTGACATGCCGCTCACCATCCCCTCCAAATACTAATGACAATGTCAGCTCATATATTACGTCACTTTAGAAACGTTGATATCGTACCAATGAAAGGTGCAAATGTAACGTGTTCATAGTTTGCAGAAACATACGATTTTAACATTTTCTTCTGGTGACTGGGCTGCCATCAACTAATCAGTTAGTTGACCAGTTGTTATATTTAGTTTAGACTAAGTCACTTAGTTTGAATTGGGAATTTGTGATGCTACAGTATACAGTGATGTTTTTCAACTTGTTGAGAGCCTGTTTCAACATGAAGTCGTTGTGCACAAAACCAGGTCAGTAAAGAAATGATTTTCAGATTGGTGAGAGAGAACATGCCTGCATACAGCCCCGACCTTAACCCCATCCAACACCTCTTTGATGGCGTACAACACTGACTGCAAGCCAGACCTTGGCCGTGTTCATACAGATGACAGCAATGTGGGAAAAAATGCAGTCCTCTCATCCACCCCTGCTGAGCCAACGCACAGAGCTCCTGCAAATAAACACAGGGTCGTCCTGCAGGAAAGTTGAAAAAGTAGGCTCAAGTTTTGCCGCAGCACAATGCAGCGTGATCTTGCACGGTGCTGCGTCGAGCAGTTAAATATGTGCAGGCGCTCTTTCATGATGGATTACGTTGTAACGTGAACACCGTATATCTGCTGTTTACTATTGGCACCACAGTTTAGAGACAATAAAAACGCCACAATACAAAATACAGGAGAGGACAGCAGAGACAAAACACCAGACTATGCACACATACAGCTCAGTGCTTCCAGCCACAGAGAACATTATCCCCACAGGAAGAAACAGAAAAAGTCTACTGTCCTTACACTGTACCTCATCACACAGCAGTGTGACTCACCCACCCTTGTCTTCCCTCTCTGGTCTACAGTTGCCAACTCAGCTATTTAGCTCACGTCTGCCCTCTCTGACCATGCATGGCCTCACCCCTCCTTTCTCCCCTCTGCTCTCCTCTGTTCTCCTCTCCTCTCCTCTCCTCTCCTCTCCTCTCCTCTCCTCTCCTCTCCTCTCTCTCTATTGGCTCCTGCTGCTCTCTAACTCTTAACAAAACCTCTCGCGTTCACCAGCACATACGTGCACACACATGCATTTAAGGCACTTTATATACTTAAGATGCAAATGCAACATAAAAGAGTGTCCTGATCAGCAGAAGGTCCTGAAGCCAATCACTGTAATGAGCTCCTGTGGGATGTGCGCATGTCTGGATTGCATATGTTTGTACTCGTGTGTCCTGTCTATCTGTGTGCATGTATGTGTGTGTGTGTGTGTGTGTGTGTGTGTGTGTGTGTGTGTGTGTGTGTGTGTGTGAATGGAGCTCTCTATGATGGCCGAACAGTTGACTACTGTCCGTCTGTCCACATTTTCTACAATTAGAACTGAGTGACTGTCGGAATATTTGGCTCTTCTTCTTCTTCCACCCTCACAGCCCTTTGATGTGTGCAGCCAGCAGCTGTGTTTCAATGGGCCGGGAGCCAATCAGAAGCCAACTAGGGCTCCTTATACTTTGGCCCAAAACTGCAAAACACTGGACTCTTTGATTTGAGTGACATGATCATTTTGTGTTCAGTTGATGATTAAATGGAACAGAAAGGGAGGTCTGCTGAGGATTGGAGAGTTTTTGATGAATGTGTAAATAGCGCATCCATCATGCTTCTGGCCTACATCTGGCCACTTGAGCCTCTCTGTATACGCATATAAAGCAGACCCATATATGCATATTATCACAAGTTCCTGTGCTTTAATTAGTATCTGGAGGGACTTTTCAAACAGCTAAAATAGGAAATCTAAATGAACCACAGGGGTGCTGCAATAACCTGGCAAGTCTACAAGAGTGGAGTCCAGAAAACATCCAAGAATCGATTGAGCCGGATAATGTACAAGCTGGACAAATTAATGAACTATGGGGGATGTTTAGACCACGATGTGACTCACAGTCCCTCCCTTTAACATGGCTGTCCAATTCTTTTGTCTATATACTATTTAACTTCATGTTGAATGTGTTGGAAAAACGTGTCAGTGCTTCTCAAACAGTCACTTTCTTTTTCTAGCTAGACCAGTGACAGACCAGTAAAGGATTGTTTTTGTCCCAGTTCAGAATCAGTAGGCGTCATGCTGTCTGAGTGAAAGAGAAAACTGCCACATATTTGCTTTCATGTTCACAGTAGCAGCCGAGACAGCTTTTTTCCTGCTTTGGTAGCTCTGTGCTTCAACATGGTCGTGAGTCAGACGGCAGTTTTTGTGGAATTCTTTTTTCCCTCTCGTAACAATGATTGTCCGAGCAGTATGACAGACGCCCAGCATAAAAAAAATGGAATCCATTTTTATACAGTATTGTATGAATTGAGTTAAAGGAGCAGTGTGTGAGATATAGGGAGATTTAATGGCATCTAGCGGTGAGGATTGCAGATTGTAACCAGCTGAAACTTCTCCTGGTTAGAATTCCTTCTGTTTAAACTTGGTTTTCTCTGACTCTTCTGACACGTCACTAGAATGTGCGCTCACCTTTTTTCTCTGATAACTTCAAAGCCGGATATTCAGGAGGTTTTTACAGGGCGCTGGATTGTCCGCAGAGGTGTCTTCCTCTTCAAAAGAAATGGACCTGGTGATTTAAACCGGTAAAAACACAGAATAAGGAGTTTAATGCTAAAAATAATAAGGGTTTTTCTGATGCTCTTGTCGGGGGGCTGTGAAGTCTTCTAACATCAGTGGCCAATGCGAAAATGCAAAAACACAAAAACGTGAATAGCCCTATCTAGAGCCAGTGTTTGTTTTGTCCATTCTAGGCCACTGCAGAAACATGGCAATGCAACAAGGCGATCTCCATAGACGACGACCCGCTCCCTATATTGATTTAAATGGCTCGTTCTAAGGTAACGAAAGCACAACGATTTTTATTTTCAGGTGATTTTACCCTCAAGAAAACATACCTATTATATTCTGTTTTTGCCACTTTGTCCCCCTAAATCCTACACACTGTACCTTTAAGTTAACTGCATACTTAACTCTTCTTGGCTCAGAGTCCAGACTAAAGGAGGTGCCTGTCAGTCATTTACAAAACCAGACAGTGCAGCAATAGCTCAAGGTAGAAGTAATGAAATATATTTTCTTTGCAATAATAAACCTCTGTGTGCTTTGTATTCATAATTGACATCGTTTCTTCCTGGCTCAAAGACTTGATACTCCCAAAAGCTGGAAACACACAATAATATCTGAGTTAATTGTTGAACCTGAGGCTCTGTGGTGAATAATGATGTTAACAGGGCGCAATAAGCTACTGAGGCTTTTAGGTTTTCTCTGAGGATCTTTAAAAAAAAATTATTTAGTTAGTTAAGGAGCTGATGTAGACACATGTACAGAATACAGATACACATGCATTATAAGTTTTTGTCAGCCTACACACCTCTTACAGTAGGTTTCTTGGGGCGTATTATTAGTAAAATGCCGTTTAAATAAGGTTCTTCGAAGATTAGTTCTTTCAGTAAAAACATTTTAACCAACTAAACAATAATCAACAGCTTATTTAAGATATTGATCTTTAATCATGTTGCTCCATCCATGTCATCATTGCATGAATAATGAAACATTCTGGGCCAGTGTGGGAAGTAGAATAAGCTCTATTAAAGCGCATTTGTAATTTGCACATACAAAATCAAGATGAAACACTAAAGATCAAAAAGAATCTTGAAAAATAGCAAAAAAGTTTTCAGGCTTGGGGAAGGTGGAAAGGTTGGTGTAGGAGTAAAAGGTAAATGCAACTAAGTGCAGTGAAAACAGAGAGTCAGCGAATAAATGATGATGTACGGTCAATGCACAGGCCACGGCAAGTTGTCTTAGTTCTTAGTTCTCTGGATGTTTTTTATCATGCTTACCATAAAACTTCAATTAGTAGCCCAGGCTATTGTTTGCTTAAATCAGTGTACTCACAGGTCTATATCTGGGACAGACCTCTAATTCTTTTTAAACAAAAACTTTTGCTCAGTAAAGATGGGAAATATGATCAAATTGTTTATTTGAACCAGTATGAATATAACTTATATGAAACTTTGAATAACATATCAATTATTTATTTAATTATGACACTCGTTTCGTGGCACTCAAGGATACCGACACACCACTTTATGCTGTAAAACAATATTAATAACTTGGATGAACAGCTACCTAATGTTAGCTCAAGTGGGTAGTGAATGTTCTGGTTTTATACATCCTAAGAACTTCTATAAAAATGAACTGCTTGGCAACCAGACGGGACCTCTAATTGAGACAGGCCTTAATTTGTCAAAATGTGTAGCTATACCAGGCTCGTTAAAGAGACTGGGTGTGTAATGGGGCCAATGCACCGTGGATAAAGTTCCAAAACAAGAAGCACTTCCTTTATGGCAGTGCTGATTCTCCAAAACCAACCATTTATGTATATATTTCATTTGTATCACCACATGTACTGTCATCTATAACAACATATTATTAATTGGTAATCTGGATTTCATTTGTTTGTAGTTAAACCCTTAATTTGCTTGGCTGTTAAATAAATGTAGTGGAGTGAGAAGTGGAATATATGGCTCCTAAGTGTGCTGAAGTACATGTGTAAAGAAGTATAAGATGAGGCTTGAGATGAGCACCTCAAGCCTGTAATGACTCTACTTGTGTAAATATACTTAGTTACATTCCATCACTGCTTTGGTCTCTGAGGAAACGCTACGGGAACAAATTGTGCGTTAATGCTCATCTTTTACCCATCAGCTTGTATGTGCACCACAAAGAAAAGGTCAGACATTTTCCTGTAAATTGACCTGTTTTCTCACCCTCTCAAGACCACACTCGATCAGTCCTGTAATGTTTCCCCTTGTGACCGGTCTTGAGGAGCCCATATCCCCTGAATGGGTCATCCTGGGCCATCTGCTGCTTGTCACCGGCTGATTACTGCGCTTGTCTCCCTGCTTTGTCTGTCACCTGGTTGCTAGAGAAACAGCATGACATGACCATGAACATCCAGCCTGCTGAATTGTCCTTGAGCCAGAAACTGACTCCTTACCAGCTCTAAATAAGGCTACTGCTCTGTAGCTGGAGGGCAACCGAAAAGAGATCTCCCTAGAGGGATAAACAGAGTATCACATTATTGCTAATTATTATCAGTGGCCCTGATGTGCCGATGATGAACACCTGATTTAATTATCATTGAAGAGTCTTTTTCTTATCAGCCTTATCGCAGCGCCGAGGTGTTAAAAGTGCAGCAAAATTAGGAAGTAGATTTTGGAAGTGCTATTTCCCCTCTGAACAGCCTGGTCTCTTAACCCGAAATAATCATCCTTTAAAAGGAGCTTGTTACATATTGCACGATGGCCCGGTGAATACAAATGACTAAATGTGCAGATCTTATAAATGTCAAGGAAATTCCTGCCAATCCGTGTCCGTATGTGTACATAATTAATGAAGTAGCGGTACTCCGAAAAGTGGGGGGACATAGGTCGCGCTTAGAGAGACTGGCATTGCCATAGGAACCAGCTGCACCCACGCATTCATGGAGGGAAGGCAGGCAGAGTCACTGAGAGACAGGGAGAACAAGAGAGTGAAAAAGAGAACGAGGGAGATGTGAGAGTGATGTCTTTGATGTGACTAGCAGCCTCGGGTCTCTAATCTCTTCCTTCTAAATATTTTTCTGCTTATGCGATGAGATTTACCCTCTTTTTTTGAAAAAAAAAAAAAAAAAAATCCCCCCATTTACATGTTCTTTGCATCCGTGACAGATGTCCTTGGGCAGAGTGAACATGGAGATGAGAGTTAAGTCAGAGATATGAAACGGAGAGCATGCTTTAAAACAGGAAATGATGTCAGTCAGTCCACCTCTATGTGCTGCTATGTGAGGGCAGAGGGGTGGGGGGGGGGTGATACCTGCAGGGTGCCTCAAACAGGAAGGAGCCTTCAGGCGAGCAGAAAGGCACTGTAGGATTTTATATGTATTGGACATTTGGGGGCCCATGTGTCACATCTTATCAGGCTGCCCAGAGTATCTTAGCAGCCGCCCCGAGTCTGCTGCGTGATAGCTCTGTCTGTCACATACTGTAGCTGCACTGAAAATACTGTGGTGTCATTTTGTTTGGCTGAGCATTGATCTCTCTCATCTCGCTCACAGCAAGCCCATCAAATATTCCTTTTATCAAATCCAAGCTTCTATCAATTACTAACTAGGCTCGGGCACAGAACTTTGTTTTTTCTGTTGGATTTATCAACTTGTTTCCATACAGTAGGGACAACAGTCATGTTTTAGCTGTAACAGGGCGTGTTCATAAAAACCCAGTAGGCAATATTTTATTCTGTTAGATGGGCAACTTGCTGTGAAATGAGACTATGGAACGATTTTGACGAGATTCATATCTCTGCTGTGCAAAATGTAACACCGGGAAGATTGTCTATCCAACCTCAGTACTCTAGTGTCTGTAGCAGCAAAATATTAATAAGTCAAGTACTGACAGGTGACATGAATGGCTGGTCAGATTTGTAATCTTGATTTACTAATTTTTCTCTACGTCAACACATTTTTGAATCTCATTTTCTCTATCCTGTCACATTTCTGTATTATCATCCCCATGTATATAATTTATTCTCTCATCTCTTTGATCTAATTTATGTAATTTCATGTCATTTTCTATTTCTCATCTACTATCTTTATATCTCTCTTCTCATTTGTTTAAATTTATTTAAATTTCTTTAAATAACTAATCTAATATTTTAATAATCTAATCTATTTCACTTTCTAACTCTGTAACTATCTTTGTCATCAGATTTTTACATCTCTTATGTCTCTTGACGTCATCTCTTTTATCACATTTCTTCATCATCATTTTGTCAATCTCAATCATCTGTCTCATCTCTTTTCTTTGGTTTTATTCCTGTAATTTTTTCTGTTTAATTTCTTTAATCTGATCTCTTTCATCTCCTCTCCTCTTTTTACAACTCATATCTGCATGAATTTTTTTTTATAATTTATTTCTCTATTTGATCTCATTTCTCCTTTCATCTCATTATCTCATCGATCACTTTTCGTTTAACTCAGCTCAGCTCGACTCAGGAATCTTGTTAAGATAAAAGTCGAGCTGTTTCTCTATTCTATAAAACTGGCACTTTTGAGATACACCCTGTTCATGTGGCACCGTGACAGTCTGTGGAAACGCAGGAAAGGAAGTGTAGAATGATAAGGAGGGTAAGAGAGGTCAGTGCGAATGATAAAGAGGAAGTTCGATGTCGTCTTGACGCCCGCGCTGACGGGACCATCTGTCAAACGCACCTATCGTCCAGCTCGCCTGCAGTCACCTCACTCATTATCATCACTACAGCCTGATGGATGGACTTGTGTGGCGGTATGTGTCAAGCCTGAGTCAACACCACAGTGACTGTGTGATATGTCGGGCGAGGAGGGGGACGAGAGTGCTTCCAGCGTGTTTTGTCATTAGATAATTGTGCGTATGTTGCTGCCACAACACAACACGTATGCTTCAGGGTGGCACAGGCTATCATTCCCCCCACGCCTTTGTTCCCACTCTTCCTGTTCCTCAAGATGGAAAGTCTTTGCTCTTTCCTTTCATTTACTGTCCTTTCCGTCCCCTCACTTCCCTGTCCTTTCCCTTCACTGTTCTTCTCCTAATCTGTCGTTTCCTTTTATTTCTTTCCTTCTTTGTCCTGTCTTGTCCTTTCCTCTCTCTTCCATTTCTCTTCTGTCTTTTCCCTTTTTTTCCATTTCCTGTCTTGAACATCTTAGGTCTTTCTTGCCCCTGTCATGTTTGGTGAATTCAATTAAAAATGGATGTTGAACTTTTTCAGTGATGAAGTTCTGTGCACCAGCTTCATTGCTTAGTGATTAAACTTGTGTCTGACAGTAGCTTTTTGAAACCCTTCTCCCCTGAGGCTGAGAGAATGACAAAAACAAATATTAGGAAAAAGATTTGGGTCGTTCGCTTGTCACAGAAGAACTTCCTTGTTGTCTTTGTTTGCTGAGAAAAGATCTGGGTTTAAAATGTGATATTTGACCACCTGAGCCGGATGTCCTGTCATGTGCTATGAGTTCTGCAGTAGTTTAACAAAACCTGACTGCCTCTGCGGCGTGTTTGAATCCCAATGAAGACCACGAGATCGAATTGTTCTCACTCATTAATGCTCCTTCTTATTCTCTTTGAGGCGTCCCTCCCAACTCTTTTACTTTTATCAAAATACAGTATTTCTCCCGCTCCTCTTCCCCACTGCCTCTCTCTCTCTCTCTCACACACACACACACACACACACACACTTACTGTGTCTAACCCTACCTCCTTAAAAGTGATCTATACCACCAGAGGGGTAATTTGCTTTAGCTCAAATCCTAGATGAAAGCCATTTTTCACCCAACAGAGTCAGGACGGCTACATATTCAAGTGCTAAGAGCAATATATTTCACAGAACGGAGGTGGGAATGGGAGGAATAGTAAAGACCGATGGGGGAAGGGTTCAGAAAAACCTACAGTTCTGAATGTAGTTCATAGTATCGGGGACATTCTGCGCCACTTCTCTTTTTCATTTCTAACATCAAACAAAATAGATGCCATTGTTTTTGTCTGTTTTTCTGGTGATGAGAATGTGTTAATTAACCAAGGAATGCCTTTGCAATCATTCGTGCAGCGAGAATAATGAGGAGGAGAAACACTCACTCATGCATTATTCATTTAGGGAACCATTTTATTTTGTACTCATTTCTAAAGTCCAGAAGATAAAGCGCCGGCCTGGTGTTTTGCTCCTGTGAGCCAGTCAGAGATGACTGTACTGTGACTCAGGCAAAAAAGGTACTGTCGATCTGACTCCTGTCTACATATCAGCTTTTATTTCACATTCCACTTTAGAAATGTATGGACGGTCACAGTTAGGTCCAAATCATCCTGCAGCCCAGGGAGCGGCTGCTTTACTGCTGTGGCGAGAAAGAGTTATTATAGCCCTCTCTCTTCCTGCTCCAGTATTGGCACTCTAGAGTGATGTTGGGCCAAATGACTTTACATATTTAATGTATTGCCACAGGCTGGAAGGCAACAGGCATCCACTCCTCGCATTGTGCACTACTTGTCCCTTATGCCTTCTAACAGCAGACCTAAATGATGCTGCTGGAGGGATTCTCAGCTCTGCCCTGGGCTTGTCCACATGCCATTTTAAAGACTGCGCTGTGGTTTCAGATTTGAATTTGAAAAGAACCTTAGCAGATGTGCATGTTCTCCGGCTGAGTGAAATCAAAGTGTTTTGCTCCTCAAGGAACGTCACGACTGAGCTGTAAGGCATGCGCTGCTCCATTGGCTTTGTGCTCGCTGTGAAATAACTGTAAACTGCCTGTGAGATTTTCATACCGCAACTTGATTAAATCAAATGTTGTTTGGCTCATTTTGTCATCCGAGCTCGGGTTAAATTTTGTTGTATACCATTCTGCTCAGTGACGTGCGATGTTAGCATACGAGGAGCATCATAAACACAGGAGAGTGTTGAGGTTGGGACGTTATTAGTTTCTGCTTCTCTTATCTCTGCACAGAAGGTGAATATTACATTGCTATCTCTCTGAAGAGTGTGTGTGTGTGTGTGTGTGTGTGTTTGCACTTATGAGTCTATGCGTAAGGTAAAATGTGTGTTACTCATCAGACCAGTGGTCCTTGACAGTCTAACATCTGACACAGACACACACCCACATGCACTCATTTTGTATTCCTATACTTTTGAGGACCCTCGTGGATGATGTATTTCCTAAGCCTCTAACCCCTAACATTAACATTTAAACCAATGGGGATATTTGCTGTACTAAGCCTGTTGCAACTCACAGTCAACACAGTTTCTCAATTTTATTTTCATTCCCTTTTCCCATTTTTTGCAATGCTGAACAGGGACGCCCTAGCATGTATAATGCATGAGCTCAAACATGAAATTTCCACCAGTGGGGCTTTTCATGCATTTTACATGTGCAAAAAGTAAATAATGACAATGACTTTTAGCAGCTAAAGAAGGGACGCATATCCTGAATAAATATCCCCCAAAGTGTTAACAATCAAACAAAGTGAGGACCATCACAAATGTGCTCACTTTACAGTAATGTTTTTACTCTCACACTCTAAAAATCTAAGTGGTCCTCAAAGGAACGCATTCATTTCATTCCCTATCCCCCGACTCTGAATTTAAATGTAACCATCACAACTAGATGTCTCATCCCAACCCTATTCCTTACCTAAAAGTTCTATTTTTCAAGATTTCAGTCCTGTTATGATACATAAAATTGCAGCCACAGTTAATTTTGCCATACTGTCATAGGGATAACAGTGAGGTTGTCTTTATGATACAGACCCCAGAGCTAGTTCTAGATGAAAAAATAAGTATTTACCACAGGTTGCAGCAGTAGCAGCTCTGTCAGAATTGCAAAAGAGGAAGAGCGACTCATGTATCTGTTTACAGTGCAGCCAAACAAACTGCTGGGTTTTTGTTTTCTGTGTCATTTCCAGTATGTATATACCTACCTACCCTATGTATGTATGTATGTGTTGTTTTTCTGGTGAACGGTGTGTGTGTCTGTTCACAGTTTGAATCCCGCTCAGAAAATTTAAACCAGTCACTACGAAACCTACTGTAATAATTACAGAGTAGGAAGACACTGAATAGTTTTTGCTGGTCTAAATGCTGGTCATGAATGGTAGGTCTAATAAAATAGGTATAATCATAAGTATTATAAATTTGAGTTTAGTAAATTTAACATGATTCCTCACTTAGCCCTAAAACCAGGTCGTAGCCTGACCCCGTGTCCTCAGTTTAAACAAATGTTTTCACCCCAAGACACACAAGCATCTCACTAAAATGGAAGGAGTCTCTGTCTGTCTGTATGTCTGTATGTCTGTCCTTCTCAACAACAATTCAACCAATCAAATTCACACTTGGTGGGTGCTGAGGATACAAGGACGTGCAGTGTTGAGTGTGAGCCCTTTAGATCTAAAGGGCAGATTTGTTAGTAGTGCTTTACCCCGTGGAGTACACACTACATAGTGTATTAAGAAGGGACCTCGATTAGCTGTCACACTGGCGAATGGCAGGCTTGGCTACAGTACATTGAACAGAAAGAGAAACCAAAGAGACCAGAGATGTAACAGAATAAATGTTATTGTTCCCGGGAATCGCACGGCTTTGACTTCATTGAGGCCAAAAAAATCTTTGTGGGAGCTCAAATGATGCATATACTGAATTTGAATGTATGTACTGATAGGGATGGTGTAATTAAAAAGTTCAGATACAGAGCATGAAACTAATGAGCTGCACAGTAAGTTTACAACCATTGCTAATTTTCAACTCTTGTCCCTTGTAGGGCTTTAACATGTACATTGTATTTTAAATAAACAGCTTTCAGTATTAAGTATAATATAGTAAGTATAAAGCTACAGTACACTATGAATATAGAAATACAATAAAATACACATCACACAATACACCAGTACACCTTCTGTGCGCTATTACTGCTATGTGACACAAATGACTGGTGTGTTGTGCAGGACCAGTGGTGTAGTGGTAGTTTATGAGGATCATGTTCTGCTAGATGGGTAGGTCACAAAGGAGGGAGTGGGTATACTCTTTTATATATTTCAGTGGCTTTTTGGCTGATAGGTGTGTGTACTGTACACAGCCAGAAGAATAGATGGTCAGTCCCTGTACACCTGTGTATACCCTCCACTTCACTACTGCTCAGGACCTGAGTAAGTGCAGTGTCGAGTGTGTAGTTGTGGATGAGCGGTTCTTGAGAAAGCTGGAAGCAGCAGTACCGGAAGCTAAGCAGTCAGCCCGTTACGAACCGGCACGTTTTGAATGGGTACTGGCATATACAAATTGTGATAACATCTTTGTTGCACGAGTATTTTTTACATTAAGTTTTAATGTTCTCATGAATCTTTAAGTAGACCAATCAACCTAAGAGCATGTGTGTGATACAGCAATATGCATGTGCAGGTCTAAAAGACCGACTGAGTGAAATCTGAAAGGCAGAAAGCTAAAAAAAAAAAAAAAGCCAGACAGCATCTTCTGTTCTGATAGCTCTTTGCACAGTAGAAAAGGCAAGTGACATTAAAGAGGAATTCACCCTCAGAGACTGTTGCATCATTTTCAGCCATTAAGCTCTGATGTTCAGCGCATTCAAAGAATTATTATGCGATAAAGTGCTGTAATTTACTCGCCTCTGCATACCCTCATGTACTTTTAGTTCAGTTAGCAATTTCCTCCTGAGACAGCAGTATGAGTTGGTGTCATTCAGCTGTGAAATATACAGTACTGTGTATCCCACAAGTGAGATTTCTTGGTCAAGAAAATGTGAGAGCCACACTGTTAACAGATGAAGAAAACGTGCCCTGTGGCTGCATTAAGTTTTGGTCTGTCGAGGCTGCTCTTGCGGGAGGGACTGGTTTGATTTCCTTTTTTTTTGTAATGGATTTTGTAAGATTGTTGAACCTCAGTGAGTCTGGAAGAAAAAGAGAGAAGTCTTTTGCTTTATATTTTGGGATTACTGATCGCTGAAACATTTTTGCTATATTCAGGACTCCTTTGAAATGCCGTGCCTGCTGTAAATACAGTCCAGTGTATGTTGGTGAAATTTCCATCTCTGTGCAGCTCCTTTGATTTAGAAAAAAAAGGTCCGACTGAGAGACTTCCCCCCGTCTTGGAGTTAAATACATGATCAGTAAAATTCTTCTACGCATGGATGATTGCTTGAGCCTACTTGGAATTCATTCTGGGTTAAATTCACCCCGGTATATTACTCCTGCACTAATCTGCTATCTTTTTCTGGGTTTTATTGTTGTGCCTGCAGTCTGATTGAATTTTCATCCTTTATCTGGAATTTGAGGAGCTGCTGAACTTCTCCTCAGCGTCACTCGTCCGCCCAGAGCAGAGCATTATGGGAGCACTTGAGTCAGTGTTAAAACTAGAAGTAACACATGGTTACTGCTATGTGTACTGTATTGGTGGCTCACAGCAAGATTGGGACATACTTAAGTACAGCGGACATTTTTTGGGTCCTACCCTGAAAATGCTGTTAGCGTAAAACAAATTTACATAAAACACAGTTCACTTTTTAGTAGAAAATCCAATTTAAAATTTCATGTCTTGGTCAAGTTGATTTAATGGATATTCTCTGATATAAAAAGGTAAAAATATGGAAGTGAAAAATGTGAGAAATTGATTCTTAGGTGTACAAGTTATGCTAATAGAATCTTAATAGGTGAAAAATGTGTGAAAACAAAACAACTTAAAATGCAAATTCTGGGCTCAAACAGCACAGAGTGTACAGGGACATTGAAGAGTATATTTTTAAAGTTATGCAGAAAAGACTTACCCACCATTACACTTTGTGCCACATCAAGATTCCTGGCAGCTGACATTTCTATCTGAAAAAAGACCAGTCGTTGCTGCACACCACATATTGTGCATGTTCCTAAGCAAAGAAGAGGGAACATGTTTTACACAAACACAGTAGATACAAACCAACACAACACTTTATATTTGTATCCATACTTCATCTAAATGATCTCATAATTTGCACGAGTGACGTCTGCTTTAATCTTTATTTGTGAAAGGAGGAATTTCAGCTGCATTTTAAAGGATAGCACAGACCCCACAACTGCATTCACACTCAGTCCAGGTAGCAGCAGTGACTCTGTTATTATTATATAGCTGACTGATTTCAACCCGATTTTTTTTCAAACTCTGTTTAAAGTCATGTCAGCAGCGTGTTTAGTGCTAATAAGCAAATCTTAGAAGGCTAACATGCTAAGTAAAGTTAAGGTGGTGAAGATGTTAAACACACAGCATTTGAGCTCCAAGTACTGCTGTGCCTACATTATGTACGGTCTTCCAGAATCGGTCTGTAGACTTAACCTTATTGTTACTACTCAACAAATACCAGATAATCCCACGTGCAGAGGTGATGATATTGTCAACTAACAAATACAAACAATAACGTATGATATACATGAAGAAAATCAAAGGGAGACAAAGAGGCACATCTGATCTTGAGGTGTGAAGCTGTGCTTTGATCTTCTCCATGACATAACTGTTATTATTTTATTTGCTATTTGTAGCAAATTCTACATTCATAACTTATATCATGTCTAGTACGGGATACAAAGTCAAATTGATACCCAAAATGAATTTAACCTCTTTTTTAGCCCTTTGCCATCAGTGCAGGTCGGCCCACTTTGAGCAGTGAGACTGATGTCTTTTTAAAGTGAAGTCAGGGTAAACTTTTCCAATCTTCTTTTTTGATTTGTTTTTTGGACGTTCTCCATTGTGAAGCACAACTATGATCAGTGCACTTGGCCTGCAGCGCGCCGTCTTCACACAATCTCCGAGTCTTCTGTGACTGCTTAAAGTGATTTGCCATCCACAAAGAAACACAGTGCTCACCTCGGGCTGGTTGTGTTTGGACAGTGGTGTCATCATTCTCCTAAATGTCCCTGTTAGCATGTTTCTCCCTGCGCACGTTGCTGTGTGATATGCCAGTTAATTAGTTCCTCTGAATTATGTGTTGTGACAAGAGTCTTTTTGCAGCTAATGCAGGATGCTGAAAAATAAATGATTACCAACGGGAAAAGGATCACTACTGAATGCACAATTAGATGAATTATAATTACAATGTGCCATTAGATGGTGTAATGCTTACGCAGGTCAGTATTAAGATATCACTCCAAAGCATCAGACTGAAACAGTTTGAAGGTAAAAGCTGACTCGTGTCCCCTAAAGCCAAAAATGACAGTGAAAAGGTTGTCCTGCCTTCCAGACTGTGACGTCTCTCTGATGTTTGTCTGTAAAAGAGGCTTTCAGAGGACTGGGGGAAAATGACTTTCACAGTGCAAGAGTTACATGCAGATTTTCGCATTGAATACCAGTTAAATGGCATGAAAGCCATCTGGATGGAGAAAAGAGTCTCACAAATTAGTCCCCCATCCTCTGAATGACGTCTGACTGATGTAACTTGTGTATGTAGTAGATTAAAACATCTTCAGCTCATAAATCTGGCTAGAAACGGTCACAACACATGAAACAACATCAGGTTAAGACAAACACAGAAGAGGGTTACAGTGACAGAGAAATCAAATTATGCAAAAATGTGCAGTGATTTCTTTAAGACAGTAATTCTTCATATCCTTTTTAGTGGACTAAATCACTGTGTTGTACTTAAGATAGAGCGCACCTTTTTAAGGATGCTTCATACTGCTCTTTACAACCTGAAAAAAAAAATGTGCCAAAATGGTTTCAGCTACTCAAATTCAAGGTTTTGCTTTTTTTTCTCTGTTTATGTTGTAAATTCAGTATCCCTGGATTTTAGACTGGTGATTTTCAGAAAAAAACAATTATTTAAAAATGGGCTCTGGGGATGTGCAAAGCTCTCTTCTTTTTTTTCTTTTTTTTCTTTTTTTTTTTTTTGCTAATTTATGAATTTCTATTAAAAACAAATTGTTAAAATCTACAGATGTACAAAGTTTGGCAATGGAAATAAAATTTGGCATTGAAAGGGAAAAGGGAAACATTGGCACTGGAGAACATTCAACTTAAAAACAAAAACTAAAGGTGTCAAAAATGATTTAATTGTATTTATTTTATTCATTTATTTGCATCCTGGTGTGTTTCTCAGTGACGATCTTCAGATTTTTTCCTTCATGTTTTCTCTTTTTTCATTGAATCCGCTTTTATGTCTGGAACCTCCTGTCTATGATGGGCTTGAGGACTTGGCTCAGATTAATCTGATCCCGTTTGATTCAGCGGTGGCGGTGGAAACCTCTTGTGACCACATGCCTTTGCTGGCGTCGATCCCAGCAGGATTCGAAACCTGGACCTTCCGCATGGAAGTGCTCTAAACACAACACTAGGGAGTGTGCTCTTTCTCATTGTTGTAAAATTGTAAAAAACAAAATCAGTTTCAGCCTTCTGTCACTGATCAGACTGCAACATACCGAGGAGACTTTCTCTTCTTAGTATACAAATTATAGTAGTAGCTCAGTCCATAGGGACTTGGGTTGGGAACCGGAGGGTTGCCTCTTCAAGTCCCCGTCCGGACCTAATATGTAGTGTGGACTGGTGGCTGGAGAGGTGCCAGCTCACCTCCTGGGCACTGCCGAGGTGCCCTTGAGCAAGGCACTGAACCCCCCAACCGCGCGGGGCGCCTGACCAAGGCAGCCCCTTCACTCTGACATCTTTCCACTTTGTGCATGTATAGGTCCTGTTTGTGCGTGTGTGTGTCTTTCAGACCTGTGTGTTCATGACAACGGAGTGAAAAACTTGAATTTCCCCTCAGAGGGATTAATAAAGTGTGTGTGTGTGTGTGTGTGTGTGTGTGTGTGTATATATATATATATATATATATATCTAAAATTGAAACAAAAAAAAAGTCAACGTAAAAAAACAACAACAAAACTGACACTGACACAAAAAATAACAAAAAATAGAAGACTGTTAGTGAAAAACACATCAGAATGCAAAAAATGTCAAAATAAAATAAAAATATTTGTAATGCCTGTGTTTTTAATTTTCAGTGGAACTTCATCAGTGCCAACATTTCCTTTTTACAAAGCCACATTTTATTCTCACTGCCAACACTTACTGTCAGTGTCCTAGCTCTATACAGATGTATCCATAATGAAAATAATTGTCTGTTCCAGCTCTTCTCTGAATTTGTATTGGCCTGTTAACTGGTGTTAAACAGCCCTTTGCACTATGCTTGAACATGAGGGCGAATGTGAAATCTGCAGCATCTCAGTCATCTTCCTTTTAATTTCATGAGCTGTTCTCGCTGACCAGAGGAGCAGCAGCATTATGTAAATTCTAAATTTGAGTGGTAGGCACCTTTTAACACAGCTACACCCCATATGGCCTGAGTGCTGTCTGTGCTCAGCTCTATCCCAGAATATTCAGCTCTCAAGTCCCCATGGAAACCAGGCACGCCACAGGATCCACAACACTGTGCATGTGTGTGTCAGTTTTAGTGTGTGTGGATACATGCAAGTTGATATTATTTATATATACAGTGTGTGGCATACATGCTGCATAAATCCATTGTAAATAACGCGTGGACAGACATAGCAGCAGTGACTTCACAGTATGATGCAACCCGATGTAACAACATGACAAAAAAAAAGACTCAACAGGTTAATTAACTCTAACACAGCCTGAGCTGAGCTGTGAGCGTTATGAGCTCTGCTGATGATGCAGGCTTTATGCTCAAGCTCTTCTGTAACACATGCAGACATAGCAAATGAAGCATTGTGGTTTAACAGGCTGCTTTGGAGTTATTCACTTAGCATCAACAGATAGCTTAGCTTTAGGTATAGCACACACTCACCCAACCCTACACCCGCACAGAACACTAACTTTCCTCCTCTCTACACAAAGGCTACTCAACATTCTGCCTTGGTGCCAGACGTAAATCATGACCTGTGTGACCTACGTCCGATATAAATGTAATTCCTAGCATCTGGGCGGAATTACCAGAAGCCAGCTGAGAAAACACAACATGTAAAGCAGACAACCTTTAAGTTGCCAGAGGGCATTTTCTTCCGTCTTCACCTGAGGCTAACCTCCTCCAGACCTTCTAGCTAACATATTCCTGAATCAGTCTTTCCACTCAACTCTGAGAGACAAAATAAACCTCAACCCTCTCATCCAACTCTGTGTAAGACTGCTCTACTTGGATCAGTATCCCAGCTATTTTGACGTACTTGTTATTCACCTGAGTATTTAAATGTCATATTACTTAAGTTTAGCAGCTTTAGTTACTTGTTACTTTGCAGATTATTAAAAGAGTCCTTCACCCACACTCACCATGCGTTAGGTTGAATTCTTGGAGAAAACTTGAAAACTTTTATCTAGTTGTATGCTCGGCACTTCCCTTACACATGCATTTTTGCTCAAATATTCCAGCTTAAAACATGTTAGTACACACAGTCTCATGCACGGCCAAGCGTGCCTTAGCATGTGTGAGCTCATGTGCATGCATGTGCACGCTACTTGTAGGCAAAAGTGTTTTATACTATATTGTACCATTTTAGAGAAAATGCTTGTGTTTGGAAAGCACTGAGCATATGACTGGATAAATGAGGCCTGAATTATGCTGCGCGAGTTATGTGAGAGTTTGTAGAAGGATGTTTTAATATAGTCTTTGCAGTCATTCAAGGCAGACCTCATTCACTTCAGTTCATAAAGAGTGTTTGCCTTTTTTGGATTCTTGGTTCACTGTGGAGACATATGAGAAAAGCAAAGTTTTCTGGGGGATTCAATGGAGAGTAATTCATATTCAAATGGTAATTTTTGCAGATGAAGTATTCCTTTTATTCATTTTCTGTAACCACTTATTCCGTTGGTGTTCACGGGGGGGCTGGAGCCTATCCCAGCTGACATTGGGCGAGAGGCAGGGTACACCCTGGACAGGTCACCAGACTATCACAGGGCTGACACATAGAGACAGACAACCATTCACACTCACATTCACACCTACGGACAATTTAGAGTCACCAATTAACCTGCATGTCTTTGGACTGTGGGAGGAAGCCGGAGTACCCGGAGAAAAAACAGTGATCAGAACATGCAAACTCCGCACGGAAGGGTTCAAACCAGGAACCCTCTTGCTGTGAGGCGACAGTGCTAACCACTGTTCCACTGTGCCGCAATCAATGATAAATTATGATTTTTTTTTAAGGATTAAGCTACCAGGTACTTCAAATTCGCTCAACCTTTAATAGCTGCAACATTAGTTATACTTAACACATTAATGCATCACTATGAATGCCATTCTGCTTAAGTATATTTGGATGCTAATATTTTAACGCAAGTAAAATCTACAATGCAGGAATTTTATGTGTAACCTGTGGTTTTTCTACACTGTACATGCTTTTACTAAAGCAACAGATCTGAGTGCTTCTTTCACCACTGGATTTAACTATTGAATTTCAAATGATTATTCTTGTTGTTAAAAATTAATGTAATATTACTGCGTAATACCTAAAAATGCTTCTCCCTCCCTGACCACTGTCTTGTCTAACAGTGGTGTGTCTTGCCTCCTTTATTCCCTGCACTCTGCCCTGAGACCTCCTCGGCCTTCCCTCCCCTGCAGCCTCTCGTCTCTCACTGTGCTTTAAGTGTGTGGTTCAACAGTAGCTATAGTTTCATCTCTTATATCTGTAGTACCGCTCTGACATCTAAGACCTGTAATTTAAGGTTGGATATTCAGATTTTACAAAATCTAAAACACACAATGAGCACTTTCTCTGTCACTGGGGTTTTTGTCCTTGCAGCAGTGTGACCTGAGAATAGAGTCTGTCTCTCTGTCTCTCAGACACACACCATCGCACTTTCACAAGAGTCAGTAAAGTGAACCAGTTTCAAAGCGCGGGGCAAGAATCTGATGCCCTGATAGCCTTTGATCACCAGTTGTCTCCATCATCTGAGTGTCGACACACTCCTGCATGCCCCAGACACCACTAATACCAGACTGGAGTGTGACTGAGAGCAACAGCACAACTTCAACCGATTTGGCACTCAAACGCTTTTTGTGTTCTGAACTGATTCTCTTTCTTCCAGCTTGACCTGCCTTTTTTCCCTCTCCTCTCCTCTCCTCTCCTCTCCTCTCTTTTTGTGTCTTTTTTGACATAACAGCTTATCTGCCCCCAACCTGAGATCGTTCACAGGGATTTGTGTGTCTTGTCTCGTGCAGAGAGCTAAACTGAGAAATCGGGAGAGAGGAAAAAGTTGTTCTGATGGTTTGATTGAAGTGAGCCCTCATTCCTCCTACCTTATAGTCTAAATAGTGATGAAGAGGAGATGAGAGATGGATGAGGAAGGGTGAGAGAGGTGGAGGAGAGTGGGGAGGTGAGGAAAGGAGCACTGATTGTGACCAATAGTGGAGGTGAAGTGGGTCTGTCTAAGTGCTGCATACTGATGAGGCGAGGAAGTGATTGGATTGAAGAAACACATATGCATGATATGTTACATGGTGTGAGGGTTCGACTATTTTGGGATTCCAGGCAGGTTAGTTTGTGTCATGAAAGATTTCAGTTAAGTCAGTTTTTATTAGAATAAAGCTGACAAAGAATGCCTGCCTTGAAAAATGCATAAAACAAGCAATTTAAATTCACCACAAACTACAAACTTCCCTCTCCTCGCCAGAGAAATGACAGCGTGGTTGACGTACACGATCCTGACAAACGACCTCTTGCGAACATTTCCTTCCACACTCTCTCCTTTTTTCTCCCGTCTCTGTACATTTATGAAGCAGTCCGCCAATTTGTCCTGCCCAAGGCGAGATCGTGTCTAATCATGTCTTTCCATTGACTTTGTATGCAATTGTGCCTCCTCTAAAATTCACTTCATGTTCTGTCTAAAAACACACAGTTAGAGAGGAGGTTGGGGTGGACGCTTAGGCCAACTAAGTGTGTGACCCTTAATGAAGAAGACAGTTATTTGCAACCCGCCTCCGACCAACAGTCAGTGTTGGTTTCTGTTACCGTGGCCACAATCTTTTTCTTTTCTTAACCAAGTAATTTTAGTGGCCTAAACCTAATCAAAGCGTAACTGCAGAGGTGGCAATATACGTTTACTGAATGAATGTCTTTGTGACAGTCATTTGTAACAGTTTGGTCCTGACAAACAAGGCTCTTTGTAATTTAGGTTGGAGGACTCAATTTCGAAATGGTTGTGGGTAGGGATAACAGTCTCTTGTGGCCAAAGTGTTTGAGGCTATGCTCCTGGAATCTAGATGTTTATGGTTGTGAGGATACAACAGTTCTTCAGCATCTTCTCATACAGCTGTTCATGTGGTATCTAATGAATTAGTACCCCACAGAAGACGTTAAGTACTACACAGGGAAGGTTTAGGCAAGCAAAGTTACGCAGGTTAGTTTTATGAAAAGAAACATGGTGATGACGTACCTCAAAACACCTGACAGTTCACTTGGTTTCACGCGGTTCTAAACAATCGGCTCCTGGGGGAAAGTCCTGTATTATTTGACCCATCCGCCCTAGCCTTCCTCCTTCTATGGACATTTCTGTTTTTATTCTACTTCCTTCTTTAGTCTCATCAGTGCATTGGTCGCCTGATTACTGCCTTCCCAGTTACATTAGATATACACAAATGACTGGCTCATGACTGAATGGGTTATATACGAATTGTGGTGCATTACGTTTAAGGTATATGTAGAACTGTGCACGAGAAAGCCTGACCCCCTTGAATCTTCTAAAATCCTGCACAGGTTATGCAAGACTCAGACTTGGGTATAATCATTTAAAGCTGGAATAGAACATGGGAAGACAGGTAATTGGACATAAAATTGAAAACTGAGGGGAGTATGTGAGAGAGAGATAATGAAGGTATCGGTGAGGACAGTAAAAACTCGTGATGGGGTAACATGAGAGAAGAGATTTTCCTTATCCAGTTTTTGAAATCAAAATCATTAAAAGGACGACTGGATTAATCCTTAAATTCCAGTCATTAAGTTTATATTGTCATTTAAATTGTCCTAAAAGTGAGTATAGCCATTGGTGGATTACGAGACAATGGGCCCCTACATAGGAGCATAAACACAGACTTTGTGGTGGGTTTGCCTCTAGTTTCATTGTTTTGTGTTTCATTGCTCTTGTTAGGGAATCTTTTTGTAGTTATGTGTCTTTTTGAGATAATTGTGTGTCTCTGCACATCTTTGTGTTTTTTTTATGTCTCTTTGTGGTCATTATGAGTGTCCCCCGGTCAGTAGGTGTTAATTTGAGTGACATTTTGCAGATGAAAGCCGGGGGAGCCCTGATACTCTGGGCTGCTGGACGTGTGCCTTGAGGGCCCCTTCAGTAATTCATCATGAGTAAAACCCTGCTTGCAGTGGACTAATATTACCGGGTGACCTCATGCGTGATTAAACATGAGTATTTTGTGCGGCTCACTGGCATGGGAAAAGCGAAGTCTCTATCTTACCTGAAATGACTGACATTTCCCCCCAGGAATGATACGCACAGTTATTTGTAACTTCACTCCACACAACACAGGAATACCACACAGCACCTTTAGCAGTGATGTACAGTTTAAACCTCCTTTTTTCTTTTAAACGTGGGTTAAACAAACAGAACTGATTCTGCCACACGTTGTCACATCATCAGTCTTGTCATCTTTCAAGATTTAGCTCTTTTGATGGATTTGAGTTTACTCTTTCTGCGAATGGGTGTCTATGCTGTGTAGTGAGATGAGCCCCCTGCACCCAAAATGCTGTCAAAACTTTCAGTCATAATTGCCAATGGCGCCTCCGTAGTTCTTGACCAGGAAAGAGGCGCAGAGGAAACAAAACCCTAACCCTAAAAAGGACACCAAATCATTGAGATTTGCAGTGGACTTGTATTATCACATGATCTATGTGTTTGGATAAATATGGTGGAATTTTTACTTGACAAATGATGGACATGGCAGATTCTCACAGGATTAAGATCACAGACCTCCACAATTATTACAAATTACGAGAGCTCCCGGGTAACTCCAGTCCCATGCAAATGGGGCTCTTGTGTGCAAAAAGTCCAAGAGATGAAACATTCAAAAACAGAAATAGTCTAGTTTAGAATCTGTTTACCAAATGCACAAACACATGTGGGCAGGTACCTACTTACACACACTTTCAGTAACTGACATACACACGCACACACAGTAGAAAGTGCAGAGTTTGCAGGGCGAGCTAATTTATGCTTCAGTGCGGTTCAATTAAGGCAGATGTAAAGAACTGTTCCTCACTCTCAGCATGTGCTACCCTGTTAAAACGCAATGCAGAGCACACACATCCTCTCCTTCTCTCTCCTGTCACACACACCCACACACGCACAAACAATACACACGATACAGAGGGTGGTAGAAAAATTCATGGACTTTCATAATGAAATTGGTGTTGTTCACTGAGCCATAGGATGTGTACAAACACAAGAATGCCATGGCAACACAGAGATGACAGGATGCCTGAGTGCTGGAATGCAGCCTAAATGGATTGTAGCTTGTGTCCAAAATGCTGGTGTGAAGCTTTTAAAACAAACACAACAAAAAAAGATTGTTTTTCTTTGTCCACTGTGTACGAAAAAAGCTTGACACTATCATCGATTTAGATAGAGTAGAAGAGCTAAGTGAGTGGCAGCACAACACATTCTCTCTCCCAACTCGTTAAATACCAACACTTCTTCATGCCGATGAAGATTCTCAGAAATAATGTCAGTATATTAATAAATTGTTTTCATAATTACATTGAGGTGACAGTGTAATCGCTGCCTGGATTATTTACAGAGACAGTGTTACATAGAGTTAGTGAAACACTGTATTTACGTGCTGGTTTCCCAGGAAGGTGGACAGGTTGTATGGTGAGTATACAAGCAACGTCTGATAATTGTCTTACTATCAACAAACCCCATGAAAAGACCGAAACCAAAAATGATTGAATCCAACTACAGTAGCAAGATGTGCCTGCATAGTTAAAGCCTAGCTGATATACACTAACTGGCCACTTTATTAGGTACACCTTGCTAGTACCAGGTTGGACCCCTTTTGCCATCAGAACTGTCTTAATTCTTGGTGACATAGATTCAACAAGGTGCTGGAAACATTTCTTCAAGATTTTGGTCCATATTGACATGATAGCATCACACAGTTGCTGCAGATATGTCGGCTGCACATTCGAGATGCGAATCTCCTGTTCCACCACATCCCAAAGGTGCTCTATTGGATTGAGAGCTGGTGACTGTGGAGGCCACTGGAGTACAGTGAACTCATTGTCATGTTCAAGAAACCAGTTTGAGATGATTTGAGCTTTGTGACATGGTGCGTTATCCTGCTGGAAGTAGCCATCAGAAGATGGTACACTGTGGTCATAAAGCAGCGGTCAGCAGCAATACTCAGGTAGGCTGTGGTGTTTAAACACTCGGTGGCACCTGGTGTGGTCTTCTGCTGCTGTAGCCCATCTGCTTCAAGGTTGGACGTGTTGTTGGTTCAGAGATGGTCTTCTGCAGACCTTGGTTGTAACCAGTGGTTATTTGAGTTACTGTTGCCTTTCTATCATCTTGAACCAGTCTGGCCATTCTCCTCTGACCTCTGGCATCAACAAGGCATTTTCACCCAAAGAACTGCTGCTCACTGGATATTTTCTCTTTTTCAGACCATCCTCTGTAAACCCTTGAGACGGTTGTGCATAAAAATCCCAGTAGATCAGCAGTTTCTGAAATACTCAGACCAGCCCGCCTGGCACCAACAACCATGCCACGTTCAAAGTCACTTAAATCACCGTTCTTTCTCATTCTGATGCTCAGTTTGAACTTCAGCGGGTCGTCCTGACCATGTCTACATGTCTAAATGCTTTAAGTTGCTGCCACATGATTTACTGATTAGCTATTTGTGTGAACAAGCAGTTGAACAGGTGTACCTAATAAAGTGGCTGGTGAGTATAGTATATTTGTAGTCAATCCCACATACACCATTCTACCACTGTAATACTCACTACAACACCAAATGTCGTTTAATCTGCAACAGAAAATAGTCCTCAACAAATGCACTGTTTTCTCCTGTTTGAGTTAAAATCGCCAAAAGCTACAGCACCCAGCTGTTGGAGGAAAGTATGAATCTGTAATGTGTTTTTAAAGATTTCCCTCTTTAGTGGAAGTGAATTGGCCACAGATGCCAGGCCGAGGAGTTTGGGAAGTATCGGGAGATAGTCTGATGCGTTGTTGTCTTTCGGTTGTTGTGGGAGCATGTTCCTTTAACTTCTCCTTAATCTTTCTCTATACAGTTAAATTGTTGCCTTCATAACTTCTGCCAGAATTCTGTTGCAAGTTCAAGTTAGTTGAACTTTAGCTGTAAAACCTGGCAGAAAGCCAGGGCCCTGTGTGCCGCCATAGTTTTGCTCTCTCCATTTAAATCTAAAGCCTTGCTCTGTGTGGTGTCACACTTAAAGAAAGATTTTCATATTTTGAAAAAGGGCCTGACTCTAGTCAACAAGTCGATCTGCTTTCTTGAGCTGTTGACCTGAATCACCATGAGCGTTCAAAGGTTGAGCTGAGTGAGCAATGTGAAATCACTAAACATGGTCTTTTCTATGACAGTAGACATTTTCTAACAAAAGAAATCAATAATGAAGATCAATGATGATCAATAGTGGAACAACAGTGATTGTGTTTTGTTATGGCAGCTGATTGTATGCAATCAACATCCCATCCTCCTTTCTTTGTCTCTCTCTCTCTCTCTTTTTTTTTTTTTACCTTTTTCTGTGCATAATAAGTGCCATACTTAACATACGAACACTTTCCTCCCTCACCCTCTACATGTTTTTCTCCATCAACAATCTGCTTACTCGTGTGTCCTTGCTCTTGTACAGTTTTAGTTTCTCGAGCTCTTACTTAATTCCCTGCCTCTCTTCCTCCGTCTATCTCTTCCACCGCTCCCTCCCACATCTTATTGCTTAGAGCAAACAATTACTTGCCTTGTTTGAGATACTCTGGACTAAAATAAATCTGAATAAATGTAGGGATCTCAGTCGCTACAGAAATGTAATGCGGGTGAAGGAGGAACAGATGAAGAAAGGCAATAAGAGCTATACAAAGAAGATGTCACTGTCGCTGAGCGTCAGAGTAGACCTCTCTTTCTTTTGCTGCCTTGCACACATACATGCAAACACACAATTATATATATGTGTCCACATATTTGTGAAACACGGCTTTGTTTTAAAGAAATGACATCCCTACAGGCAGAGAGGAAATGGGGTATTTTCTACTGGATTACTAAAGAAAACATACAATCTTGTCAGACCTGAGGGCATTTTATTGTTTCTGGGGGAAAAAAATCCAGCTCTTTCTGCCTAACTATGTCTGCATATTCATGTTGGTTTTACTTATTGTATTTATTTATTTATTGGAGGGAATTCACAAATCATCCATCCTGGTCCTTCACTCATTTACTGTGACCTCCATTTGAGGCCGTTTTCCCAACTGCAGCTCTAAGATCTTGGAAGAGACTTAAAAAAGCTGGAATTTCAATTGCAAATAAGACACTGCAGGACTCTTGAGGATGCATATGCGCAATTATTTAAAACATTTATGGGGTTTCTGACTTTTAATTTACAGTGAAGCGTGGGAGATGAATGAATATGGAGATGTTCATGGTACAGTATCCACGTCCATTTACAGTAAAAATACACTTTCAATAATCTGCCTTGTTTTTTTTCTTATTTTAAGTGAAATGGAAGACTTTTTCACATCTATTTTTACTGACAAGGGCAATTTGTCCAACTCAAGAAATAAAACATTTTACATATAACATTAAATTTACATTTGATAAAAGACAAAAATAAAAAAAACAAAACAAAACCTTAATAGCCACATAAAAACAACAATAAACAAATTTGCAGCTCAGTTTATTTTCTACAAACCATAGCTGACTTATGTGTCTTTAAGTTTTTCCCATTCACTTCAATGTCCAAAGCTCTTATTGTGCGTAATTTGTCTTTTGACTGTCAGTATCATTCTGAATTTAGCTGCATTTTTGTTGAAAACAAAATAAGCAACATATCCAATAGTCAATACAATACAGTGGCGGCTGCTGGTCTTTCAAACAGGGGAAGCTCACTTTAAGTTTACATCAGCAAGTTCAGCCTGCCTTGTTGTCTCAGACCAATCGCGCCTGATACAATTTCAAACATTCAGTACATGGTTTACAACACACTATCATGTAGTTGCACACGTAGGCACATACATATTATAAATTACAGTAATAAAACACAGTTGTAATAAGATAAAATATGTGTTTACAGGAGAAGACATAATTCATGACAAATACTGTAAAAACATGAAACACAAAAAAATGGTATTATAGCTACATTCAAATACATTGTAGTTATTATAGTAGCCTATGCTATAATGTAATTATATATATATATATAGTATCTGTTAAATAGACATACTTAAAGTAGGTCTTACAGAACATGGCAGAGTCATTAGTCTATATCATCTTGTTAAATCAACCTTCTAAAATGAAACTAATTTAAAATATATATAAACTAAGCACAAAAAGTAAGAAAATTTGTGTTTGGTAGGTTATTTCTTTGTTGTAACAGTGCTTCTTGGCAATAAAAAAGCCTGTTAATTTCCCTTTTAAATGGTGCCACATTTGTTTGTAAGGAACATGCATTTGTGGGATGAGCAGCAGAGCTGAGTATGTGGGCTGCGCCTATGAAAAATTTGCCAAATCTTCTCTGCCAAACAGCTTTCCTTTTTTTTTTTTTTGTCTTTTTTTTTTGCTGTTGCTATTGATTTTTGTTTGGTGAATTGGAGAATTGAAGTCTGAAGACACAAGACATAAAGGCAATTCAACAAAGAAATACTCTACCAAAAAAACAAATGTGTTTAGTTTATATTATTAATATATTATTAATAATGACAACTTCTCCCCAAACACTCATGCTAAGAGTGAATTTTCTGACTGGAAGCCACCTTAAAAAATGAAGTGAAATTTGCCCGATCGTACTTCAACTGACTACAGCTAATTTTCCAACGAGATATCACAGCTGAAAATATGCTCCACTAAAGGTGTAAAACCTACAGTATGACACCACGTGCCTATTATCACCTCGAGCCACCGGGAGAAACTGTAACTGTTCATAGTAATTCATCTTCTCAAATGACCTCCATTCATTAGGAGTTGAATAAACAAAGCGAGACAGCTCTATGGACTGTGCACCTCATAATAAACCAACAAGTAATTAATTGAACAGCAAAGTCCTGATCCCTTCGCTTTGCTTTTGAGCCATCTGTAAGAAGATGTATAACATAATATTTCCTTTTTGACATGTGGTAATTTACTATGAGATCTCTTCAGAGATATAACATAATGCAGCATTTCTGTGATTCCAGCGTGGTGCTGTACGTATGTGTGTGTATGTGTGTGATTTTGTGCCGATAATAGAATCTTAATTGGTTGATTAGGGAGGATTAAGGTCATTGATTGGATAGAGCTCAGGGCTCACCTGCTGTTCCCTACATCTAATTGGTTGGCTAAATAACATTTCAATGAAAGGCTGGGAGCTGCAGCAGGCGAGCGTTCACACACTCACACACACACGTGAGCACACACACACACACACATGCATTCAGCCAAGAGAGAAGGACGGAGACTGATAAGGAGAGGAACAGGGGATGAGGGATGGAGGGAGAAAGAGAGAGGGAGAGAACATCCTTTTACACTCGAGTGTCTCAGCCTTTCTGGATGACAAAAATATGGTCTGTCAATCACAAACCAGGGTGCACATGTGTGTGAGAGTGTGAGACAGAGGTAGAAAGATGCTCAGAGCGCACAAGGTGCAGGTGTTCAGAGCAGACCGCTAATAACCTGTGTCAGCACACACACAGTCACGGAGTCACACACCGCGCTGTGTGTGAAGTGTGATAGTTGCAGTGACAGTGACAGGCTGTGGAAGATGAGACTAATAATTGATTGACGTCGGTGTCCTTGCAGCTGTATCTGTGCTTGGATGTGTATGTATGGATTTTGTGAGTGTGTGCAGTTGCCTGTGTGTCTGATTTGAATGTTTAAATTTGACACACCTTAAGGGAACAGAATATAGATCCGTGCAAATGTGCTTTTCCGTGCAGCTACATGCTGCGTCTGCACCTGCAGGCTTTCAAATATGGTGGCACATGTTCAGTGGCTTGTTGTCAATGTGTTTTCATGGAACATGGACTCATAGAATTTCACCTGGTTTATAAAACCACACAGGTACTGCAGGCTTTTAGAGGATTACTGTGACGTCTGCTTGGCAGCTACTGCCTGTATCATTATTATGGGAGACCTTAATGATGGTGAATTATCATTACTGCAGAAAATGCTCCCCTGCACAGTAGGAAGGAGGAACATAAACAAAATATTCACACACACACAGGAGGTTGTAAATCCCACTCCAGATATTTTTAATGTGCTGTGTAGTGGAGTACTGGAGTGAACAGCAGTGCATAAGTAAAGCTGACTGCAGAAAGGTTTCTGTGTAGCAGAAATGTGGCAGTAATCCTAAAAAAACACAATCCAATAAACAGGGGAAGATGTACAGTATGACCCTTTTACACACACTGTTAAAGGTTCTGTTTTTTGTGATGCATCTCTCAGAGGCCGTTAGGTGAGCAGTCAGCAGCCTCGGTAGCCGCGAGCTAGCACCTGCATCAGCCACAACAGTGACAGACAAGAGACTGACTGTCACCCTCGAATACAGGAAAGTAAATGAAAATCATATTTCGTTTGTGTGTGTATGTTTCTATATTTCATTTGGACAATTGGCTTCATGATACTAGCTAGCTTACCATTTACACGTTACTTTGTAATCTAATGTTACAAAGCAACATCTGCAGATCCATGTAGCGTAGCATTACAGCTGCCTGGCTAACCTTATCTTAAATTATGGTTAGCTCACTGGCCGCCCAACCAGCTATAACCAATCTATGGCTGTAACTTAGCTACGTTGTATGAGTCCAACACATTCTCACTGCGACCTCGTCACATATTGACGCTTTGGTCATCGACTCGCCACGTCCATATACGACGTGGAAGGTACCCTGGGTGCGTTGGTTGTTGATGTTCTGGGACACTGTGTGAATATATTTCAATTGCCAGGATTTCCTCTGAGATTTTTTTCAGCACTGGATGCACTAAAATTATGACATGGGGCACTGAATTTGATGAATTTACTGTTTCAGATCACTAATAAGACAAGAATTAGCCAGTGCACCTTGCTGTTCTTCCACGTTACACCCGCTGCTAAGAGATTTATTTGCCCAGCTGTTCTGGAGATGATCCTTTAGACAGCAACTGTAGCAGCTCCAATTCAGCCAGAGCAAACCTCAGCAGGCATAGCCCAAGTCCTTTACATAGAGGTCAGTCCACAGGCTGTTGAAGTCAAGGATGTCTTTGAGTTTTTGAGTTATGTTAGAATCTCTTCACCAAATGGTGATGAAAAACAACTGATACATGTGAAATGTAGGCACAGTACCATTAAATAATCATCAGACAAATGGTTTTATAGATGATCAGGTGAAGAAATGATCAAAATGTTTACTTTTATTGGAGATGTGTAATTAATTTGACTGCTTCCTGGTTAAATAACAAGGAAACATGTCTTACTCTCTCATTTACAGGCACACACACACACACACACACACACACACACACAGTACAGGCCCTGTCCTTTTGGCCAATGGTCACGTTATAATAAGTAGGGTGAAAGCACAAACCTGGCTAAGCTCTTTAACTGCAGCTGTTTAGACACACACTCCCACTCTTTTGCACACACACACATACACACACACACACTGTACATGTAATGTGTGTGCGTGTGTGTATGATGAGGGGGAGCCACTAGAATAGCTGGCTCTACTTCCTCATTTGCCATATTGTTCAGAGGAAGGTACTTAAAACCAGATGGATCTCTCTTTTCACACACTACACACTACACACACACACACACACACACACACACACACACACACACACACACACACACACACAGATGCATACACACACTCTGTCTTGTACAAATTGAGTATTCATATTTACAGGATGAATTGCTGAATTATTGAAAGGTTTGAAATGGAGCCAATCAAGGTGCAGCAGTATGTGTGTGTTTTAAAAGCAAATGAGCTAGAAATCACAGCGTGCTTTCCACTGCAGTACCAAGCACACGTGCATAGACACACGTAAACACACACACACACACACACACACACACACACACACACACACACACACACACACACACACACACACACACACACACACACATGAACTACAGACCTACACTTACATGTGCACACAGTATCCGTCACACTCTTTCCACTGTGTGGGAACCAGTGATTCATTGTTTTTTTTAAACACTTTAGTCGAACTTTTTAACAATTTATGTTTATCCTGACTCATATGTTCAGAGGCCATGGTCATAAAGTTAAGTGCTCATTGGAAAAACTTGTTAAACTTTAAATCAGACAGTGTCAAGTTAGCTCGAGCTCGGGGAAACCCTTCTTATCATCCTGGACTGGCGAGTAAAGATAATAATAATTTTACTTTAGACCATTACAGCACACATTTTCAAGATAATAATCTCTCTGTGGTTGATTTAAAATCCTTGATCAGCCTTAAAGGGACAGTTCAACTCAAAATCAAACATACATACTTTTCCTCTTACCTGCAGAGCTACTTTTCAGTCTAGATTTTATGGAATGAGCTGCAGAGTGTTGTAGATATCGGCAACAGAGATGCCTGCCCCCTCTCAGATGTCATGGAACTAGATGGCACTCAACTTAATGAGATATACATTTGAAAAACTCAACAGCAATGTCTCTCTCCAGTAATCATAGACGACAGACCTTATTGTGAGCAGTTATATGTAGGAACTATTTTCTTTCATTATTGGCATTCTCCTCAGCTGAGCTGTAGTTGGCTAGCAGTGCTAGGTGAGCTAGCAGTTGTTGCTCGCTGGCATGAGCCTTAAGCTTGAGGGCTTGGTAGCACTACTGATGTACATCCATGCAATGATCTTCTTATGTAAATACTGGAGGCTTGTTAGAGTTCATCACATGGATTCAGGAATCTGTTGACTCTAAAATTTAGTTTGAAGTACTTCACATTCATGGAATAGAAAGCAGCTGTGGTCCCCCTTACTGAGGGAATCAAAGTGAGCATGACTGTCTCCAAGTTATCGTTTCAACATGTAATAGAAGTTTTCAACAATTTCTCCAAATAAAATGGCAAATTATGTTGTTGGCAACTGCCCTTTAAAATGTGTAGGTTAGGTATTAACATGACATTGACTGTATTGGGGTTTGGGAAAGAGCATGATGTGGGTTAAAATAGGTACTTGGTTAAGGTCAGAGAACCTTCATGGTTATAATAACATCCACTTGAACAAGATCAAGGAAAGATTGTCATGGTTGTTTTGGTTTCTAATGTTATATATATGGCAACAGGATAAGTAACACACTTACAGTTGTATATTTGGTATACGAGCTTGCATGTGTAAGTGTCTAATCAGACTAAAACTGGCAATGCACTACAAAAACACAAATGGCTGCATATTGTAGATAATGTGTGAGCATGGGGCTTTAGGTATGAGTGTGAAGCTGCAATACAATTCAAGCATAAAGTTGTTTGAAGACTCACTGCCCAGTGGTTTACAATTGCTGAGATGTCACACCCCTACAGAGTATTTTATTCTCTGTTTAGACACTTGTAAAATAAATGGTAGCATTACCTTGTCCATGGTACAGAGTGCTTGCACATGTTGGATTGGCTGAAAGCGTTGTGTTGCCGGATGCTGCTGCATTACTTTGAAGCAAAAGTTGGGCCAGGTTCAACTTTCCTGTGCAGGGCAGTGAAACCATTAAAATGAATGACCAGGCTGCATATTTTGATACAGCGCTAATGTCTGTGCTATGAATTCTTAATCAAAAGTACAGTATGTATCCACTGTACTTGCATGTGGTTAGTGTGTGTGTTCATCCTGAAGGAAAAAGAAGGAATGCTGAAGGCAGGATCCAGATGCAAACTGTTCTCCTTTAATAAAATATAATGGTTAATAGGAGACTACTTCAAAACACAAGTGCTGATTTTTCCTTTTACAGTTAATAGGAGATATAAAGGGTCACATGACCTGACCAGCCACCCCAGACCAGCCGTCCTATTCTTAGAATTTTAATGAATACAACCCAGTTTCACATCTTCATATGAATCATCCGGCACACAGACTCTTTTCACTATTAGCACTCTGTGGTAGTCACTCTGTGTTAATTTGAGAGCGTACAAAAATATGAGTTACTCATTTAAATGCTCATGACAACAAACCGCATCAATCCAATTTACATTTTCGGATGACAGACGTTTGCAAATTTTTGCCTCTGAAGACTGTGAGCTGCACAGTTGTGTACTATCACAGTTATGAGACACCGCAGCTTGTACATTTTGATGAAAAATGAACTGAATTCAGAGTCATTAGTACAGTATGTGGGCTGCTACACACTGTATGATATTTTAGCCCGGGGCTTATATGAAAGCCCTCTTTACACTGGTAATCACACTCAAAAGGCCGACACATATTTCTTCCTGATCTCCTCTGTCTTCTTCCATCGTCTGTACGACATATCATCTCTCCCCTGAGAGGACCACTGTTTGTGTTTGAAAAAACAGAACATGTTTGAAGCACTTACATTCAAAGTAAATGGAGCGTTGATGCAGAGGAAGATGGGAGGTTGTTGTTGCTTTATTCAGTGGTTGCCATGACATTCCTAGCATCCAGCAGCTGAACTGAGCACTTAAGGTTTCCTCTGTCATCTTGTTTAAGACACAAAGCTACAGCAAGACGTGAGGCTCAGGTTTCAGAGATGTCACTGACCATTCGAAAAGAGAGGAACTGCTATTTGTTTTTGCAAATGCCAAAGGCAAAGACAGAAAAGAACATCTTTAGTTTTACATAAACTTACTTTTGATGGTTTGTGAACTTTAACTGACCTTTTATTGAGTTTTTACTAATTTATTCAATTGCAACTTGGTTTGAAACACTTGCCATTTACCATTTACATAATGCCAATTAAATGTTAACATTTCTTCCACAATTATCAATCACTGAGTCGTAGAGTTTGTTTTAAGCTTTTGAAACATTTTGTTTTATGTTTTATTGATTAAGCTTCCAACCACGTTTATTCACTTATAGTTTTTCTGTTTTCATGCTATTGAATAAATTAAATAATGAAATAAATGATAGAATTCTCTCTTCAATAAGAAGGTCTCTCTTTATTTAAACCAATGTAAAGAACCCAGGGTCAATCATTAAACATTGTTGACTTAAGTGATGGAAAATTACAGATGTGTGAAAAAGTATTCTCACATACTAGATATTTTCCAGCAACCACCACATCAGTTGCATCTACAGAGAGCTAACGTGAAAGGAATGCTTCACCCCCCTAAATGACCATTTGTTGATCAGTGACTCAGCCCGTGTTGTGTCGAATTTGTGAGGAAAGCTTTTTACTTGCATGCCCCCAGTGAACGAGAAGTGAGAAAATTCTTGATGAATTTAAATCATAGGGGGCCACATTTAACAACAGCTACACTACAACCCTAATTCCAAAACAGTTGTGTAACATGGGTATGAAAGGGGCATCCTTATAAGGCTCAGTCATTTACAAACAAGGATGACAAAAGTTTTACCACTTTGTGAAAAACTATGTGGGTATAAAGTCCAATAGTTTAAGAATGAAAGAAATTTAGAGATAGGATTCAGAGAATCTTGAGAAATCCCGACAGTAAGGGCTAGACAGATACCAACACTGAATGATCGTGACCTTTGAGCTCTCAGGCTGCACGGCTGATCTGAGATAGACTAACGTGCTGTGGTCTGACGAGTTTGTGTTTCATATTGATTTTTTGAAGTCATGGACGTCATGTCCTCCAGGCTAAAAAGGAGAAGAACTGTTCGGACTGTTACCAGCGCAAACTATAAAAGTCAGCATCTGTGATGATATGGGGGTGTGTTAGTGCCACACAACAAAAACTGCTCAGGAATGACCTGAGGAAAGAGCTCAAGGTGTTGACCTGACCTCCAAATACCCCAGATCCCAATCTAATTGAACATTTGAGGGATGTGCTGGTACCCCCGATCCATGGTGGGTGCTCCTTGGACTGGACTTGGCTCTGATTTGTCAAGGCATGGACACAGGACCTCTGGAGGGTATCCTTTGGTGTCTGGCACCAGGGCGTTGGCTTCAGATCTTTTGGGTCCTGTGGGTTGTTGTGAGGTGGGGTAACAGCACATCCCACAGATGTTTGATCAGACTGGGATTTGGGGAATTTGGAGGCCAGGTCAATGCCTTGAGGTCTCTTTCATGAATATTGGTCAAAAAGGATGTGCAAATCAATGCATTCTGTTTTTTTATTAAGGTTTAATACAGTGTTCCAACTTTTTGGTATCTGGGTTATATATCAAAACATCCATTTACAGACTCTCACACAACATGTGCAGTATAATCCAAGCCTCATTGAACCAGTCGTATGTTCAGTGCTTCTCTAACAGACGGCCCTTGCCGACATGGGACTAAACGAGAAAGTGAAACTTAACTCTCTGCTCTCTGAAAAGCCAGACTCCTGTGATAAAAACAGTAATTTCACCGCTAGTTCATTACTGCCATCTTTGGTTAGTTTGTTGTCAGTTGTGTGACTTGAATCTGAACTAATCCTTAAAAACACCAAAGTCACACAATAGCACAAACAAGCTAACTGATAGAGGCAGCAGTAGACCAACTTGCATTGTTACAACTGTAATTACCCCCCTAACTTTTGACAGTTCGCCTTCACAAGGTTTACCTGTGAGGAAGGTGATGTTGATAAAGCAGCTCCAGTGAGTATGACCACATTACAGATGAGAGTCATAAAGCTGAAAATGTTTCATAACCTTGCAGTGAGTTGTGACTGACAGGCTGTTTGCAGAGTTGCAGAGTTGAAGGTTGTATAAAAAAGAAACCTTGAAGCTGAAACCTTTTCACTTTTCACCGCAGACATTTTGACTTGTCATGGCAGTAAAGCACAGGTGTTACAAATAACATTAACAACAGCTCAGTTCTATTCAAGTGTCCAAGTAAACCATGACAGTGTGACAGTGAGCCGGCATGAACAATACCAGGACCCTGAAAGTGGAGCAGCTAAATAGAATTCATAGACATCATTCATTTTGTTATTTACACTAAAGGACTGCGCTGGGATTGGGATCTGGCAGGTCCTGCAGGACCCAACGCAAATCTCCTGGGAAAGGGTGATTAAAACTTGGCTGCGGGCGGGAGTGGGTGGTCAGTAAATAAATTGCGAGATTTCTGCGGGATGAAAACTATACACTTTCAGTGTAAGTCAGTGATCACACTGTCCTGAAATAACCACTGGTTTATTCAGAGTAAACACTATCGGAACAGATCAGACATTTAGTAAGTTAGCATGTTCATTAGCATCGCCGTGGACACACATAGAAGGCATAGTGGCTCATATTGAGCATTTAGCCAGATGATACAAAAATCAAATCAAAGTGTTACGTTTGAATGCAGAGGAGGAGAACATAATTTCACTATGTTAATATGGTAACGTGTTTATTACTGGGATTTTGGATCCCATGGGTCTCGCTGGACCCAGCAGTAATCTCATGGGAGCAGGCAGTTTAAACTTTACTACGGGTAGGAGTGGGTGGTCTGGAACACACACATAACGGGAGCGGGTGGGAATGGTCAAAAATCAGTGGGAGCGGACTTAAGGAAAGAGTTCTGCGCAGAGCTCATGAGCCCTGTTTACACTTGCTATTAACATGTGTACTGGATGATCTTAAGCCAAGTGGACGGTGCTAAATATAAGTGTAAACGTCCACCCAGATGCAGATGATGGGATCTTATCAGTCAAACCACTTGCTGAGGTTGTCTGGGACGCATTTGACCCCATGTTTTCTTGTAGTGTAAAAGCTGGTAAGCCCTGATCTGTACCTGACAAGGACCACGTCATCAGTGTAGAACGTGGTGGTTGTTTTGGTGACAGCATGCTAATGCTCTATAATGCATTTACGACGAGTTGGATGAAGTGTTCCATGATTGTCCATTGTTTTGCCCTATGGAAGGAGACATGTTCAAATTTGCTGACAGCGATATCTCCATCTGTACCGACACAACCATTAATGTGACCAGTGAGCATGCTAGAAAGAATGTGGACATAATAACTGTGCACGGGCCCCTTTAACCTTGTGGCATAAGTGACATAGACGGCAACGAAATCTGAGCACAAGTGGTCAGCTGGAGACACATGATAGACACAGGTGTGAACGGCGACGTGTCTCAGTTGTCCATTAGCTTTCCTATTGCCAAACGCATGTTATGTCCAGGTTTCAACAGCTCCTTTGTTTGTTTTTCCTACTGCGACGAGTCAAAATGTCTTCTGTGGGACAGCCCTGTGTTTTAGGCTTGACTTTAAAATAAAAACGTAATGTAAAGTTGTTACTTCCAGTTCACTAGCTGCTTTGAACTGACTTTATTGGCACTGTCGACCAGGACAGGAGGCTGTTTTGTGTGTTTTATGATAGAAGCTTATTCACAAATGTTCCCAGCTGAGTTATATTTGTTATTATCTCTGCTCAGATGTCTCGTTCGCCTCCACTTTCCCTCACTAGACATTTAGAAGAGCATTATGTAATTTATGACCATTATCAACAATGACCAGCTGCTGGCCAAGTACAGCAGCATCCACAGGTCTGTGTGAAATAAAACAGGTTGTTTGCTTTTTATGGCTTAAGAATGAACTGTGATGTAACGCTTGTGACTCGCATTTAACACCCACCATTTTCCATCTTTAAAAAGTTTTCTGAGGTTCTGTGTGTGTGTGTGTGTGTGTGTGTGTGTGTGTGTGTGTGTGTGTGTGTGCATTTGTATATTTGAAACTTTGACAAAAGTGTATTTTGGAAGCCAGAAATCTCATCTCAGCATCTCAGCATGCAAAGTAATCGTTAAGCCATTGGTATCGATTGAAACCCCTGCAGATATATTAGGGTGATTTTATGCGACAATAAAAACTTGCTCAGTGCTCCTTCAACAACTACATACATTTTAGAATCATATTGCAGCAGACAGAAATGAAAATCCATAGCGCTAATATCAGGGATCCCATATTGATTGGGATTGTTTTTTTGTTTCTTGGCTTCTTGCACTTTCAGAGCAGTGCCTGCTAAATGAATCCCCGCTGTTTTTATGTGCGGAAACAAACTCTGAAATATTAGTAAGATAATGCGAGCCGACAGATCCGGGAGAGACGTGAGCAGAGATCAGCATGAGGAACCAAGAACGAGTCTATAAACACTTTGGGGAATGAAGCCCTGGCTGTCTGTTCTGGATAAGTGAGAGCCTTGTTCCGTGTTTATAAGTTCAGACTAAAGTGATCAAAGAGTAACAGGTGGAGTCTTAAATTGAAATCGGCCCTTTTGATAAGCAGCTGAATAACAACGAGGGGCAAACAGCTTAGCACATCTTGCACGCCTCCCAGCTGGGACGACTTAATCATTTGAACTCTGTTATTATTGTGACTAAAGTGTTCATAATACAAAACAAGACAGGTAATTTTTAATGTGTCGAAGAAAGTAATTTTAAAAACTGTAATAAAATGTGTATAGATGTTTAATAAAAGTGTTAAAGGTGTTGGTTTTGATTGTGGTGTGCAGTAGTGCCAGTATTCCGATACTCAGACAATATAAAGACACTATTTTACAAGTAAAAGGCCAATTTAAAGCTAATTTGTCATGTTTTTTTCTTTTGTTTTTGTTTTGTTGTATTTTGTTGTTTTTTTCGGCCACTTTGAAGCAGTACACCAAGTAGTCAACACAATATTGACGTTGATATGGTGCTTGTCAGCAAACAGTTGCTTATGTACACATCCAGCGGTTAAGATGCAGCATTCATGTTTGTGTCCACCTGATGAATGTCTCTCTTTTAGCTCTGTTTTTGGTCTCTACCAACTCTTGAGGGAAACATCTGGCTCTTTAGCTGCTTAGTGCTCCACTGTGTTCACCAGCTAGTTGCTGACTTTCTCTGTGTGCTGTTTGGACCTGAGCAGGTAGTGTACCGAGGGTTTGTAGAGCTTGTGCGCTGTGGTAGCTCAATAATATAATCCTTCATATTGTCAATATAATTGTCACTTGAAATTTGTGCATCATTATTAAAATATAATAATCTATTATAGATAATTATGTTTAGAATCTTAATCTACAAAGTAACTTGTAACTATGGCCATCTTGTTCTCAGTCCCATGTTGTCAATTAACAGTGCTTTGTCCCGCTCCTCAGCGTGTGATACCAGTGCCATCTCTATAGCCCCGTTTCCACCAACCACTTTCGGTATGGTACCTTTAGAACCTTAAAAGTAACCCTTCAGACATACCTGGACCCTAGTGTTTCCACTGCAAACAGTACTTTTTTCATGTGGGTGGGGTTGTTGTCACTCACTGCTCCATCCAGCTCTCACTGTATTTCCTCATTGCTGGTGACACAGATGGAAGACTGTGCCTTGTTTATCGTCCACCGATTGAGGCTACACGCCGACATTTTCGGTGTTAAAACTGTTTTAATGTAAACTCAATGCATTGTTAATGTAACGCTACCTAACTTGCGTCTTTCCGACACTTACTAATGTTACCAATGTGACATATTTAACATTTCATCCTTATTTTAACCTCAAAAAATGTTTTTTTCTAAACCTAGCTAAGTAGTTTTGCTGTCTAAACCGAACCGTACCAGTTTTACCCAGGAGACAGATGTGTGTCACATACAGCTGCTGAAGGTTGTGTCTCACAGAGACGCCAAGGGGTGCCTTGACAGTCTGTATCACATGCTGAGTGGTGTGTGAGTCGGTATTTTGCAACCTGGGAGCGTAGATATTTGTCGATCTGGGATGAGAATGTGTTGCTATAGCTGTTAGATTAATCTAATGAAGACAAAAAAAACTATAGTAATTCTTCTTTTTAAAACGGTGGAGTAGAAATATAAAGTGGCAGGAAGTCCCTAAGCAGTACCTTGAGATAGTGCTGAAGCACAGTATGAGAATATAAAATACTGAATTATTTTCTGCATTGATTCCGGTGATAGCTATTTTGAATAGTTCAAGACTAAATACTAAATAATAATAAAAATAATTTACAACCACATCTCACATGTTCAAGTGTTTATCTCCTCAGATAATCAACCAAAACTGTCAAAAAACAAACAAAAGCTTTGCTCTCACTTTTCTCCTGACATACAGGTGTTAATGCATCTGCTGAAAACATGAAATACAGCAACAGTCAAAGGCTCGACATCGCAGGTACTTGTATTAAATGTAACAAAGAGGCAGCTGTAGCACAGTGTGTAGAATGGGTTTGGTTAAATGCCAGGTTGGTTTGTGTCCATGAGAACTTCCTGTCTAAGTGTCCTTGACTAACCATTGAACCCCACTGGCTCCCATTGTATGTGTTAAATAATTATTGATAAGATTTAAGTCACTTTAGATGAGAATACATTACAGATAATGTAATCATTTTGATCCTTTTCTACAGAGTGCACATTAATTTGAATGTCTTGGTTACATATTGTAGAAACACTGTCTCAACAGCATAGAAACTAGACATCCAAAGAAACCTTTTCAGCCACATTTATAATCCCTTGAACCTACACGTCTAGACATCATTTGACCAGTCGACAGATCTGTTCTGTGCCCATAGTGCCTATTATGTGACACATTTGTCTGGACAGAAGTTGGTGAAAATGAAGATAATAAAGTTTTGAAATCAACTGCAGCCAGGAAGCTTTTCATATATTATTAACAACTACTTGTTCGGTCACCTCTGTGTTCAGAATTTTCTTTTTTTTTTATGTGAGAAAGATTTTTCAGTTTTTTTTAATTGTTACATTCATATTTTAGTAGGTTTATTTCTTCTATAGCTTTACAAAGGCTCCTTTTACTTCAGGACAGGAACACTGGCTAGAACAGAGTGTGCTGCTGCTGCACAGCTGCAAGTATAGTGCAGGGGACATGAAGGCAGAGAACAGGTGGCGTTTAAATGCTTTGTATCGACAAAAGGAGGATTTCAGGAATAATATGGAGACAGCGCAAATGTGGCTTTACTAAAAAAAAAAAGGGCAGGGAGTGTCTAAATCCTTTGTACAGTAATAACTGGGGTGGGTGCGGGGGTTTGAATCTTGTTTTTCGCTTTATAAAATGGAAAGGCCCTCCCCAGTGTTAGCCCTGCCCTTGACTTGGAAAAATAACTGCAACACCCTCTGTTCCCAAATCTCTCCAAATAAAATACTGTCTTGGAACAACTTGTTTCACTAGAGAGGCAAAGCATAAAGAATTTAACATGGTCTAATATAATATAAACCTTCACACAGTGGTTCCCAACTGGTGGGTCGGGTTCCAACAGTGGATCCTTGGTCCATTCTGAATGGACCACAAGTGACTCGCACACATGAATTTCCAACATGGGTTTTTTTATTTCGAAGTGTTGTTTCCTGCTGCAGAGTCACTGAATAATGGACCTACCTGACAGAGACAGCAAAATAGCTCAACGACATGGCCAAATGCAAGTATGACGATGAATGTATTAAACTGTGTGGACCTTGAACTAATGACTAAGAATAAATCTGGACCCTGTGGCTGCACCAGTTGGGAACCACTACCTTAACATATTAGTAGAATCATTTTCACAGTAGCCACCATAATGCACATTAGCAGTGGAGTTTTCAATTTTTTGGTAAATATTACAAAATTATCAATATTCCACTTTATTTTAGAAAAAGGAAACGCTAAGTCAAAGGCTAAACTGGAATTTTAATACACCACGACTTTTTTATGACACATTTATCCTTTTAAAAACGTCCTGGGGAGACTGAAGTGAAACAACAGCATCAGTCATTTTAGCAAGTGCCCCAAAATGATGTTCAAGTAACAAAGCCCTCTGGTGGCCATAGTGATCATGCTGTGTGCAAAGGAGGAAGTCAGGTGTCGTTTTTTTAGAGCAGTGGTTCCCAACTGGTGCAGCCACAGGGTCCAGATTTCTCCTCAGTCATCAGCTCAAGGTCCACACAGTTTAATACATTCAGCACCGTACTTCAGTTTGGCCATGTCGTTGAGCTAGTTTGTCGTCTCTGTCAAGTAGCTGTATGTTAATCACTCACTCTGCAGCAGGAAACGGCACTTCAAAATAAAAGCTCTGTGCTGGAAATTCACTGTACTTACAAATAAAATGTGTTTTTTTAAAGAACTTAACATGTTTGCAAGTCACTTGGAAATGAACTTTTCTGTCCACCTGCCACCATGGCTAGCAGATTCCAAAATCTACCAGCCACTCATTAGGTTATCATTGTTTTTTGGCTGATGAGTGAAGTAGATTGAGCAGAAACTTGCATATTTTACCAAGATTTGGCTGGTAGCTGGCGTTCATTTCCAACCTGGCTTGTGGTTTATTCAGAATGGATCTGCAACCCACTTTTGGACTACAACCCACCATTAGAGCATTAGAGTCCATGTAGGGAGGAGATTACTGTGAATGCAACAGTCAACAAAACATCAAGCTTAAACATGCTGTTGGTTTCCCATGTACAACTGACAGCCAACCTTGTAATCACAGTGTTTTTCTACACTTAAAAAAGGACTTAATTCAATACAAACAAATGATGTTTCCCTAAACCTAACCAAATCTTAACCACAGTGTTATCACATTATAAAGAGGGTTATTTTTCAACAGGTGATTTGTGCAGTTTTGGAAAGCACAGAATGACATATTATATATATATTACATATATTATCTTTGGAGGAATAGTTGACTTTCCCTTGCTGCTGGTACAGATTGCATCTAATCTCTAACATCAGTTATTCGTTTCTCATAACTGACATACGTGTCCTATTAGCTAGCTGACTGTAATGAGAAAAATTTAGCCCTGAAACATTGTCAGTACCGTTGTACTATGGGTAAAGTGTATGCACCACAGTAATCCCACCATTTGCAACTATGTGATTATTCCCCCCTTTTAAAAACAATTCATTTTGCAAGAGAGGGCTAAACTATAAATTTCAGATGAGTAAAAATTTAAATCCTCTCTTCTGCTTGCCCAAAAAATCAGACTACAAAATACAAAAATTAAAAATATATTACTCTTCGTCTTCTCAGAACGCGCTTCTACTCCTTAATAATTTTTGTACAGTCCCTAAGAGGACAATTACTCTGTGAGAACAAACAAGTAAAGAGACTAAGGAGCTGGAGCACCAGATATGCTTACTGGAGGTCATTTTTTTCAGATTGACTTTTTTTTTTCTTCTCTTGCTTCTGCTTCCTTTGAGCTTTGTAGATTTTTACACATCTTCTGGAAAAACAAGGCAAGATCCCTGCTTTATACCACTCCTTACCATATCTGTCAAAATGCGAAAGTACCCCATGAATCATGCAGCAGCCTGAACAGCGTGAATAGTAACGGGAGCGTATCTACAGTTGTATGTTCCTTTAGTCCTGTTTTCCCCAGCTAAACATCCCCTTATTATGATTCATTAATGAGACCTTTCAAAGGGTTTTATGATCTCAGCCATGTTTTCCCCAGGTCAGATGTTCAAAGTATGTTTCCCTGGGTCAATATGTTGAAATCACCCACCTACAGCTCACAGCCTACTGATGTTTAACTCTTTGAAACCTACACCCTCAAATTTCAGAGCAAGATTGTTTTCTTGACTTTAGATATTGATATCTACACAGTGGTTGAACAGATTTTTACCATTCAAATTGCATTTGAAACATCCGTACCCCTCCTTCCTTTGTCATTTGTACTGTGAAGCTAGCCCCTGCTAGTCTATTACGTAATGTTAGTTTATATCAAGAGACATAACACCCTGGGAACATGGGGATTAGAGGTCAACCAGTATATCCTCCTGAGACCCGGTGTCCTCATATGAGGACATCCCATTTTGGGTTTACTTGACCTTATACTTTAGACCTGTTGTCCTCATTCATGGATACTTTTTTGTGCCATCTAGTGGTAGTAACAGCACAGTACACTAATACAAAAAACAAGATGGCAGCCATCTCTGCCAAGTCAGTCTGCAGCTGATCCCAACACAAAAGTGGACAAGGTACAAAACCTGATTAAATTCAATGGTTTAAACTTGTTTATTTATGATTAACAATGTTTGTAGTTTGATATGGCAACAAATTTGACCAATTTTAGCAACTGTAACAAGCTAATTAGGAAGAACTCATTTGAGGACATTGGGACTTAATTATCATTGACAATGTATAGTTTTTTTTGTACTTATCAGCTCCTATAGATACCAAATAGCTATGAGAAATTGAAGAGTGGAACTTGTTTCAGATAGTGGCTAATAGCTGTGCAGCCTCCACCAGTCACGCAGGAATGTACATCACCAACCGGGGCTGAAGGGGGACGGTTGTGTTATTTCAGGCAGTGAAAACAGGTCTCTTTTGCTGAGTGAGTGTGTCTATGTTAACTGTTTTTCATTTTAACATGTATTTAAATTCATTTTTTGTCTAGAACAGCCAGTCCAGCACTGTAGAGCTATTAGTGCAAGAGCTAAAACCCATGACTGAGTGAATGCTGTCACTTCCTGTTTCACACTTAAAGTCCTCCAGTGTTTCACACATGATCCAGCCCATTACAAGGTTTTGACCAGCCTTGTTTTTTATGTTATATGAATCATGGAGAAAGTATTTTAAGTATTTTGAAAAACACAAAATGACCCTACTCTAAAGTACTGTGTGAAATACAACTAAGAGAGCTGCTCATGTTTGATCATCATTTTGCATAGAAGCTGCACACAAAGTCAAGGTGATCTCATTGTGTACCTGCAGCTTGATCTCATCCCAGAGTCGGCGAATACTGCCGCTTGGGCGATTTCTAGTTTTCTAGTTTGATATTCAGTTCCACGTCTCTATAGTTATTAGTATATTCGTATAATTACTTATTACTTTGAGTTTGATATTCAGTGATCCAGATGTTTTTATTTCTGTACATGTATGTATTACTTAGTCGTAGATGTAACAGTTTCTAATAACTGATGTTGTAGCAGTAAATATTTCTTGTAAGGAAGGTAACCTGCTGTCCAACAGCTGGCCCGTAAAGAGTCCCCACAGAGGCTTTTAAGATGTGCTCAAGGACGTCTGTGAAGGAGTTTTTGAGATGTTTCCGCAAACTGAGATGGAGGAAAAAAAATTCTCCAAGGTACCGTTGTTGCTTCTCCATCCTCTCGTCTCTCTGTCCTCTGTCATGTTTCCACTAGTGCTACAAGTCATTACAGCCATGCAGTGTTGCTATTATGTTGGTCTATTAAATAAGTGAAGAGTGTGTGTGTGTCTGTCTTTCACATCTAATCGCACACCAGCCCACTTCCTCCATTAGAGATACAGTATGTCAAAGCCTCTGGGTATCTGTTTGTGAATCTGTGTGTGTGTGTGTGTGTGTGTGTGTGTGCGTGTGTGTTGTGCTGTTAAGAGTTTAGCCTCGAGTCCTGTCAAAACCTTGAGTTATCACACACAGAAGCTCATTTGCAGAGGACGCTCGACAACAAAAAAGACAAGACAAACAAGGCGTGGAACAGGAAAAGACGTTATACAGTACAACTGTTTGCTGTGTGTGTGTGAATCCTTTGTGTTTGTGTGAATCCTCTGTGTTCTGGCCTTATTTAGGCTCATTTACAGTAAACAGATGAGTTAGAAATTCTGTTTATCTGGTGTCAGGGGGGGTGGCGGGGGTAGTTGGAGACGTGGGAAAGACGGAGAGAAGAGGCAGAGCTGCTCCTTGCATACAATGATCTATTTATCAATTCCCCATCCTGTTTCTCTCCTCTCCACCCATTCTCTCCTCTCCTCCTCCTATTTCTCCTCCTCTCTTGACTGGCCTACTTGCTTATCCTCTTCAGAGCACTTTAAATTCAACTTAACAACACTTTTTTTTTTGGCTGCTGCATTCGCTCCTCTCCTTCTTTTCCCTTCATTTAATTTCTGTTGCATTGCTCATCTTCCCTGGTACAAATAAGATACAGTAGAGACAATTGGCTGCTTCTATCTCATTCCCATTATTACTCCATCCCAACTTGTGTGTAAATGTGTTTGTGCGTGCAGTTGTTTCAGAAGGAAGGAAAGAAAGAGGCAATGAGGACAATACAGAGGGCCGTAATAACCGTGGAGTTGTTGTTCTCGACAGCACACTGCTGCAATGCTTTAATTAATGTCTAAATATAGAGTCTTAAATAAATGCTTAGAGGCTGATTTGAAGAAATACATGCCAATTTCCTGTAGGCATATTGCTTAATTAAAAATGTTATTTTCTGAATTTAAGATTATGTCACTCCGTAGAATGGACCCAGAAACAGCAAGTGAGAGGGGGTGAGGACGGAGAGGAGAGAATAAGAGTAGGGCGTCTCATCTAAAGTGTGAACTTTAGGAAATGTGTTTAAACAAGACTTAGAGTCTACGGTCAGCTCTGTGACGCCACACTTAAAGCTACATGCTAACATCTGCTCACTAACATGCTCACAGCAGGTGTAATGTTCACCATCTTAGTTTAGCATGTTAGCATGCTATCATTTGCTATTTAGCACAACACAAAACAGTCCTGTGTGGGTCTAATTTTGAAGAGCCACTGCCAAACAGACACCACAACATGCAATAGTGACCTGGTTAGTATTGTCACCTCACAGCAAGATGGTTCCTGGTTCAAACTCGGGGTGGGGGGTTCCAACCCTGCTGTGGGAGAGCTCTTCTGTGCAGAGATGCATGTCCCCGTGTCAGCATGAGTTTTCTCCGGGTACTGTCCAGAGTGTACCCTGCCTCTCGCCCTATGTCAGCTGGGATAGGCTCCAGCTCCTGTCATCAGTTTGCAGCTATTTGTTCATTTTGACCTGATAATGATGCTAGCTTAAAGTTAATAGCTCACCATTTTGTAACAATTTATTCTGAGGAGGGTATAAAGATTTGTACCAAATTTCATGGAAATCTATCCAGTAGCTTTGAAGACATTTCACTAAAACCCAAAAAATGTTCTGTTCTGTTGGTGGAGGAAGTGGGAAAGTCAGGGGAGAAGGAAACATTCTTTGAAACCACAAATATCTGAACAAAATTTCATGACCATCCATTCAGTAGCTGCTGAGATATTTGTCTGGACCCAATGTTGGACCAATGGACACAGAGAGATCCCATTAACAAAAAAGAAAAAAATGCAGTAGACAGTGCATTTGCCTGGGACTATTTCCTGCTGCAGATTAAAACACATTTGGTGTGCGTGTGGGTATCTACAGCAGCAGGATGGTGTATGGTACCTTGATAACGGAGCGAATCGCCATTTAGTTTTAACTTAATTCACACAGCCAGACATTGTGCTCATGGTAGCTGATTGCTTGTTTGGGTGGATGGCATTTTGTTTTGTCTCTCCCTCAACCAGACACTGTTTTTGTGGGCATTTTTCTGTCCCTGTTTTGTGTTGATGCAGCTCTGTAGCTATGCTGGAAGATGACATCAACATTCGTAGTCCTGCCAACAGAGCTCTGATTTGGTCGATTCTTTCTCCAACTGGAGGAAACAACAGTCAATGGGCACAACACCAGACCTACTGTGTATGGGAGGCTGAGCGCTGAGGCTGTGGGCAGCTATTCAGAAGTCTGGAATCGGGCTAGGTGTGTGCGTGTGACATCGACCATAGCGGCCATGTTCATAGTAATGAAGAAACATGTCACCCAGTGCAACAGTGACATGTTTTTAATAGTTCTGGGGCAACAGTGGAGCTCTGTGGCACAGGGGAATAAGATATATCAGGCTTCAGATACACAGACAATACTTGTTAGTGGGATCAAGTCATTATTGGTTTTGGTGTTTTCATGGGATTTGTGACAATAAAGAAATATAGATAAAAGAGACATTTAATGTGAGAGAGAGAGGAGGGGAGTGTTGTGTCTGTGTGTTGCGATGTGAGTTGTTCTGATCACCATTTGATCCTCTTGCATCAGTGTGTGTGTGTGTGTGTGTGTGTGTGTGTTTGAAAGAGAGGAAGAGAGAGACATGACCAATCTGTGTCTCCGCATTTTATGCCAGAATTGTACATCCTTCCCACAGTGGGTTTTGTTTTTGTGGGTACAAACACTAATCAGAGCAGGAAAACCCAGTAGGGGGCAGGTAGGGAGACGGAGAGAGAGACCGAAAGACAGAGAGTGGGTGGGTGGGTGGAATCATTACTGTGTGTGCTGTTTGTGTTTTTCAGAGAGAGCGAGAGAGAGGAGAGGGAGAGGAGGGGAGAGATTACACTGAAGGGATAACTCAAAGCTGATTGAAGGCCGTGGCGGGGCCGGAGCATGTGACTGGCTCATGTTGATATTATGGTGTCATCAAGATCATAGTTCATTTCTCTCTAACACCCTTCAATCAGCAAAGCTACTAAAAACCTCTGTGTTCAAGTGTATATTTAGCCACCCTGCACTGCTGCCTTCAGCCTGCATTTACACCGACATTTCAAATTCTCCACGCTGGAGAATAAAAATGCTGGATTGAGGCACTTAAAGTGATTTTTAGAATCTGTGTTTATATATTCATATTTAACTCAAACCATGTTTATTCTCCGTGACCTCAACCAAGAACAGTGTTTTGGAATGAGCTTTGTCCACTTGGACTTTTGCTTTGTTAAAGTTGCGGTTTTTTTTTTTTCAGTGCTGTTTTTTTTCCTTAGCTTCTTTTTGGATGCGTGTTACCTATGGTCTGACATTGTCACCTGTACACTGTTATTGGCTGGGGGCTACGTGCCTGTGTCACATAGTTTGTATTGCATATATGGTACATAATTTTGTATTATTGTAATTGTACTAATAATTTCAATAAACACCAATGCAGGTGTTAAAAACATCACCAGTTCATGAGAAACTTGCCCAAGTGTGCTATGTGTGAGCTACCTGTAATGAGCCAACTGTATGACTGACCAGTACATATTCTATTCCTGTTCAGAGAATAAATGGCGGTGTAAAAAAGGCCGACGAGCCTCCTCATTATTGAGTAAATGGATGTATTGTATCCTGCAAAAATGTATGGATGCATCCTACATTTGTATAGCGCCTTTCTAGTAGTCCGACCATTCAAAGTGCTTTTTATACTATGAGTCACATTCACCCATTCTTACACTGGCTACCATACAAGGTGTCACCTGCTAATCAGTTTTTAACTCACTCACACACACCGATGGAAGCATCATCTGGAGCGATTTGGGGTTCAGTATCATGCTCAAGGATACTTCGACATGCAGACTGGGGGAGCCGGGGATCAAACGGCTGATCTTCCGAATGGTGGATGACCCGCTCTACCTCTGAGCCACACAACGCAGACTCCAAGTGTTGCTTACCAGCAGTTACAGAGTGGCCTAACTGAGTACAGTTACACCTAGAACAGCCTGAGCACAGCAAAATAAGGAAAAAAGGAAATACAGGCAGAGGTCAGAGTCACTGCAGATAAATAAACCGCCACACACAAACCAAATATCAGTCCTTCCAGGATGCTGCAATTGCAATAATTAACACAAATTCATCCAATCACCGTGAATTCTGTGCAACTTTGCAATCTTGTCCCACCCCCCCAACTTTACTGCAAATGTCACTACTTAAAACAGGTAAAATCTCATTTTATTGTAGAGCTGTGATTAGCGTATTGATTCAGTCAGCCCCTCCTTGACCCTGTCTCTCTGTTGACAGTGACAGGGCTAACTGTTAGCATCACATGTCCAACGCTACTTAATGTGCATTTACGGGTTTGGTGACTGATTCATTAAACTATTAGCTTGTCCCAACCAATCCATCAGCGCTGCTTCGAACAACAGCAACGGCTGATCATTGGCGATCTGCTGTTGCTGGCTCCCTCCCATCCACTCCCCTACCATCAACAAGATATTCTAAGTCATAGTGATGTGCTTCAAATCAGAGACAGCATCATAACTATTTCTGCAATTTTCATTTGCTCTCACAATTTAAATGCAAAAAACGGCTAAAAATATTACAACATGCCTCACAGTTTTTTAGAAAAGCTGTGGTGGAATCATAAAAAACAGCCTGTGAAATCCTGGATGGACTAAAATATGCTGTACAAGTTTTAGGTTGTTATTAGCTGCTCTGGTCATTTACAGAGCAGCAGCCAGAGTACTAGCAGTTGTGTTTTGGTACAGAGATGCCCACAAATACTAAATTCATTGTATTATGATAATATAGTTCAGTTTCGCATGTGTTAGGTTTGTCCTTGTCCTCTCATTGCACTTTTTATACACTGTTAATGCTACACTACATCATGGTTCAATAATACTGGCAATTTTGAGCTGCTGTCTGTGAGGTGCACACAGTGAATACCATTGTGTAGCCTAAAGGTAGAGTCACTCCTGCACCAGTCACTGCAAAAATGAGCTTTTCCACTGGATTCAATCGAAGCTTCTACGACAGAAGAATACAAGATTTCCTGTCTTTGTGCAATTTCCTGGCAGACTCAAAGGTTCACCTTTGTTCAACCCCACAAATTTGCAAAGTCAGCCAAAACAAACACTGATGCACTGTGTTTTGAAATGTAGAAAACTGCAGCATGCTGTACTTAGTTCGTGATCACTATGCTCAATATTTATTCATTACAAAATCAAACCAAAATCATTGATATCACAGCCCTTTTGGGGTCCTTAAGACCTTAAGTGGGCACAGTTTACACCAGAAACCATGTTAAATTAGGCAGTTGTTGTACCTTCAAAGCATCAACTTGATTAAATAATAGCATATAAATAATTAGGACATTTTCAAATCCTCATACAGAACTTTTCATCTCTCTGTCCTGCTCATTTTCAGTTTTAGTTTTGTGAGCTGTCTGAGTCCCACCACTACTGAATCCAATTTAAGTCATTGTTATATAAACAAACATCAAACAAATAAAATAAATTTGCTTAAAAAAATAAATCCTAAAATAAATATATAAATAATATATAAAATATATATAATTAAATATAAATATTTAAATGAGTCAAAACAGTTACAATAAATAAATAAATAAATCTATTTTTATTGTTAAATATGGATGATTTTCAAAGGACTACTTTTATTTATCTCAGGGGACTTTTATTTTTCTAATGCCACACACACGTACTTCCCAGCTCTTTTTATTTCCATCAGTTTACATACCCATGAAATATTTAATAGGGTGTTAATGGGCGCTATGTCAAAAGTCCTCGAACCCTATGGATGATACATACAGCATTTTTCTTTCATTATTTTGATTAGGTTTCTTAAATGGAGGAAATTACCACATACCACTTAAAAACTACAGGTTCAAAGCTTTATCTTTATGTATAATTTGCATGCGTTTGAATGAAATCCGGCTGTCACATTAGGCTTTTGTCTCGCTACTCCAGCACACGATGCCTCCTCCTCATCGATTCAAGAGTGATAGCCGGGAAAGGTCATCTTTCAGCCCGCTGCCTGCTGTGCACTGATTTGGTGAGGACGGCTATATCAATTTTCAGTAATGTGTAGTAAATGAAACAGCCAGTTAGTGAAGTCAGAGTGTTGCAAACAGAATGGGCATTTCTATCATTGCGGTCATCTGCAATGATATTGTAGCGACGGCCCACATTTACCATCATGCCTAGTGCTAGACTAGTTTGTGCTACTAAACTACTACTGGAGTAGTTTAAGTTTTATGCAAAAAGCAAATATGTAATGTGTCTGTTCAGACCATGGGGGTTTGTATTGGTAACTGCCATTTTTGTGTTAGTGACGTGGCTGCTGCATTTCTTCGCTCCGGCTGTATTTTCCAGAAGTGTTTAGCAGGTCTTGTCTGCTGTGTTGAGTCTCATCAAAGGCTTGATATTGCAGACTGTTACTTCCCGTTTCCTTGTATGTGCTGCTTGTCACAACATGAATTGATCTGAAGAAACTGACATATCAATCATGGCATCTTTTCTCCCCCTGTATAATGACAAACAACTTCAGGTAGGATACATTTGTTTATGCTGCATAATTGTTCTTTTTAGAACAGCTGTACCTCATATTGAGATATGGGTATATCCCTAGTTTGACAGAAGGCTAATGTGACCATACCTCAATGCAAAGTAGGTTAAAGTTGTCAGGGCAGGGATAATGTGATCTAAACGAGCCACTTGGATGCATCATAGTTTAGATTTCACTGAGGACAGAGATACATGGATACATGAAGATTTAGCCTGTTAAACAATGTTGTTTTGACTTAAATGTCTCATATACACCTGGTAAATAAACACACATATTTTTATAGTGCTCTGTTATGCCTCTGAGGTGAACGAAGAATCCAGAGCAGGGAACATTCTTCATGAATTAGGGTGAAAGTGTGTTTAAGAACAGAACTATTTCAAAACATAAACTCCAAGAAAGCTCTGCTTGTTCGTTCTGCTGAGTAGAGTTCAAACACATGGACGTGCTACGTGTGAAGCTGTTGATGCGAAGTGTTTTAAATAATAAGGTTTTAGCGAAAACACGTGTTAAAGTACTGAGCCTACGACTGGATAAATGGATTATACTGCACAATCTGTGTGAGACTTTGTAAACAGATGTTTTGATATAGTTTCGCTGTTGTTAAATGCACCCCCCTCTGGGCTTAAATTCATCAAGAATTTTCTCTGTTTTTGGATTCTTCATTCACTGCGTTTTCTTCATGAATTCAGTGTCACATGGGGTGAGAAACTGATAGACAAATGGGCATTTGGGGGACAAAGTGTTCCTTTAAATGACCCTTTTTAACTTTCAGATCAGATTTATCTCCTGTCTGCAAAGTTCTTGTAACTGTTTTGTGCTTAGACATTTAAAAAACTCCAGAGCACAAATTTGTATATTTTCCCTTGAGACTTCCCAGGCTCTGAAAATCATAAATAAACAATGTCAATAAATAATCCTGACATGATGACACCTCAAATAAATCCTCCATGGGGGATGGGGGGTGAAATAACCTGGGAAAAGGGTGAACATGACACACCAAAACAGTTTATTTATGGTGCTGCTGCGTGTGTGTGTGCGTGTGTGTGTGTGTGTTTGGGAAGGTCCCAACAGCATGAGCTACTGCAGCTATAAGGTTCCTTCTGTTTTGTGAAAGGAGGGGGTTGAGATAGCGAGAAAAATAGAGAAAGGGGAGCGGGGTGACAGAGGGAGAGGTTGGTGTGTTTTCAGCTGATCCACTTCCTCCCTGATGTTGGCTCTCATTTGTCTTGGCTGGAAACTGAGTACAAGGCTGGAATACTGATGACTGTTACTCCGCACCCCCCCTTCTCCATCTCCTCCTCTCTTTCTACCTCTCTCTCATCTTCACCCCCTCCATTTATCCTCTCTACACATACTCTACATTCTGTCTGCTCAACTGATTTCCTGCCTCCTGTCTCTCTCCCCTTTTTACCCTCCTCATCTCGGCTCTCTCCCGATGCAGCTGCACTTCGCCGACCCAAATTTTCCTTCCACCCCTCCTCTCCCCTCCTTCTATCCATCTCTCCATCTGACCTCGCTCTACCTCTCCCGCTGCTCAGTCTATCACTTACCGGCTACATTATCCAGCTCCATTCCTCCTCCCTATTGCCTTCTTTCGCCCTGCGTTCCTACCCAATTTCACCTCTCATCTTGCCTTCAGCATCGCCCCCCCACTTCGTGCTTGTCTTTTCTGCTTTGGCTTTCTGCTTTCTCTCATTTAGCATCAGCCTCCTGTCCTCCTCGTTCGGTCTGCCTCCTGTCAGCTTTCTTTCTGTTTCTCTTTCTTCCTCTCCATCTCTTTCTGGCTTGTGTGAATTAGTTCCAGGTCTATGTGGGTCATGGGGGTGATGAGTCGTGAAATCAGAGGTGTGTATATGTGTGTGTTTCTGTAACAGGGAGCAAGGGAGAGTGGCCGAGGGAGACAGGAGACAAACTTACAGGGAGAGAGGAAAAAAGAAAACTGTTGAGGTGAGGTCCAGCCTTAGTCTTGAGAAATGTAGTGCAATGAGTACCATGTCTTCAAATGTGAACCGGCACTCTGGGCAAAGTGTACCACTACCATCCTTCTACACCTGCACTGTAGTTTGGGGCTGAGCTAGTATGGATTGCAGGACTTGGTATCTTCCTGGAACTAAATGCTCTTATCTTTTTAGTAGCTTATCACTAAGCTTTGTCTTAACACAAGGTACAAATAGCCCAGTTTATAGTAGGAACTGTCTTCTCCAGAAAAGCAGTTGTTTGTTACAAACGCCTAAAAGGTTGACATTGATATCAAATTATATTTCAGCTTATTGTGCCATTTTTTTCACATTCAAAGGTTTTCAAAAGAAGCTTTGAATGTCTGCCGTTATATTTTATGATGTCATCACCCTAATTAAAAACATAAAATCCTTAAAAAAAAAAAACTCAATTTGAATTAAGTGATTCATCAGATTAAATGAGTTACTCTTCTCTGTTTGTTAAACCATCTTTCTTTAATGCATTCATTCATTTGTGTAACCGCTTATCCTGTTAGGGGTCGTGGGGGAGCTGGAGCCTATCCCAGCTGACGTTTGGCGAGAGGCAGGGTACACCCTGGACAGGTCGCCAGACTATCACAGGGCTGACACATAGAGACAGTAAACCATTCACACTCACATTCACACCTACGGACAATTTAGAGTCACCAGTTAATCTAACTTGCATGTCTTTGAATTCTCCAATAATACTGATAGCAGGAGTGTAGCCCAATCTTTATCTGCATCTGTGCAAAAATAACTTGTTGAAACAGAATGAATTAGAATTTGAATGTCAATTTTATGAATGAAACATTGAAGTCTCAAACTATTTGGTACAGCCCTAAGATGTAGTTAATTAACCCAATTCTTATTTAACAAAACCCACCAAGATCTCAAAGAGCCTTTTCCTGTTCAGACTAGATGATGTATGACTTTTTTTGGACCCCTGTGACTTTGATCACAACTCTTTGAAAATAATTTTAGTTATTCAAGTCTAAATGAGACATTTTGAACTCTAAAAATTTAAAACTTCAATATTTTCCCCTATTTGATTACATTATTATCATTTAACCAACTTAATGCACTTTGTGTATGTGAGTGTGTGTGTGTGTACTTGTACATGCGACACAGTGAGGACCACATTTTAGCAACAGAGTGAGGACATTTTCCAAAGTGAGGACATTTTGGTCAGTCTTCACTTTTTCAAAGGTCTGTTTGAGGGTTGAGACTTGGTTTTAGGAGCCAGGCTAGAATTAGGTTTAGGTTAGGCATTTAGTTGTGATGGTTAAGGTTAGGGTAAGGGGCTGGGGAATGCATTATGTCAATGAGGGTCATCACAAAGATAGAAGTACAAGAATGTGTGTGGGTGTGTTTTAAAGTTTTGCACGTTATTCACATGTGATTTTGTCTTTTTATTGAGCCACCAGGAAGGCCTTAATCTTAATCCGTCTAATAATCCAGTTTGCATACTGAACTCAACCCAGCCACCTGATTTATTGTAATTTACACTTTAGCTATTACTATGTCTTCTACCTGTGGTTTCCTTGAGAGAGGCAGTGGTGGAGTAAGTATAGGGATCTTTTCCTTTTTTTTTTTTTTTAAGTATAAGAAGAAGTAGGACAATGTAAAACACTCCATTACAAGTAACCGTCCTGCACATGAATTCATATTTAGGTTAACATACACAAAATTAGCAGCAAAAATAAGTATCAATATTAAAGGTAATTATTATGCAAAAAAAGTAACTCTCACTACAGTTATACTGTAAAATGAATCTAGTGGAATAAAAAGTATAATATTTTAATTTTTAAATGGAGTTAGTGGAGTTATAGTATAAAGTATCAGAAAATGTATCTCAAAACTATACTTAAGTTCAGTATTCAACTAAATATACTTACTTACATTCCACCACTTGATATCCGATGTCATACCATAGGTTAGTGTTACATATAAAATCCTCTCTGTGATTTCACAGTACTGAAGGTATTTATGGAGGTCACTGGGGTTGACTTGAGAAGCCTTATCCATATTTATATTGACAAGCCAGAGGCATGAATAACACAGGCACATTGAGGGCACACACATAAACTTATGTAAGCTATGCTCACTGACAAATACACAGAGGTCATTTGCTCAAACACCTTAAAATGTCTAGTGTTTATGCTCAGTGGTGCAGCAGGAAGTAGTGTCATGCTATTTTATTTTATACAGTGCTTTCTTTAAAGCATGACCACAATCTTTCCCTAACCTTTACCATGATGTTATGATGTGGTTTCCTTCTCATATGGGCTGTGTTGGAGGGCACTGAAACAACCTATTTTGCCATTTAGATGGTATGAAAACTTGTTGCAGTATTAGACTATTCTTACATAATTATTTTGTGGTCAAAGAACACAGTCCTCATATGATGCATGCTTGTATTGGATCAAGGTCTTTCAAAGCAAACTGTAAGTATGATGATAATAAATACTTCACTCTGAATAAGTACGTACAGTTTGTTAATTCTAAAGGAATTATAAACCTTACATAACCTCAACCTGTTAATGTCAGAATGGAAATTGTTTAGAAGTTTTTTGCTTTAATTTATCATTGTGAGGTAAATGTTGAATGCATAATGTAACGGCTATAGAAATGAAGACAGTCTGCGTTTAGATTGTCCCTTGTAAGCCTTGCTTTCACTATGCAAATCTGTCTGCCATTGGGTATGATCACAAAGGAACGTTCTGAAAGGAAGTGTGTCAATCACAGCGCAACCAAAATAGGATGAGGATAGTGGTTTCATTTTTGCTGGTAGCTATCAGTTGCCACACCCAGTTATCAAAGAGTTTCAATGTAAGTTTCTTGCAGTTTCTATCCGCAGTAGCAGAAATGGGGGACAGTAGAAAAATGGAAGTAACTGTGGAAACTGTTGCTAGACTCTGAAGAAAATGGAAAGTTGTCCAGTCCTCTTTATGACAGTAGTGCAAACAATAATACAGCTTGGAAACACTGGGGCAGGAAAAGTTCATAGGTTTTCTGTTTCAACTTTTATTACATACCAAATCTGATAATAACTCTGTTCATAGATGCCTTTATAACAAAAACGTTTAAACTATTACATGAGAACTATTTTGTTTAAGATCCTAATTTTTTAGAAGTCAAATATGTAAACAGAATCTGTATGTTTCTACAGAGTGAGCTGTTTGAGGTTTATTCTGAATTTAAAAGGAAAGTGCATGGTGCAGTATATATACTGGAATTTCTTAAAAATCTGTCTTTATGGCCATTTCATATTGAGGACAATGGGAAGTGAAAAGCATTTTATCCTCAATGTCACCTAAATTGCCTCCTTTCCACAGTCTGTGCTCCCTTAGTGACCGTTTTTTTTTTTTTTTTTTTTAAAAAGTCTCGCTCTCTGTCTTTCTGTCTCTCTCACTGTTCAATAAAAAACGACATGATTTATGAAATATGTCATCAGTGTTAGCACAAAGGTACAGAGGAACAGAGCATCTCACCCCACACTGACTGACTTCAATTTATCACTTGATGACCAGGGAACTGTGGTACTGGACCATAAAAGGAGCATTGTTTGTTGTTTGTTTCTATTCATTTGAGCTTTTGTGGTGTAAACTGATCGGTTGATTGATTCCTTCATGGACTGATTGATTGACTGAGTATAACTTGGCTGCCAGCTTCTCCTTTTTAAAACTCCCTGTCACCAGCAGGCTGTTTGTGTGAAGCAAACTCAACAAAACAAAGCAAAGTTTGTCTTCAACATGACGTTAACTATTCGAGGAGAGCTTTTCACTTCACCCAGGATGATCTGTTGTCGCTCTGATGAGGTTTGTCAGCAAGCTGTCTCTCAGCCTCTCTCTCTGAGTCGTCTTCCCTTCTCATTTCTCTGCACCGGCGCGAGGCAAAGAGCAGCCATAAGGTTGTCTCTCTCAGAGCTCATTTTTACAATCTCTGAATTTAATGAGCATCTGCAGCAGAGCAGTCGATGGTTTGCTGATGAGCAAGAACTCGTTTGTTTTGATCATTCGCTATCTGGAGGACTTCAAAGTTGAAGTCTCAATAGATTTTCTATGGGATGGAGTGGCAGGAGATCTCCACATTAAGGATGAAGAAAGACACATCCTGAAATGTCAAATCAAAGTGATAGTCACAGAAAGTAAGACCCTAATTTCGCATGAATGAAGTAAAAACGAAGTAGGAACTCATAAAGGCCAAGAGGTCGTGACGAACCATGGGCGTTGACTCATTGAAGTCTGGTAAACTTGCTTCAGTTGACTCATTCAATAAGTTTGTTGCTGTCAATGAAACTTTTCTTTTTGAGCCAGTTTTCTTTTTGTAAGGAATGCGCTGTAGGAGGCTCTGCTTGTGGTTGTATGGCACAGATCTTTTATTTTTTAAGATCTACTCTACAGTAAGAAAAGTTATTAAGCATCCCAGCTGGATTAAAGAAAGCTTTGACTGATGACTGAAGCTTTTTTTATTTGGTTTCCCTGCACGTCAATAAACCTACGTAAAAGATGGAACAGAAAATTAGACAAACAGGAAGTAAATGACAACTCTGTTGGATTGTAATGCTGGTACATTTATTAGCAATGGTTGGCTAACAACACATAAAGCTAACACAGAATTAAAGGCAGGGCCTCTTAAATGACCTGGGCACTAGCTAGCCTGTTCCAGTGTGTGTTCACCAAATGCTAGGAAGGAATTTTGCGTGGCCTCTGTAGGACTAGACTTGGAATTACCCGTCCTACCAAGGAGACATCCTTGGCTTTGAGGACCACCAAGATTCTGTGCAATAGTGATATCCATGATATCAAGTTTCTGCCCAAACACCTGTCTGACTAATTGCAAGCAGCGCCATTGATTGGGAGCAAACCAACTGACACACAGTTGTCAATCATGATGTCATGAGGATGCCCCTTTTTTATTGCATCAGGGATTATGACCTATAGTGAAGCCAGCCACTAGGGGGTAGTCGGGAAGTTTCAGCTTGGGAGCTGTCATGTCATCCATCTTTGTTATGCAGTCTATGCATGGAACATGTCATTGATAGGCAAAAAATGGATGTCACCGCAGACATTTGCGCATTGTACGGGCAGGGAATTATGAGCACTGGTGGTATGAGGGGAAGCAAAATACCATTCATCTGCACACACTGCACACATTACCCACACCAAGGTAACACAGAGCTGGTTAAAGTTTCTCTTTAAGACCACACATACATGTTGAATACCAGACGCTTATTTATTTTTGAATAATTTATTTCCAATTTCACTCTTCAGATTTTACATTTTCAGTCCTACTTCAGTTGCACTTTTCCTGAATTCCTTATATGTGCATTTTTAAAACAGTTTTCATTAAGCTGTTAAACCTGTTGGAGTGTGTTTGTAGTGGCTGTTTGGTGAGTAAAGCCCTAAAAATGTCATTTTGTTTGCTGTTTGTCAATTAGGCTTGACAAATTCATTATGAGAGGAGTCTCATTTCTCCCACAGAGCCGAAAAATTCAAGACTAAAACAGGAAAAAGGCCAGATAATGAATCTGACCTCTTTTCTGTTTTTCACATGATTTTAGCAGAAGTAAACATTTTGTTGTCAATTTAGCTTTCGGGTTTTTTTTTGTTTTGTTTTTTTGATAAGTACAACATTCATTTTTGGTTCAGTTAAGTAATTTATCTTTACTCCAAGGTGAGACTTTGCTTTAAGATGATTAAAGCCACTTTCTGTCAAAAATAAACCAAAAAGACTATTTTCCTCTTACCTTGAGTGCCATCGATGAATCCCAGTAGTTTTTCTGTGACTCACTGACATTTAAGGACACAGACTGTAGCTCTGTGGCTTCTGAGGAGGCTCAAAGCAGCACAAAAGTACCTTTAAAAGGCTCAACACTGACGTGTCTTTCGGAAGATAAAGACACTGGTATTCATGATAGACTTTGTTGGAAACAGTTTCTTATTTCTATAAAGACAGTGTTGTTCACAAATATGTCAGGCGTGTGTTGTTTTGGGTTAACTATGCCTTTAACTAATGATGTTGGCCTGTACATAATGTAGCTGCCGAGCCTTGTGTCTTTATAAATAACAATCCTCTGTAGTGTCATTCATCTACATCTACTCCTCAATTCTCTTTGAGATCTCTCGACTACTTTTCTCCCCCTCCACACACACATACACTAACCCACATCCCTCTCCCCCTCCCTCGGCTCCCATCTCTGTAATTCAGATTATTTTAATTCATATTTCATCCTTCGCTGTTTTATTCCAACTTGATCTATTATTCACGGCCTGCCTTAAAAATGTAACAGTGCGAAGGTCACTGATCCGTGCTCGGTCCTTACTGGCTCATAAAAGATATCATGTGCACACACACAAACACATACATACACAAATACATCAATGCACGTAGAAATACACAGAAATTATGCATGAGGCATGAGACTAAGGTTTTATCAGAGTTGCCATGTGCATGACAAGCGAGCGAGAGAGAACAAAAGAAAATGTATTTCTGGACTTTTACCACAAAAACTCAATTCTATGTAGCCCTTAAGAGACGATGCCAAGTAGCAGATTACCTGGGCACCGCAGGCCACCAGAAACACAATCTAAATATAGACTAAACGACCACAACTTGGCCACTGAGACTGGTGGACAAAGACAAACCTGGCAACTCAGACGTAGCAAACAGGGTTCGGTCTGCTAGAAGTTACCAGAGCCCCACTGTAAAGACACAGGTACAAAGTTGTTCATCAAAATAAAACTCAGATATTAAAATATGTCAGAGAGTGTCACAGCAAGAACATTTTTATTTTATCCACCTTTCCCTGTTGGTCCTCACTTATTATTACATCATGTTTTTATCTTAATAATTAGCTTTCAAGTGATTGTTTTTACTTCCATTATAGTGTTCTATATAGTATAATGGTATAATTTATATAGCATAGCTCTGTAGTCTTTTTTTCTTCCGTTCTGAATTATTTTTCCAGCGATACCTTAATTAACATTTTCAATTTACAAACAATGAGAGGGCAAAATATTCACATCCAGTATGAGGGACAGTAACAGGGTCAAATAAGTTAAGCCCCTTTCCCACTGGACAACAACACCACAAACACACACTGACATCTGGCTTTTGTATTTAACGGGAAAGGTTACAATCAGCATCCAATAACAGGACAAACGACTCTGCAGTAGTCACACAGGCATTTGTTGGCTTCGGCTCTGATCGGCTTCAATTTGCAGTGATGGAAATATGACATCTATCTTACTGTATTTTGGCCTCTTTTTGGCATGATACAATGACGCAGTTTAAGCAGCACTTTGTTCTTGGAAAAATTAGAACTTTAACTACATAATAAAAAATCTCCCTTACATTTTAAAAATGTAAAAAACAATAACAAACCATAAAGAGACCTGAAATATATAAGAATAATCCGAAATGACAAAAAGAAAACTGAAGTTGGAGAAACCGATGTTTCTTATTTTCATTGTTCACAAATCAGTGTCACATTAAAAGATGCATTCACTTGAAATAGAATCACATAACAAAAGGTGTTAGGTGAACTCACATACAGAATACTAACACTCATATAAATCTATATTTGTAACTCACCTGCCAAGCTCATCACTTCAAATATACCTCACCATTTATTGTATAAAAATTGACCTTAAATGTTTTGAAAGAGTGATTGTTTGCCATAAATAATGAAAGTAATCCCTGCCAGAGGAGAAGTTGTTGACAGCTCTTTAATCCAATCATTTAACTGTGGTTGACTGATCTTTATCCATGAAAGTGAGAGGACTTTTGTGTTGGGTTTTTTTTGCAAGCAATAAACACATGATCTACGGCAAGCTCTGTTTTCAGGGTATAATCCTGAATTATCACTTTGCACTTTGTAAAACTTGTTTAACCTGCTTTGGTAATACTGCTCTTATAGTGGACATGTCAATAAAGCAAATTTGAATTTGGAAGAAACAAGAGATTATTGAAACGACAACGCTAACAGCAACAGACAAGACGAAAGACAGGAAATAAGACTAAGAAAGAGGGAATGATGAGAAAAGGGTTTGACAGATGCTGCATACTGAGCCAGCAGATGGTGGAGTTGGAAGGAAAAAGGTAAATGTGGAAGATAAAGAAACAGAGACAGAGCGAGAGTCATCAACATAGAGTGAAATATGAGGAACACACAGAGAGAGAGAGAGAGAGGGAGAGAGGGGGAGAGGGGGAGAGAGCAGAGGGAGAGAGAGCAGAGGGAGAGATGGAAGTTGTTTTCAAAAAAATAAAATAAAAGAAGCAGAGCAGAAAGGAAGAGAAGTACAGGGACAAACACACTGCACGCGAAGTTACACGCTCGCTCTTAAACACTCTTACACACTCACTGAGTAGCAGATCACGGAGCAGTTAAACAGGATCATCAGAATTAATAATTTAAAGCAGTGAGTGACATGGTTGCGGTCTCCCGATGTGCGTTTCACTTTGAAGCGCACACTCTCACACATAATGTATAGAAACCCCAACTCTCTCCCTCTCCCTCTCTGATGTGCATCTATGCACTGAATTCTAATTGCCTCCTTTACCAGCCAATTAAATGGCAGTATCTGTCACCATGACAGCTCATTAGTAAATCAGCATTCAGCTTTCAGGCACTGTGTTTCCAGGCGTGTGTGTGTGTGTGTGTGTGTGTGTGTGTGTGTCTAGGTGTTTGTGTGTTATTCTGTAGGTATGTGCGAGAGTAATGCCTCATAACTTTGCGCGGTATGCAACAGCCGATCGTTGACTCAACCACGTGTGTGTGGGACTGTGTGTCTGGGAGTGCTGCTATTAGCAGGAAATGGAATTTTTTTTTCCCGTGACTGTGCATGCAGATAGACGGGAGAAATGTGAGCTCTGATTCGTGGCATTTTTGTATCTGCAGTTGCTTCTGAATCCATTTTCATTTGTTTGGAGGAGAGATTAGCTCCACGCCTGGCAAAACATCGTCAGGCGACGCAGGGAAGCGGGTTTGACATCCTGCCAGACAGGGAAGGTCCCAGCAGAGCATGCTGGAAGTAATGACTAAGAACAATGGCATTTTGCCTCATAACTGTGGGGAGTCCAATTATGATCTCTGCTGCTGCAACTGTGACTGTACTTTATATTAAAATCCAACAAATTTAAAATTGCAATATATGTTTTCTTCTACAGCATTAATATCTCCTTTGTAAATTACATTACAAAAACTATGGACTCCAGTGAAATAAATTAAAATTTTATATATTCTGATTTCAGGATTGTGCTTACTGTCTGTGCATACATCAGTATGAAATGTATTGCATATAGTCAAAATATTTCTGCAGACAGCAATATTACTTCTCTTTCACTGGATGACAGAGACACTGACTAACAGCTGCAACAAAAACAGCCACAAACTTTGTACTTAAACCCACTTTAACTTTCTAGCTAATGAGTTCTTTTTATTTACAAGCATGGACACATTTCTCATCCAGCATCATTACCAAACAAACAAACTGAGGGGGATGTACACGATTTATGTCATGGTGCAGCTTAGATGAGAGTCAGCTGTAGCATATGGAACAGCTTAAAAAGCATAACCTGCAAATGCTAAGATAGGTGGTCAGTTTTGATCCAGATTGGTCCTCATCCTCTCAAACTCACATAGTTTTTGGAGTGAGGGGAGCAGCTGCCTGCCATATCACACAGACAGAGCCCTCTACTGGACTCTATGCTTGTGATTGTGAAGAGTATTACCCATAGAGTCCAGTAGAGAACTCCACCTGTGCTAGTAGAACTAGGGTTACAACATTGTAACCTTTATTCTAACACTGTATTTCCTATGTTGAGATGTTTTCCAAATGAGATCTACAATATATTTAAGATAGAAACACAGATTTTCCTGAATAATTTAACAATACTGTACGTTTAACACCTCATTATACTATAATCTGCAGTGGTGTTTGGGTTGGTGGAGCACATCTAGTGGCATCCACATGAACACAAGGACTCAAGGTTTCCCAGCAGAAGACTGCATTGTAAAAAGATGATCAATGTGTGGGACTTTTCTTTTGTTTTCTATGAGGAAATAAATACAAACTAAGGAGCTGCAATGAACTGAACCATCTGTATTCAACAATCATTTTTGGCAGGCAGTTTAGGGATATCTGCACAGTTACGGTCTTGACTGGTCTACCAGTAAAATCCACAGTTCTCTACATCTGAGGTTGACCAAGACTGAGTAAAAATGCAGTCAAATCCAAGACAAAACCAAGACCTTTGAAAAGTGTTCTTGAGACAAAGACTGATCTCGACTACTTGATCGGCTGATCAAATATGCTAGCAACAGTAGCCATTTTATGCAACAAAGCAATAGTCATCAACTTCAAATTAATATCTGCTGCCATTATTGTTGTAAATAGCATTATGCACCATGCTAGGATGAAAAGCATAACAGGAACAGCAACAGTAACTGAGGGGAGACGCAGCTTAGCTAAGGGCAAAAAAGAAAAGAGCAAAAAGCTTGAAAATGTAACACCTGCCATCTCATGTGATAGCAGCAAAGCAGCAGACCACCTCCAGTACTAAAAGACTAACAGAAAACGTACACTTGACCTTAATGCCAAATTTCAGCCTCTTTGGGCAAAGACTGTGGCCACCAAAGGGTGGTGGGGTTTTTATGAACCAACTGACGACACAGAGTGAGCTACGGAACTGCTGTTCACAGCTGGAAAACAACCAAATAGTTTAACCTGTCCAGGGTGTACCCCGCCTCTCGCTCAGTGTCAGCGCGGATAGGCTTCAGCCCCCCTGCGACCCCTAACAGGATAAGCTGTTACGGAAACTGAATGAATGAGTTGCTCATCTAGATATACCCAGGACAGTTTAATGCCCATTCAAGCCTTGGAAATGCTCTAACTGCCAGTCACCAGCAGAACAGTTATGGAACTTTCACTTACAAAACCTTGGAAGCCTAAAATAACTCTTCCCACTTCTCCTACTTCTATACCCCTGCTGATTAAATGCTGCCTGTCCTTCACTTGTAAGCTAATTACCAGCACAGATTCATTTACATGTGTCCATGTGCCTGTCTGCTCAGCCATCAACTGTGTACACGAACCTATCCACTTAGAGGCCGGAGAATAATATCTGATGTATCTCCTTAAAAGTGTTCTGTCTTTCTAAAAGCCTAACTACTTCAACACAACACTGCCTTATGTGTCACCACAGCGCTGCCATCAGTGCTAATCTCGTACATGTGAAGTGGGAAGGAGAGGGTCATCAAGTCCAAGTGCAAGCTCCTAGTCTGCATGAAAATTTTACAAGCTAGCTGTTTCCCCTGTAAGCAGTCCACTTGTTCCTCTCTTGGTTTGGCCTGTCTGCCTGCTCGATTCTTCTCAGCGCACTCAACGCCTCCTTCAGACTGTTTTTATTGCAGATTGTTCTCTGTCCTCTCCTGGTAGGTGTTCTTCCCATCCTCCATCCCCCTCTTTAGCTCCCTCTGGACAGACTTACCATCCTCTCTGTCCCAAAGCCCTGAGAGCTCTCTTCTTCCTATTTAGAGGGGATTTGACGGCTTTGTCATCCGGAGTTTGTCCTTTGGAAAACAGTTTTTTTGTTGGAATCTTAAGTGTCCACACAGACAGTGAAGTAATCCGCAATGCCGTGGGAGAGTCCTTTGATGTCCCACAGAGCAGGTTCGAGTCTGCGCATTCATTAACAGTCCAGTAGACCGTCACATACTTCTGAGACCAAACACTCACAGTCTTGACAGCAACGGGGCTCTGCAGGAAAACAAAGAAGCATCAAGTCATGGTCTGATTTGTCAGTGGGGGAGAAGGTGATGGAGCCGTATAAATAGATTCAAGCGCTGCTTTAGCATGTGCATAAATTAGATCAAGTGCCCTTGTTGGTAGTTGATAAAGTAAATAAGTGGCCACGTGGGGGCAATTCAGCAACCTGTAAATACAACATATTATCATATGAAAATGATTAAGGTGGACATATTAGCAAACAATGGTTTATTTACACATCAGGCACACACTGAGAAACAGTAACATTTATTTGGACTCATGTTTCTTGCTTCATGCAAATGTCCAATTTGAAGAATCCCCACAGCTCTTGAAGATCAGTTGCAATACTCTACATGTGACAATATAATCACCCAGTACAGGTATTTCATTCCAGCATCTCAATCTCCGCCTTTCCCCACTGTTGGTAAGAATTTTAGAGGAAACACTGAAGTCCAATGATCTTGCTGCCAAGACTGACTTGTCTGGTTGCCAGGCCTGAAATTTCTACAGAAAATTCAAAACACTACAAGCATTTTTGATCCAACATTTCCCAGGTTTAGGTCCAATATTCTTGCTGCTTCCAGCTCTGTTTTTGGTCTCCACCAACTCCTGAAGGAAATATCTGACACAGCTGACACAACACTCCACTGTGTTGTCGTTGAAGATTCTCAGTCATCCAGGTCATGGTAATTGTAAGTGCTATATAGTAGGCAACTGGACTTGCTCCACTGTGTTCACCTGCTAGTAGCTAACCTTATCTGCCTGTTCTTTGGGGCTTGGCACATAGTGTCCAGTGGGTGGCTTTTTTTTTTTTTTTTTTTTTAATATACATGTAACAAACCCCACTGCCTTCTGCGGCTCCAACAAGGTTGATGAGCGTGATGAGGGTGACCCAAACCACTGAACCAAAAGTCAAAGGTTGAAAAATCAAAACAATGAGCTATAAGAGACATGACCATTCATGTTAACAGGAATCACATTGGCAACTCTGCGGTTGGTTTCTCAGTTATAGCACTTGAATAATACTTCGGTTTAAGGCAGTCAAGGCAGGAGAAACCCATTGGGAGTCGTTGCAAAGTAAATCCGGCATCATATTTGAGCAGTACCAGGAGCATTATCCATTGCTGGAGGAAGCTATGGCAATGGGATAGGAGTACCCAAGAGAGGGACAAAATCACATAAGATATGTTAGACTAGTTATAATTTTTTGCCTTGACACTTGTCACTGTGATCAATAAGGCCCAGTCAGGAAAGGAATACCACTTTATTCCACTGATCCAGACCAAAGGGCAGCCCCAGACTTTTCAAACTAAAACAAGGTTTTCAAGTGTCTCTGTTTTAGGTTTCCCAAACACTGGAGTAGGAATAGCAATAGATATGTGTTTTTAAAACATTTTAGTGTTAATGTAGCCTAACAGTGAACCCTTTTACATTTGATTCTGTAACTTTATAACACATTGAGACTGACACTTGAACTTCATTGGAAGCTAGTGGAAATCTTTCATAGTGACCTAACGCTGCACTAATCGGCATGAACAGATTTGATCATTTTTCAAGCAATCCCTTTATGAAACGCTCCCCTTAACTTCCAATGGTTTACACTTTAGAACAAGTGTGCTACAAAACCTGGCTGGTGCAGTTTTAAGCAAGGTGGAGATTATTTTCACTTCACATCAATTCAGCACACATGCTGCTCAAACAGACCTGGATCGAAAAGATACCACGTGTGCGAACAGCGTCTTTAACAACACAGATGACAAACACATATTTCATACGGGTTGTCTTGGCAGAATCTAAATGGAAAAGGTACTGTTGTGTCTCTGCCAAAACTCAAAAGCTGTGAAAAGAAATAAAGAAAAAAGAAGGCGCTCAAAGTTTACTACAGAATCTCCATCACCTGCTTCTATTCATCAACTGAGAGTCAACGATACACCTGCCACCTGATATGCCACCTCCACACATGAGTTTTCCACCCAGCAAACAACAAAATGGAGCAAAACCAAAAATCTTCACCACGTTTTGTCTGACTCCAGCGTCAAGCAAGTGCGTGGTATTAAGGAAGGATGGCACTGACAGAGCGAATGGTTTTAGCTGGGGGGGGGGGGGGGGGGGGGGGGGTGGGTGGGTAAGCATCACGTGTCCATGATGATACCGTCCTAATATCAGCAGAAACCGCCATATGAGGTCAGTGCAAAGCGGCAGCCATGAGCTAGCCACCAACCCATTCTCATCCCAACTTGTCAAATACAGCCGCTTTGTCAGTGGACCTGAACGTCAAGTTATGATCTGCTAGGCAGCCTCCTGTGTCAGTTTTGGATGTTCACGGATGGCGTCTCTACTGACGCTTTTACATGCATTTTGTCCTTTCAAAATACATTTCTGTTTTCACAGGAGATGTACATTTTCTGCTCGTTACATGCATACAGTCAAAATGAACTTACTTCATAGATAAAAGACTTTATCTATGACTGATTTATTTCAGTAGGTTAAGGTGACAAAGGTGTGTGATTGGATTTTGAAAAAAGAATCATGGTTTGGATTAAAATAAGTATGGTTCTTACTAATGTCATGTCAAGTCGTGATATATGTCATGTGACATAAGTTACTAGTGCAGCATGCTACACATGGTAGCACACTACTTGGTATTAAAATAACTCCATTGACATTTGGTTTCACGCAGGAATTGAACAGTGGGCTCCCAGGTGAACGTCTGGTGTTTGTTTGTCCAATCCACCTTGCATCAGAACAAACGTCAGAAATAGCCTCCGCGTGGTGCGCACCATACCATCGTGATAGGTGCCTCTGTATGTCGGTATCTGAGGCTGAAATCATCGACAAAGTGGCGGTATATGAGAAGTTGGGAGTGAGAACGGACTTGATGCAGTGCCAAACTAAGAAACCACAGTGAAGCTCTGATTACAACACACACAGAGGTAGCCTGCCTTAATTCTCTGGTCTGCACGCCATTAGTGGTTGCCACTGTATCAATGCTCTGAATGTTGCATACAATACATTTAAGTTGTTCAGTGTAGCTAAATTAGCAGTAAGACTGTATCGTGCATCTCACATTAGATATAGTGTGTGCTAAATATTGGAAGGGATGGCATGGAATCACCAGAGGGAGAAAGGTTTAGTCCAAGCAAATATACAGGACAGAATGAGGGACGTGACAACCAGTCACAGCGGCTGGAGAGGGTTAATCCGCCAGTTTAACCCATTTAATCTCTCTCTTTATATAAAGTCATACTGCTTGACTTGTTATGATGCATTTTTTATATGTTATTTACTTTGACCTTACTCATTTCCACATATTAAAACCCATATATCACATGGTACATCACACATATGTTGCTTGAGAGTCAAGAGAGATGACATTCACACGAGTTCGACCCAGGCTGCCATGACCCGCTCAGTGTGCCTTGAGCTTGCCTGCGGCCAACTTGATTTATTTACTTATTTATTTTTTTTCACGGCAAATCAGATGCCCCATGCTGCAGACCTCCCACTGATGGAGACCAGCTGAGTCTGACTCACTCACACTGCTGCTGGGCTCGCTGGTCACTGTTTTTAGCCTTTACAGACTCTCGTCTGTGAGGATAACAATAAACACCAAGCTCCTCTCTGCTGTCCTCTCCATTCACAGCCAAGGGGACTACAGAGGAGCAAACACACTGCTGATGCACAAGGAATAGCTAAAGAGTGCTGCATGGTGTGTGTGTGTGTGTGTGTGTGTGTGCGTGTGTGCGTGACAGTTCAGTAGTAGTTTCTATGTTTAGCTAATTTGCCAGCAGTAATGCATCAGAGCCTCAGTTTTTACTTGTTGTTTTTCTGCAGGCTCCTCATCCATCTCTCCCCTCGTCTTTCTCCCCTTTCTTTCTCTTTTGTTTTTCTACCAAAGCTACCAGACCTCCTCTGTTTCCTCTTCCACATCATGCTGCTCCACCTGAATGATTTTCGTTCGTGTTCTCAGTGAGTTTTTTAATGTCAAATGACGTACATTATGACCGGGTAGAATAAAGCCAAAAAGAAATCCTTCTGAGACAAAATGGTCTTCGCGATTCACGGTACAGTATGTGTGTGTGCAGTTGTGTGTTTGAGGAGCTGTCTTCATCGCCTGCAGTGATTAAAGAACGTTTGTGATGTTTGCAATGAAAAACTGATCTCTGCAATAGCGCTCAGAGCACATGAGCTCGGGGATGTTGACTGAACGTCTGACTGTTTGTTCTGTCCAACAGACTCATAGGACTGCATGGAGACACACACACACACACACACACAAACACACGTCAGTATCACTACACGTGTTAACTGTGTCTTTCAGCTGCCAGTAACACTCAACAGCTATTCATTTGTGGCAGTCTGCTACTTTGCCTTTTCACTCAGGCCTCTTCTCATTTCCCAGCATCCCTCTCTTCCCCATACAGCCTCTCTCTGTGTGTCCCTGTTGGTTCTGTCCATTTCTACATCCTCAGGCTCAAACTGCTGTCTTGCAGATAAAAAAAAAAGCGTAGCTGCAGTGTGTGGAAGCATGTCCAGTTGTGTAACAGGGCTGTTTATTTACATAATTTTTCTGCTTTTCTCTTCCTTTGATTGTGCAAGTCACAGGAATTTGAATAGATTTAGTGTAAAGCAAAGACTACAGCTGTCGACTGTGGACGTAATGACTTGATTTAAGACTCCACTGCTGTTGGATTTGACTCCTTAATGCCTTGACTTCAAAGTATGAACATCTAAGTCACATGTAACGATGTAAGATCAATGCACTTCAGCACTGCAGTATGTTGCGGTACTGCATCAGTTTTCAAAAACACTATTTTTAATTGTTTCCTTTTTTTTCTTAGTTTGTTTACTTAAAGAATCCTGCAAGCTTTTTTATTTTATTTTTTATTTTCTTACTGATATAGAAAAATGTTAATCCCTTTGCTCAAACTGTACAAAGGCTAGTGCTTTGGATGTTGGATGCTATGAATACGAATACAGATCCCGCTGTTCTGGTTCTGATCACTCTTTAATGCATATGTTGGTGTGCTTTTTATACTATGACAGTTTTCCTAAAATCAGATTATAAAAAAATCGCAGAAGATCACCTTGCTTGCTTACCTTACATATCACAATATACTGATTCATACCCCCTGTATCACGATACATATCATATTGACAGATACTTGCCCATACTCAGCCCTAATCATGTATGTTTTGACCTTGTAAAATCCTGGAACATTGTCACACACATTAAACATTAAATTCAATCTATACACTGATACATTGAAAGGACGGCATCTCAGTTAAGTAAAAACATTATTGCTGTACTGACCATGAAATGACACACACTGTCTTCAAAGTATTGCATTTCGACTTGCAGTTCGTTTATAAAAACTTCTTACTTGACTTAGATTTGCCCTCGAGTCATGGACTTGAGGTCTGACTTGTGACTTGCTTCAATAGACTTTGTTAACTTGTTTGTTAAGGGTCAAAAATGAACCATCATACACATGCCAGATGTGATGGGATAATGTAGGAAATGGGGAATAAATGGTCAGAAAACAGGATGATAGAAAAACCACAGACTATTAAACATCAGGTGTAAATGTAATGGATGTCCCATCTGAGGATCTGTCATATGACCTGAGACTTGACTTGGACTTGCCCCCGAACACCTATACAGTTGTGGTTAGTGACATGTGTACAGCAGGTTGTGTGTCATATGGGGGAACTAGAGTCAAGTCAAAGGTACACATTTGGTGATTGATGCAATACATAAAACAGGGAGCGATGTTCTTATGCAATCTCCCCAGGGTATGTATCATTTGCTTTTACTTTGCCTGAAGCTTAAAATGTTGCCTGACAATTTATGTCACCACTGACAACAGGTAAACAGATAAAATGTCATGAAATGTAATTTACATGAAAAATCCTTGTTTTCCCACTCAGAAGACTGATTTCGGGAATCACCGTGCTGCTCAGATGATGGTCTTTGCTTGCCAAACTAAACCATAAAGAGGTTGTGATGCAGAAAAGCACCTTGACAGGAGAATGTGCCTGTCAGAACAGTGCATGCATAATATAAAACTCTCAATCAATTTGCATTAAATTATCCCACAAAATGTAGATAATCATATTATTTAGTTGACATTATCAGTTCATGATTTTCAAATCAATGTTTAGTTCTGCAAATACACTTGGAAACAGGGTCCAAGGGAATCAAATAAGACTTATTAACATAAAGACTAGGTGTAAATGTAACATAAAAGCCCCCTGATCATTCACTAAACACCTCTCCTCAGCAGAGATCTCCCAATCATTGCTTTACAGCCATAAATAGGAACAGCAGGCCATCAAGCTTTACATTTCTGTTGAAGTGTTGAAGTGGTGTGCATATCTACCAGATGAATCTGTGAGCTCATGTTTTAATTGGTCTGGCAGATGTATCTGGTCCAACTCCTCTTTGAATAGCAGCAACTCAAGATTTGACGAGCCGGTTACAACCATTTACCTAATACGGGTCATGTTGAGACAAAGTCTTGAAAGTCTAACGCAGTTAAGGTATTTTTTAAAGTCAGCAAGTCAATCAAAAACCTTTTTGGCCATTCCTGTTGTTTGTACACCATCACAGTTCATCTTTGCATGCTGTAGTCTGTTTACACCTGTCCATCACTCAGCACTATGTCATGTTTTGCTGCTCTGATTGGTTGTAGGTCTATCCAATTGCATCCAGAGTCATTTTGATCTATGTCGCTAACGCCCCTTTAAAATCGAAAATGAACTGAGGTGTGATGAAGAGTTTGGACAGTGGTGTTTTTGTTTAGAGAGGGTAAGCAATGGATTAAACAGTGTCTGTCTGCTCTAAATTAAATGTCAGCATGCCTGGCTAACCAGCTTACTGCAGTAACCCAGAGTTATGTACTAAAGCAATGGGGCGTGTCATTAACTAACCACATCATTTAGTGGGGTCACAGGCTAAGTTACCTGTTCAGGACTGGAACAGTGACTGCACAGTGATATTGTAATGTGATTACATCAGCTCTTCTTGCTTTTTATTTGGTTTGGGGAACTTTAAATTCCAGGAACTACTGTATACAGCCAAAGCTGCGTTAGGTAGTGGTTATTCCTCATACTTAAGTCCTTTTCTCTCGTCAAACTAAAGCGAACTGTGACACAATACCAACATCAAAGCATTACCTCTGTGTTGCTTTTCCAATTTCTATATCCAAACCATCCATTTTAATTGTACCAGGCATCCATTTTGATTTGTACTTTGAAGTCGGGGCTGACAAGCTCTATGCTGCAATACATGAACATGTGCTGCTCAACACGCCCAGACAACTATTCACACTCACATTCACGCCTACGCACAATTTAGAGTCACCAGTTAACCTGCATGTCTTTGAACTGTGGGAGGAAGCTGGAGTACCCGGAGAAAGCCCACGCTGACACGGGGAGAACATGCAAACTCTGCACAGAAGGACTCCCCCACCCTGGGATTGAACCCCCAATCATTCAGTTCGAACCATGAACCCTCTTGCTGTGAGGGGACAGTGCTAACCACCGCACCACCGTGCCACTCGTCTTTTTCACAGTGTATTTCTGTAGTAAATAGTAAAATCTGAGAAAATGTTGTCAAGTATAGTTTGTGGTCCTTTTTTGAGTCTGCTTTGGGGCAGAGTTTGTCGTATTTTGGTGCGAGTCGGACAAAATAACAGGATCACTTTATAATAACAGGTAGTTTTCTTTGCTGGGCTGCTGCAGGCTTCGACTTACTGTGTTGTCTACAGTCTGAATTATTGACGTCTTCTTTTATATCCTTTTGTTCACACACACACAAACACTTACATGTCTGCTTGACACTTGAGGATGAAGTCATGTGACAGAAAAGGTTGTAAACTCTCTCCGTATGAAATTGTGTTCCTCCTGTAACGCAACGTCTGGGATTAGCCTTGGAAATAGGAGCTCTTTCTCTTTGCGTCTCCCTCTCTCTGTCCATCATCATTGCCAACTGTCAGATGTTGCTGTCATCCTCAGCCGTCCCTTCATCTGTCTCTCTAATGGGAATCCCCCTCTGTTTTCCCTTCGCACAGCCCTTATTTCAACAATCCCTTGCTTTTTTTCCTCGTTCCTTTGTCCCATTTCTCAGTCTATCCCTCCTCCCCCTCTGACACACATAGAGCATTGAGGTGTCCTATTAATTGTGTTATATAAATTCAATTTTTTATTATTATTTAACGAGTTTCACTTTACCACAGTAACCAGGGGAAAAAGCTGAGTCCAGTTTTTTTCCCCCGGTGCTGCTCAGCTGTCCTGGTTTTTTTTAATGTGGCAGACTGTCAGTCTGTGCTGCTGCACAGAAATCTCTCACCTTTGTCATTCTAACCTAACCTCCCTCTGTCTCCTCCCGCCCCTTCCTGCTCCCGTCTTCCCCCTTTTTCTCTCTTTTTGATAGTGATGTGAAAAGTGCGGCGAGACTGAAGGCTCTGCTGGTTTCGGAGAGGTCCTCCGTCTGCAAAGGTAGAAAAGTTTCTTCCTCTTCGCCTCTGTCTGCGTTCCATTCTGCTCTCTGTCTCTGCTTGCGAACGCCAACCTTCGCTTCGAGATGAGAACACGTCAGCAGAATACAAAACATGGCTTTAACAGACCAGACAGAAAATGGCACGCAGCAAATATTAGGAATAAACTTAACACGTACAGTATGCTTACAAGGCCTGCATGCAGCCGAACAAGTGCGCGCACACACAAACACACACACACACACACACACACACACACACACACACACACACACACACATCATGCTCTGGAGTGAACAGGATATTCATCATGTGATTTTCCTGTTATTTCCTTTGGGAAAACGTTCCTGACACAAATACAAGAGTGTATTTTGTATTGTGTGTGTGTGTGTGTGTGCGTGTGTGTGTGTGAGACGAAGAGAAGGTGCAGAAAATCTCATTTTCTTTCCCCTTTATGAGAAATTGCGAGCTGTCAAAGGTTTAAGGGTTATGGCCACCCAAGGACAGCAGGATTTGGAACAGAAAACAGATACTTATTGTACAGACACCTTAAATCTCTGTGCGCTATTGTTTATCATGTTTACCTTATCGAGCATTGCTGTGTATTTTGCAGCATCTTGCGTATAAAGGTCTGTTTCCCCTCCTAACTTTGTCCCAAAACAGCTTCACGTCAGTGCAGCCGGAGCAGCATGAAACGAGGTTCATCACATGATGCTGTAGCTCTCTGTAAGGGAGGAGCACCCAGAGCGTTAGCAGCTGTGTTCTAGTGTTCTAGTGCTTTCCTCACATCACAGAATTAATTCTCTCAAATTAATATTGTTACCGTTACATACACTCACACCTGTAAGCTGCTCAGCACAGCCAGTCTGATGTGTTGGTGGCTGAGCGGTGTGGAGCAGTAGTTAAGGGTGTTGCTTAAGGGCATCTCAGCAGTGGCGATGCTACTTTTTTCACTTTCTCCACCCAGATTCATCCTGTCAGTCACGGCACAGAGCTGTAGCTATCACTGAGGACACTGAGGCTGTATCCTCTGTATTTTTCTCTGGGATTTTTGAGTTTTGGCAACCTGGGGTGGTGATATTCTACAATTAAAAAAAAATCCCAGTATGTTGTGACTCGATATATTTCAAGTTGACTCTTTTCCTCAGTAAACAGTTCAAGAATTTATCCACCAGGATGTTATTTTGGGCAACGTGGAGGAAGCTTTGAAACAGCCTTCATGTTTCAAAGCTTTCATCCTGGACCTTCATGTTGGGAAGTAAGATTAAGAATATAAATAATTGAATATATGAGTGAATAAAAACGATATTACATAATTAATACATTTTCATAGACCCTCTTTTTTGTGTCTGGGTGGGTGTGCTGGGGGAAGTTGGACTCATCTCTGAAGTGGAGGTCACTAACCTGCTTTGCTAACCTTTAGGCTACTGTTGCCACAATGGATGATGTCATTTTAGCTGTCCTTCTTTAACCTTTCCATTTTTTGGCTGCAAGTGAATCTCTGTGTGATGATGCAACCCTGTCTCCTAAATTACATTTGTATGTTACTTAACTTCGTTCTTAATAACATTATTTTGGCAACATAATCGCTGCCTGGATTATGTTCACATACATGTCCTTTAGGTAACAAAATAATACATTCATGTCCTAAGCAGGCTTCTGTTAGGAGGTGTTCGGGGGGAAGGTGACGTACAAAGAGCAGGATCTTTACACCAGAACTTTGGATTTGTGTCCAGACTCCTGTTAAAGGTTTAGGCAGCAAAAGCATTTTGGTTAAGATAATGTTTTTTTGAACAAATCTAATAAAAAAGGTAATTTAAAAAAATGCAAGATTGCTGTTTTTGGCAGACCACAACTGAAAATGTTGCTGATTATGTTAATAGTAAACATAATTTGCTCTGCATTTTGTTTCCCTAAATGTATTTGCTGGTTTAAATTAGTTGCGTATAAATGTAATATCGAGGAGACAGGGCTTGATGAAGGAAAAAATAATAATGTGTCTTTTAATATCCCTTCCCATGTAATGTAGATCTGTCTTCTTCAGCACCCTGGACAGCACCATGGATTTATCAATACGCAGCACCTTTAGACTACTGATATTTCAGAGCCGTGGTCGAGGCAATAGATTCTGACACACACAAACCTCAGTCATGTAAAGAATCAATAAGTCAGGCAGACAAGACCAACATATTCAGCTGCACTCGCTCTGTTACTAAGGGATGGAGATGGGGGATGGCAGGTTAACAAGGGGCGTTCGATTTGGTCATTTTGGTAACGAGGCGCAGACAGACATATTGGTTTTGAACTGCCTGTGGGAAAATTGGACATGTAAGAGTCTGTCTGTTCTTGATTAAAAGTTCTGTTCATACAGTTTTTCTTGTGATATTTCTGCTGTTGTCTCTTGTCTCTCACTCCCTTGTGTGTGTGTGTGTGTGTGTGTGTGTGTGTATCTCATTCATATCCAGTCATGCTGCTTACTGGAATGCACAGATTTGATGGCTGAGTAACATCACATTAGATGATTTAACACAGTTTGTCAGTTCCCTGGTTGTTGAACCAGTGATACAGATGCTGCACTGGTTGAAATAGAAACGCTCTGCCACATTTAAATAATTGTCAATAATGAGTTGGTCAGAGGTCTGGGTTCGGTCTCAGGGGACGGAGAGGGATGGCAGGTTAACAAAGGGGGGTGCATTTTGCTCATTTTGCCTACAAGAGGAGGTGGCAATCCCTTTTTCATCCCCACTAAAATTGCCTGCTTGACCTTACTCTGCATGAGTGCCACTGGTAGAGGTTTTGTTTCATTTTGGACTGATTCAAGGGTTAATGTTTGCTATCTTTAAAGCAGCTATGATCAATCAATCAATCAATCAAACTTTATTTATATAGCGCCTTTCATACATCAAAAATGCAACCCCAAAGCGCTTTACAAACTACAAACATACAACAACAAAAAAGAAAAATACTACAAATATTGAAAACCCGCCCCTCCCACCCCCACATAACAGAACAGGGGAGGACAGGAGCGGGAGAACTGTGGGTCGCCACACAAGCAGCGCCCGTTTACTTAGATGAAAAAAGGAGAACAAGAGGGAGGAAGAGGGAAAAAGAGGGATCAATATTTTCAGTTCAGTTTTTTGTTTCACAGTCAGTGTCACTGTTTTAGTTCGGAGTCTTGTAGCATTGTTTCCAGGCGCAGCAGCAGCTCCAGGAGTTGGTGGAGACCAAAGACAGAGCTTAAACAACCAGAGCTAAAGAGCTTAAAGTGAACATTGGGTTTATGTTTACTAGGTGGCCAAGAGTGTGTGACTACTGGGCAACTGTTTGCTAAAAAGTTCCCCAAATCAGCTGATATAACAAAATATATTGTTCACACAAAGGAAAAGCTTGACTCATAGGCCATAACAGGGACTTCTTCTCCATAGATACACTTACTTAGTCTGGTATGACCAGTAGCTTATGGTGGCTAATGTTAGCAAACTTCAGCGATGTGCAACTGACACAGTTTTTATGAAACTTCTCATCACATTTTAAGACTTACAATTACACTGTAACTGGCACTGTAGCAAAATGTGTTCACTTTAAAAGGTGATAATATTTAAGCATTTTTTTCATGCCCCCGTGCGGCCAAAATATCAATTATTGCAGGTTTAATATGCTGATGCCTTCCAAGTTCAGGGTCTTTATTCTTATTGTATACAAAACAGTTATAGCGAGTCAGTCACTGGTGATGAAAATCATAGGCCTCAGGCACCCTCCAACAGTGCTCGTTAAATATCTATAAAGAAAAAAAAAACAAGTAAAATTGCAGAGACATAAAACAGTTAAAATATAGGGTTATATAAGTTTGAATAAAGAATAAATATGAAAGTATACACTGAATGTTAAGAGGAATGTAGTAAATCTATATAGATAAATGTATATGCATATTGAGAAGTAATCAATATATATGCACAGAGGTGTAAACAGTTTACATAACAGTAAGTAAAGCGTATGAAGGCAGAGTGATGGGTCTTATTCCCTGCTGTTACTGAGCCTGATGATAACGTACTCATTAAATAATATATATATTTTCCCATTGTATGCAGTAATAATTCATCTGATGGAATAAATTTAATTATTCTAATCAAAAATTTTCCTTCTGATGGTTGAGGGGATCCTAGGGATTCATTTTACAACAAAAACAAGCACTTGTAATTTTACGCTTTTTTTTTTTTTTTGTATTCCTGATAAAAATATCAATTAAAAAAAAAAAAAAAAAAATCAAAACTTGCCCTGTTGTCCATCAGAGCTGTGCACAGATAAAGATTCTTAAAAGAAAATAGCAGCAGGAGAGTTTGCAGATCTTATACGATAACTTCTCTCCTGTCTGCCATGATCAATATTTTCCTCAGCTGCACCTTGGACTCTAGACTGCAGTCACGGTCACACTGCGGGAAGTCGTCAGTTAAACACAGAGATATCACAGAGACCATCGGCAACGTTCACGTGCAGCTGAAAAATGCCAGTCTTCATCACCGAGGGAAGAGATGAGATAAAGATAGAGAGAACATCATCATTATCATCACTTCCATCTCTTAGATTGTCACTGTGACCTTCATCATTCATCAGTTTAATCATAATCATCATTATTCCAACCTCCACAACTGTGCACGCCATTGTTGCTCCGTCCGTCACCGAGTTATTCCTGTAGTGTCTCCGCCAAACAGCGCCTACGATCTCATGTGGCCCTCGTTTGTCAGCATTTACACACCAAATGACGTCTGACCAGGATTCAAGGCTCTTCTATTTCCATCTCTAATACATGTGGATGACCTGTTTGTGTACGTCTGTCTGCGTGTGTCTGTGTGCGTGTGCGAGGGGATGTGTATGTGCAAGGGTGTGCGTAATGAGGTGATTTTTATTCGTCCTCCCTGTCCTCTTGCCCTGTCAAGACCAGAGATTCAATTTGTGTGTCAAGATAGAAACAGAGAGATAGAGTGAGTGAGCGTGTGTGTGTGTGTGTGTGTGTGTGTGTGTACGCACATGAGAAAGAGAGAAATTCCTGCCAAAGTATTCTCATCTTTGAGCCCAGAATCAGAGATGGATGCAGAGATGAACGCTATTTTTTGCCAGGCTGTGTTTACCTCTGTGTGTGTGGGAAAGAAGATGGAGAGCTCAAATTTAACATCTTGGCATAAGCTGGTGTGTGCGAGGAAGGAGAAGAAAAGAGATGGGGGGAGGAAAAAGGGGGCAGGAGAGAGGAAGAGAGGGGTGGTTGGGTGTGAACAGAGGAGTGCGTGGAGAGACGAGGGATTTGGGGGAAAGTGGAATTTCAGATTACAAGAGGGCAGATATATCTGACAGGAGAGACAAGTGCTGCTCTGAGCGTCTTTTGGAACTCAGCGGGCGGATGAATAAATGATACATATGCACAAAAACAATGCATATGTCACTTTCACTCAGCAGCTGATATTTATGAAGAAAAAGAGTCATGATGCATACACACATTTTTTCATCGGTGCCAACAGCCTTTGTGAGGTGGAATTTGGGCATCATGTTATGAGGTGTCTTAAAGGTGCACTGCAGTCAGGCCTGTTTTATTTAAATAGACTTAAACCACAATGATAACGTTTCACTTTAACCTTCCTGTTTAGCATTTTTTAAGTTCCTGTAAAGCAAAAATATATATGAGTTATGAGTTTGTCACACCCATAGACATAGATAAAAATAATGGACATAGCCACTGTGATGTCACCCACTGGTTTGTGCTCTCCCTTTTTGAAGCCTTGAGTTTGACACTTTGTCCATTGCTATGTTGGATTTTCAGAGCCAGAATTGACCATTGGTGTGTCTCAAATCACATACTTCCGTTAGTACACTTCTATGTAGTATACTGTGTGCACTTTGTACTCATTGGCGTAGTGTGCAAAAATTTTGACACGTCAGTGTTGTCTCAAAACAAGCACAGCCGTTGTGCACTCGCCGGAAATGACGACCGCAAATTAGCTAGCATTAGCATTTGCGTTATCGTTCACGGTGCCAAATCATTACAGACTGCTAAACTAACCCAATAAACATGCTGGCTTATATCCGACAACAGTATAGTGGTGCTAAGTGCAAAAAACATGTGAATTTGTACAAAGCAGCGACGTTCACGGTTGCCTCGGCCACTATTTCCAGTTTGAAAAGTGGTCCCTCCCGTTCCGCTAGCCAAGATGGCGACCATTGAGGGCGAGAAATGTCCACGTTCCACACTCAACTTCTTGACCGTTTTGAGTGCACCATAGTGCACTGCATTTTTCCATACTTCTCAGTGTAAGTACAGAAGTATGTGATTTGAGACACAGCACATGTCTGGGTGAGAGGCTAGCGCTGTGGATGGGGGAGGGGTGGATCTGACTGAGAAGCCCAAAAATTCACCCCATGGTACAGATGTCATAGAGGGGAAAATTAGTCATTGATACCAAAATTGTTTTTTGTACCAGGCTACCATGTTTATTTCTGCTGTAAAGATGGACATTTTAACATGGGGGTCTATAGTGATTGACCGACCTCTGGAGCCAGCCTCAAGTGGCCATTCCAGGAACTACAATTTTGGGTACTTCTGCGTTGGCTTCATTTTTCAGCCCCGTCGTCACACCACAGAAAAACATGTCAGGCTATTTATCACCAAGCTAAATTTGAATGAGAAAAAAAATAAAAATAAAACCTCTATTCTCTAGCTCTAACGTCATTTTTTTAATGTAGTGTGGGAGGGGCTTGTGTTCAGGATGGCTCCAGTGCATCCAGCCATGATTTAAGGGCCGCCCTTAAAATCCTGGACACAAAGATGGTGAAAAATAGTTCGATCTGTTTCCATAATTCAGTACTTTATAGTTCAGTCTTTCCAGTTTCAGCAAGTATTTTCTAACATGCACACTGTGTTTAGAAAGAAACTTCTGATTTACTTCATCTGGGGTTTAAGCAGTATACACTCAGTTATCAGTTTATTAGGTACACCTAGTTAAAACTAATGCAGCCTAATACAACAGTTCTGCAACAAATCCTGTCTTCATGAAGGTTATTGTTTTGTTGAAACTGTTTTAGAGAGGTGTTGATTCAACTTTATGATCACTTTGGACGCTGCAGTTTGAATGGTATTGCTTTTTGCAGAGAGTTGTTCCTGTTGTTCAGCTTATTGATATGAATGGGGTGGACAAAATCACATAATCTGTGTATGGCACCAAAACTTTACGCTTCATTCAGTTGAAAAATCTTTGTCTGTTAGCACAGTCCAAGCAGCAATCGTGTCTCCTGTACAATGTGAGTGTGAAAAGAAATTAGTAATTTAGCAGGAGGACAGGCTTAGGTGGAGGCCTGAACTCAAGATGTTGCACAGAAGTTATAAAAGAAACCATTATAACACATCCCTTAAGTTAAATCTTTAAAGAGCACATTAAACAACAACTAGCACTGACCAAAGTGCTTCACAAACAGATTCAATAAAACAGATACATGATCAAATAAAAGCAGGAATGATCAAGTAAAAACAGTCAAACAAGACAATGTAAGTTTATTTATAAAAGCATTCAACATCTCGATAAAGTCTTAACACAAACAACAAAATAAAATACAAGCAAATAAAAGAAAAACACAGTGTGGTCTTGGTAGAATATGTCATTGTAATGATAATGACAAGGCTACGGAAAGATCAAGACCTGAAAATGCTCCATCTCCTTTGGTTTTTAAGTGGGTGCGTGGAATAGAGAGCAGTGATTGGTCACCAACATTCTCCTGCAGTTTTGTAGTTTTGTAATCAAGTGTGACCCGAAGTAGCAGCTCTACCTTGTCGTCAGTCCATACAAAGTGGGCTCCTCTGGCATTTGGATTTTCTGCCATCTTCTTTTTCGTGTTTTATGCGCATGCTCCATTTCTTATTCTCTGTTTTTTGTGTACTTTGTGGCAGCATTGCAGCGCCACTTGCAGGCCTTGCATATATACTTCACTGTTTTCAGTTGCTTCATGTTTATGTACACATATCTTGAGACGATTCCTTGTTTATGGAAAACTTTTAAAAAAGCGAAATCGGTTCCGTCTTTGTGTGGATATAGCTTAGAATTACCAAAATGTGGTTGTATGCCTCCCACAAATGTTGTTGCAAAGAAGCTACAAATTCTAAGCATAGATGCCTCAAACACATCTTTAACCCGGCAGCAAAGAAGAGCCATACAGTTAGCACAGTTTCAGGGTGGAAACCCAAAATGAGTGTCACCAGTTCAATATGTGACCATGTAGTTCCCCATCTGTTCTTAAGTTTTGTGGTTGAATAATGACCTGAAAACATTATGATGTCACACTAGAGTTGACCCTGGATCTTTTGAATATAAAATGCCAATGCTGAATTATTAAGTTATGGCCAAAAACATGTTTTTTGGAGTCACAGTGACATTTGACATTTGACCACTTAATTCTATTCAGTTCATCATTGAGTCCAAGTGAATGAAATTTGATGAAATTCCCTCAAGGCGTTCTGGAGATGTCGCATTCACAAAAATGGGACGGACTGACAGACAACCCGAAAACATAATGTGTCAAGGCATAATAACACAGTCTTAACCAGTGAAGAGAGGACAGCACAGGGCAGAAATGGTCTTTTGCTGCTGCATAAACACTTAATAACTTACATTCTGCTTTTTTTTTTTACCCTGCAGAAATGTCTGCCATGTAGTGGAATTCACAGATATGAGGCTTAAAGACCTCACTCCCTGGTTACCTGACTTGAGGAAAAAAAAAAAACCTATACATTTTAAATTTGGACTTTTTTGGTAAAATCCTGGAATAATGAAAGCAAACGTGAGAGCAACAGTCAGGACTTACATGATCACAGCTTGCTTATTTATGCACTGAATGCTTTTTACTCTCAGTGATGTCAAAGCACTTTTAACACAGCTGTAAAAGCAATGTATTGTGATGCTGTGCCATTGCAATGGTCAACATGACAAGATCTGACCTAACTCTTGCTCTTGCTGGTAGAAAACAACATACAGCGGAGGTCAAAACATCCACAATGTCCCTTTACTCTGTTCACAAGGTTGAGTCATGAGGTCTTAACAGAATCTCGCATAGTGTAATTTCTACAAGCAGGATTTTTATTCCAACAATGAGTAAACAGGTTTACACATCAGTCCCAACGTGCAGTAAAACACACACCAGATCATAAATTATACTCGTTCCTGAGTGATCAATCACGAGGCTGTTATGACTCGCAGTATGTAATGGTGCGTAATGATACAATGGCTGCTGCGGGGCTGTTAGTGTATGCTGACTACGCAAGACTGAAGATAGGGCAAGTCTTATTTTCTGGCCTACAATGGTGATTGAAGTTAATGCTCAGAGCAGGTTTAATGGGGGCGAGTCAGTGCTCAGTCATGTCGGAGGCTGTGAACTGTGCTCAGTTTGAGCTCATTATTATGTTTTTTTAATGTTCATGTATAAATAAACAAAAAAGTGCTCAGGGAATAAAAATTGTGTTCATTTAAAGGTATGCTACGCAGGATTTTTCTAAAAAGCAATGTATAGACAGAAGTAATCTCTCTCAGTTATCACTTATGATCCACTAAAGGTGTGTGATGATGTGTTTATCTGCAGAGACTCAGCCTGTATTTTCGGATTTTCTTCAAATTTTCCCTGTTTGGGATGTTTGTGTATCGTCACAGGTAACCGACAGTTCTAAATCGTATACCTTTGAAATCTGATTTTCTAAATAGTAGTAATAGTATTTCCAATATTGTTATATCACAAACAGTGTAGTTCAACCAGTCTTTTTTAAAATTTATTTTTGTAGTCTTTCTTAGAGGGACTCTAGTGTATAATCACCTGCTCACTGGTGTTTTCTCCAAATTTTTCTCTATTATAATTAAATTCAAAAGACTTAATTGGCATGGAAGTTTCAAAACCAATGTTGACAAAGCATCAAAATACTATTTGTCCAAATATTTGGACAGTTAACAATAGTGGTACAACATTAAGATTGATCTGCTACTGCTGTTTGCAGTGCATGTTTCCAGTTTCATGCATACACAACTTTTCTTGTCTGTATTGAAAATGCCCGAGCCACAGTGTGCACAGGCCCCTTTAAGAACTGAAGCAGCACCATCATGTTTTGTAATTGGCTCATTGTGTTTCTGTCTTCCCCAACCAGAACTCATCACCTCAGAGGGACAATCAGTGTAGTTCATGTTTTGTTTAGTGTGGCTCCCTGGTCTGTGCAAGTTGCTGTTGTGTGCAGTGTGTGTGTGTGTGATTAATTTAATACCATACTCAGTGACTAAAAGGGCTGGACAGTACGTACAAATAACATCACTATGGTGATATGAGATTAGATTTGGGTATTGTAATATTGTAAGTGTTGTCATTTCCTGGTTTCAAAGCTGCATTCCAGTAAAGTGATGTAATTTCCTGAACTTATCAAACTGTTACCAGCTTAGTCATTACAGCCACATTACTGATGATTATTTACCAAAAATTTCGGTGTGTAAATATTTTGTGAAAGTACCAATAGTCATCCCTGAATCTGCTTTTAAGTCTGGAACCTCCCATTTTGGATGGACTTGAGATGCACCCTTGTTGAGGACTTGGCTCAGATTAATCTGACCCCTGATTCTTGCAACTGCATGCCTTTGCTGACATCAACCCCAGCAGGATTTGAACCCTGGACCTTCCACAAGGAGGACGAGTGCTCCAGCTACTACACTATACACACCAATAGTCAACCCTACAACACTGACTAGGGGCTAGGGCTGGGCGATTTAGAGAATATCAAGTAGCACGATAGTTTTGACCAAATACCTTGATATCAGTACTGTACCAATAGTCAACCCTACAATACTGTTATCAAGGTATGATACATGATATTCTCTGTATCGCCCAGCCCTAGTCCCAAAAACTACTTATGGAGAAATAAAGATAGGATGAGACCACAAGTGTCCCTTTCATCCGTGCACATGCTGGCTGTGAATTTCTGGGAACCAAAGTTAAGGGATTTCCCCAAGAACTTTGGAACAATGTCAAACCCTCTGTTACATGGCTCCGACCCCTGGACTTTAATCTGACAGATGGAACGGGAGCCAAGATAAAGAGTGAAGATTTTCCTTTAATAAAGCTCAAGTTGACTTGATGAAGTAGGAGGAAGAAGTGTGCACAGCCTGATATGATATCATTAAAGTCGTCCGATCTCTCTCAGGTTGGATGTAGGCTCCAATAAACATCCAAATTAGACGAGCGGGAGCAGCATGCAGGGCAAATCCATCTTGGTTTATTGATAAAGCACGGCAGCAGCAGACACATTTCAGCACTCAGCCATCATCAGCACCACACTCTAATTATCCGTGTATCTACCTGACTGAACAGGTGCTACGTGTGCCATTTGTAAACATCCATATATTTTTGTCAAATGAACCGCCATACTGTGCTGTAATTACAAAGCAGGCCATATTAAAGACAGTCGATAGCTTCAACTCCCCCTCTTTGAGTGATTTATTTGTTCAAATTAAGACCACATTTCCCATAAATATTGTTGTTAAGATGTTGATTTCTGTCCTCCTGCCTCTCCCTGGCATATATCTGCATATGTTTATAGTCTCTTTGGGTTTTCCACAGGAGATAAGATGTTGTAGCCCTAATTTATTTTTCTACAACCTTCTCATTCCCTTCACATTCTACAACAGCCGTAAATCTGTTTATCTGCACTGCACAAATCTCCATATTGTCAAGTCATTAATTATCGTAAAAGTTTTATTATTTGAAAACAAGTCAACAAATCTGCCAGTGAAGCGTTAGTTTCAACCTGTTTCCAATACAAATTCACAGTTTTGAACATCGTGTAGAGTCAAGCGTAGGGTCCTTGATAAAAATTGAGGCATGTAGGAAGCTGGTCATAGAAATCTCACTGCATCAGCAGATTCTTCTTTGTTTGTGTTAAAAAGGTGAGACATTTGAGCCTCCATGACTTAGTAACAGATAGAGGGGAATCCAAAAAGATGGTTGTGTCAATGAGTTAATGTCGAGATGCACTCAGCAGACGAACGCTGGTGCTCTGGATGGAAATAGGTTAAAAATCTTCAAATGTGTACAAAAGAGGAAACATCGCACACTCGCGGGGAGAGGAGCTGGGGTAATGTGGAGCTTTGAATGAATGCATAAAAAGGTCAGGCAAGTTTTGTCTCCTGATTTGAACCCTGACGAAGACCTGCTGAGGACGAGACCGCTCGGTTATTTAATTGTTTCATGAGCAGCTTGTTATGCAAACATTCCTCCTGCTCCTCTGCATGTGAGTGCCTGGAGTTTGGGCATGTTTAACAGACAGGAAATACAAAATTTTTTGCAAAGTGTAAAAAGAGCCAACTCTGCTTTGTGCTTGAGAGCAAGACTGTAGATATCCCATGATTCAGAGGGAGACAGAAGTAAATGCAGAGGCTGCCAATCCTCTCAGTGAAAGTCTCTTTTGTTTACACTGATTATGCACACATCTCAAATTTAAGGTGGAAATGACATGTTTTTGTCAAACGCTATGCTTAGTAAAAGCAGCACATGCATGTGAAGGGGGAAAAAAAAGTCCTGTCAGCAACCTCGTGGTTCATTTGTCTTCACAGCGTGGCGGTGACAGCTGTAGAAAGAGAGACGGGCAGAGCAAAAGACAGACGGAGAGAAGTCGATGCAGAGCCGGCTGACAGTTGAAAGAAGATCAAAATCAGCCACATAACTTCTCCTTGCTTCAACACGGGCCCACACATCCATGCCGCACGTGCACAGACGCCTCCGAGATGTGACAGACAATCGTCTAGCAATCGCGACGCGCGAGGAAAACAAAACCAAAACAAACAAAACGAATCACAAAGTATGAGGAGGTGTATTTCATATGCGGAGGAAATACCAGGAACAAGAGAGGGGGGCAGAGCGTAACAGATGGAGATGCGTGTGTGTGTGTGTGTGTGTGTGTGTGTGTGTGTGTGTGTGTGTGTGTGTGTGTGTGTGTGTGTGTGTGTGTGTGTGTGTGGTTGGGGTGCTTGGGTAACTTGAGACAAAGTGCTACTTATCCACTAAGTTCTGCAAACAAGACAAAACCCGATGAACAAATAATATAAACTCAGTAATAAACAGATAAACAAAACTGCAGCTGGTTTTTGTCTGAGGGTTTACCTTCCATTCACACACACACACGCACACACACACACACACACACACACACACACACACACACACACACACACACACACACACACATACATATACATGCCCTCCATAACACCGCACGCACTTTTAAAAGTTATGATTTATTTTGAATTAGAATCAGATTTCAAATGCGTACATGCTTTAGGGCAACAAAGATTAGCCTCAAATAGACGATTATCTGCTGGAAATTAGCATCTCTGCCTGTATGTGTTGGCAAAAGTCTGTTTGTGTGTCTTGTCCTGAAGCATCTAATTTGAATTCTTCAAATGTGAAATTTGCAAGGTGGGACTCACACTCACAGACAGATGTCTCTTGGGATTATGCAAAATGGTCGGAACCTTGCTGTAAATCTGCAGCCTAGTCAGATCTTTTCCACCCAGCACCTAAAACCATCTTAAATCTTCTTCACTACATTATTTTGGTGAGGAAAAATGACTAATAGAATAATCCCTCGTCCTTGCTTCAGAACCAGACTCTAAGCTCGTCACAAATCCAAAACAATGGCCGTCTGAGGCAGAGGGAAACCAAAAATAAGCTGTGATGATCTTTTTTTTCTGGTGTGGAAGGCAGGTGAGGTGCGGTGAAAGAAAGAGCTCATTTCCAGCATCAAACGGTGTTTGAGAGGTAAGTCCTGTGATAGCAGGTATAAATGTGAGGCGCTTCATTTGGAATAGATTTGTTAAAGTGCCCAACAATGTGTCACTAGATGAATATTCATTTGGGAAAACTCCGCTCTTCATCTAGTGGAATGTTTCTGTGATTCAGGAAATTCTTTTTTGATTTTAAAAGCATATTGGAAGAAATATATTCACATCTTTAAGCAATATTTCTCTATTAACAATGGACCAAATGGCAAATATGTGTAAAGTGTTGAACTAACACAGGACATTGACCCAGGAGACCGCTGTTTGTGTCCTGTGTGAAACCAAAGGTCAGTGTTGAGTTACTTTAAGTTAAATTCCTATGTAATCTCACATCATCATGATAGCCACCATTTTCAGTAGGAGATAGAAGATATCACATGAAACATTGTATGAAGAAGTCCCATTTTTTGCATAAAAAAGTCCCATCTAAAAAGATCTATAACAGTGTCGGTGTTGGGAGCATTTTCATTTCCTTACCTAAATCCGAAAAACAAAGTACCTATAATCAGAAAGCCCTTTCTAACCCATCTTTAAAAGATCTAAACTGTTACTTTAAACCTACAACAACAGAGTTTCAGTGGATAAGAGTTGTAAGTTGAGACTTGTTAGCAAACGGTTGCTTATTTACCCATCCAGCAGTTATGGAGCAACACATGCATTCATGCTTTGGCCACCTGGTGAATGTGAGCCCAGTATTCACTCTCTTTTAGCTCTGTTTTTGGTCTCTACCAACTCCTGAGGGAAATATGTGGCTCTTCAGGTGCTAAATGCTCCACTGTGTTTATCAACTAGTCTTTAACTGTGTCTGCCTGCTGCCTGGTGTTAAAAGCAGGTAGAGTACAGTGGGGTTTTTTGAGCATCTTGCACTGAAACAGGCTGCCTGCTGCTGCCAAAAACAGCGCTAGGAAAGCAGCAAGCGTGAACCAAAGCAGTAGAGTTGTCAGCCAAACAGCTAAACGATGAGTTGAAAATGACTTTAAAGCCCTGTAATTCTCTGCACTATATGGGTTTTTAACACTGTAACATAGTTTTCATATTGCAATTTGACACATTAGTGTAAAATCTGCGTTTCAGATGCTTCAAATTTAAACATACTCATTATGCAGTCATATGGGTATATATGACACTCTCTCCAGCAAAGAAACAACGGCTGGCAAATTAACACAGTGGGCTAAAAACTACAATATTTCTATCTAAAAATGGCATGTACATGAGTAAATTTAAATTCCGCTACTGCATTTGAATGAGAGCAAATTGTTGTGTAATAAAAGTTACATGTTTAAACATACACATGTAAAGGTCACTTGCTACTACAGGAACTGGCTGATTTACTGGTGCACGATATGTGTGTGTGTGTGTGTGTGTGTGAGGGAGACCGAGATAGACAGGGATAGAGATGTGATCTGGGAGAATTGATAAAGACAGATTTATAATCCTCAGTGGGAGCGTCTTTGTAAGGGCCTGTATTACAGCGTATCACATGTTTTCAGGAAAATGTGACACCTCAAAGATAAGAGCATCAAATCATCAAATGCAGTGGATTTTCCCGCTGTTCCAGAAGTGTTAAAGTCACAATTTTCAAGCATGTCAGAGCTGAATTATGAAGATGTATAAACAAAAATATCAACAAAAAAATAAGCAACAGACTGAAGTTTGACTCCTATCGGGACCAATATGTCAAACACAGCTGGTTTATCTGTGAAGGAAATAAATAATGTTTTTGAAAATGAAATACGGGCAAAAAACATTGATACAAAACATCATAAATCATTTATATGAAATGTAAGTTGATGGAGATGATGACTAAGGCAAGAAATTTTTAAAACTTATGTCTTATTGCTTTATTTCTGGTTCTAGTTTGATCAGATTTGACAGCCTGAATTAATCTCTTTTTTTTTTTGGTTTCGACACCCAACCGCCTCTGATTTTATGGACGTACTTCATCTTCGGTGGACGTGTAAAAAGAGTAGCAGGCATTATGATACATCTGCGTGGCGTTGAATGGCTGGTTTAATATGTGCATGTTTGCCAAGCGCTCAGACATGATGCAGTGACATGAGGAGGCTGGCATAACAAAGAAGGAAGCGGTGGTGAAAAATGACGGTGGTCAAACAGATTATTAGCAGCTTGATGTGAGAGGAACTGTAACCGTGGAAATGGAGCTTTGATGCAGCACCTCCAGCTCGCTCAGAGATGTCCATCACACTGTGTTATGCTGCTTAAGTAAGCAATTCTTCACAGGGTATTTACACAAAGAGTGGAGGTGAGAAATGAATTCTTAGCTGTTTTTGGATGTAGAACTGTCTTAAACCCAATTGGCACAGGACCAGTATTACCAGGGGACCTCCTGTGATTTAGAAATTACCCCGTCACGTCTATGTTTCGTGCGGCACATTCACACCCGATAAACAAAGTCTGTATTTTACTCAATTTACTGACATTATCCTCCAGATATGATGTCAAGGCACCTGAAGTTACTATTAATAGGCTGCCACATTATAACTGTTGAGCCTGTTGACAGATAAACAACTTCCTTACGGAATGCTGCTGTCATCCATCTCATCATCTTTTCAGATTTTACTCTTTTTACTCTGGATTTGACTCTTTATGTCCCACCCATGTCAGCAGATGGGACATGGGCCAAATTAAAACCTCATGTGTTTACGTTTCACTAAAAGCTCATATGTTTTTTTTCCAATGTAGTTCTCATCACACTGATGTATGTTCAAGTGTTCATTTTTCTAATAAGTTTGGTTTTAATTAGTTATTTGATGCTATAAAAAGAGGGTTCGACATCATAAGTAACAGCTGTGTGTGTCAGTTGGTTCACTCGCGATCAGTGGCGCTGCAGGAACTCAATATTGCAGCTCCACTTCCTAATCGAAACTATGCAGACTCTGGCTCCAAACAAGAGCCAATCTGGAAATCGGTAAAAAAGCAAAAACAAAAAACAAATTTTCTTCCTTTACCTCTGGAGGCACAGCCCGGACTTTTTTGACTAATGGAAGTGCAGGGGCCTCTGCGATCGCTCACGCCCTTCACTTCCCGCGGTTCCCCCAGGGAATCGCCGTGTTGTTTACAAATACTTCGGGTAGAAAACCAGCAGAGTTTAGCTATATATCACATTTTTCACGTCACTATATCACCGTGTAGACTAATCTGATGTTTGTTAAGTCTATAAACACAATAATTGAACAAAACTATTTCTGTGTGCACGCTTTGTAATTAATAATAGAATAGATTAGCTGGGCTAACCGCTAGCTGATAACGTTGGCCTCTATCTGTGTCTGTAATAACCATAGACTGTATAAAAATTAGGTAATAACTCAATAAACGGTCCGTGAATAAAATATTTTTTCCAGCGGATATCTTAGTTACAAGTACACACATTACCTGGGGACACCTGCACGTCTCCACCCCCTCCATTGTGATTGGCTAAAGGCTTGTCTTAATATACAAAGAAAATGTAAAATACAGACAGGTTTCAGGTTTCCTGTGTGGATGTGCCACAGTAAGCACAGGTGTACAGAGATGTAATGTCTAAATCACATGAGGTCCCCTGGTGATACAGTGCTGTTTGAACAGGGCCTCATCAGCTGCTGTAACAGCCGTCATTATTCTCTGAAGACTTTCTGTAAGATTTTGGAACCTGGCTGCAGGGATTTGCTCCCATTCAGTCACAAGAGCATAAATGAGGTCTGGCACTGATGTTGGGCAGTAAAGCCTGGCTCCCAGTCAACAGTGGTGTTGTATGGGGTTGAGGTCACGGCTCTGTACGGGCCAGTCAAGCACACATTCATAACACTATGTACTGTACCTTGCTGTAACTCAGTTTTTAGACAATAAAGAAACTGTTTGCTTTTGTGGTGACTTTACTGAGACTGCCTTATAGTATTGAAACAGCTGTTTCGGTGCTCCATAAGCATTAAGACATCTGGATGTATCACTCAAACCAGACTTCCTGGATTGTATTTTATCCTCTCACCAGTGCATGTAGCATCCCTGCCTACAGCAATGCAGCTCCTTGTGCCTTTGTTAATGCAATGTTTTTATTTTTTAAAACAGTCTGTATGCAGCCTAAGAGGTTTTGCTGCTGTACTGTATAACGACATTATGCTACTTCCTTTGTTGCTGCTGAGAAAGGTCAGTCATTGCTTACAGGGATGCAAGAGTTTACATCACAGGAAAACATAAACATCACATATTACTACAACATATAGTGTCGTCTTTTTGCTGGTTTGAAAGGCTGCATTACAGTAAAGTGATGTGATGTTCTGAACTTACCAGACTGTTCTAGCTCTTCTATTATTTGCCTTTACCCACTTGAGAGGGATTAATACTTGTGAGGCAGACCTCTCGCCATAGCCTGCCCATGTAGCCTCATTGTGAGCGTTTATACTTGTGTGGTGGTGTGTCTGTGACACTCTGCAGTTACACCTCCAAAACACTAGTTTGTGGCAGCGTTTCTGTGAAGTGTTGTAAAGTTTAATTGAATCAAGACACACATTAAACACACATTAAACATGGCTTAATAGTGACAATTTCAAACACAAGTACACAAATCAGCTTCACTATAACTCACAGCATTCACAGATGAAGCTAGCCTGACTGTCAGACTGAAGCTCGCAGAACCTTCAGTCTGACATCGCCTCCATTGAAGGCGATTTACAAGGGGGAGGGAATTTGATTTTTCCCTAACCAATCAGTAGAGATCAACGACTCACCCAGAATCTGACGTCATTAGTATCCATGCCTCGGGGGTGCCGAAAACAAGCGATCATTGTCCGTTTAAAATGTCTCCGTCGTCGTGCACACCCAGCTGGATCGCCGTTAAAGCCAGTTTAGCAGCTTCCTTAATTTGGTCCTCCATTAACGCGAGTAGTGGCGAAATACCTCGATAGCATTGTTTATGTGGTCTGTAGGATCTGCAGCGGTCGCCATTAGCATGGCGCTGATTGGCTAATCGCTAGACCCGCCCCCACCCCCGGCGTTCATTTGTCCGTCCTTCGTTTGGACGAGATAAATCGCAAATTCATTGCAGTATGCCAGACCAGAGATGCAAGCCTACTCAGTTGAGTGGGCGGGGTCTATGATCTGTAACCAGGCTAAGATGTACCGCGTAGGCTCTACGTCAAATGCGGAGCCTACACTGTAGCTACGGCAACAATTGGATGCATAAGTATAAATCCTCCATTAGTCATTATATCCTCATTACTGATGATTATTTATCGAAAACGTGACTAAGCAAATAGTTTTTGAAAGCACCAACCACACAGCATTGTCACAATATTAATATTGAGGTATTTGATGGGAAAAAAAAGTGATATTTGATTTTCTTCATATCACTCATTCCTAACCAGCACTGTCTCTTTTTATGAATGACATGTACAATGTATTTTAAACACACAGAAATATTTACCATCTGTTGTGATTGAGATGACAAGAATCTTTTCATTTCCTCATCTCATTCACAGTCTCTCCTCCCCCTCCATCACAAAGATCCTCTGTTTCTCTTTACTCTCCGTCCTCTTTTGTAACTGCGTGTGTGAGAGCGTTTTTGTGTGTACACGGGATGTAAAAACACATTTATCACATTGTGCTAGCCGTGGCTCTCCGCCTCCTCCTTCCTCCTCAACTAATGTGTGAATGTGTTTATGTGTGTGCTCATGTTCTGGAGGTGCTGTGCTTGTGCGAAGGCATTTTGTTTACACAAAGTCATGTTTTATGTATGTAGCGCATGAAAGCATTGTGGCTGTAATGCATGTCGTGGCAAATCACCAAGCTGTGCATTAAAAGTGTGCGTGTGTATGTCAGCTTTTTATTGGCCCATTCAGTGAAGCTGTGTCCTTAGGTCAACAGATTTTTATGAGGTTCAGACAAAAGGTTTACTGAGGCTCATCAGATCACGCACACGCAGCCTCTCCATGTCGGGTCATTCCAATCACACCTCTTGAGTCACAGTTGCTAGGTAATGACCTTGGCGAGGTTTCTGCCGGTGTGTGTGGAGCCGGGTGAAGTTCCGGCGTGATGAGGGATTGACCTCAGCTCCCACTCGGTTGGTAGCTGCTTTGTGTCTCATGTTACACAGCCCCCCCCAACACACACACACACACACACACACACACACACAGGCGGATACGATGTTGTTGTCTCGTCCTCATACACTGAAAATAATGAGGCTGCTGGTTCCCATGATGCCTGACTGGGTCTCCCCCTCCTTTTGTGGCCAATCAAGTGTCGGACACCCGCTCATTACAGCTTAAGCAGGCATGCACACATTGTTGTATGTAGACACACACACACACACACACACACACACACACACACACACACACACACACACGCACACACACAGTCTGACTTCACCTAATGCTGATTTAGAAGCACATACCATCTGTCAAGAATGATTAACCTTTCCATCAATCACTGCTTTCTCCATTATCCAGTCGCACATTACAAAGCAGGCGCATGCCGGCTCTCACATGTACCAAGTGAGAGCACCAACACATTCATATAATAGTAATAGTAACTCAGATTAAATCCCTTACTACCTCTGGACTGTATGTAGTCTAAAAAATAACCTAAATAAGCCCACAAAATGTCAAGTAAAGAAATATTCTTGCACCAGATATTCTTATTAAATAGGAAAATACAAGCATACACCTTCTGAATTAAAGTCTCTCCCTATCACTGATAAAAGGTGAACTTGATTGACTTGTTCACTTAATTTAAACCACACTACATTCAAACTTAACAGAAACAAAATACCATAAAACTTAATTAAATTAAAATTAAAAGCCTAGTCCCAATTAAACACCTAGTCCCCTTTAAATTGCCTGATGTAGCTACACATTTTGACAAATAAAGGCCTGTCTCAATTGACCTATGGCTAAGCCACGCCCCCCTCCACTCACTCAGACAAACTGTCAACATTCAGTGACCGGCGCCAGAGATATTGGATGAAGCGAGATACCCCACTCAGCTCACTTCCTGATTCAGTGACGTCAGCACCATGCCGCCAATGAGGAAAATGAACGTGATCACAATTTATGGTCAATTCTTTCGCCCTATAGTCACCAAAGTAAATATTGGGTTCATTTTCCACAAGCCACACATCTTACCAGCATTCTGACACTAAAGCTGCATTTTTCATCCACACAGATCAAGTTAACTTTGTTTGAGCCCTGTCTGTATCAGAAAACAAGTTATCGCGATATCTCGTGATCTTGATAAACAGGCGTTAAAATCAGGCGCAAAGTCACAGCATTTCGCAGGAGGAATTTGATGATTTTTGGGGACATAATCAAATGTCATTGACCAAAAGGGCCTAAACTACGCATTGGAGGCATATATTCATCATTTTATTGTTGAGAAGCTGATGAAAAGCTTAAATTACAAGCCAAGATTTACAGGTCACAGTGTACGCTCGTGAACTGCATCTCGTTGCCGTCGCCATCAAAGACAGCAAGTTACAGTGCCACTGAAGTTTTATAACACAGCTAGGAGCTAATATTAGGCTAACTTTAGCTAACGTTAGCTAGAGTTGTTAAAGATAACTTTATATTTATTTCCAGCAAAGTGACAATATATTGCGTCACAAGCGTAAAATACACCTCGTCGCCCAGCCTCTCAGGATACCTTGTGTCAGAGGTGCATGTACCCCATGCACACCGTTTGATCAATTTTAAACTTAGAATCTCTGAAAAAGCTCATAAAACTGAACAAAACTGATTTTGTGTAATGCATTTCAATGAACGTCCAGGCAGAGAATGTCTGAGTGTATGGGAATGGCTATACGCTCATGATTGGCTCATGATTCATAATTAATGTGTTATCTGAATCCTATTTTTTATACAAGTAATATTCATACTGGTTTAAATAAACAATCTGAAGGCCTGTCCCAAATATGGGTCCTGTTGAGTTCAGTGATTGAAGCAAATAATAGCCCAGGCTACTAATTAAAGTGTAATGGTAAAATTTGCCAAAACCTTGGTTAGTTTTCCCACTGTTTCAGCAATCATCACCTCTGGCTTGGTCGACATAAACCCTTAAATCATAGAGTTACATGTGAAAGTATGCTGTTGCTGCCCGCTGAGCAGCTCTCACTCGTTCGCTGTGCTTACGATCTGACAGCAAACTGGGCAGAGTGGCACAGCCTATGCTAGCCTCTATGACAATGATAAAACATGGGCTTGTATAGCATACAGTACAACATGTTTCAACAAACATACAATTAATGGCAATTAAAAAAATAAAATACAGTATTTTTTTTTAGAAGTAACTGATAACTGTTTACCTGAATTTCAATACTAGCGCATTACTTTACTCGTTACAACAAAAAACAATCGGAATACTCTTTACGTGTTACCTCATAGTGCCTTACCCCTAACACTCTCCACTGATACAAGTTGATGGCCCTAAAAATTTTCCTAATGCGCTTCTAGCTTCTTACTGAGCAGTGGGCTCCTACATTAACACAGTATCATCAGTCAGATGAGAACAACAGATGAGATTTCCATTTTTGTGTTTTGTCTGCTCGCACTTTTTTGAAGTGGATGGAGCTCTGTTGGAAACACATAAATCCAAATTAAACAACAGACGAATAAAGGTGCTGTCAGATGGTGAGCTATATCGCTGCATCTGCTGCGACATTTGTGTTTTGCATTTTGAATAGGCAACAGCAAGGTGCAACTCTGATTCTCAAAAATACAGAACAGAGCATGTCCTTTATCATTTCAATGTAGAACTAGTGTTTTAGTTTCCAATTACGTATTGAATCCGTATTTTAAAGGAGAATTAGAAACTCTAGACTGTGTCCAAATCACTGCCCATTTACCATACGCTGTTCTATATCATATTTATTGTCTGCCATTTTAGTTGAGTGTTACCTACCATATGGTGTTTTAAAAATTCTCATGATGTAACAAAAAAGTTTTGTCCAGGGCATAGAAGCCTCTTCCTGCTAACAATCCCACAATGCTACACATCATATTTCAAGAAGGAACAAGAGGGTTCCTGGTTAGAACCAAGGGTGGTGGAGCCCTTCTGTGCATGTTTGTATGTTCTCCGTGTGTCACCGTGGGTGTTCTTGAGGTACTCCGGCTTCCTCCCACAATACGAAGACATGCAGGTGAGGTTAATTGCCCGTAGGTGTGAATGTGAGTGTGAATGGTTGTCTGTCTCCATGTGTCAGCACTGTGATAGTCTGGTGACCTGTCCAGGGTGTAGCCTGCCTCTCATCCAATGTCAGCTGGGATAGGCTCCAGCCCCTGCTACCCCAACAGGATAAGTGGTTGTGGAAAATTAATAAATGAATGAATTACCAAAACTGTTTATGGTAAAGGCAGTAGTGAGTCAGGGGGTGGACACAGCTGCAGTCTTCATCAGCGGATGGAGTTTGCTTGCTTGTAATGGAGATGGATCTGTTGACATGTTGGCTCAGTTAGCTGTGATGATTTCATCCATCACACCATTAAGACCTCTTGAAGATAAACTTGAAAGTTCCTTTTTGTCATTAAAAATAAAAGTATGACAAAACAATCCTGACTCAAAGTTCACCTACTAGATTTTCTTGATCTTTCAACGGCTTTCAATGGCCTGAAGTCCTCAAATTAGGATTGTTTTTGTCAAAGATGTTAGTTCACTGCTGGTAAAGAGGAGTTTGAGTTAATACAGTGATTTCCTGACTTCAGTGGCAGGTACCTGCCCCTGTCAATTAAATCATGCAGTTCTGATGATGCTGATCAGTTGAGTGAAACTCATTAATTCATATGTAAGTAAGGATGTTTCCCTAAGGCAACTGAAGGTTATTTAGTCACCAAAATCATCATTAAAAAATGATGTAAGATTTAGGAAAATGTTTTCAGGTGCTTTAAGTTATAAAATTAGTTCACTCATTAATTTACTCATCCAATCAACACTCTTGTTTACTCTCAGATGGGGTCAGATTAAATTTTGCTTTTGAAGGTCCTTTGGATGTTTGTTAAAGCATGTGAGTTTGTGTATGTACTGCATATTTACTGTATGTGGATTTCCTGCTGACACACATCTTTATTTGCACACATGAGCAACACAAAGGCATGCTAATGTTTCAAGCCTGGCCTGATTATTGTGTGTGTGTGTGTGTGTGTGTGTGTGTGTGTGTGTGTGTGTGTGTGTGTGTGTGTGTGTGTGTGTGTGTGTATGTGTATGTTAGCACACGGTCCATTGTCCTGTTGTGTCACTGAGATGTTGAGACTGTAAGTGCCCCGCAGCTACTGTTTGGAAATGTGCGGTTTAGTGCAGACCAGGGAACAATATACTATTAGATTTTTTGAGACGGATGAGACGCTTCATTCACAGGACATTGCTGAGTTTAAACAAGCCGACCCGGATGGTGGAAGATGCTGCTGGAATTCTCTTGGTTTCAGAGTTTAGAGATGTTTGATTACATTGTTAAAAGAGCCCTTGGCAGGATTTTATGTGAAACTACAAACATTTTATCAGTCTAAATCACAAAGTAGAGCAGCATCAGAGAGGAGCTCCAAATGAGACACAGAGGATTTGCTCTGTTTTAGTATTGTTGCTTTGGTATTGGTAGGAAACGTACCCGCTGTTCTGCTGCCCACATAAACCCAATGCTGGTCGTTTCAGCATCAGAGTGAAGTTTCAAAGTATAGCAGCAAAATACTTGTGTAATCAATGCAGCTGAGAATTTTGTATTATACCTAAAATAAAAGGTCACACTGGGTGAACATAATTCCTCTCTTCTTCTTAAAGGACTACTTCACTTGCAAAAGGATCCTTTGTGTATCAGCAGCTCACCCTGTTACATTGAATTCATGAAGAACACTGTTCACACTGTTTTTCTCGCATGCCTCCACAGTTTAAGGAGAAACCAAATACAAAACAAAACTATACTGAGAGGTCTCGGATGATTTGAAGCTATAGCAGTCCATGTTTAACAACAGCAAAACTATATACATCTGTTCACAAACTCTCACAACTTTTGCAGTGTAATCCAAGTCTCATTATATCCAGAGGTATGAGAAACTAATCCATGCTGTCTTCAAAGCCAGACTCCATCAGTGGGTTAATTCGGCTTCACTGAAGGCTTCAACTGGTGATTGAAGCAGTGGTAGACCAGCTGCTCCCATGATGTCTAGTGAGGTAAAATTACTGGTTTTGTCAAAGTGGTTTGGCTTTGAAAAGCAAATACATAAATTTCACTTTGTATTCAGTTCTCCATTGGAATGGCTGTCTGTTTGGGATGTAATGGCTACACAGCAGGTAAATGAGTCTTGGGTTATGCTGCATGAGGTGTGTAAGAGTGTGTAAACAGGTGTTTTGATGTAGTTTTGCTGTTGTTAAACATGGTTCCCTATGGTTTTAGTTCATAAAGATCGTTTTTTAGTTTTGGGATTCTTTGTTCATTAGAGGTATCTAAGAAAAACACAAATAACAAATTCAGCATAAGGGGGTGAGTAACTGATATACAAAGGGTCATCTGGGCGGTGAAGTATTTCTTTTAAGTTAAATATCTCTATATTTTCTATCCAGACTTCAAGCAGAGCTCAAAAGTTGCTTTTAGAGAGATGAGTCACAGCTCCATCAAGTGAAAACTGGACTTCACCAACAGTCTTTGGCAAGTATTGTCCAGCCATGTGCCGTCTACTGACATTATGTTTCAATCTTCATTGGCATTGAGGCCCTCCAAATTACCAGTGTGCAAAATTCAACTTCAAACCACTTAATGGAAAGTACAGATGAGTTTTAATGGCAGTGCAGCCGAGACAGCTGCTGTCATTTCATCCAGTGGCTGGCTCCCAGCTCGGCGCCAAAAGTGTAGGAGGAGCATGATGACAAAGGCAGGTGGGCCAAATGTTAAGAGAGATCATTTACCAAATTACCACTTTGACAAATGTTGAACAGACTGCAATGCTGCAATGTTACTGACACAAAACAAAGGAGGCCCAGTTCCAAGTTCATAACCTGATGTACAGCCTTTTTTACATTTCACAAACCCTCTGCTCTTCAAGAGGAAAGTAAAGTAGAATGAAAATTTGTATGTCTGCTGGAAAAGATGCACCAAGTGAACTAATGCATCGGTTTTCACATGTGCAACCTGTTTGTATGCCTCCCTGTTGTTGAGCCTTTGGAGTCCAAACAACTTCAAATCTGCAAATCACACAGCTCATTAAATTGTCAACAATTTTGTCATGAAGTGTCTCAGTGCTTTGCCTTCTCCTGCTGGCAATTTCTTTTAAACAATTGTGGCACAGTGTGATAGTATTATACAAGATTGTTTTGGGCATGTTTAACCAATGACTGACAGGTCCCCTCTTAACTGGCCTCACACCAGGTTCAGTGCATCACCCTCTGCCTCAGTCTGGGCTCTTTCACTTCAGAAATTATACTATAAATTTATATTTATACTATAAATATAAATGTTTCAGAAATTATACTATAAAATAAATTACTACAAATCATCCACTTAGGCCTCATTGCCACACAGTTTTGTTTTATGTCCATATTTTCGTAAAGTGTGTGCAGAGTACGCTGCCAGTGTTCTATGCAAGTAAATAGGATAGGATAGGGAAGATAGAATAGGATAGATAGGAACGAAGGATAGAAACGACACCACAGAAATGGCAGAGAGGTAAATTTTGAGTGTTTTTGGCCATCCAGTTTTACAAAATGTGTGCATGGAGCAGCACAGACAAAAACAGGACAAATAATGCATGACAACAAAAAAGTGAGGAGGTCAGCCTACCAGGCTTGTAGCCAGTTTTAGGAAGTATTTGCTTGGAAAAAAAAAAAAAAAGTACGATTAACTATGCATGCACTGTATTTGTTGCACAGCTACCATGCTGCCACTGTTAGCAAGCTAATCATGTCATTGAATTTTTCACTTTAAAACAAATTGTAAATAGATCTGTATTACATTAATCAGTCTGCTAGCTCATTCGTTTTATGCTAACTTTTTGAGGCAGAGTAAATGGTCTGTTGAAAATCTGGCTAAAGAGTTCAATTATTTTCAACATACTCAAGGTCACTTCTGGACTGAAAGAATAAAGGAAGGAGTAGTTTCGCAAACACATCAGAAATAAGAGGTTCTCATGGAAATAAATGGACCTCTGGTTGACTTACATATGTTGTACACAGACCTATATAGAAATGAGGTGTTCGGCCCAGTCCACATGTGTACGGATATATCCCTCCTTTGTTTCAAAAACACAAAAAATTGGGTCAGCGTAAGCACTGTTTCTGTCCAAGTGACAATGCAAAACACACTGAAGTGCTGTCAAGAGCATGCCAAACCAAAAAGCAGCAATATAACACTCACCCTAAAGCCACACGAAGAAGACAAGGACAAAGGTGCTCTCAGACCTAGAGTTGATTTGCTTTGGTCTGAATCAGAGACTAATTTTGTTACAAAGGTGCATAATTGCCTAGAGTTGGTTTGTGTTCTCATGGCAGCTACAAGCAGAACAGATAAAATGCCTTGCGTGAGAAAGCTGCTCTTAATTGGTCAGAATTTCCATGCAAGAAAAATCCAGGAAGTAAACAAAACCAGTCAAACCATACAGTTTGAAAACGAGGCGCGGCTCCAACTAGAAAACAATGTTTTGATGCATCAGGGTGAGCCGAATCCTCTGGGACTGTAGCGTGCTCATGCTCGTCTAACCCAAACAATGTGTAATGTGACTGCAGTTGGTTCGGATTGAGGATGGGATCATGGTCTCACCACAAACGAACTTCATCAGAGTTTGTGTATTACTGGACCGAGACCACCTTTTCAAGAAGGTCTCTGTCCGGTTGTTTTGGCGTGGACTTGAGTGCAATTGCTGTGTTCACACCTGCCCAAACGAACCACACTTAGGGCTCAAAGGAACTTGAGTTTGATTGAACCCAACCAAAAAGGGCAGGTGTGAAAGCACCCAGAGATGATGTTGGCCAACCAGAAGTCTATGAAATGCTATTAGAGGACAGCTACCATGAGCAGTGACCTCTGTAATGCATTCTGCTGCCTCTGTTCCTTAGTATAGTGGAAGAGTAACTGTACATGTATGTGTAAACATGTAAAAAGGTCTTGTTAGCAAGGTTAGAGCCAGCAATTTTTTGGTCACGTCCACCATGGCATAATTTGTCGCCTCATTTGTGATGCCTCGCAAAGGTGACAACGTGTCACGCTCTGACTTTACATTTTCAAATATAGCCGTGTACCTGTGGACTGCTTTAGATGTCTGAAATTTTACAGTCTATGATAAAAGCAGATGGTTTCTGGAAGTCAGTAGTCATGGTATGTCGCTGTGCTGCTATTAGCCGTCGTTGCACAAAATATAACTCAACGTATGCTATCTAGTGTATGCCGTGTGAGTGTGTGTGTGTGTGTGTGTTTAAACAATAGTGTTCCATTATTTCCATCATTTAACTCAATCACTGTTCCCACCATCACAGCAGAGGTTATCTCTCCCTCTGTCAACACAGCAGCAACCTGGGTAGCAGGTGAGCTGCATTTCCATTACGTTCGACCTCCCAAATTTAGTCACTAACTCACTGGTGTCTGTCAGACACAAGCAGACAGACACAAAACAAACAGCCCAAGCTGACAGGCACGCAGAGACAGAGACGTGTGCTCATGGCAGAGTTACAGGTCACATGAATACTTTTAACCATAATGTGTTATCAGGAAGTGTGGAAAAAAAGTGATTTTGGTTGTATGTGTGTGTTTGTGCTCGGAGGACACACTGATTTAGCTTTTATAACATTTTACAGTTGGCTGCATGTATCAAGACAGGAGGGAAATGAACAGCTTGAGGTGTCTGAGTGATGCTTCTTCAGCTGCTGCCCGCTGTGTGTGAGTGTGTGTGTGTGTGTGTTTGTGTATAAGAGAGACAGATACTGTAGAAACAGGGAGAGGGAGAGAGATGCCTTCCTCTGTGAGTTATGGCATGAAGCCCTGGTCATTTGTCTGGTGAAGTTCTGAAGCCAAACTTTGCAAACTTTTTCAGACAGGCCATAACACGGTCCACCTACCAGAGCACATAAGCTCTGCTTTCTATTACTAAGAAATCTCTCTTTCTTGCTCTCACTCAATCTCTCAGTGTAGAGGTCCTATATTTTACTGTTTGCTTTGAAGACAACACATGACTACAGTAAAGCTGCTTGTTTGGTAAGATTCGGTCCACTTCTCAGAGATCTATTTTCTAGAGGAGCCTTAGATTGATCCACAACACACCTGTTCTTTGAGTATTATCTGTCTAAACAGATGTGCTCTCAAAAGGAATAATTCACCAAAAAAAAATCAATCTTCTGAGTATCACCGCCTGCAGGCTTGAAAGGTAGCTCTGAAAAGTTTGTAGCCTACTTTTTCATGGAGATTGGCCGCTTTAGTCAGCTTAGATTTACAGCAGTCAGTGTCCGGTTAGACCAGAATGTAGCACAGTGAAATTAATTCATGACCGCGGGAAATAGGTTGTGCTGGAATCATGGTGATGCAATGACTACATGTGCTCTCAGATACAAACCAGACAGTGGTGTAAGGTAGTTACGATGGGCCCCAGTACAGGCTATTATGATTGCCAGATTTTGAGGCTAAACTAGCTACCATATACCCTCACTAGCCACTTTATTAGGTACACCTTGCTAGTACTGGGTTGGACCCCTTTTGCCTCCACAGCTGCCTTAATTCTTGGTGGCATAGATTCAACAAGGTGCTGGAAACATTCCTCAGAGATTTTGGTCCATATTGACATGATAGCATCACACAGTTGCTGCATATTTGACAGCTGCACACTCATGATGTGAATCTCCTGTTCCACCACATCCCAAAGGTGCTCTGGAGTACAGTGAACTCATTGTCATGTTCAAGAAACCAGTTTGAGATGATCTGAGCTTTGTGACATGGTGCGTTATCCTGCTGGAAGTAGCCATCAGAAGATGGTACACTGTGGTCATAAAGGGATGGACACGGGCAGCAACAACACTCAGGTAGGCTGTGGTGTTTAAATTATGCTCAGTTGGTACTAACAAAAAAATACCCCACACCATTACACCACCACCAGCAGCAGCCTTAACCGTTGATACAAGGCAGGATGGATCCATGCTTTCATGTTGTTCACAGCAAATTCTGACCCTACCACCTGAATGTCGCAGTAGAGACAGAAATTTTACTGGGCAAAATTGAGCCACTTCCTCTCCCAGGAGAACTGGGGGGAGACTGGATTTAGGCCATAAAGGACTACATCAGGATTGGGATCCTGCAGGTCCTGTGGGACCCAACACAAATCTCATGGGAATGAGGGTTTTTATCTCCACTGCTGGTGGGAGCAGGCAGTCAAAAAAAAAACATGTCAAGTCCCAGAGATTAATTAACTTGAAGGATGAAGACGTCAGTAAGTGAAATAGAGAAGACGATAAAAGCAGGATATTAGAATACAAAAGAAAAGCAAGGCATGTCAAACATTTGGAGGAATTTCTCAGAGGTACTACAAATAATAATAACACAGAGTCCCAGAGACACTTGAGTAACCATAATTATGAATGGAATTATGCACAAGGACATAATTTCTTGACTTGTTACTGACAGGTATGCATATCTTTTCAATAGCCTGCCACAGTAAAATAACATGTTGTGCCTATGGGATGGGGGAAGACTCAACCTTTTGATAATGAATTTATTGTGCGGGTATGTGGTCAGAGTGTTTGTGGGTGCAGGCGGGAGCTGACCCAGTGGTAATAGGCAGGAATAGATAAAACCCTCTGCAGGTGCGGGCGGGAATGCTGAGAGGTCCAGTGGGAGCGGGAAGGTGCAGGATTAGAAAAACAGTCCTGTGTAGGGCTCTGCTAAGGCACGACGTGCCAACGTGCATAACTCGTCAAAAACATTCTCTGCAGTTAACCAACTAACCGTTAACCATTGTCATCCCTATAGACGCTCCACTGCTGTCACATGGCTGACTGAAAAACGTGCTGTTCTGTGTGTTAGCTAGTACTCAGTCTGAACAGGATTATATAAAATTGGATTTTTGGGATTTTTTTAATTTATATTTTATTTTATTCTTTTGCAGTTTGCCTTTAAAACAGTTGAAATACAGGAGGCCAGAGAGGGAGAGAAGGGCACAGTCATCAGTTCTGATGATAACACGATGGAAACATGGCATTTATGTTTGTTTCATGTGTTAATATGAGGAGGTCACAGTCTTCTCATCGCTCCACACAGATCTGGATGTTTCCATCTCTTCAGCTGAAGCTTCAGTTAACGTCTAAATCACATTCTTCCTGTCAACATGATTAATTGTCCAAGTTTGTTTCCTTTGCAATTTGCTTTAATTGACACCCCAAGTTTTCCACCTCATCCATTGTGGTGTTTCCTCTCAGGTTTTTTTTTTTTTGTTTGTAGACTAAGAATGCTGTATAAAGTGAGGTGCATGGAAATGCACTTATGGCTGTTCAAACAGGGTAATCTGTGGTTATATGACAGGCTTTATAACTACTAGTCCACCAGGACAATCCATTACACAGCTGCGGCCTTACACCAAACAACTTTTCAAGCAGTGTCACTGTTGCAGACAAATTTACAACGTTGGAATGAAATCATGCAAGTTTTACCTCAGTTGTGGCACGCTACTGTGATCTTTATTGTTTGGTGTAAGGTGGTTATAAATCTCAGTCCGAGCTGTCTCAAGTCATTATTTTTCTTGTCTTGACATGCTGACAAAATCAAACATGTTTGATATTGTCAGAAATTTTAGTCTTGGCTCATGCAAATACTGAAGTTTAATGACATGAACATTGTCAATCAACAGCTGCGCTCTCTCCAGCACCAAACAGGAAGCTGCAAACCGGGGAGGAAACATGGAAGAGACTCTGGGAAGGTGCAAGAATGTCTCTATCCAGTCTCGGTCCAAAAGTGTTCACAAGTCACAAGACTTGTTCGCAATGTGGACAAAGTCTCTGCCTTAAGACTTTTTCACATGTGAAGTTAACAAGAGTTGTTGTTTAATCGATGTGTGTCTGATCCACCAGTCAGCACTTATTTGAGTAAGCAATCTTTTTTTAAATGGTTTGCCTCTCATTCTCAGTCTCCTCCCACTGAAATAGCACTAATGAGGGTGGTAGCAATTTGAGGCGACATCCTTTCAATCATCCTTCATTCATTTACTGTAACCACTTATCCAGTTGGGGGTTGTGGGGGAGCCTTTCCAAGCTGACATTGGGCGAGAGGCAGGGTACACCCTGGACAGGTCACCAGACTATCACAGGGCTGACACATAGAGACACACAACTATTCACACTCACATTCACACCTACGGACAATTTAGAGTCACCAATTAACCTGCATGTCTTTGGAGTGTGGGAGGAAAGCGGAGTACCTGGAAAAAATCCACAATGATACGGGGAGAACATGCAAACTCTGCACATGAGGGCTCCCACATCCCAGGTTCGAAACCACTGTGCCAGACATGACTCTTTTTTATCTTGTTTTCTAGAGTTTTTGTTTTTGTGGACATGCAAGGAATTGTTAATATGTCATATTTCTTATAGAGAGTTTCCCACCAGGAACAGGATGGGAAATTTCTTAAAAATAAATCTAGTTGTAGTCTTCCAAATAGTAACCCTGCAAAACCTTCAGTCTTTGCAAAATCTTTTAGTGTGTCACCAAAAACTCACATTGCCTTTCGATGTGAGAGGGTGTCAGACTTTCATCTTATGTAAGTATTTTCAAAGTCTTCCAGTGTATGGGAGGCATAATATGTTAGCTTCTTTAATTTTAGATTCTCCGGCTCTGTGTCGTCTCAAAGATGAGCACTCTCGAGTTGTCATCGGGGTGATTTTACATGTCTTCATAAAAGCTCACTATGCAAATTTACTTTGCATCTGAGAGCTTGGATTGTACCTCATTTGTATTGTTGCTTCGGACAAAGGCGTCTGTCAAATGAATGAATGTAAATGAAGCCACAGATTGCAGAAATTCCATTGTGATAAATTGATTTTGGTCTTTACTATTACTGTGATAAATTCTGTTGTGATGTGGCCCGTACAATGGATTCCAACAGTGACCCAGAGTCAGGGAAAAACGTGTGTGAATGTCCATGGAAAGGTCTCAAACTTTTGTGGCCAGTATAATGTACACTGCTTTTGATCTGTATTGTTCAATATGTTCCAAACTCTGCTAGTGTCTCCACAACATAGTGATTTTCAATACTTCAATGTAGCACTGTCGTCTCCCTGTAATGTGGCTCAGAAGCTCAGCCTTTGGGTGGCTGTCTGATGAATGAAGGACAAGTGAATCCTGGTCCGCTTGAAAACTGGGGGTCTCGGTTCACTTGCAAGTGAACCCTGGTGCAGTTTGCTTACAGTGGGAAAAGCAATCGGACTTTCTACTCTTGTGATGAGTTGTTAACAAACTAACATACAGATTAAAAGTGGAGATCTGGATTATGGTGCAGAAGTAGTGTTAAAAGTTTATTTGAACACTATGATACATTTATAGCCATGACTCTACGCCAACATTGCAATCTATTGTAACTTTTGAGAATTCCAGTCCAACCGTAGGCATACCTGTCATCCTCTGCAAAAAAAAAAGCAAGTGTCTCAGAGCCACTTTTCAGGCCTTCAGGCAGCAACTATTTCATACTCTAAAGATTGATTGGCAGTGGAGTTCTCCTTCAACACCAGCCGAACAGTAACAGGTCACAATGACCACTGTAGCACTAATGTAGCACTGATGCTGGACAGACATGACAGCAGGTTTATATGGAGGACACAGCTGCCTGTGTGTGTCCGTGTTCCCATTCTGGCAGGTGTGTAAAGCCTCGTCTTTTGGAAATGAGTGAGTAACAGTAATGTTACTGTGTGGATATTGGAGTCCATTAGTTTTGCATGTGTACAATGTGGGAGCCTGACAAATCCTTTTATATCAGAGTGTGCATGTGTGGGTGTGTGTGTTTATTTGTCTGGGATCACACATAGCTTTCAGACATGTTTATCTTCAACATTAGTGTGTGTCCGAGAGTGTGTACGTGTGTGTACTTCGGAGTGTGAAATCCCATTAAGCGTGTTAAAACCCTCTTTGGCCTAGTGCCTGCTCAGAGAGGGAGAGACAGACTACACACACACACACACACACACACACACTCAGTTATCACACCTGTGTACGTGTTTGTTTTTCTGTGCAGGCCTGTGTGTGTGTGTGTGTGTGGGCCTGTGTGTGTGTGTGTGTGTGTGTGTGTGTGTGTGTGTGTGTGTGTGTGTGTGTGTGTGTGTGTGTCAGCTTTTGGAGAAGTGCATTGTCGAGTGATAGTGATAATTTTCTGATGTACTCTTCACACCATCAACACTGTTGTCTGTCTCACACCTGACACAAGTTTTACCTCCTCATCCTACCTACAGTCTTTAGTGTGCCGCCAAAATATTTATATCCAGTGTATAATTATAATCAGTGCATAGATTGTTATATTTTAAAAGGCAACCATACATTAAATAAACTGATTTAAATGCTGAATTAAACAACATAAAAAGTCGAAGTGAGTGACTGAATGAGTGAAAAATGTATTAAAAAACCCCATTTAAATGTACAATGTCATCATAAAAATTATGTATTATTCATCAATTTTTAAATTCATTTAATTTTTAAATTCATGTTTTAATACATAATTTAAATTCCCAAGGTAATACAATATGTGGCCAAAAGTATGTGGACGACATTAGGCCTACACCTGTATGTGATTTGTGTGGATGATAATCCAGATTTGCTCACCCTCTTTGCTGCTTTGCCCCTCTGACAAGGCTTTCCACAAGATTTTGGAGCCTGGCTGCAGGGAGTTTTACTCCCATTGAGCCCAAAGAGTCACTGACACTGGGCGATAAGGCCTGGCTCGCAGTTAGCTGTCCATTTGTTGGGTAGGGTGGCGGTATGGAGAAAGATCCACAGTCCATGTAAAGTGTCCATGTGTGGATATGTAATCTTTAATTTTAAACCTTCTCACACAAATGCAAAAAAAAAATCACAAAGAAATAATTAAAATATAAAATGGATCTGCAAAAACACAAACAAATTCCACATATCTGTAAATACATTAAAGTAATTTACAAAAAAATAATGCATTTGGGAATATCTTTCTGACATTTACAGCTCTGGAACAGGTATCTATGATATATATATATATATATATATATATATATGTGTGTGTGTGTGTATATATATATATACTATATATATATGTTTATATTTGTGAATCAAAAAGGCCTTTGTGGATCTCAGTTTCATTTTGGTTTGTGAAGATTTTGGCTTAGAAGTTTTTAGGAGAAAGTGCCACTTAATCCCGTTACAGTCATTCCCTTGCTTCAATTTCAGTTGAAGAGACAGGTGTATATATACAGTACATATATATATATATATATCAACAGGTGTTCCAGCACAAGCCCAAGCATGTAAACATGTCCTAGTAGAAATATAAGTATGAACCTGAAAATGGGCAAAATAGGTCCCCTTTAATCAATCAATCAATCAATCAATCAATCAATCAATCAATCAATTTTATTTATAAAGCCCAATATCACAAATCACAATATCCCTCTGTCCTTTGGACCCTCACAGCGGATAAGGAAAAACTCCCCCCCCCCCCCCCCCCAAAAAAAAAGACAAACCGGTAGAAACCTCAGGAAGATTAACAAAACCCCTGGGGGGCTTTGCCATCTTGAAACAGGTGAGATCCTTGACTAAACAAAAGCATGTTATTGTCTAAAACTGTGGTCCCCAGGACTTATACAGATAAGTAAATCATTTAAAACTAGAGTTCCTGCCTTGTGGCTGTATGCCTCCACCAACCAGGCGAGTTGCAGTTTACATCCATGTCTGTTCAGACTCATGTGTAGCCATGACCCTAGACAATGTTTCTTATGTGGTTGTTGCTGCAAAGTAGCTAGATATCCCAAAACATGGATGCTACACACACAGCACAGAAGATCTATACTATCAGCACAGTTTTTGAATGGACACCCAAGATTAGTGTCACCAATTCAGTATCTGACCAAATGTTTCTGCTTCTGTTCCTGAGATATGATGTTGAGTAATAGCCAGGAAAGTGTTTTGCAGAACATTATAATGTCACAGTGAAGTTGACCTTTGATCTTTTGAATATAAAATGTCATCTTTTTATCGTTCTTATCCTATTAGACCTTTGTGTGATATTTTGTTAGAATTAGCATATTAATTCTTGAGTTATGGCTATAAACGTATTTTGTAAGGTCACAGTGACTGTTACGTTCTCCGATCAGGCTCAGGGGATGAGAGAAGTAACAGTAAAATGTAACTGGGGGGGGGGGGGGGGGTACAGTAACTCAGAGTGAGATTCAGATCCTGTATACAATATTAATAGTTCACCAAAATCAAATCTACCACTAACTACACATTGAAACAGACCCAAACACAAAAAAATGTACCCTGTTGATTTATATATATAAATAAACAGTCAATTTCCTAAATGATTGAGGTGTTTTTGTTTTCCCCCTGGATCTTTATGCTCTGCCATTTCTCCTCTAATCATCACGCTGTAACCTGTGACAGGCTGTTATGATACCAGATTTATTGCATATTCACATGTATGTAGTTTTTTGTCTAGTCGTCACATAGGTTTTACATTACCAAAGGTTTTATCACTTGGCTACAACGATTCCCATGTGCACATGGCGAGCGAGGAGAGGGATAGACACTGTGCTGCTGCCAGAGGAGCCGCTGAATGAGTTCCATTGAATGAGGCTGAGAAGTCCAGGGCTGTTCATAAAACATCAGGATGCTCAGGCCAAATGACACCACAGTTTATCCCACACTACTGGAGCTGCTCATCTTTTTGGATCCATCACGGAGTCGCTAATAATTTCACTTTCAGCAGTGTTTGTTGGTGCTGTGAGTAGCAGTATGACGTCAATATGTCAACAAGTCCAAATCTCCTGAAGATTAATTTTTCATATAATATTGGAAAATATACGGGTATAATCGTGAACAAGATGATATGGCACACCCCTAGTAGAGCGTCAGACTGAATTTATGAACGCACCATATCAGGTCACTCACTTTCGTATTATCACATTTAACCACAGTTGTCTTCATTTTTGTTGACGGGCGGCCGGTATACAAGACAACATTTTGAGACTCCTATGATAAAACAGTCATCCCTCAATGTCCATTTAGTTTTCATTACCATTCTCTCAGAACAGCAATATGAGAGGGTAGTATATAAAACTCTCGTGGCACACTCGAGACTCCATACCTTCTGGCCACATTTGAGTTTATTCTAGTTTTAATTTGACCATTTAAAAAACCCAACAAGGATAAAAATCATTATTCTGTGACATATTTCCACTGGAGCCTTTGCTCTGATTTTCTGGGCTCTCTTTCATGTAGCTCTGACTCTTTCCACCACTGCTTCCACATCTTTCCTCTGTCCCCGTTCTCTTCTTGTTCCTTTCTCCTCTCTGAATACTAAACGCATTACGTAACCATACATTGCTTCGCCACAGAGGATCATCCATGGCATCTCACATGTTCACTTCTCTCTGCAGGGGAGTGACAAGTGGAGCACCGCAGGGCCGATGGAGGAGATTTATATCAGCAGTGCCTATTATTCTGGCATAACCCCCACACTGCAAAGACAGAGATAGACAGACAGACACTGAGAGACTCTGCTTCAGAAAGAAGACAGAGACAGATGAGACAAAGATGTTATACCATGATGAGAAAAATAACAGAGCTTGTATGAATAGCATTGTTATTTTTCCCATTTTGTCCCAGTTGCCATCTACTACAACACAGCAGTGTCTCTCTCCCTGTGTCAACACCACAGGCTGGGTAGCAGGCAGTGGAATATTTCTATAATAGAAATGTCCGTCACGCTCTGTGTTTCCATATCTCTTATAGAAATGTCCATCACACTGAGTTTGGACGTCAGCTCAACCCCCAAAACACCAACCCCCGCAACCCCCTCTTCCTTAAAACCTCAGAGGCGGGGGAGAAAAAGACGTAGGCTTTCGCTCCCCGTCAGGGATGTGTGATGTTGTGTGATGTTGAAGCCTTATTTCCGTATAAGTCAGTCACCCTGATAGAGGGAGTGGAGAGGGAGGGGGTTGTAAAATGGACGAATGAGGATGGGTGAGACTGGGAGTCAAACCAAATTACATTCTCATGGAAGTCTTTGAATAGTGCGGACGACAGACAGACGCACATTCGCTCTGCGTCTCGTCGTGAGAGGTGTAGTTGCACTTCCCTCAGAGCGAGCTGCTTTTTGATCTGGCTCTCTTTCACTCCTTTACCTCCTCTCCACTCTTTCTTTCCTCTTCACTTGTTCTTGCTTTGTAATCTAATCTAATCCACATGAGTCACTTTCATCGATTGCACAAATCTCATGTGTCATTTATGCCCTGTAAAGTGTGTGTGTGTTAGCGTGTATGTGTGTCATTTATGCCCTGTAAAGTGTGTGTGTGTTAGCGTGTATGAGTGCATATACACCAGGGGGCGAGTAGTTTTGTACTGCCCAGAACAGTCTGTGTAATATGGTTTGATGTGAGGTCCCAAGACACTGAGAAAAGATTTATTCTTCACAAGCTTGTCCACAGTTTGACATCTTTGCGTCCTGGGGAATCAATAAGCTTCATAGTTTAAAGACAGGCAAAGAGAACCCTTCTTTTTTTTTTTTTTTTTTTTTAATCTATATTTAACCAGGTTACACCTACTGAGATGTAAAATTTGCAAGGGAGACCTCATCAACAAGGCGGAAACATTCTGTAGATAATCTCTTAAATAAATGATACAGTGAAGAGACGGTTCTGCAGACAGACAGAGAGACTGAGAGACAGAGGCCCAGCATCCAAAAAAAAAGTATTCAGAGCAATGACAACTCCCATGGATTCATCTCACACAGCTCCAAATGAAAGGCTTTGAACTCCGGCAGAGAAATGAGTTTCTGAATTTTCAAGCTTTTAAGCAGACAAATTTACACGATGAACTCAAAGCATCATAAAGAGTGTCTAGCGCATCTCTGTCAGGGCTTGAGGCAACAAAGGGAAACACTGTACACTACCAACGTCCATATTTCTGTATTACATAAATATCTAAATTATTTGGGAGCAATCCTAAAATAGCCAGATAAACCAACATACAGCATTAAGAGCGGCTGCATATGACAGCGCTTGCAGAGCAGCCGTAGAGAGTTTCAAAGTAAAATCAAGAACTTTGCAGTTAGAAGCAACAAAAACATTACAGTTTAACTAAAATTCGAATTATCTGTACTTTTAACTATTAACAGTTAATGTGCAAAACAGAGGAAGCATTGTGGAGTGTTGTTCCTGTGGGCTCCGGCAACACTAAACCCCTGAGCTTGCCTTAAAAGGACTAAATGCACAAACCTGCTATTTTTAAATATCCCATGGAGACAGACTCTCACTGCAGCCTGTCTTATTTTGTTCTGAAAATGTTGGCATGCAGCCTCGTTCTGTGGAGAATAAACGGGTGCAGACTTCCATCTGTGTCACCGATAATGAGGAAATCCAGTGAGTGCTGGACGGAGCAGTGAGTGACAACAACCACACCCACATTTAAGAGTACTGTTTGTGGTGGAAACGCTAGGGTCTAGGTACCATGTCTGAAGGGTTGCTTTTGGTTCTAAACATACCATACGGAATATGTTTGATGGAAATGGGGCTTATGTTTAGACCTCTGCATTGGCATTTTTTGTGTTATTGTTTGGCTGACATTTAAGGACCGGAGGTGATTTATAAAACTTCTGTGGTGCCCCACCTGCTGGAGCACGTCTTAGTCATGTATAGCCTACAAATGTTAAAAGGGACTGTTTGATCTTTTGAAGTGAGGTCATATGAGTAACTTATCTATAGTCAGTGGTTTACCTACAGTAGATGTCATCAGCTGGTTTGACGTAGCAGGCTGGAGTCTGACACGGAAGCTAAGAAATGTACCACTGTGGACAGAGGCAGCGACAAAATCACTGTTTTTGTCAATGCAGTCTGGTTCCTTTGACAAGAGCATTGATGGGGAATTGAAGCCGTTAATGTCCTCCCTGTTGGATGGGCTGTCCACTGGAAAAGTAAAGAGGTGAAAATATTCTCAGTATAGTATACACTTATACTTTTTTAGGTGGGACTTTGTTTAGTTGGCTTAAACACATTTTGTTGCTGCCCCCTGTCCACAGCAGTATGTTGCATAGCCTCGGTGATGGCCCTCCTGCCACCCCTCCAAACTGGGGGTGTGCTGAAAGACATCTACTGTATGTAGTACACTGACTATAGATAAATACCCCATATAACCCCACTTTAAAAAATCTGAACTATTCCTTTAATACAAGTTAGCAGTTAACACTATTGATGACAAACATGCCATGGATTTCCTGTGGATGCTTTACTTAAAAAAATTTGAACCAGCTGAACACTTTTTAAATGAAACACCAGCAGAAGGAAATGGTGTTTTTTGTATTAATAGTAATATTCAGTAGAGCTCTGACACTGTGTAAAGAGAGTGAACTGTAAACAGCGAGGCCGCGATCAATGAGATAAAATTGCATTGGATTAGAGGTTAGAGGTACTCCACCACTACCAAAATAACCCTAAGTAGCCCAAATACATTGAATGACTACTGCATAAAAATACACACTTTAAACAGTATCAGAAATGGAGTTTGAATTCATCAACGTTTTAAACTGCAGATAACAAAACACCGCTCAGATGCTAAATTGCATCACGTCCTCCTCCTTTGGTTCTGGACAGTAAACAGAAGCAGACTTCAGCTTCATGATTAAGTTATTCTCAGAGGACTTTCGCTTGCATGCAAATACAGTATGGATTTAGGGTGAATCCAAACACATGCATGAACGCACGCACGCACACACACACACACACACACACACACACACACACACACACACACACACACACACACACACACACACACACACACACACAGAGTATGAACACAGTACTGTATATGGGCATCATGGGTCATTTGTCTTTCCTGCTTCTCCTTTACCTTCATCATCATTTCCAGTTGATGGCTCCTCGCAGCTTTGTTGGGTGCTGCTGTGTTGCAATCTGCTTTGGAATGGTATTTAATGGGAGCACTGGTAGAGTGTGTGATGCCCCACTACACACTGAGTGAACTTGTGCTGTGTGTTTCTGTGTGTGTTTGTGTGTGCGTTTATGGTTCTTTGTCTATGTACTGTACGTGCGTATATTAATGCCTGTTATTAATGTGCTCATATTTCACAACCTGCCCAGGAGTATAACCTATCTTCTAAGTGCTGTTCATCAGTCACAGGCCTGGAGGAAAGAAGTGTGTGTGTGTGTGTGTGTGTGTGTGTGTGTGTGTGTGTGTGTGTGTGTGTGTGTGTGTGTGTGTGTGTGTGTGTGTGTGTGTGTGTGTGTGTGTGTGTGTGTGTGTGTGTGTGTGTGTGTGTGTGTGTGTGTGTGTGTGCGCATGTGCCTGTGGAGTTATTTATTCATTTCATTTAACCAGGAAGTCTCATTGAGATTAAAAATCTCAAGGTATCAAGGTAGCAGCCAATTAAAACACATTTAAAATGCATCAAATACAATAATACACAAATCCACAATAAAACAACAACTATTCAAACATAGTGCCTTCTCAAGAAAAACAATCACATGCATCTGTCACCACGTTCTATATGAGTAAATAAATTCATTGATGGATATGAGTGTTTCTAATTCTAGATCTTTTTGAAGATTGTTCAGTGTCTAAGGTGCAGAGTAGGAGAATGCAGTTTTCCCCAGATCTGTTAAAACCCGATGTACATTTGGTTTTCTATGACGATGTGGCGCCAAATATGTATTTCAGTGAACTTAAAACTTATTTGAAAGAGAAATACAAGTCAAAAAGTATCTACCACAGTTTACAAACAGACTTCCTGGTTGATCTCCTGTAGTTACCGTACTGTGTTGAGCATGCACATACTGTAGTCTTAATGTCCAAGGAGGGACTATTACTGACTCTCTGGTGTGCTAACATCAGGTTTACCTCCAAATAAAGTGGATTAAATAATCCAACTAAAGCGTTTCCTGGCTTATTCCTTGCCTTGTTGAGCTTTAAAAGGTTGTACCAATGTCACGCAGAGATGCTGTGTTGAGTGAAAGATCAGTACCACTTCCATGTCTGTATGTTAAATATGAAGCTACAGTAAAGAGAGTTACTTTTGCTTAAAATAAAGACTAGAAGCACTGGGAAACAGACACACTCTAACTTGTACTGCATGTTGTTGTAAAATTTGGATAAAAACCAAAGTGTAAAAATGTCAAGTTAAGGTTTTACAAGGAGTTAGGTTCTGGTCTATTTCTTAGAAATAAACAGCACAGAGTGCATACCTTAACAGAAAGAACATCTCAATAGGCAAATTAGCATTCGGATAGGCATCAAATTGAACACATCCCTGGCAAACACTGAATATATGTGCTTAATGTTATTCATTTGAGTAAGGAATAAAAAGCAAGCCTAAAAAATATCAACAACAAAAAGCACATTTTAGGATCTGCACCACAATCTAAACGCCTTTTCCTTGGCCCACGGCCTAACCTTCAACCAGATGCCACTGAAATCTGTTAAGTCCCTTTATCAAACAAACAGGACTGAAAATGCAGCTCTCCTGGCAGAGGTAGAAAGAAAAGCTTTAACCTTCCTCAGCAGGATACAACATCCTTATTGTATTTCTTAAGCTCGACTCTCCTCTGCTCTCTGACTCATGCTGTGGGTATGTTCTGTTGCTGTTGTTGTTGTTGTCGGATACTTTATGATACAGAGGTCTGAGAGGAGAGGCGAGCATTGGAAATACAATGAAGGATGTTTTCTGTTGAAGTATCTTGGTTTTGATTTTGAATATTTTTCATTAACTTGGCTCATTTGCTGCTGTTCATTTCTCTAGCTGCAGGCTCGCTGAGATTAGAATCAATGAATGTACGAAGACATTCAGTCATGACATTTTTAAGACATGTAAGGATGCTGGGCAAAGTGTTTTTCCTGTTAACAGCAAGCTTGTGATTACGTATGTGTGATGAGCTGAATGAAACGGGTGTTGTGCAGAAAAACACACTCCTGTAGAGAGCTCAGCACACTTAGTGGTGTGTGGGAAAGGTGACGCTGCAGTCTGTTTGTGTGTCACCAAGCTCACTTCTCAACACTCTCCAGGTTCTTTCTCATACATTTTTATTTTTTCTGAAAACATACATCCACACAATATATCCCGAAACAACCACGGCCATGACATAATACCCGTCAACCTTTCAGTAAAGCAAGGTTAGAGTCCATCTCAGTCTCCCTCCTTATGACGGTTTGTACCCTATAAATCTTTGAGTGTGACACGACTGGATAGCGAGCCGGTCATGATGCTGAGTGCAGGAATATTCCAGCGGCGTGTGTGTGTGTGTATACACAGAGAGAGCACGAAGGCGGTCGGGGAAGGCGATGAATGATGCAAAATGGAAAAGAGGCCGACAGACTCTTAACAGCTCCTCCTGCGTAGATCACGTTAGCTACTACAAGTGTATTTACTACAAAAGGAGGTCAAGTGCAAACCAGTATCTGCGACTGTATCTATTTCTGCTCTCCGCTGCCCTGCACTGCTGTTCTGTGTTCTGCCCCTTCAGCCGACATCACTTTACCTCGGTACAAAAAGAGGTCAGGCAGAAATCAGCGGTCTCTGCATGTTAACTAAACTGTTTAGTCTCCTTGCCTGCTCTGCATCCTCGCTACACCCCCATGTTCTCCGCTCTCAACAGTTTGTTTACCCGCGCTTAACCCTTGGTCAGCAGAACGGACATTTCCTGCGCATATGTGTGCTTGTTTGTTTGTGTGTGCGTAGCTGGCAGCAGTTCCTACCCTTTCTCTGGTGGCCTAACTGGGTAGTTTGTCTCATGCTATGTGGGAGGAAGTCTCACCATCAATTATAGATTGTGCTGACTGGGTGGAAAAGCCTTTGCTTTTGCGTACACACCTAAAACGCTCACATACGCCACTGTGCATTTGTGACGTTTATACAGAGAGCAGAGATGAAGTCAGAACTTCCAGGTTCTGCTCTAAAGGACAAGAAACCTCCTTCACAATCTCTCTGACATTCACAGTACCACAGTAAACTAAATACAACCTGCACTTCAACATCATGTGTGACTGCACAAGATATTGCTGAGTAAGGTTGGGTTGCACTCCATTTGTTTAGACAGGAATTGTACATTTTTAATAGTGTTGTCTATATAATATATCTGTTTTTGCTGCCTTGAAAAACACCTTTCCCCCAAGCTCAACACTGTTGCAGATTGAATATCAGCAGGTTGACAGACTGAGGCCAGTGGAGTGACGAGCTCTGACAGCAGCACCACAGAATTTGGTTTTGATGTGATACAAAGAAACACCCAGGCCAGAACCATCAATACCGATAGTTTTTATTATTAAAAAGAATGATCTTGTAAAGGGGAGCCATGTGTCATGATTTATGAGGTGAATTTATCATTAAAAGGCTACTGGATACATCTTCATTACCAAACGAATAGCCAGGCAATAAGCATTTCCTTTTCTATTCTCTGTTAACTGTTAACCGTCAGGACAGTTTTAATGATAAACAATGGAAATGTTAAATTTGTAAAATCTGCTGCGTGCATGCACACAACAGCAGCAGATATGCAAAGAAAAAAATGCTTAAATATCTGTAAATCATTTGGGAAGAACAGAAGACAGTCCTGTAGGGCCTGCATCCTTTTTTGGATCCAACAGCTCTCCAGCTGTCTTCACTATTCTGAACCCACAACACAACAAATGTTGAGGATGACTAATTTTCACTCTTGCCACCTAAAAACAGGCCACAATTGTCTGATGTTACTATTTTTAAGTTACACAATAGGTGGCAAAAACAGCATTACTAATCTTGAAATCTATTTTTGTTATACTGCGCTGGAGTAGAGTTCACAGTTAACATGGACCGTAAAGTATCTCTGTCTGACACTAGTGGCATGGCTCTTAGACCTCATTTACACTGCAAGCAATGCGTTTGCGTAGCGCTCGCGTCCGGACGCTGTTTACTCGTGTTTTTACTGGCACGCGAACCTGTCCACCCTGGGCGTTGGGTCCAAACTCACTTCTTCTTTAGGGTTTATTGGAGATTTGCAAACACGGTGCACTACCGCCACCAACTGTTCGGGTGTGATTTGTATTTTGACGGGACAGCAGCGGCCACTGCGCAACACGTCTCTTCGGTTTTGGTGTGAATACACGTGTGCTGCCGCAACGCTTGTGGACCACTTCGCGAGCGCTACGTAAACACATCGCTTGCGGTGTAAATGAGGCCTAAGGATGTCCTGAAATATCTCAACTATTGTTGGATGGATTGACATAACATTTTGTACAAACATTCATGTTCCTCTCAGAAAGAATTGTAATAACTTTGGCAGTCACTTATTTTTTCATCTAGCACCACCATGAGGCCAAAATTCTCATTCATTCATTTTCCATAATCGCTTATCCTGTTGGGGGTCGCCGAGGGGCTGGAGTCTATCCCAGCTGACACTGGGTGAGAGGCAGGGTACACCCTGGACAGGCCAGACTATCACAGGGCTGACACACAGAGACAGACAACCATCCATGCTTACATTCACACCTACAGACAATTTAGAGTCACCAATTAACCTGCATGTCTTTGGACTGCGGGAGGAAGCCGGAGTACCTGGAGAAAACCCACGCTGACACAGGGAGAACATGCAAACTCCAAAATTTTAACATGTCAAATTGTTTGGTGTGTGGCTAAATACCTGCAAAACTCCCATCAGCCTCAGCTGTACTCTGTGTTTAGTTCGAAATTAGCAAATGTCAGCATGCTAACAAGCAAAATCAGATAGTGACCAAGGAGAACAATATACATGCAAAACAGCACAGAGCGGCCAGTGTGGCTTGAGAGTCTTTCTCTTGTTCAGACAGCAGAGATTACAGCTAAGAGGCTGGAAAGATAATAGAAGACAGCGTCAACATCATGGATAATGGAGCAACTTGTAATGACGTACAGTACATTGTCGTTATCTTAGAATACGCATAGTAAATCCCCCGTTTCCCTTTTCTTAGAAAGAAAGATCAAAGAAACCCTTACTGAGAGATAAGAATGAGTCAGAGAAGCTAACCAGGACGTGACGTCAGGACTTTTGCTCTTCACAAGGACACATAAAAGTTCAGAGAAGCTTTTTTTTCCATTCTCAAAAAGCATTGCTCTCCCTCTCAGATTAGAGGTGACACATCAGCACCTCTCTGCCTCACGATTCATCTGTAATCAATAAGGAGGGAACGGCAGCCAAAAGATGCTTGAGAGGAAGGCCGGACCTTTTGCTCCTTCCCACTCCTTCTTCTTCCCCTCCATAATGTCACATCCTGTTTGTTGCTCTTACAGCTGAGAAAAAGGCTCTCAAAGAGAAGAGGGAGCCACTCTTCTAGCAAATTCCCCAGACAGAGAGCCACTCTGCATCCCTCTCTCTTCCCAGCCTCCTCGTTTTCTCACAGAATCTCTGCCTCCTTCTCTCCTTACTGCCTTATCCCTCACTCTGCCTCGCTCTCCGCTCCATCTCGCCATCTCCCTCCCCTCCCCCAAGCATCTTTCCTCACCACTCTCTTGCACCCACTTCTTCTTCATCCTCCTCCTCACATCTCCACAGCTCTTTCTTTTACCCCGCCTCCCTCTGTCTCTCCTGTTCCGTCAGACATCAGCTGTTTTTTTGTGGGGTTTTTTCCCAGGAAGTGTTTTATTTAGAGCAGATTAATTAATTAGATACAGTATCAGAGTAAGGGCCATTCTTAGACCATTCTTTGCCCAGGTGTATCAAAGCCTTGAGGCTATTGGCGTGGCAGAAAATGTGTCTGTGTGTGTGTGTGTGTGTGTGTGTGTGTGTGTACAGCATCGACAACCTGTGTGTATTTTTAAGATGTATAGGTGGTTGTTGTGTTTCTGCACCAATGTGCGCTAATTGGACTTGTCAAGAAAGGTCTTTTGTATAGGAAACGTTGGTGTGTGTGTCTGTGTGTGTGTGTGGGTGTGTGTGCGTGCCAGACTGTTATATAAGAAGAAATAACTACCTCCATCTCATCATGCTGGTAATAGGGTTGTGTTTGTTGATATAAACCACTGTGTTTCATTAGCGATTCTTTCCTAACACCCTCCTCCCTTCTCTCTGTCTCTCCCCGCCAGGGACGAGTTCTCACACCAAGTACAGAGCAGCGAGCAATGAGGAAGAAAGAAAAGAGGTGCTCGTCCAATCAGAGATGCAGATGGCCACAGAAGACATGAGCACCAGCCAATCTGGCACCAGGATGACTTCCTCTTGCCAATTTATACATAACAAATCAAATGCGACCCCCTAATTGAACAATTGATACAGTTTACCTAGACACACATACTGCCAATGAAGTGATACCTCCCATTCCTGCGCTCATTTCTACTTTGATAAATCCTTAATTCCTCACGCAACTCAGTCTTTAATTTGCTTTACTGTTACAAGACAAGTTAAAGAGAAACTTTTTTACCATGCTGTGACTACACTTCAAGCAGTGCAGACACAACTCTGACAATAAGGCAACACCAAGCCACCACACACTGAGATATTACTGTACAAACAAGCCCGCAGTCCCTTTCAAATGGCACTAGCCTGCATGGATAAATGTTAGATGGCAAGCATCTCTGCTCGGGTTTCTCCAATGGATATTGTAACGACTTCCCAAATGGCCCAGAGGACAGGACAGGGACGGCAGAGACATAACGTGACTGGAGGTTCCTCATCAGTGGTCCTGTCCACAGCCAGCTCCTTCCTCTGTTGGCTCGCCCTGCTGTCAGTAATGCGGTTGCCAATGGTAACAGCTGACTGCTGGCTTATTGAAGGCGAGAAAGGCTTTGTGTGGCTGGCTATCTGCAGTATGAACCAGCCGCCTTATGAGGCCATCCCCTCTCATATCAACAGGTAAAGAAACTTATGATGAAAGAGTTTTGTCAATATTGTGTCGCGTCTTTGTCAAACATCTACAGTCTTCACACCTCTCTCAACAGCACTATTGTGGATCTGAGGCTGAATGAGAACAAGATACGGTCGGTCCATTATTCTTCACTCAGTCGCTTTGGCAACCTCACCTATCTGAACCTCACCAAGAATGATATCAGCTATGTGGAAGATGGAGCGTTCTCAGCACAATTCAACCTGCAGGTAAGCAATAATATATTGTACTGTTATACATTTACACGCAATGGAGGAAAGTGCATTTACAAAGTACTGGGTTATGGTACATTTTAAGGTATTTGGGTATGCTAACATTACAGTGTGTAAAGCTACTTAACTCTTCTACCTTGATACATTTCAGAGGGAAATATTTTACTTTTCACTCCTCTACCTTATAATCTAATAATGTGTTATTTTGTCTTAGTACACAGTATTTCCTACTGATGATGTAAATCTTTAAAAGAAAAAAATGCTCCCAAACATAATGGTTAATATTCTTTTTTTTTTTTAAAGGCTACATTTATTTGAAATGAATAGTGTTGGATAATGTTACAGTGTAGTTAACGTTTTACACACAAAAGATTTGATCAGCATAAAATTTGATCCAATTTTTAAAGATGATTAAGATTAAACAATATATGAAGTGATTAAATTAAATCCAGCTGTAACATTTAAAACCTTACAAATTAATGCATCAGCAGGTATATATATATATATATGTAATTAACCCTGGGTCAGTCCTCAACACTTTTGCGGTACTGACCAAGATGTGACTGAACAGTAGCAAAGAGTATCAAAATCTGTCAAGTAAATTGGTGTCAAATGGTTACTCAGATTCCTTATCTTGATCAACTTACCCTTCAATGAAATATTTAAAAGTTTAGACTGACCTTTACTTAGGCAAAGTTCTCATATGGTTGTTTAATATTTGAGAACTTGTTTTCAATTGTTAAATGGAAAAAGAAGTTTTGTATACCTTAAAACTTCAGTTAAAGCCTAGTCCCAATTAAACAGCCAGTCCCTTTTACTAGCCTGGCATAGCGACACATTTTGACAAATAAACACCTGTCTCAATTAGAGGCCTGGTCTGGTTGCCAAGCAGTTCATTGTTTTTTATAGAAGTTCTTCAGATGTATAAAACCGGGTTGTTGACTACCTCAAATTATGTTTCAATTCCTCGATTGACCTCTAAGTTATTTATATTCCTTTAGTCCATTAGGGTCCTCAGATCAAAAGACTTAAAAGGATTTTTCATAAAAATTAATCCAAGTTGTGAGTATTGTTTTAATAGGATAAAGTGATGTTGTGTTGGTATGCTGGGTGCCGTAATCCTTGTAATCTCTCTGATGTGCTGTCTGTTGGGGCTCGATCAAATGAATGATTCATGATTGATATATTATCTGAAGCCTAATTTAAATTAAACAAGTAATATTCATACTGGTTTAGATAAACAATTTGATTATATTTGCCATTCCCAGTTTTGTGTGAAAGGAATTAAAAGCCTGTCCCATATAGATGCTGTCCCAAATGTAAGCCTGTTGATTTCAGTGATTTAAGCAAATAATAGCCCGGGCTATTGATTGCAGTTTTATGGTATTCCTCAAAAATTTAAAAAAGTATATGTATTATTTTGGTATAGGTACTGAAACAGTAGTATTACTTTTAATGTTAAAGGATCTGTGTGCAACATTCTGAGCATATCTACAATTAAGAGTGTGAGTCAGGATTTCCATCACACGGCTCTCAACATGGAGGTGGCTGAGCAGGCAGCTAGCAGCTAACATTGCTAGCACCACAAACAGTGCTGGCGGAGCTAACAGAGCTAACAATTCCAACCTAAGGGGGGAACTGGGGTGTAGGCATTTTGCATCCATGAGGATGTGGTTCAGCCACTGTGGATCAGAACGCTGTGAATAGCCCCAACACTCATATGAGCGCAGTGCGAGCTGCAGCAATGAGCTAGCCAGTAGGACTGTTTACCACAACAAACAGGAAAGCTCAGATTACAACACACAAAGGGAGTGTGACTTCATTCGCCGCTCAGGACAACATTAATCCACTATATCTTTACATAGCTAATCGCTGTTTGCTGCTGTATTAATGCTGTGAATGTTATAGCTCCTTTAATTACATTTTAATGATATTATTCAGAATAGTGAATGAGGGTTTTTTTTTAACTGAAATCAAAGGGAGTATTTCCACACTGTGGTACTGCCACTACTTTACTTGAATAAAGGATCTAAACTCTTCCAGCACTATACACACAGATGGATACAGAACACACAAAAAAGACAACACTCGCTCATTATGGCTTACAGAAACAAAAAAAACATGAAAAAGTGCTTTCACCAAACTGAGCTGAACGCAGCCATAATGAGCTGGCATGCTTACACATCTACCCCAGCTGCTGGAGTTGAGCCAGGAGGTAAAATGTGAACAAGAAAGATCTTAGTAAATTGAGCACAGCATAGAGGCTTAGATCACCATGTGAAATATGAATTGTACTGAATCGTCGTCTGTTTGTTTAGCATGTTTCCAGCTTGTAGTGTGTGATGCTTGGCGCTGGCCGGCTCTTCAGAGATTAGAATAATCCCACTTGTATTTGTCTCCCCAGGTTCTCCAGATGGGTTTTAACAAGTTGAGGAACCTGACAGAGGGGATGCTGCGAGGTCTGGGCAAGCTGCAGTATCTCTACCTGCAAGCCAACCTCATCGAGACTGTTACACCCAACACCTTCTGGGAATGCCCCAACATAGAAAATATAGACCTCTCCATGAACAGGTATCGACCCGGGGTCCATGTACGCGTGTGTAACGGGAGAGAGAGAGACAAAATGCTGTGGTAGCACAGAAACAATTAGTTGATTAATCAGGTAGAAAACTGAGAAAAGAATGTCAGCAATTTTATTAATGGATTAATCATTAAAGTGAAAAATGCTGGATAATCTTCAGGGATTTGCTGGTTTAATGTTTTATCACTTAAAAGTAATGTATTTGGGTTTTAAAAATATTTGTTGGAAAAAACAAGTAATTCAAAATTTATAGACTCAACAATTTAACGATTAATAAATTATAATAGTTGCAACTAAAACAGCAACTTTGTTCTTAGGTAGTGACATGTGAAATGGGTATTTAATGCAAAAACTGAAAATGCTTCTTGCAATCTGGGTCCATAATTTGTTGTTCATTGATGTATGATGCTAACTGGACACAGAAAACAAGTTTAAGCATTTCCAGAAAGGAGAATATGATAAGTTTCTTTCTATCGGTTACTGTTAGTAAATACGGTCATCAGCGAAAATTAAAGTAAAAAGCCATCCTCCGATTCATCCTCGTTTGGCATTTCACCTTGCTACATTAGCATTTTGTCGGCGCTGTGTCTTTTTGATGCCTGCTGCTCGCGCCTGAGTAATGTTATTCTGCTAAAATATGGTCATGCATTATATACAGACAGATTGTCATTATGACTTGTTGAGCCGTTCATACGTCTTTTTGATTAAATATTTCACAAAACATGCCAAATACCTGTCAGGTCCTGTTTCTGAAAATTAGCCTCCACCCCAATGGCTACAGGTGGTTTGTATCAGGTTTCTATCCATCCGTAAAGAAATGCACTTCCTTGCGTTGGACACTAGAGGCATCATCTGTATATTTACGGATCTATGGACACCAGTCACATATGTAGGTGGAAATGAGGCGTTCAGGTCTGACAGGGTCTAAGCACTGCAGGGGTGCACACCAATAAACATCCTGAGCACAGAAAATAAGAAGACAATAAGAAAATTTGAGCAGTCTCTGCAGATAAATACACAGCCACACTTCTAGTGGGTCTTAAGTGATGGTTGAGAGGGATTACCTCTGTATGAGTCTACACATTGTTTTTAGAGAAAATCCTGTGTAGAATATCTTTAAATCTGGCCAAAACATCAATGTTAAATGTCAAGCTTGGTGTCGAGGTCTGCTTTCAAAATTACCACTTTGCACTGATGCTTACAGGCTTGCTTGAAAAACAACATCGCAGCGGATACAGAGTTACCAATTTTTCTCCCTGGCAGTATCCTCAGTAAACCATGATGCAATGCTGCAACAAGACATCTTTTAAATAAAAGTTGAGACACTTTTTCCTCAGTGGGAATAACTGTCTTGTTCTTACTATCGGTACCACAACTGGTATTGATCTCTCGACTTAAATGTAAAAGCAACAGCAGAGGTTTAGCTGCTCTTTGTGGCTTGCTGAAAGGTATTTTGGGAAATGTTTAAGACCAGAAACTGAGGTACAAGAGCACTGAGTAACAAAGTGCATTTAAAGGGGAAGCGCACCGATTTTACACATCACAGTCTGTTTACAGGTCGTGAGGAATACTACTGCATATGTGGAGAAGGTTCAGAAAACAAAGCAGTCGCTGGCTCCAGAGGGAGCTCTGCAAATCTGATCAATTGCCTCAAGTAATGTCACTTGAGGGGTTGAAGACTACAAGTTTGAAAATGAAAAACTATGGCACTGTAGAGTGAAAAAAGAATTGAGCTCACCAGACCTACGATTGAGTTGCATTGTGGGTAATGTAGGAGCCTGGTTTTGATAAGAGAGAGGTATACATATGGAAAAGATCAATTAAGACACTTTTCGTTTACATTGTCCGCAGTAAGTGGACACTTTAACTGTGTTAAAGATGTACAGTACTAAATCAGTGTAACACTTTTTGATATTGATTGTTGACAGATTGGTGATGTGGTGTCGAGCTGTGCGGGTGTGAAATCGTCATTTAAATGTATGATTTTCTTTTGTCCCCTCTCAGGATTCAGGTGCTGGATGGCAGTTTGTTCTCTGGACTGTCTAAGTTGACCACTTGTGAACTTTACACCAACCCCTTCAACTGCTCTTGTGAGCTGCTGGGTTTCCTGCGCTGGCTCTCATCCTTTCCCAACAGGACCAGTGAGAGGATGGTGTGCGATTCCCCTTCAGGGTTCTTCGGCTACAACCTCCTGAGCCAGAACCCCCGCATGCCTACCCAACGCAATGCACTGCATGTGCTCAGTCTTGTGTGCACAGATGATGGTAGTGTGACATCCTTCTATGTCATAGGCGCAGCTGATTCCACCACCCCGGTCCCAGATTTCGCCTCTCCCTGCGGATTGGACGATTGTGCTTCTGGGACTCCTCCTGATGAGGTAATCAGCTTGAGCCCCATTTTCTCTGACGTCAATCCAATCATGACGTTGAAGCAGGTGCTACATTCGAGCGCTGTGATTACGGTTCAGATTCCCTACCCGTACAGGAAAATGTACATCCTGATGCTTTATAACAACAGCTTCTTCACAGATATCCAGAATCTGAAAAATCAAAGAGAAGATATTGAGCTCAAGAACTTAAAACCTAACACCGACTACACGTACTGTGTGGCTTCTATACGAAACTCCCTGCGCTTCAACCACACCTGTCTGACCATCTCCACTGGCCGCCGGGCCGAGGCTGAGAGGATAGCCAATCAGTCATCAGCTACTCACTACATTATGACTATTTTGGGCTGTTTGTTCGGCATGTTACTGTTCCTTGGCCTAGTAGTCCACTGCCTAAGGAGGAAGAGGATCATGGAGGAGAAGGAGAGAAAGATGAGCAGGATTCAAAGGACTCTGATAGAGCTCAAGTATGGTGGTGAAGGGGATATAGAGGGAGGGAGCGGAGGATCTGTTTCCCAGAAGCTTGGTGCTGGGGAGAGTCTGTCCAGAATGCCCTACCTTCCTCAGGGTGGTGAGATTGATCCATATAAGCTGCAGGAGGTGATAGAAACACCGGTGCACAAGCCTGCTAAACTCAACTACATGGAGGTGAGAGGGTCTGGCATTGAGAGGGAGAGAGAACGAGAGCGGGAAAGAGAGATGTCGCCACAAGCAAATCCCCAGGGTTCAGTAGCAGAGATCTCAACCATCGCTAAAGAAGTCGATAAAGTTAACCAGATCATCAACAACTGTATAGATGCCCTAAAATCTGAGTCTACCTCCTTCCAACAGGGGATGAAATCCCCCTCTTCTGCAGGCGGAGGGGCCGTTTCTACTGCAGAGCCGCAGCTGGTGCTTCTCTCTGAGCAAGGAGAGAGAGATAGAGGAGGCGAGTTCCTCTCCCCAGTTTATAAGGGAGGAAGAGGAGGGAGAGAAGAGAGGGGGAGAAGCTATCATCATTCTCTGCAGCGACACCACAGCGTGGAGGCACCTCCGACCTCCAAAAGGCCTAGCACCTCCTCTTCTCCTGGTTCTGCCCGAAGCCCTCGCTCATTCCGCTCGGAGGGAGGCTATCACTCGTCAGAGACCCGCTACATCGAGAGGACCTCACCCGGAGAGAGAGGAGAGAGGGGGGGAGGCGGAGGAGGAGAGGCCATTCGCACAGTCACCCCAGCAGCGGCTATCTTACGAGCTGAAGCCCAGAGAATCCGCCAGTACAATGAACACCGTCACTCCTATCCCGGCTCCCAGCAGCACCTCCAAGAGCTGCAGCACCACCCCCAGATCCTGCAGGAGCTGCATCACCACCCAGGGGCCCGAAAGCCCTCCATGTTAGACCCCCTCACCCTCAGCAGGCAGGCCAAGCAGCGGGAGCTGGCCTACTCCCAGCTCTCGCCACACTACCCGCTCTCGCCCCAGTACCACAACCTCAGCTACTGCTCCAGCCCCGAGGAAGACGAGGAGGATGAAGGGCTCCTCTGCACCCCGACCCTGGGGTTATGGGAGAGGTTCAAACTGCACCGTAAGAGGCACCGGCAGGCGTCCATGGAGGACGAAGGATACGTGGCAGCTGGACACGCGCTGAGGCGAAAGGTTCAGTTTGCCAAGGATGAGGATCTTCATGACATACTGGACTACTGGAAAGGTGTGTCCGCCCAGCAGAAGACCTGATCCCACATCTGGAGACCCCAAACACTTTGAGGATGGAAAATAACAACACTGCACCCATTACATATTGATACAGATACACAGACTGATACAAAAATGACCTGTAAATACACACAGACACACACACACACCTTACAGGATCTACAGAATCAAACTGCACACACACATCTATATATTCACACACTTTACACAAACCAAGCCTTTGCTTCTGAGAACATGAAGGAGGACCAAACTAATATATTATACTGAACAAAAATCATAACTTATAGAGAGACTGAGTTACTTTTTGTAATGTAATACACATTATAGCTCAGACTTATGTAGCTATTTGTACTAAGTTTTGAATGACAAAAGAAAAAAAAAAATCAACATTAAGAGCAGAAACCTTAAATGTTGCCGGGCAACCCATCCTGAACAGCCTGGCTACGCTTTTGATCTGCCTTGAGACTGACGTTCATCAGACATGACCACGGCAGATTAACCTCACCAAGTCTGATTATGGCGGTGGATTGATCAAGATTTTACTTTGCTAAGGGAGGTTGTTTTTGCATCGCGCCCTGCGACGCTGCTCAGATACAAGACGTTCTGAAACATTTGCCGTGATTTGAAGATTTAAAACATCAAAATGAGAAATTCTGGATGGGTCGCCAGGCAACAGTTATATCCAACTGTGCTGAGAATGAGTAGGTAGCTCTCACCAGAGAGTGAGTATAATGTGCCAAATCAACCAAGGGGGATAGTAGAGCCCTACTGTGTACCAACTTCTCCTCGCCACTGTTTTTATATAGAGAATTTAAAAAACCTAGAATGATATGTTATTACTATTAATTATTCTTATTACATTACTGGTCTTCTTATTATTCCTATGCTCCTCATCATTAATATTCTATTATTTGAATATGGCATGGCTCTGTCCTGTGACTGTGTTTTGACTGTTTTGAACCTCTCAGCCGAGAAGTACACACCAACAGAGACAAACTATGATGGACGAGACGTTTGAGTTCTTCTTTTCTACCAAGAGGAATGTGCTCTCTGCTGAGCCAAAAACAAGCCCGTCTTTTCTCTTGGTGAACCCCCGCTACACTTGCTCCTCATCCTCCTAAAGAGGGAACGCTGTACAGATGAGAGAGAGAAGTTCTATATTTGCAACAGAGGTGACTGTTTTGTTTGTACAACATGGTTTTGAAATCTTTCAGACTTTTCAGAAGCCAGAATCCCAAGTTAGTTACCTACCTGCTCACTTACAATGGTACGTTTTTGATTTTGAAATCGAACTAAAAATTCTAATCTTCAAATGAATGTCTTTAATTCCCACAGGGGAAACATATCTGCACTGTTCAAAATCAAAAAACGACTCTTAGGAAAAGACCTAAAACTCTCAGCTTCCTTCCCGATACACTGTAGCTCCACTGTGTTTTATCAACAAATCTTCTTTTTTTTCTCTCCTCCTCCCATCTCCCAGGTTTTTACTTGATATTTTTTGGATTCCTCTGGTTCCACTGTGGTGCCATTGTGCCAACTTGATAAATCGCAAAGAAGTATTTGAAATGATTTTAAATACTACTATTTACAGACCTCTTCATCGATACACATCAGTTTGCCAAACAGAACAACAATTTGCACAAAACGATCCACCCCCATTGGCTCACTGCTCCCCCTCTATCCTCCAATCATTTCTAAGACCAAAGTACTGTGGTAGTAAATTGACCCTTATAGCCCCCTGACCCGGCCCCAGCTATTTACCCACCATCACCCTTACAGTTATGACTCTAGCACATGCATACACATTCAGGTGTACTCATGCACACAAACCACACACAACCACACACAGATGAATGTATTCTTTGAGAAATTAATACTGTTGAGCAGCTGGATTTTCTGTTTCTGATGTACAAGCTGCGTTCAAACAGTGTCCTCATCTGTCTGATAGAAACATGTCTTCAGATGGCCACTTGTGTTTCAGTCATTGGACATAAATAAGGAATATTTGGCTTTCTAAAAAAACAAAATCTGACCACTCAGGGCAGATTGTCATGGACGCCTTTCCTCACACCAGTTTGTGTCACCACTTGAACCAAATGTTGTCCACAAGAAGCCCAAAATTGCCACTGCAGACGTCTATTGAAGTAATAGCAACGGGGTTTTGCCTTATCAAAGGTTTTGGACTGAAAAAAAGTGTTATAATAAAATGTGATTAGTAGTGTGGTGACAAGAGACTACATGTACAGGATCTAAATACTGGAGGCTGAAAAGAGGAGGAAAATGTGATGACAAAAATACTGCTGTTTATTCTATACTGAACTGTGCTACAACGACTCATTTAAGAGGACTGTAAACCAGGGATGGAGTCAAGAAACATTTCAATTCTGTGGATTTTTAATTTAACAAACCTGCAGTGTTGACAGTATTGACAAACAATTTGTAATTACAAATGCTTATACTGACTGAATCTCTTCCACAACGCTTTCTGAACTGAAACAGAATTGACTCCAACCTTGAAACTTGAAAACGACACAATTGAAACAACAGCGCTGGCGAACAATGAAAAGTTTATTGGTGAATGAAAACACTGTATAAAATCTTTTTCGTCTGCTATAATGAGTTCAGAATGCTCAAGTCATTAAGTCCAGTTAAAGCCATAATCGTGGGTTAGTGAAATCACCACAGCTGCTTGTAGCACTGCAAAAGCACATTCATTAGTGTGGTTTTAAAAAAAAGGCAGTTTTGTTCTCTCCTCATGCTGCAGCAGCTGACACGGCTCCTCCGCTGCTGCAGCAAACAATCCAACTCTGATCCAAAAGGAAGCTGATGAGCCGTGGTTGTTTCTGCATTACACGTCCCAGATTGTGGCTTTAACTTAACAACAGCCTTAAAACATTTCGATTTTCTTTAATCTTTTTAACTTAAGCATTGCTTTGAAAATCGAAGAAGTTCCTGTTTTCTTAACTTATACTTTCCTGACTGCAATTTTATAATTGCTTGATTCTTAAGCCTCACTTGAGCATTCTTTGAGTAACAGTAATATCAATGTAGCGATGTATTAAAGTACTGTTTTTTTTTTCCTCCGTTCTGTTTATGAACAATAATGGCCTGCATTTATCATGTGTCAGAGAGTAGCAGAGCTCGTCTGGAATCAGACAACAACAAGCTGACGGTCCAAGCGACCAGTCGACAGTGACCCTAATCAGCGCTGCTATTCTTTGAAGCGTGATGAAGAGAAACTGTGTTTTTGAAACAACAATGCCTAGAAAGTGGAAATAAATAGAGGTCCTACTGACAACAGACAGAAACGACAATGGAGCATGATGCAAGGAAATCCTCAGTGGAAGCTTGTGTTATATTCTTCTAGAGAATGACTCAGGAGCGAGCCAGCGAGAAAAAGAGTGAAAGAGAGAGAGAACGCTCTGCCATAGGATCTCTCAGAGGCTTTCTTTCTTTATTTTCTTGTCAAAAAATTAAAATGAGCACAATAAAATAGCCTTTCTTTCACTGTCTCCTTTCCTGGAGAAACCATGCCAGAAGTTTTAAACACACTCAGGACACACTTTCAACAACGTCTGCTGGGTTGGGTAAATGCCTGAAGGATCAGTTCATCCACATCACAAGCAGGGATCTGGTGGTGTCTATGCACGGACAGTTTTGGGGTAGGTTGTTATGGTTTTGAGATATCCGTCTGCCTCCACCTCAACACAAGGCAGGCAGACTAAATTTGTTGGTGGTGCTCAGTGTTGAATAATGACATTTAAAAAATTCAACAGAAACATCTCTTTCTATAGCACTGTCCCAGTTACTCTCAACTATCCACAGAACACACCACAAAAGTTTTCAATAAACTAGTTCCAGTGAAAACTGTTCATAGTGAGTGTCCCTGTTATTCCAGACAGATGTAATCCAGAATAACAGGGACACTGTAACAGGAATGACAGTAAGAGCAAGACATGCAGGGCCTGTTGCTCTGTCATTAGCTTAGCTGTGCTTTAAGGTTTAAACCTGCGTTGTCACACTTGGTCCTTTTCAGCCCTCTAAACAGACTCACAGCGGTGACGCAGCATTTTTTGCGCATATGTGAACACTTCAAGAGAACTCAGACCCCTCGGAAGCGAACCAAACTCAGACCAGTGATCTGTTTGCTTCGTTTCAAGTCAGCGGCGCGGTTCACTTCACCCGTGCCTTGAGAACACACAGCGCTCCAGGTTTGCTCTTCGCCATTGTATTTAGCCCTCTAGATCACATGCTGTTGCACTGGGATGCTTGAAGACGAAACCACGTCAGCCTGTGACGCAAGGATGCAGGACGAGGAGGAAGATACTGCATGTCTCCAGATGTGGAAAGTAGAATACAACAAACGGCAACAGTCTACAGCACACACAAACTCAGTGTTCTCCTCAATTTTGCGTTGATCTAAATAACTGCACTGCAGTGCCACATCTAAGTAAAAACCAAACTACATCAACATATATGTTATATAGGCTGTAGGGTGAACAGAAAGAGGACTGAGGCCCCATCAGAGCTGAATCTGACCAGAGAGAGAACTGAGTCCTGTTTCAAATTAACTGACAACGTGAACACCCTGAACCTAGTTGCTACGTCCTGTAAAAATCAACTAAACTCCCTGTAGGTCACTGTATAAACTTAACTTAAAGGAAGACTTCCCCCATGTGTGTATCAATCAGTCATGCTGTGTTACCTTGAATGTTTTTTTTTTCTCGTATGCCCTTAAAGAAAGCAGAAAACATATTGAGTTATTGATCGATCGGGGGCCGTTTAACACCAGCAAAACTAAATCAAAACATCTGTTTACAAATTATCAGACAACTCGTACAAAATAATTCAAGTCTCATTTATCCAATTGTGTGCTCAGTACTCCCAAAACACATGCTCAGTAAACCTTTAAGTGAACTAAAAGTGAAGCTTATATGTTGTTGTTTTTTTTGTTTTTTGTTTGAGAGGTACTGAGTATCAACTGGATAAATGAGACTTGGATTAAGCTGAACAAGTTGTGGAAGAGTTTTTAAACAGCTGTTGTGAAATAGATTTGCTGCTGTTAAACTTGGTCCTCAATGAATCAATAAATCAATGTTTGCTGTTTTCCACGAAAGCATGCGAGAAAAAGTGTGATTCACAAATTCAAGGTAACACAGCATGACTAATTGTATACAAATGGTTATTTAGTGGGTGAAGTACTCCTTTAAACCTGCTGCCGTCATGGTTTCACTGGGGTTTAAGGTCATAAAGTTGACACTAATGACAGATTTATACAGATCATTTGATTAATTCCTAAAATGTATTACCTTTTTCCATGTATTTTGTTCTGTGGGCGACACTAAGCAGGAGTCACATGTAATTGTGTAATTACACTTTTTCTTCAGCTCAGTTTCTGATGCAAGAAACAGGGTCACTAATTATCTGACAAACACAACAAATATTTGTTAATTAATGCACCGCTAGAGTTTGCCAGTAATGTATGAGTCATAGAACTAAATAATCATACGTCTACTGCCATCCTCACCATAGTCTGTGGAACTAAATTCATTATCAATCTTGCACTGAGTCATCAGACAATTGCCAAGAGTAAGAATCTCAATACTCATGCAAACAAACTCACTCGCAGTGTAATCGCATTCACTTGACCAGGAAGTTAAGGAGTGGGGAAATGTGCACAACAGTGGAGACACTGCAGATAGTGATATCATGATCAGTGATAATTCCATTGCCCAAGTGCATTCTGGGGAGTCATCAGACACACACCTACTCCTAGTGTGCTATGTGATGTTGAAGTTCTCTGACACACCTGCATTCAGTGGCTCAGACACCTGGTTCAGTCTTCAGTCATTTAGCTGTACAGTGCTTATTTTGACAGAGCAATCATGTCGAGCTTCAAAACTCCTGCAAGTTCCGGTTTAGCTGGACCCGTTATGAACCACAGCTAAGCTAGTCAGGCGCAACGTGAAAAAGCAACAGCCCTGCAGAGAGAATTTTAGTCAGTCAGTTTAGCCAGATTACAAAATAATATCTAACTTAACCTCAAGTGCTGTCTTGCCATACAGATAGTTCTGGTTTCACTGGTTTTGATCCGTTTCTCTTATCTCCCTCCAGTCAATCAATGAACATAAAAGAATTTGCGTTTGTGATGATCATTGCATTGTTAATTTATATACAAACAAGACTAAGGGCTCATTTACACTCCCTTTACATACAAAAATAGATACCTTCACCTTAAACGTCACTGCCCTCATACTTCTGTATCCGTCATGATAGCATAGATACGGCCAATAGATGAGCTAAATGCTAACGTCAGCATGCTACCATGCTGATGCACAGGTGAGGCTGATGGGAAAGTAATTTGTTTTGCTGGTATTTCAAGAGGTATAAAATCAGATTTTGCCCATGTGATGTCTCTAGAGGATAAAGTGAGGGACCACCAAAGTTATTATTAATTTTGAGGGGAACATGAATGAAAAGTTAAACGGTCACCACCTGTCGGGATATATCATGAATCACTATGAATGTACAAAATGTTGTGCCAATCCTCTCAGTAGCTGTTCAGACATTGTACTCGATAAATAAAAAAATTTAGCCATCCACAGAGCAACTACTAGGCATAAAAAATTAACCTTACACTATCGGTATGGCTCGATAGCACCAGAGGCAAGTGAGAAAAGTACTTTAACAGTGCTCTGCTGTCTGATATGTGGTTAACTCTTGGTTGCTCACAGTCACAAAGAGGTGAGTAATTACTGTTTATATATATTTATAACCTGTAGCCAGTTAGTAGTTTTATGGCATACAACAAGACGACATGACAATAATTAATAATTCAGATTGGTTAATCCCTGACTGACTGATAACTGAACAGTTTTTGGCTTGTACTTAAATATAATCCTGTTAAATAAATTTTAAACCCTAGTTAAAAAAATAATTTTGGCAAATCCGCACACGTTTAATATCTCAGTCCAAACTTAATCGGGGTGAATGTAAATATGGGCCAAATTCGCTGTAGGAAAACTAGCTGTCAAAATACAGCTTCAGAGAGACTTCAGAAAAGGGTGAAAAGAAGTAATGTCATGTTGTATTGGCACTGTGGATGAAAGGCCCTATTTGGAGCGTGTCCTTGGTGAGATGAAATAGGATGCTTACTTTGCTGAATTTTAATTTGACAGCAGCAAGTGAATGGACCAAGTGAACCATCTAATGAGGAGTGTACACACTCTGAAATTTGGTGTTTAATATGCCAAGAAAACGCAGCATTTAAAATAATTTCAAAAATTTCTTAAAGAACATTTGGTGATGTAACCTACTTCTCCGACAATTTGAGTATGTTTGTGTCAAACAAAGGGTTTGGCGTGGTTGAAGTGTGAACTATCAGCAGCACCATTCGATTTCATTCAGAGGCTTTTAATGAGAAGCTTTGCTGTGCGTGGTGCAGGTAAGTGCATCGCTCTGAGAGACATCAGCACTGCAACACGAGGCAGTGGCTTTACTTTTTCACTCTCTGTTCACATGTAACAGTCCTGTCTGGTGCCGTGGTTACAAGAGGATAAAGATCTGAAATGAAGCTCGCAAAAACAACAACTGCTTATCTAACTGCTGACTGTTTTACACAACATGGATGGTTATGTCACACCCAGTGGTGGGTAAGTACATGTACTCCACTGATTTAACACACCAAGATGAGTTCATCAGTCACGAGGAGTTGCTCAGCTTGTGACAACAGTTGCATGTGTGTTTTCTATGGCTCTGGAAGAGTCTGACAAAATGACCTCACCCTGGTATCATGTTTGGGGACTACACAAATCCTGGCTTACAAACCGGAAAACGGAGGAGTAAGCTTGACGGTTTTAGAAGTTTGACCTCTGGTGACTTACAGTCACATATCTCAGCCTCTGCCGATTAAATTTGATGTACTAACACTTAACATAAGCTCTGTAAGATATGTTTGTAATAATAATATTGCCATTATAAACTAAAAATCTCCAACATGTCAATTTATGGAACTGTTCACATTTTTAAAAGTCGACTATGCAGGATTTTCAGAGAAGACAGTGTATAGTCTCATACAAAAGTAATCCCTCTTATGACCCACTTGAAATGTGTGGAGGTGTGTGTGTGTGTGTGCAGAGACTCTGCCCTCTGCCTGTATTTTCTTCCTCTTATTTTGCTGTTGTTGGGATATTCGTGGACACAGCGCACAGGTGAGGTTGGGACTTCATAAAAAGGTTACAACCAGGTTCAGAATGTAAGCAGCATGCATCTGAGAGGAAGCTACAAAAATTGCAGACACAGTGCTGAACGAAAGCAAATATCAAAGCTCAATGCCAAGCAGAGTAAATCTGGGGGTGGCTTCACTTTCACTGGCAATACTGTTCACAAACAGTAACTGATATTTCTGCATAGTAAATCTTTATATACAGTATCTCACCTAAGTGAGTACACCCCTCCCATTTTTGGAAATATTTCATTATATCTTGTCATGGGACAACAGTATAGAAATGACACTTTGATATAACTTAAAGTAGTCAGTGTACAGCTTGTATAGTAGTATAGATTTATCTCCCTCTGAAAATTACTCAAAACACAGCCATCAACATGTAAACAGCTGGCAACATAAGTGAACATGTCCAAATTGTGCCTTAAGTGTCAATATTTTGTGCCAACCATTATTATCTAGCACTGCCTTAACCCTTTTGGGCATGGAATTCACCAGAGCTCACAGGCTGCTGCAGAAATCCTCTCCCACTCCTCCATGATGACATCATGGAGCAGATGGATGTGAAGACACCTTGCGCTCCTCCACCTTCAGCTTGAGGATGCCCCACAGGTGCACAGGTGAGTTTAAGGCTGGGTGCATACTTGGCCAGTCCATCACCTTCACCTTCGACTGAATCACAATGTTAATTTACAATATCTTCTGGGTATAAAATACTTACGTCACATAGATTAAATCAAACTGCGCTGAGCAAACGCAGCCTCAATTAGTTATTTTTTAGCAAAGCACCAAAGTACATAAAATAAGCACAGCACAAACATCAGATAAGTAGAGTGACAATATGAAACTATATGTCTTTAAATGCTGAAAATGCCAACAGAAATGAACAAGTTTACTGATTTAACATTTCTCCGCAATTGTAACCAGTGGCTGGTGTCTACATGTACATGGTTGTTGTTGTTAGTGCAACATCACGGTGATTCGCTCTGTTGACATTAGAAACAAGGGGAAACAGCTGGTCATGTCACCATGATGTTGCCAAGCGACCAGCAAAGATTGTAGGAAGAAATGCATAAACAACTTTGTGACTGCTCCCTAACCATGACAAAACAGGCAAAGACTCAGAGGCCTATCACGTATGTCAACCCAAACTGTCGTAGCAGCTGCTGGGCAAAGCTGAAACACCAGAGCAGTGGCAGACCATAGTCACAGTTTGTGCCTCTCACACATACATTAGTTGCAGTTAGTGTTAAGCACCGGCTGAAAAACATCATAAATGAACAAAATGAATTCTTCTTCAGTGTCGGTAATCACAACACATGGGCCTGCAGATAACTGTGCTGCATTTAGAGCTTAACAAGATATGTAGGGCTGATAAATGCACTGACACACACCAGTGAGCCTCTCATAGAAGAGCAACCAGCCCAAATGCAACACAGGTACCCGCACAGTGACTCTCTTAAAGTGACATAAATGCACTTCTACAGACTACTTGTGGTATTGATTTTCTGATCCAACTGTCAACAAAGGGAATAACTCAAAATGTCTGTTTAATTAAGAAATGTTCTCAAACACTAGAGGAGCATGTAACGCTTCAACTGATCCCAAAGCAAAAATCATCATCTCTAATTTTTGATTCATAATACCATCTCATTGTAGAGATGTGGTACACCCACTCTCACTTTCATCTGGTAGCACAGGAAAGTGCACATGTGGGCAATGACGTAGACGTGCAGTACAATAAGCTCAGACCAGGGACTTATCTTTCCAGGTGAAATAACCCCTCAGATTCATAACGCTGGGGTAATTCATGTGCAGAAGCACAATCCTGTTCCATCCTGAACTGACTGAAAGAAAATTGCAACTTCAGTACAACACCGGGGAGGTTCATTACTCCTTATCTTTAAACCGCTACGGTACAAGTGGCTTAGGGGCCTGATGGTGGGCGGCTTCTATCAAGATGAGAACATGTCCTAACAGGGTCTTTTCATTATCCTTACATCTCCTATCTGTCTTGTGTGATTTTAACCCTGGGCAGGTGAGTTTGGTATGTCTCCACAGTTACATCATCTCTCTCCCAAACCTCATTTTCCTCCCTTTATGACACCTCAGATCTCTCGCTCACTCTCTCGCTCACATAGACAGGCAGGAGAACTCTGTGTAGATGCAAGCACTCATGTTGCGGTGCGAATTTTACACTGACAGACGCTGGAAGAGTCAGACACGCTGCTTATGCTGAGACATTACAATAGTAAAAAAAAACTTTTCGAGATCTGATTCTGTTGTTGAACTTCCACGTGATATTTACAGGAATGCACATAACAACGCCATGACGCGGGGCGGGTTATTAAAGAGCACTCCCGAGCCAGCAGAATGAAAGATTTCAGTCCTGTACCCGGTGGGGCGGTTGAAAAGGGCAGCCAAACAACTCTTGGTATTACTGCCGCTCACAGTGGAGGAGAACCTACATTAAGTCTAGTTTTGAAGCGCTGTGGTTGAGAGCTGCCCTTTCTAGATGCAGTCTTATCAAAGCAGTCTGACGCAGAGCGGAGAAGGAGCCTCCAGCTTGCCCCGGTGTCAGAGTTTGGAACACAAGTAGTTGTCAGGCTCGTCACAGCTGGAGCTGCAGTGACCAAAATATCTGTCTTTTTATGTGTGTGTGCTGCCTGTCTCCCCCCATCACTCTGTACACGTCCACACTGATGCCGGCACCGAGTACAAAAAGGAGGCCTCCCCAGGCACAAACAATAACTCCCCCTCCTTCATTCTCCACATGGCATTTACGGTGACACCTCCGGCAGGGATGGAGGGTAGAAGAGATATGAGGACAGAAAGGGAAGAAGGAAAAAAAACCCCAGAAAGAAGCAGGAAGCGGAATTAAGTATAAGGGGCTAAGGGAGATAAAAGAAGACAGAAAGACAGGGTTCTTTGCTCATTTTCGGTGTTTTGATTTCTCTCAGAGCCTTTGGGGGTTGTCTTTGTGAAATAACCTTTTAAAGATGGGAATTGGGCTCGCCGTCTCTCTAAGAGAGCGGGGCCATATGTGGGCCAGCCTGTAAAAGGAAGCAGCTTGATAGAGCATGATGTTAAGAGTCATAATGGGAAACACTGTCACCACTGTATTACTACATATTAAAATCAGCCCACTTAAGGAAGGGCCCTGCGTGTCACTGCAACACACACACACACACACACACACACACACACACACACACACACACACACAGAACATACTAACGATAGGCTAGGCAGCATTAATAATGTACAGTGTAAGTGAGGGAACACTGTGGAAAGGTCGAGGCTGGCTGAGAGGCAAACAGCATGACTTATGAGTTATTAGGTCAGTGGTTACACTGGTTATCTTCTCTTTGACTGGGTGAATGTATCTAACCCTCTCCAGTTTAAATATCTTATGAGGCCAGTCATCCAGGAGATATTATCTCACAGCGGAGCAGCAACATTTCCAGTCGAGATTCTTTTAAAAAACAAGACAAATTGCATTTAGTTTCAAAACAAGGGCAACAACTGAACAACTGGCGCTCCATTATTGGAGACTGTTGACCCTGAAACTCTGCTGTTTTCATCCAGAGAGTGTGAGGAGTGGGCTTCTATGGAGACAATTAGGGCCAGATGCAGAAAAACAAGCACCGGGATGAGAGCCATGAACAACATAACACTTAAAAAGACAAATGAATGAGCAGAGAATGAGAAGTAGAGCGTGGACAAAGTGTGAGGGAGGCTAAATGACAGATATTTTGTCGTTTACCCTCCCTCAAACTGCCTCACCTCTCTAAATTACCACACAAGGTGACACTGAAACTTACTCCAAATACAACAAAACACACACCAGTCCAGCATGCATTCCTGCGCATGCACACACACTCCGAGATTGAAGGAGGCTAAGACGAAAGATCAAGGCAGTGCAAATTAAAAGTCCTCTAATTAGCCAAACTGTCACTCTCCAGCTCTGGCAGCCATATTGGAGTCTGCCTGCCTGCGCTTCTCCAGCAGCCCTCTCAACAGCCATATATACTGTATGGGAGTGAGGATTAGAGGCAGCGGCTGTTGAGAATTACACTTGCCAGACGTTTAGCACTGCATCAGCTCCAAAATGTTATAATGAATGGAGGGGGATGTGTTAATGATGCTGCGCTGTGGAGGTCCATCATCAGAGGTATAAACTTTGCCCCGTTACAGCTCTGTCCAAATTTGCTCTCTTGGTCCGGCACCAACTCTGGGAGCATTATCGCACCATTAGCCTTGGTTAATTGTTATGCCAGAGGATGATCATGAGGTCGCCCCCGCTAACAGCTGAAAACACAAAATTTCAAATGAGGCCGCATTTTATCCATAAGAGTGCCCTTTAAAGGGCATATCAAGGTGTTTGCATGTTTTGATTCATAAGCAATAACTATATTAAAGGGACAGTTCAATCCAAAATCAAATATACATATTTTTCCTCTTACATGTAGAGCTGTTTATCACTTTAGATTGTTTTGGTGTGAGCTGCTGAGTGTTGGCGATATCAGCCATAGAGATAATGGAACTAGATGGGACTTGTGGTGCTCAACGTGCCAGTGTCTCTTTTCAGAAATCAAGACCCAGTTACTCGAGACAATCCATGGACCTTGCTGTGAGCAGTTTCATGTAGGAACTAATTTCTTTCTACCGAACTATACCCGAACACATTCTCACGCTGACCTCGTCACATATTGACGCCTGGTCATGGACATTCCACATCCACATATGACATGCAAGGTACCATGGGTACGTTGGTACGTTCATCCTTGACCCCCCTAACCCTAACCCCCACAAGATCTGTTGGTTATCTTTTTCTGCAAAGACGTATTGCTGCTGGCACTTTGAGCACCACAAGCCGAGTGCCAGAGAGAAGGCAGACATCTCTATGGCCACACCAAACAGATCAATAAATAGCACTACAGGTAAGCGGAAAATGTATTTTTGATTTTGGGATGAACTGTCCCATTTAGAAGGATGTATGCTACTTAAAGTAATTATGTGTTTTGTCATTAAAGCATCTTTCAGTTTATTTGGATAAGTACATTTTGAATGTGAAAAATGAGACAATTCCAATAAAAACTAGAGCCGTCTCTATGTTGCTTTCTGCCCTCACACTACACACTGCCAACTTAAGATTTTACCTTGCACCACATACACAGTGAGCTGAAAACCATCAACATGACATTGCTGCTGAACGTTTTCCAAATACTGATTTCCCACCCTCCAGAGAGCCTCTGATATCAGTTCATTCCAAGAAAGCATAAAAATCAACCTGCAGGACCTTGAAATGTGGTTGGGTCTGGTAATCCTGACAAACAGTTCCTTTCCTTTGGGTTTTCACAGTTATTGTTATAATGAAGGAGGCAATGAGTGTTTTGAAAAGGTCTACTTGTTGGTGTTTCAAGTGCATGCCGACAAATGACATTTCAGTGTTGGCCAAAGAAAAGCAACTCAGTTCATACAAGGAACAAAAGCAAAATTTCTCATTAGGCCTAACGCATAGTTTTCTTGTTGATGTATTTCTGACAACATACTGTAGCTTGTCAATGCGATGCTTTTCGACTATTACATCTCAGATGTCAGAGTGTTGTTGCTGCCACAGTTTTCAAAGCAGTCTTTGCTCAGAGCTAAATTACACAATAACAACAGCATAAACAAACAAAAAGTGCTCCATGTAATGGATTACCAATTTCAAGTTTTTTGTCTCTATGTCTCTTGCTGTATTGCAAACTGAGGAAAACAAGAACACAATGGATGCCTGGAAGGCAGGAAATCAATCTTTAAAGTTATTCAAAAAAGGGTTTGCTTTAGAAAACGGTCAGCAAAAATTCAAAGTAAACACAATGTGAAGTCAGTGATTGAGCCAAGCCAGTGGTTTCCATGATGAATCTGTGGGGTCGTAAGATGAAGAAACAAACTTTATTGTAATTTTTTTTTCTTCTGATTTCTGACTTGACTGAAATGACGGATATTCTCCCCTTTACAGGCCGTCAAAAACACTTCAACTAGGACTCACTTGAACTGCTCGCACTATGGCTGCGCGATCATGGCAGAAGTCAAAATCAAAAATTTAACACAATTACTTATGGACTTTAGACACATCATTCATTTATTGAACTTTGACATTTCCTTGAGCTCTAAATATGATTTAACTGTTGGCGGCTTATTGGCCATGATTCTTACAGTAAGTTAGGGCATTCGACTGAACTGCAGCTTGTGCTCATTTACACAGGATAGGCAAAACAGACTGATTAAAATACACATGTGATGAAACGTTCAAACCATATGCTTTAATAAGGTATTCTATATGACGCAAGTTGCAGTAGGTGGGAGTGCGGACGGATATCCACAGCGTTAGTTATTACTTTGGCACAGTCAGAATCTGAGGCGCGAGGTTGCCTGAACACTGTGGCGACTCACCTTCCAGTGTGTTTTTGTCTCGCTCTGTTAATTGACACATTCAGGTGATGCCATCGAAATGAAATGTTAGCAGCCACCCTGACAGCTCCAGCTCGTAACTAACTCAATAGGCTGCAACAATTGGTGGGTTACTTTTTAGAAGAAGAGTTGCTAGAGGCTTTGAAAAGTTGCTTAGTCTTGCAAGAATGTCGCTAAGTAGGCAACACCGAGTGCACTGATCAAAAGGAACAGGTTGCGTTGGATTTGTAACACCAGACAAAACGAGTGCATCAATGCAAAACGGATTATCCTTTTATTTATTATCTTGTTTTCATAATGGTTGGAAGCCAAAATTGTAATTGAAAATGACGTTTGATTAATGTAGCCCTAACTGAAGACTCAAAAAACAGCATGCATATCCAAAAACGTTAAATACTGGGTGCTGGGGAAAAAGAAACAATATAGAAATAGAAAACCAGGTCCAAACACCAGAAACTGCTCCTTTTGGGAATTTTAATTGCATCACCACGTGTCACGATTTGGGCACCAGCCCTTTGTCAGGCTTGAAGATAAGGAGACACACCTTTATATATACAACCAACGGTGGTCACCCAGCAGGTCACATGATAACACGTGTAGTAAATGGACTGCACTTGTATAGCACCTTTCTAGTCATCCAACCACTCAAAGTGCTTTTTACACTATGAGTCACATTCACCCATTCATACACATTCACACACTGATGGCTGAGGCTACCATACAAGGTGCCACCTGCCAGTCAGATTTTAACACACTCACACAGCGATGGAAAAGCCATCTGGAGCAGTTTGAGTTTCAGTATCTTGCTCAAGGATACTTTGACATGCAGAGTGGACGACCCGCTCTACCTCCTGAGCCATAGCCGCCACTACACAGCTATACAGGGATACAAATTACAGGAATACATTTACAAAAATGCCGGCAGTGTCTCGAGTAACACCTCTGACTGAAACATCAGAAAAGAAACGTCATAATGACAAATGCAAATTCAAGGTGCAATTGTAGAAAAAGACATTCCTACTTATCTTCTTTATGTGATGAAAGACGGGTGCCGGAAACGTCACATGTGGTGATACAGTTAAAATTTTAAAAGAGTGTGCAGGCTTGTTTTGTATTAATCTATTTCTAATCAATAGTTTAAAACCTGTTGGACTACTTTTAACACTTGTGTGTTTCAATATCCCCGCATTAATCTTGTTATAGTTACAGCTACAAAGTGATGGCTAAAACTGTAAAAACAAGACCCAGTTTGTAATAAATAGGAAAAACCATTTGAAAGAGATGCATCCGCTTCAATGCCCAGAGCAGTTTCATGTAAAAGTTGTTCTGAATTCAGGTGCAAAAACAGCTCGTGTAGCAAAGAGTTAGGAGTTTAACTGCTGTCACAGCACACATTACTGTATGTACACATGCATGCTGTCTCCCTCTCTCTCTCTCCCTCTCTCTCTCTCACACACACACCATTCCCAGTGAGTACAGTATTATGCTGCTTCTACTCTATGGGGAGCCCGAGGGAAAGCTACTCAGATCTAAACTAAAGCATGACAGCTGCTCTGTCTCTCTCTGTTGGGACTTAAGAGAGGGAGAGAATGGGAAACTGCAGGAAAAGGTGGGAGAAAGACTCACTTCAGAGGGAACGCTACGGAGCTTCCTGTGTGAGTGGAAACAGGCAGATGGAGAATTTAGCGAGGAAGGTATAGACTGGAAGAAAAGAGGGACGAGTGATGAAACAAAGACGTGACAGGTCTTGTCTCTCCTCTCTTTCTGTCCCATAAGCCTCTCTGGTTTCCAGCTGAGGCTTGTCTCTGTAGTGCTGATGCATCCTCACAGCAGGTCTTACTTATCAATATTTCTCTGTGGTGGAAAAAAAAAAGCTGAAGATGAAATTGAAATGCCACTCCTATATTTTTTAATAAATTAAACATGTGCGAGAATTGCCTTTAAAGATTTAGTGCCGCCTTGAAATGATTTCTGCTGCGAATTTTTAAAACACTCCTTTCAAATTGTTTACTGCTTGATGAGGATTGGTGTAAAATCTTAAGTACGCTGCAGAGCTTATAAAGCTCAGCTTCGGCATTTTCAACCTCAGCCTACCTCTTCATTTATACTTAATGAGATATCAGGGGGGGTACTAATTGTTTTCGACTGAGAGATGATGGGCTGTTGAAATAAAGATAAAGGAATGAATAAAAGAGTGGAGAGAAGCGGGAAGAGCAGAGAGGTTGAGGGGAAGGAAGAAAATAAAGGTTTAACAGGTAGTGAAAGACAGAAATGGAAATAACGTGGATGAAAGCTGAATGGAGAGGGTCTACTTCTTCCCTGTAGGCAGAGCTCAAAGAACAGAACATTACAGCCGCAGAAGCTCATCAAAGGCTCGCTACAGAGTGGCTTCTGTTTCACACTAATGACGTGGCAGTAACTTCCTACCGGTTGTGGAACAAACATTATCTTCATGTAGAGAAAATAATTGTTTCTTCTCCTTTTATTTTATTACTCGCGGGTCAGTTAATTCTCACTGGTGAAACGGAGCCAACCATGGGTTAAATTGACTACAAGCACAAACTTTAAAAAAAATGAATGACGATTTAAACACAGCTCCTTTTCAGCTGTAGCTAGAGGCTACTGGAGGCTATTGTGTAAGCACAATAATACACAGAGGAGTCCTGACGGTCTGACTGGGGTGAAGAAGAATAAAAATAAAAAGGAGAACTCCAAATTTGCCTCTTCCACAGAGTGTTAGACAGGTTCAAGAGTTCCTCCACCATCCAAAGGTATCTCTGGAGGTTATCTGACGGCTTGTCAGAGAAGTCCCATTTCATGACCTCTTCAAACGCTTCCCACATCGGAGTTGTTGTTTACATGACCACAGCAGACCCTGTTTTTCTGGTCTCTTGATATTTGTCTGATACTTAAATAAAGTTATCTAAGCTAAAAAAAACCTCATTCCTCAGCTTCCCTCACTGCTGGTGTCCAGCACTGTGTTACTGGGATGCCAAAAACACTGACTCCAGCAATCGACTGGTTATAACTCCAGAGAGAAAAGAGCCCAGCCTGTATCTGGGAGTCCTGCATGGATCTGATTTCAACACCCGCTTCAGAACCGGCTCGCCAAGTGCAAGACCATACCCATCCTGCCGCGATCCGACCTGCATGTTCTTTTTTTAAGCCTCCTTTTAGCCCCTCCAGGACTCGATGCAGGACTGATCAGAGAGTCTGGTTCCAGAACAGGTTTCAGGCTCCATCTTCCACAAGCTCCTTTTACAGTGGTGACGAAGAGCTGAAATTGCACATCAAAATAGAAAGTTTTTGTCACTAGGGATCTGCATAAAAAAGCACCTGCCGCCCAAGTGAGAATGCACTGGCTCTGTGCACTTGTACAGGATTGTGGGGATTTGCCCCATGTTACTCAGGTTGAGGTAGACCAGGCTCAGCTTCCAGATTCGCCTACAAGCGCTGATCTCTGGGGGCATCTGATATCCTAGTACGAGCAGACAGAGGTCTTTGAATCACACTTTGTGGGTGTTCAGACAAAAAAAACAGCCTTGCTTTGAGAAAAAAAAAAAAAAAAATACAAGGGTCTGTGTTAGTGAAGGTGTGTGTAAGGTACTGGTGAGACAGTAAGATACCCTCTGCTGGGGTACCTAGCACACAGATCTGGTACTAAAAGGTGGAGCTGTGAACACTGCAGTCCGGTCACTCTGCTCAGGGCTGAGTTGTGGCTGGTTTTGAGGCTCATGTAACCACTGTTCATACCGTGGAGAGTTTTACATATATTAGTAAACTGTAACTATAAAATGAAAGAACGTTTTTCTGTCTGGCGTCAGAGAAACAGCTAACTTAATTCACTGGGCCAACTCAATGTATGAGGTGACAATGTGACTCCACATGACAACTTTGACCATTACTTTGGTTTTTATATGACATACACTTTTAGTAATGAGTGGATCTTAAAGTGTTTATATCATTTTTGGCCAGGTTATGTGAACTGCATATATCTTAATCCTCATTTGGAGAAATGAAAAATGTCGAGTAGCGTCAGGCCATGGCAACACTAAACCCCTGGGCCCGTATTCACAGAGATTCTCAGAGAGCTCCTAACTTAGCCTAAAAATTCCTAGCAAGGAATCTTAGTGTAAGAGTGATTCAGGAAGCAACTCTGAGCAAGGAGACAGAAACTTTTATCTTAGTGAGGAGGTGTGGTTGACCCCATTGCTAGGTATGACGCAGTCTTCTAAAAGCTGTGAATGGTTGTTACAAAAAGGAAAAAAGAAAAACAAAAGTGCTCCTAGTAATGAATGGACAGTGAAATCAAATCATAGAACTTAGACTGTATTAAGAAATGTGTAATTGTGAAAATACTTTTATGTCATGATGATGAAACTCAGCAAAATTAAATTAATTGTTACAAAGCTTCAAAATGTTTGAACGTACCTCATTCACATGCCGATTATTGTATTGATTTGCTTATTGTTATGTTTACTTGCCATGCTGGTAATTTCACTACTTACTCTCTGATATTAATGGTGGACGCAGACTCAGCTGTCAGCAATTACTGTGATTGCTGGCCTCCTTGTTTAAAGCGGTTTGATTTGGCAGAATGACCAAAACAATGAATGAAATGGAGAAAAAAAGAACAAGAAAGCCCAAATGAACAGGCACAGCTCGTGGAGGAGAACAAAGGAGTGTTAAGAGGGAAATTCAGTCCCGGGATCACGGCACAAGGGAAGAGGCAGACTTGGGAGCGCATTGCCCGACAAATCAATGTGTTGTTCGCTCTTCTTTTACGCACAAGCCATGAGTGTGAGAAGTGCTTGTTCGTGCTGCAATCCAAAGCGGGCGTTATTGTGTTACTACACTGGGTGGGAAAAGTAAGCTCATCCCTGATGAGGTCAACCACAAACATTATCCCTGCACGATCAAGCCGGTAGCATCTTATTAAATCACTCAATATACAGAGAATATCTCTCCTTCCTCTCTGTCTTTCCGCCATATTCTATGTTTAAGACACTCTTAGGCTTCTTAAAAGTCCTCCTCCCTCCTCTGAACGGTTTTTCACCTTAGGAGCTCTCTTAAGGCCTAAGATGCTTTGTGAATAACTTTTATCTTACCAAGGGAAAATTATAATAAAAAATCTGAGAATTCGAGGAATTCTAAGATTTTTCTCAGAATGACGTCACTAAGAGCTCCTTTTAGTCTTAGGATTGTTTGTGAATACAGGCCCTAAGCTTGCCGGAGAAGGGCTAAATGCATAAACGTGCTATCTTTAAATATCCCATGGAGACAGACTCTCACTGCTGCCTGTTTTATTTTGTTCTGAAAACGTCAGCGTGCAGTCTCGTTGGGTGGACGACAAACAAGGTGCAGACTTCCCTCATTGTCACTGATAATGAGGAAATACAGTGAGTGCTGGACGGAGCAGTGAGTGACAACAACCCCGCCCACATCTGAGAGTACTGTTTGTGGTGGAAAGGCTAGGGTCAAGTACCATGTCTGAAGGGTTGCTTTAGGTTCCGAAGGTACCATACCCAAAGTGTCTGGTGGAAACGGGTCTTATGTTTCCTCCCAGGAGTCCCTGTTGGCTTTGCTCTGTCATGAAGACACCGCTAAATGGAAGTATTTGATCACATTTAAGTCTTCAGCTCACTGGGACTGACTTTGAAGAACCTAACAGAGCCGTTACACCCGATAACAGAGCACGCAGGGTCACGCAACACATCAGTGGTGAGGATTGTCATTAAATGTTCCAGCTTCTCGCAGCCTCTGGATGTGGTGTGTCGTGGTCACTTTCAGAGGTACAGTAAATGAGTTGCTGTAGTTATATGTTGCTGTAAAATGAATATACTTTCAAGTCAAGTCACACAGTATGCTTTATTGATTACATTTGCATTTCAAATTAAAAACGGTAAAAAGAAACAGTAAATTTGTGGGATGTTAGAGATAAAGCCACAGAACATCACACTCTGCTGAAAGAGAACGCTGTATGCTACAGTACTGTATGTCTTGTACAGCCTATATGAAACCCTCTCATATATAAACCCTCTGAATGTGAGAACTGCGGGGTGAGCAGAAGATGTGCTGTGTTGTGAAAAATGGACAAGCATGCGGAAATGGAAAAAACAAACAAAACAAAGACAGTATGTGGCATGTACTTTACGGAGAATATGTTTTCTCATGAGACATATGGCTGCACCAGCTGGAGTTCCTATATTGTTGCTGTGATAAGTGGCTTTATTCTCAGCTCACTTCCTTTTGTTTCTCAGTTTTATTGGATTGCTCCCTCGCTTCCTCTTCGCCCCATGTTTATTTCTGCCATTTCTCTTTATTGCTGCCTAGAAATTTCCCTTGTCTTATCTCGTGTTCATGCTCGCGCAACACACACATGCACGGTCGTTAACTAAATTCGAAACTGGAGGAATTCATAGTTCATTCAAATCAAATTCATATCCTAAGACTTCTGTCTGGGTTATAAAGGCTTTAACGGTTTTCAGTGAGTTTTACCAAATGTTTACAGACATTAAAGCATCTGCACGTGTGTTTTCTTGGTCTAATCCTTATTTTATGACACACTGATGTCAGTTAACCATGTGCATGAAGCAGGTGATAAAACTGCGTCTGTGTGATGAGGCTGATACAGGTTTTTTGTTTTTTCTTTCAGGGTTAAAACGAATGAGAACAAAAATGTAATTTGTTCAAATTATTTCAAACAGCACCCATGTAATCTAATTTTAAACTAACACTAAATTGTAAAACAGATGTGATTTGGTTCATTCGTTCTGCCTTCACTGCCTCACCAGTGACAAGTGATTTTTTTTGTTGTTGCAGTCATGTTACAATAAATCTGCTGCATTTTTTTTTAAAAAAAGGGAGAGGGTATGACTGCTATATGTAATATTTGCAATGACATTTAGTTCTCAAATGGTTTGGTGTCATAATTAATGCTTCAGTTTAATAGCGAAAGCAACAATTGATGAGCTTACTGCAACAGACCCAGGAGACACACTCACAGACTGCTACACTGTGAACTGAATTTAGTGAGGTTATTACAGATCAAATATTGAATTTTTTTCTCATGGTCAAACCACAGCGCATATTTTAAATGTAGTGTAAAGGCAAGGTTGGCTCTTACCTCTGTTTTCATCTAACATTTTATTTCCTCCCTTTTTACCGCTTCTAATAAAAACAGACCACAGAGACCGAGTTCAGGAAACTTTAGTTTGAACTTATCTATATTTAAGCACATACTAATGAATTAAGATAATAAAATACTTGACAATAACAACAAAGAATTTGCATGTACTTCCTTAATCAGTTAGACTCTGATGAAAACAAGCTTCAGATTTTGCACTGTATGTTTTTGCAGACCACAGCTACGTTGCATTTGTTTGTTTCATATGCATCAATGTTTCTAAGGTGATGTGGTTCTGATTACATGTTTATGAGCTCACTTTGTCATCAGGAGGTGGAGGGGATGGCTGACAGCGTGATACCTAGGTGAGACGGCTGCCAAGCTGTAGACCGCTACGGGTCACTGTCACAAACCAACAAACAACACTGGTTGTTTTTTAGTGAGTCACTGCTACGTTTCCAGCCGTGAGTAACTGATGATGGGGTTTAATTTTGATAAATAGCAGGACACAAATGAGGGGAAAGAGACAGTCTGATAGAATCCACATGTCTTGTATTTGACTGGATTTCTTTGACACTATCTTTGAATTGGCTCTGACTAGCTGTAACCACAAATCACAGGTGCCTAACCTTTTGTATAAGGCAGCAAGAAAGATCACACAAAAAGCAGAATAAAAGGGAGTCAACAAAGACGCAGCCTTGGTAAAGGCCACACAAAACACATTTACTGCAGATCCAGAGAACCACAAAAACGTTTCTCCACATCGTGTGTATTTTACTTAAGAGGGGTAATGTACTTCAAAACCTTTCTGTAAAAAAACAAAAAAAACACTCTAAATCCAAAAGTCGGTGGCTTCTGTGTGTCATTTTCATGACGACTTAGTCCTGTTAAGAAAAAACGCATTTCTCAGAGCTTCATTGATGAAATATTCAGCGTACAAATAGGGATACCGAGCTGCTTCCTTAGCCTTTCTGAATACAAGATGGAAGTATTTCATCAAACAAGGTGTTCATCCTCCACAACACAGCGCTGACTTCACTATTCACATGTCAGAGCTGTTCAGAGAGCACTCTGTGAATATCAAATGCGAGATAAAGAAAAGCAAAACAAGAAAGAAAGTATAAGACACAGGAAATTAAAAAAAATCCCATCTTAAATGTTCAGCGCTACGTCTGAGTTGGTGTCAAGTTACTTCAGAATGTGGTTTGTCGGCTGAAGAGGTCCAGAGTCACGGCGGAGAGGAATGCTGGGATGCTCTTCTGGTGGTGCAGGTGAAGGGCGACCATCTCTGCCAGAGTTTTGGAAAACTCTGTCTCCATGAGCTGCATGCTTCCATTGGAGCCCTGCACACACACAAACACACAAACATCAGAAGACAATACAAAATATCAAACAATAAGACCTGAGTTTTCCACCAGATCCATCTCCAGAGAAAAAAAACTTTCAAAGTGAGAGCAAGATCACTTAAAGTTGTTATTGTCTACAGGGGATTGTCAAGTGCGTGTGTGTGTGTGTGTGTGTACGCATTCACAGCAGGGTGAAGGTGTCTAAATCTGTGTGGATTAATTAAAAGGAATGAGGAGCAGCTCGGGGCGATGGAGTGAAGGAGAAAGGGATGAGAGAAACGAGGGATAAAGTAATTAAAGCATTGCGGGGAAGGAGGAAGGTAGCGAGGAGCAGAGTCCCATGGCATGCTGGGAAGATATTGAGACGTCTGAGAAATGTCCTGTGTCAATGTGAGTAAGAGACACAGATCTTTATTTGATATGTATCATGAGAAGGCTTATAAAACAAATGGCGAAGGGAAATACTCCAAGAAGAAATTAGACAAGAAACTTAAGTCCAGAGGACAAAAAAGGGAGTGGGAGAATGGTCTCATATGGCGTCACATTATTTCCCACATGGACATTTTTACTGAAAGTCCAACTTAGTAAATGTCCGCTTACTGAATGTGATATTGAGCTAAATAAGTTCCCAAAAATATGATAAATACTCCTACTTAAGCTCAGCATTATTATTTATAAATGGACCAGATTTGAGCAATGCTACATTGGAAGGTATTGTAGCTGATGCAAAACTAAATAAATAAGTAAATCCTACTTGATAAACCAATTAGTGTGCTTCCTCACACACAACAGGCTGAGGTGAACTCAGCTGTTCACTTTTGTGTGAACAGCGACAAATCTCTGAGGGGTGAGAGGAGAGGATAACTGAACTAATGACATTTGCCAGCTGACTGCACAACGCTAAACCGAGGCTAAACGCAGCATGGAGAGTGCTTGAGAGACACAGACAGAATGACTTGCTGTTTCTCTGTTGTTCTTTCGCCAAATGTACAAAAACGCACCGACATTATCTTAAAGTCGAGCTGAAAGAAGTGTGAGGGTTGATTGATTTTTGGCAGTCAAAGTTTTGTTTTCATCTTCACTTAAAAAGACTTAATCTGGTTCATCTCGTAGAATTTCCACACGGAGTCAGTTAACACTTCCTTGAGTTAGAACAAGTATGTGTGCAGTCACTTTATCATTCTATGAACTGACTATGGGTTTAGTCTATATGTTAATTGCATCAGCTGTTTCTTTCTTTGCCCCCTTTCTACAGAATACCTGTAGATGTCTGCAACTCTAGACCAAAACATAAAAAATATAAGACTGATCTGCTGCCTTGCCCCCACCACCAAAGTATAAGGCAACATCACATCCACTTTGATGTCGGCGATGCCACCACTATCAAGACATAACTAAAAAGACTTCAACTTTCAGAGCAACTTTCAAAAGTGTGGAGAGTCTGTGTGTGGACTGGAGCTCTGGGCTTCAATGTTTTTTTTTTTGTGTATGTGAAGTGGGCATGTTCAACTTAACGAGTATAAATTTGAGTACAAGTCACATTCACTGGATAATTTCTGCACAATTACCACTTCTAAATACTGCACTACTCTTTAATTCTATTGAGATATACATTGTCAATATTTCTTGTAGTAATTTTCCATGTTTTCATTAAAAAAATTCTATCCTTTATTTGTATCTCTTAATTTCTCAATATTTGCTTTTATTTTTTAATCTATCTTTTTCTTAATATTTTTGCTATGCACCAAAACACAAAAGCAAATTCACTGTATTTGAAAAAAAGTATTCTGATTCTGACATTGCTCTTAAATAACATAAATTTTCTTTATACTTGCTAACAGTCATGTGGCCCTTGTGGCACTGACTCCTCTTCTTCCTCAGCTTTTATTGGCCATTGGCGCTTTATGATAGTATACAGCCAAGAGTCAAAAATAAATCTGACTCTGAAGAGGCCTGAGAGAGGAAATTAGGAAGAGAGGATGACATGCAACAAAGGTCTCCAGCCGGATTCGTTGCGGTTACGTGATAAGCACCTTAGACTACTAGGCCAGCGTGACACACGACCGTAGTGGTATTTCCAAGATTAAATGTGTACCCCCTGTCTTTAATTGGAACGTAATAAAAAAGTTATCAAACAGAAAATAATTGTTCATTTAAGAAAAAAAAAAAGGTGCTTCCTTTGAGTTAGATTTATGAATAGACGACATGGTAAAAAAAAATCATCTAATATGTTATGGAAATGAAATGACAGAGACTTCAAGTCCCACAACTCAAAGCATTTCCAATAGTCTGGTTCATAAGTTTGAATGTGACTTTAGTAGTGATTCTTTGAATACACCTCTTGAAGTATCTCACTGACATCTGCACAATGGACCAACTTTAACACTGGTCAAAAAAAAAAAAAAAAAAAAAAACATTCACACACCGGGAACCATCTCACACGGATATATGAAGCTGATTTATACCACGTCTACAGAAAGTATGCGTTAGGACACGGTGCTGGTCACCTCTTCAAGAATCACTTGTTACATGTGATCTTGATTTGATTCTAAAAATGTCTTCCCACACAGGCCTCGACACTGCGGCGAAGCAATCCAAAGGCTTTTCTAATCACACCAGCTTTCTCGTGACCACTTTCCATCTAACTGCCTCACTCAGTGGCTTTATTTCTCTGACAGTCCCTGGTGTTTTCTTCCCCTGTGCGGCTGTCTGAAAGCTATGCCATATCCTCAGGCTGCTGCTCTCATCACAGGCGCACACACAAACACGTGTGCGCACGGATCTAAAAACTGCTGGGGCTCTGGGAACATGGAACACATACATCAAAGAAAAACACTGCGACCAGTTACCATGGAGATCTCAATGTCTGAAACACCTTCTGCCGAAGTTTGTCCTCGGAACAGACTTTGTGTGTGAGCGTGTGTGTGTGCATGCGTGTGTGTGCATGCGTGTGTGAGACACAGTGGACAGGCTGATGGGAGCCTATGGGAGCTGAGGACAGCGAGGATTCCCACAGTTAAGTCAAAAAGGAAAACAAAGATAACAGCCTCATTCTCTGGAGAAACACTACTGCCCCCACATAACATTTAGATTTCAAGTGGCCAAATGCACATGCACACACACACTGTTGTGAGCTGAGCAAAGGTTATCCAGATTTACACAGATTACAAAAGGTTATAGACACAAAACTGAAGTAGCGGTGCTCTGGGTCTCAAAAAGAGAAGAAGTGTTACATTAAGACAAGGAGGTAGGCAGAAGATGGAGAATCTATCGATGCCGGCACATTCACCATTTTGACTGAATATTGTTCGTACAGCTGCCTCAGCAACAACAGAACAGTCAGTGCTTCAAAACGAGCAACTTTAGCTCATGACTGAGGCCTTGCATGTATGAAACCGTGCGAGCATTGTAGAACAGCTTTAATTTCAATTTGTCTGTCCAATTACACACGGAGATTCTACGGCCATGATAGCAGCTTCGTAAGGCTGTGCTTAGGAACGGTGGCGTCTCGAGCTAAATGTATCGTCAGCATGCTAACATGCTTACATTGGCAATACTTTGACACTGTTGCTATGACTGTGAAACTAGCATTTGCTAATTAGCATTAAACACAGTATAGTTGATACTAATGGGAATGTGTCACATCATATCATTTTTAATATTACTGGTATACGTTTTAAAATGCTAAAAAAACACTAATATTATGTAGGGGTGTAACAATACATCTGCCTGGATCAATATATCAATTCCAATATCATGGATAACAAACGAAGACATCGATATTTATCGTCATCTTTAAGATGAGCCTTTATTTTGAAATTCCTAGGGCATGTCTGTGTCACCATTTCCATCCAAGCTCAATTCTTTGATAAACATTCAAACTGGGCTGGCGTCCTAATGTTACACAACCACTGGTAAGCAGCCAAGAAAAAGAAAGTTGAGAATATTTACTGATATCACCTCGTATCGATCAGCGGCCACAGAACTGAATCAAATGGAATTGCATTGTGGCACATCGTCCACCAGACACTTTGGGTATGTTACGTTAGGAACCAAAAGTAACCCTTCAGACATGGTACCTAGACCCTAGTGTTTCCACCTCAAGCAGTACTCTTAAATGTGGGTGTGGTTGCTGTTGCTCACTGCTCTGTCCAGCACTCACTGTATTTCCTCATTACTGGTGACACAAAGCGAAGTCTGCACCTTGTTTATCGTCCACAGATCGAGGTTGCACGCTGACATTTTTTAGAACAATACAGAACAGGCTGCAGTGAGAGTCTCTCTCCATGGGATATTCAAAAATAGTTAGTTTGAGCATTTAGTCCTTCTCAGGCAAGCTCGGGGGTTTAGTGTTGCCGGGGCCCACAGGAAGGACGCTCTGCGACCCTTTTTTTTGGGAGTGAGGATTAGAATACATGCCATTGAGTTATTTTTTTCTCTGACTCCAGCTGCTGCAAGAGGCAGCAAAACATCCTTTCATTTTATAGTTAGTTTACTAATAAAACTCTCCACAGTATGAACAGTGGTTACATGAGCCTCAAAACCAGCCACCGGTCAGCCCTGAGCAGAGTGACCGTCCTCTATTGACCAATCAACAGACTGCAGTGTTCACAGCTCCACCTTTTAGTACCAGATCTGTGTGCTAGGTACCCCAACAGAGGGGGGACCAAAACTGGGGTCAGTACGTAACAGTTCTATTGGTACCATCCACAACTTTTCACAGTGGAAACGGGAAAAAAAGCACACCTGACTAAACTGAACCTACCACACTGCTCGGTGGAAACAGGGCTTTTGTGAGCAGCAAGGATCCTGTCATTGTCCAAAGAATCGATATATGGTATTGTGACGAAACTTGTGATTTACACCCATAATATCATGGTAATGGTGATATTCTGACATGTTGATGTAATGATGTCATACTGTTAAGAAGAGCAAAAACAAGCATGGCTGAAAGTGGAATTGCTACCAGCTCCATGGTAGAGGAGTTAGGTTACAAAAAAGGAGTGATTTCAGGAGTGTAGAATCAGTGGCGTTGTTAGTCCTGGGCCCCCGATGCTACAGCCCTGAATGTTTCATGAACAGCCCTGGACTTTGCAGAGCCTTTTAGCAAGTTGCTGCTCAGAGTAAACTCAGTCCACATCACTTGGCATACAGGAATCACGGTCACCAGGTCATTTTGTCATAATGTACGCCTAAGTGAAGCTTGACAAAAAAAACTCAATATGTGTGAATGTGAGCATCATCGTAACGTAACAGCCTGTCAAAATAAATGTAGGTCTGTGTGTTTGTGTGCAGGGGTCTGACTGTCAGCGCTGAGTGACTACAGCAGGTGGAACAGACGAGACACGACAGAGCAAACCACTCCATGTGTAAAAAAACAACTTGAAAAATTTTCAAAAAGAAAAGAAAGAAGAAGAAGAAGTTAGCCTCAGAGGTAACCTATTAGTAATGGTTGAAATTGCCTGTTGATTCAATTGATGTATACAGTATATACTATATACACATTGAAAAATACATTCCTGTATCTGGCAACAGTTGCAATGTGTACTTTAGATTTGTGGTTGATTTATACATATATCTATGCTGACATAGAAAATCACAACACTTTATGTGTAGCAGTTGTATTTTCTTAACATTAATAAAACAGTATTTTGTCACATCATCAAGAATATCATTATAGCAAAAATACCCTGAAATATTGTGAGAATATTATAGGGCCATGTTGCCAACCCAAGGGTGGACCCACTGGCAGTGGCAATCTTAGAGCAACACCACAAGCACGGCCCGATGACACCTATTACATGTTTTAAATAAAGCAAAGGTACTTGTGTGCTCAGATACCCTCACACTTATAATCAGAGTTCACCTAAAGAAAATTCCACCAAGGCTATTCTCCCTCATGTGACAGGGAGTGAGAGCCATACACAGTGTACCAGAACATACAAGGGCAGTGTAACAACTTCATTATTTGGTGACACTTGATGTGCAAAGCCTTCACACAAACATCCTACACGCTGAAGGTTTTGACTCAGCTTGTAATATTTTTTCAGCCAGTACCCTTCGTCATCCAAACCCAGTACTGAGGGCATTTACACTTCGGGTTTTTTCTGTCGCATGTGTAATTTTAGTTTAATTTAATTTTAGTGTAGAGGCACTGCCTTTGCCTGTTAATGGCACTAAATTTCATGTTTTAATACATCTTTCTGAAAATAATAATATAGATGTAAATGTGACGCACATTGCTTTGAACAAAATGTTTATTTCTCTATATATGTTTTTTTCCCTTTTAATGTTGAGGTACACTGATGTTATTCTGTCAAGATAAGCTTCAGTCAAGCTCTCAAGTACTTGTACAAATGTATTCAAGGAAGAGACTCAAACTTTTCAAGTGTGAAGAAAACAATATAATGAAAAAATGCTGAAATGCTTCTAGTTGTGAGGTTCAGATGAGAACCATTGGCTATCTGGAAAATTAAACTGTAACACTCTGATGTGCATTACATCACTGTTGCCACGATACTGAAATCTCTAACTTCCATACAACAAAAATATCAATGTTTCAGGAAAAAACTGACTTTAAGGGCATACAAATAAAAAGTTTTATTATTTATTAGTTGTGCCAATGACGACTTCTCTGTTTTTCGTTAGAAGCAGAGAAGAGCAGAATGACTGTAGTTCACATAGTTCACGGGTGTATCTATACTGGGGATGCGCACGATTAGTCGTCTAAAGGATTAAACGTCTGCTGCCTCACTACTTCGCGCCAGAAATATTAGTCGGTTAAACCAATTAGTGTTTTATTCATGTACAAGGCTGCTTAACTGTCATGCAGCCGCCTGCCACTAGTAGGTGCTACAGAGCCATCAGACAGCAGTCCCCCTCCCTGCTGTAACGCTCATGTACACTAGAGTTTTGAAATAGCACGGTGGGAAATTGGAGAGATGACCTCCAAGGTAGCATGTAGGCTGTGTCAGAGAAAACTGGCATACAATCACTCGACTGGAGCAATGCGAAACCAAGTTCAACTCAAGTATTTGGATGTTAACGTGCATGGAACGAGGGCTGCTCAGACTAATTTGACATTGTTCACCTGGAGATACTGTAATCCCGCCCGGTCTGAGAAGATAACGCAGCTCATCCTGACAATGACCTCGCAAGATATGCTCCCACTTAACTTTGTTGAAGATAAACGCTTCAGGAAGTTAATAAAATATGTTGAGCCTGAATACATCCTGCTGAGACCTTTTTATAGACTAGTCGACTAATCTTGATTAAAATTTTCATTTAGTCGTCAGGGAAATTAGTCGCCAGGAACATCCCTAATTGATATTATGGAAAATGAGTATTGAGACTCTTTCAAATTTTCAAAAAAGATATGTATCCTTGAATTAGTATTTCGGACAATGCTACAGTACATACACAATACTTTGTGATGATGTGTGTACTTCACCTTGTCATATTCTCCTTCCCTCTCCACCATAACAGCACAATTGACATTCAGGCAGTAACTATCCATGGAGTGAAGATAAAGTTTCACCACCAAACAACATAACGTTTTACACAGAAACCCCTCATCAGCAGCTTCTATTTATATTTTTGTTTCTTTCATCACAGGTACATGTGCTGTGTTTGTGTCTGAAAATAAAGAAGCTAGTGTTTCTTATTTTTTCTTTAATCAAAGTTGACTGTGCTGGTGTGCACTGAATAAACTGGAGGTATTAACAGCTCAATGAAGTGGGACAACATGCTGAACATAATGAGGACAAATATTAAAAAAAAAAAAAAAGTAAAGTATTCTTGAATGGATGATAGTTGCTTCACAAATATAAGCGCATAATTAATTTAATGAATACATTAATAAAAATTAGCATGCATGTTCTGGTAATGTTTCACAGGGGGCCAATACCTGTCTGCCTGAATTTAGCTGTACTTATATTGGCTACTCTGCATAATGAAGAACTTGGCACTAACGTTATGGGATTCTGTTCACGTACGTTAAAAACATCTTGCACCAGAGTACAGATGGAGTGGTTGAGTCATTTCTACTAGTTAACACCATTAAGGGCAGATTTATTAACCTATTAATTAGGTTTTTAATTAAAATTAAACTGTATTGTCTGAGCATTCTGCTAAAAAGGAAAAGGGAAAAAAAGCCTTGTTTGACGGCTAAAAGGGAAGCAGGTTTAAAACAAATGCGACCCAGAGGGCCACACATTTGGCAACACTTGTTAGATTTATTCTCTCTTTTCTTATGCACGGAAAAATTCAAAACAAGTTAATAAAAGGTCACAATAGGTTTTTTTGAAATCAGCTTTATTCAAATTCTGACCTTATCAATGCTTATTTGCATATTCACGCTTCACTAAAAAGTGTTTTAAACAATATATGACCTTTATGAAAACAACAAGGTTCTGTTTATATTTGAAAACAACTGGATTTCCCTCATTCAGCCGAGGAAGTGAGAGAAAAATGCAAGGTGAGGTTAAAGTAATAACCAGTAGCGCAGACTCCTCCTGCAGGGAGACACCAACTGCAGCCAGAATATAAACAGAGATGTGAGAAAACTTGTATTGGTTTCTCCAAGATCGGGGGAAGAATCTAACGAGACAAACTTGCACACAAATCTAAAAAGGACAGACCTCAACAATCAAGAGGAGGAGTGCCTCCCCGTTCATCCCCTCTTTTCATTTGTCTATCCAATTAAAGGAAATCGATACTTCCTGGCTTGAGATGCAGGGCGGGGCTTTGTAGTGACCTCATCCAACCAAGGAGCTGCATGCTGCCTGAATCACAATCACGCTCCTCTCCCAAAGCAGACAGGGTCAGAGTAAAGGTGCACACCCACGCCCTCAGACAGTTAGACAGGAACCCAGGAAAGACAAGAAAGCAATAGCAAATGACGGAGCCCTTTGTTTTACCGCCAACACAAGGATAAAAGGCAACACTACAAGTTGCTGTTTTCCTGACCTTGAAATGAGCTTTGCCTCTACACTTCATAACATTTGATTTTCACTTTTTTTTGCCCTGCACAGCAAACATAGTGCAAAGGTGGGGAGTAAATGCAGATGAGGTGGCTCAGGGAGACAGGCTGGTATCAGGGCTACAACTGGAGGTTATTTTCATTATCAATCAGTCTCAATTAACAGATTACTTTTTCAGTTAATCTATGAATGGTTTATTCTGTCAAATGTAAAAAAGACAAACAGATGCACCACAGTTTCCTTAAGTGCAAAGTGACATCTTCAAATGTCTTGTTGAGTCTGATCAGAAGTTAAAAAGAATCAATCTTAATGCAGTTACTGTCATATAGGACAGAGAAAAGCAGACTAGCTTCGAGAAGCCAACAGCAGGGACTACAGTATGTGATGTGAACGTATATTCATGATTATAACTTTTATGAACAAGGCAACACAACATGAATTGAAGCCCCCAGTCTCAAAGTAAAAGGGAGAAGTAGAGACACAGTATGACAAGACAGTCAACACTGCTCCAGCACTGCCAGGTATGTGTCATCTTTTCCCCTTCTGAGAAGTGTAAACTGTAAATCGGTCATGCTCACCTGCTTTTACAGTTTTGTTTTGTTTTGTTTTTTTAACAGACAGTAAGAAAATCATGGACCTAGACACCACAATGTCACCAATTGGTTTGTGTACTCCTGTTTTGAAGCCTCAAGTTCAGCATTTTGGTCGTCACCATATTTGATCTTTGGAGCCAGAAGTGCCCATGTTTGGACGAGAGGGTGGAGCTGTGGAGGAGCAAGGGGTGGATCTGACTCACTGTATGTTCAAACCAGAAGCTTCCAAAGAGGCAAAGTCTCTCGCCCAAGAAGCACGGCTGTCAAAATTATTTGTGGCAGCTTTGGTTGCTCTAGTCGCTCATCACGTGAATCACTTGAACGTTCGATTGTGCTTGTCAATTTAAAGGAGCCGCAAAGCAGACTACTGGCTTGAAAGCAGCGTAGTTGCTGCTTGCTGTTGTCCAATCAAAAAGCTCATAGTTGGACTACAGAAGGCTATGTTTGGTCAATGAAAATAGAAAACAGAAATAGAACAACTTGCATGTTGCGTCGCAACATTACCCTGCAATTCTCTTCTCTATTACTAACACCACATACTTTAAAACTCACCAGACCAACAAACTACCTCCGTGACGCAGTCCCAAGCCTCATTCTTTTTATTTTGGTCTCTGTATTCGAACAGTGACACATTATAAAGGACTGAGTGGGTGCAAATGCAAGTAATCAACTTCTCAATATCCACTGTCGGAACAAGTGTGCTGTAGGAACCAAAGTTACATGGCTTGTTCTGTGGGACCCGCTTCGTCAAAGCACGTCAGCATTCTGACTGGTTGTCGCCGAACCGCGTCGGAGCTCATTACCATAAAGTTAAGCAAGTTTTAACTCCCCTCCGGACACCCTTCGGTCACTTTGGTCGCCCAAAAATCCAACCCTCTGAACAGTTGCCTTGAACAAGGAAATTAGCTTTTGAGACCAAAACAGTTTTTTGTACCAGGCTGTGAACATGTTTATTTCTTCTGTAAAGTTGGGCGTTATTACATAGGGATCTATGGGGATGGACTCACTTCAGGAGCCAGCCTCAAGTGGCCATTCAAGGAATTGAAGTTTTCAGCACTTCTGTATTCTGTGTTCATTTTCCAGCCCTGGAGGCTGCCGCTTGTTTTTTTTACATATGGATCTGTAGCTTCCAAATTGAAAAGTGCCACAAGAAAACACCGAGCGATGCCAAATAACCACACAGACTTTTGCACACGTTAGACTGGCTGGTTATTTCTTAGAAATGTAACTCTCAATTTCTTTTCTACAAATCCATTTATCAATCTCCTCACACTCTCCCTTTCCCTCTCTCATACCCGTCTGCCGCCCCCTGCTCATCCAAAAATCACAGGATTACCAGGGGGCAACAGCCGTGTGTGTCATGGCATTTTCTCCAGTCTGTCTGGCTTAAGTGGCGTTTAATTTTTAATTCTTAAAACACATTTGTCACTGAGATATAATGTGATACAGCTGGATTGTTGTAATTGTTTTCATTTAATTTAATAGCACTGGGTAAACAAACTGTTTTCTGTCTCTCTTAGGATGGTCATTGGTGAAATGATGTCAACTGATGCCATCATATTGATGACTTTAATAAACTACTGCTTACTTCACCATTTAAGCTGCAATTACATTACTGTTGTATGGAAATGTAACAAAATTTGGTTAAATGCAACTTTATTCATCAACCGTCTAATACAAGGCACACGTTTGTATTGTACTAATTTGGATTATTGTTTTGCAGGAAGAAATAAATTAAGTCACCCACAGAAAACACACCACCTACTCAAACATGAATTCAACTTTAAAAGGAAAGTGATCTGCTTACGGAGGCCTGTTTTTATCATCTTCTTGCCTTGCCACTCTGAGAGCCCTGGACAACATTTATTTATTTTTCTAACTCGGAAAAGCTCTCCACATTCTCATTTCAACTGGATGAGCTGTTTATATTATGTGTCAATGTGACTGGCGAGACAAGTAATGTGACTGGCTGAAGAGATGATTAATCACCACTCTCCTACAATTTATATTTTAACTCCCCCAGCCATTTACGCCTATATGAAATGCTTATAGACAGCCTTGCTGTCCTTACAGACTTGACATACTACTTTGCGCTGGTCTTTGCAACTGTTTTGTTAAATCTGAAGCCTTAGCCTGTGTGTGCATGCGTGGATGTGACAGATGGCTCTATATTGAGGTGGTGACATCCAGTTCACAGATCAGTTGACCTCCATCTCCGCTCTCCACTGCTAATGAGGGGACTTTTCTTCTCCGTCGTACCCTCTCTGCCTGGTTCTGTCCTCCCTCTGCTGCATAGATTTGCTTCCAATTCATCTTTGTGCTGAGGCCGAGATGCATTGAAATTCAAAAAGATGTAATTCTCATTTACACCTTTGCCTCTTTTCAGATTCCACCTTCATCCACCTCTGCTCCATCACTGCACACACACATACAGTATTCACACATACACACACCAACAGCAGCATCACAGACAACAAACTATTCCACTGCATGGCAAAGCTGCTGATTGGTGGGGTTGAGAAAAAAAAATAGCAGGCAAATTAATTGAATAATCAGAAATATGCAGATGAATAGCTTTCAATTTAAATGCAGATTTTGGCATTTTTCTGCTGTCGGGAGGATGATGTGAGAGAGAGAGAGAGATAGAGCGGAGCTCCCACCAAAAAATAATTAAATCAGCAGCAATTCTATCCATATTTATATTCTAATCAGCTTTTTGTTTACTGTTTTTAAAGCATTGTTCATGTGTCAGGGCAATAAATAACTGATGACTACATACATCTGACAGAAAGGTGTTTTGTGAGCGGCTTCCTGAACGACTGATCAACCTGATTCTCACTCGCATAAATACATAAAACATGGAATCAGTTACAGCTGTCAATACAAGACACCTTAAAACTTACAAGGTGCTTACATGTTCAAAGAAGACATAACTTTTTCATATTTAAATTCTCTTATCTTTGCATTAACTTTCCATAAAGCTGGAGAAATCTCAAACTTAATACTTATTAACTGTGGTGTTGGTGGTGTAATCTCCCAGAAATGCCATCAATAATTGTAAATTACTTCCCTGATGGTTTTAAACTGTAATTATTTTATAATATTTTGTCCTCCTTTAATGTTCGGTTTTGAGCTCTTGTGAATTATTTTGTCACAGAGAGAAAAACTCTAAATATGCAATACTGCTCTGCCCTGGTCGTCACCTTTTATGTGTGATTGACAGGTCATTAATCAGCCAGTTAGAGTTGGGAGAATGACAGCGTGCTGACCTCTGTGTAGTATTAAACAAAGCCTGGACTATTACAGAAGAAACCGCTCCACCAGAGCAGATTTTTCACCATTAAAATTCCAAACAACATATTCCAAGTGAGGACGTAAAAAGGGCATTTCTATGCAGCGTGATTTTCAGCCAGAACTCAATAAACAACATGATATGCAGTATGCATTTCAGACAGGACTCCTGACAAAAACAAACTGGGCTGGTAAACAAAATTTAGCTGTTGGAATTTTGAGAAGCTCAGCAACAGGTGCGTTTTCTAAATAAACTGTGAATGTGCGGTAATGCTGTGTTTGTTGACTCATTTAGTGTTACAGAGGCAAGTTTTGGGCAGAAGTGCGCTGCAGCTTGTAGGAATCACTAAGCTTATGCGTGCATCTGTTTGCCTCACATACACACACAGTGAGGTACTGTGTAGACCTCATTTGACTATGCATTCACACATGAACCTGTCATATCTCAGGCATACTAGCATATCTACATTTGATTTAAGGGTTTGGGATGAATGTGTTCACGCTACTCCACTACCATCTTCACTTTTACATGTCTGTGAGAAAAATCAAAGTGAAAAAGTGATGTTTAGGAAGTTATTTGATGTTTTGTGTTACTTAAGCTATAGCACATAACATTTAGTATACAGTATACGTAGCTATAAATAGACTTCAAAAAACAATCCCAGATCAAGTTTTTAAATAAAATGAAATTTAAATAGCCTGTCCTTGTGTCAAAGTGATGTTGAATGCTGAGATTAGGTGGCTAATTTAAAGTCTTGTTATCAAACACATACTCAGAGGAAGGTCATAACATAGGTGCTGTTGTACAGTACTGTATGGAATATTTACAGCATTAAACATGGTAGCTACTATGATGCTTTAGTGCACCCTTAGCATTCCCCTTATCTTTTCTTACTGTGGGGAAGTGTGGAGAAAATTTTAAAAATGCATTTCACCTATTTACCACTGCACAGTGGACAGCTTGAAAAAAAAAAGGGAATCAAAACTATATTTTTCATTCCATGCATCCTTCTCAAAACCTGGTGCCTAACATTTCCCTCAATGCAACTGACCACCAACTGACCTCCAGCTAATGCAGCCTCAAGCCGCTGGCCTCTGGCAGATTTGAGGGGCGAGCTACACTAGTCTGGTAAACACTTCTCTCTAAGTCCACATCCCCAGATTTTTAAACTTGTAGTCTTCAGTTATCAAACTTCATGCACCTCCCTCAGGAGCCATAAAAGGCTTTATACAGTTCTCTTATGAACCGACTTTGAGGTTTCCCTTTAGAAAATATTAATCAACTACACTCAGTAGTGTGCAGATCTCCACCAGGCGGCCACCTTCTGGCTGTTACACGGCACCCTGGGGTGAAACAACGGGTGGCACAGAGCCGACTGAGTTTTTCTGCTAACAGGCACTGTTTTGTGAAATATAGTTACAATATAATTTGGAGAATTAATGTATTTTTAAGAACTTAAACACAGCCACAAATCTTTGATCCATGTCATTCAAAGCTGGACTTTGAATGGTTATGAACTCTGTCTGTTGGCTACAGCACAACAAAGTGGGAAATACCAATGAACACAATTAAAGCAGACAAAAATATTTAATTATGTAGCCTACTTACTTACTTACAGTAGAGGCAAAAATCAAGGAACAAATGTCCAAATCAAAAAAATCTGCAAGTCTACAAAATCAGACAGGCAAAATGTTCCAGTTCTGATATGCTCCTGGTGTGGTATAACAACGTGTAGCGGGCTAAACAAAATCAGGTCATAGCCATGGCAGCCAGTATGGCTGAAAGCAGTGCAGCTGCGCCCAAAGGAATTGTCCCTCCAAGGTCCCTTGTTGTCAGGATGGCGGTGAGGAAAACATTACATATATGAAACATATTTCATCCCGTATTGCACCTAACTTTAGTGACATAGATAGGTATGGAATAAGTAGCTTCCGTTCAAAATAGAATCAAACTTTTCTATGAATGTCAGGTTTTGAGCGACAGCAAAGGCCAACGTGTGTCCTGCAACAGACAGTAAGGCTTATTGTTTTTAGCTGAGTAATTTTTCTGAGTTTTTTTCTGGAAAACTTATCATCCCTGCAGGCCGTTTGGAGTCAGTAGTAAATGACGGTATAAAATTGTCAATAAAAAAGGTTTTTCAACAACTGCATATCATCACAACCATAAAAAGGTCCCTCAACATACAGTTATGCAAGTGCACACAAAATACGAGGCTGACTGGTCCAGTAGTTTGTGAGGTTAGCTGTGGATAGACAGGTAAACACGGACAAACACACACTACCAAACACATGATCCCTTTTAAGCTTTCATTTCATGGAGATAAAAACATCCATTCACTCTTCTGTACACGACCAAACAAGTCCAGAGGGGTATTCCAGAAAGCAGATTTAGTGAAAACTGAGTATGTTAACCCTGAAATGAGAGTTTTCAGTTCCAGAAAGAGAGGTAAGTCAAACTCTGAGTCAATCACCATGGCAACTGACTCTGTGAACCTAACCTGCTCGCTTGCAGGTTTTCTTTAAGAAACCCTGAGTTCACCCTGTCTCCCCCCTACTGCCGAGCCTGAAGCAAGCTGGCAGACAGACATGGGTTGTCCGTATGTAGGAAATAAGATCGATATTGAGGCATAATTAATTCGCAATGCCTTACGCCGGGAGAGGATCTTCAGACCCCGTTAGATGTGCTGTCTTTCCCCAATGAATATCTGTTTGAACTATACCGTTTTTTATTTAGACTCAATCATTTACCGGCCACACATATCAAATTTGACACCCCGCAGACGTGCGCGTTTTTGTGAACGGTAGCTTTTTATATGATATTTGGTGGCCTACAGTACATAATGACATAGCCACTGAATGAAAGGTTATTTAAGCTACTTTGTTTAATAAATCAAATATGGATAAAACTAAAGAAAGGTACAGTCATGGCCTTATGCCTTACCTGTTTGAATGATGTTTTTATATTTCATTTTAAGCTGCTTTCAAGTGTGTTTTTCCCCTGTGAGATTGCACCTACATGGAAATCAGATTGTATTCAAAACCACTTTTTCACCTGTATGCTACAATTTCAATTAAGTGTGGTTAAATGTAAATAATGGCAGGGCTCTCAGGTTTTGATGTCAGTTCAGGGTGAGATTTTTGCTGGGTGTCTTGGGTATGATAGTTTTTAAAGGATTCAAATTTCAAATAAGTCATCAACCAGTTAAACTGACAGGACAGTTAAGCTTGAAAGGGGGAGAGAGACAAAGGGAGTGACTTGCAACAAGGTGCCACAGGCCAGAGTCGAACCCGGGCCACTGCAGCAAAAGCCATATGTGACGCCTGATCTATCCACTAAGCCACCAGCATCCAGTCAAATAAGATTCTGCTTGCTAAATTTCACATGCCGCATCTCTCCTTGGTAGCTTTAGTGGTACTACTGTTTTTTTTTAACGAAATATATGCTCATAGTCACTGTGGGCATTCATGAGCACCTCCAAGTCCACAGGTGTAAAATAAGTTGATTGTTTTTTCTTTCCAGTTGCCATGGTGAATCGAGGTATTGGGACTCCATTGATTTTATTGTGGTTGTGCACGCGCTTAACTCAAGGTGTACCTACTCAGAGTTGACTGAACTAATTCAAATCAGCTGTTCTGGAACAACTTTCGCAGCTCAGGGTAAGTCAACTCAGAGTTCAGGATTAGACTCGGAGTTAGTTGAACCTCCTACCTGGAATACCCCTTAGGAGATCATGGACTACAGCTAATCTTGATACATGACAGTCAAACTAATCTAAAAATATCTTATTTATTCATTCATTCATTTTCCACAATCACTTATCCTGTTGGAGGTTACAGGTCACCAGACTCAGACTATCACAGGGCTGACAAATATAGACAGATAACCAACTCCCTGGGTTTGAATCAGGAACCCTCTTGCTGTGAGGCAACAATGCTAACCACTGCACTGCATTTATGAGATCTTATTTTTCTTCTAAATTCTAAACTCAAACTACAGATAAAATCATGGCTTTAATTCATAAACATTGAGTTAAGAGGACAAGATTAATGTGTGAATCACTGTGAGTCTGTGACAGAGCTGGAGAGGCCTTCTTCTGATCGGGAATAGTCACAACCTCAGGTGGACTTATGTGTGGTTCTGGTGTATCATGTTACCATGGAGACAGGAGACATATGTTCCAAACATCGACGAAAGGAGCCAGTGACGCCAACAAGCGTGCGCACAGACACACACACACTCGCACATATACACATACACACCCCGGGGGCAAGCAGGACAGGAAACTGTCAGGAGAAATCAGAGTCAACATTCTGTTCTTTCTCTGGGATTTTAACTCCAAGATTTCTCTCTGAAGGTTTAAGTACATAAAGTCATATGCAAGGAAAACACAGTTAATTTATTCACTCTTGTATTCCCATCAGCCTTTGTGTTTACTGTTTATTAGTGCTTTGCTCATGTTTATCTTCATAGCTATCAGCGATACATCAGTGAGTGTTTTGTTTCAGTCAGTGAGCAAAGTGAAATTCAGTCCCAGCAAGCCTTCTTTCTCATCCCAAAATATTTAAAACACCCACTCATGTATCCTTTTAAGTTCCATATTCAGTTTTATTGCTCTCAACTCTTTGTTACACATGTGAAAAGACCATGCATGTGCACACACACAAAGACATTTTTGATTACAAAAATGATGAATGATGGGAACACAAGACATGATTGATGTTACCCTTATTTGCGATTTTATACAAGACCCATTATGCAGATGAAAAGATTAAAGATGAACTAACGGACCAAACAAGCATTCATCAACAAACTCACCAACAATGGCCCAGCAAAATCTATGTAGAACCTTTTGTCTTTTACATATGCATTGGTCTTTAGTCTGCATCATGACCTTGTTTGATCAGATTCAGCTAAAAATAGGTATACTACAGTGCTGTGGCAGGAGTTGAATTATCTTTCCAGAACAAGTGCAGATTGCACAGTATCCATGGGTGAAGCAGGGAAACCTAAATATGACAAATAAAACCAGCAATACACTGGATATTGTAAATGGAAATTGAGAGTGGAATTCATTGAAGCGGTCCTGTAAATCTCCTCATTCATGCAACAATGGCAGGGTTTTAGCTTAATATTTGTCAGCCCACAGGCCAAGCATCACCCAAGGTACAACGCAGACTTTAATTTCAAAGGATAAGAAAGTGGCTTTTTTTAAACAAACTCTTAATGTGCTAATAAATTTTTATCATGAAAATGTACAGCCGGCTTGATTGTTACAAGGCCATTACCTGGTTGTTATCGGTTGTGATAAGCATCACAGATATGGATCAGAGAGGGCCTGCCACACCTATTATTAGGTTCAGAAGGCCATTATCAGCATTATGATGGGAGCGACTAATGACGTTAGCTGGTGTAATATAAAGAGTAAGAGAGTCAGCTGAGGGTGAGAGGGAGTAATGATGGATGGGTCAAACAAACATGACTTTCACCCAGGAAAATTGTGTTAATTTCCCATGTAAAACAATAGTTAATCCCAATCATGATGTTTTTCTAACCCTAACCACGTAGTTTTGGCACTTAAACCTAAGGACAGTGAAAGTGAAGACTAACAAATTGATAACAGTCATTGAAAGGGGCTCATAATGGTCTTTCAACCTGATAGTAGGTGTGGCAGGCCTCCTCTAATCCACATATATGACATGACAAATCCTGATAATGACCATTTAATGGGCTGATAACATCTGAATTTGGTAAATTGTATGTGTTAACCACACAAAATCTGAATAAGTTTGCTGTCTGGCATGTTTTTAATCAGCAGGTACATTCTCCTCATGTCTTCGCATGTTTGCCAGCTCATTGTTTAATCATTTGGATAAGACAAATGCTATGTCGATGTTATTGTGCCTGTTGCTGCTGTTTGGATATAAATGTACAAACATCTATGGCACAGTCATTACAGGTGTTTTGTTGCTTAAATATTTTGAGAGTGAGGTTGCATTCACACCAAATCCGGTGATGTGGTGATGAGCCGTAGGGCTATGCAGCGGTGTGGGAGTGTCACTTAAATGGCCCAGTTGTAGAGGAGTGCACTCAAATGAGTATCTGTCTCCGGTAACTTTGTTAATGTTGGCTTGTAAGATCTGTAGAATTTCTTGATTTTCATTACTGTAGTACCTCAACTGCCACAACAGACACATGCAAACGTATGATACTACACACAAGCTGTTACATGTGCATACCTCGCTGTAATATTTAACAACAGAAAGAGACTGAAATGGTTCCCATGGACGGCAGGCATTTTTTCTGTCTGATTGCCAGTTACATGATTGGCCACCACAGCTTGAAGACAAGTTGCGTTTCTTCAAAAGTTGAATCCTTCCCAACTTTGTGCTGCAGGCCCCCCCTGCGGTCCCCACTGCTGCAGCCCAGACACACTGCCCACATTCAAATGAATGGGAGAAGTGGCATTTTAGCAGCAAAGCTGGATTTGGTGTGAACGCAGCCTTAGGGCCAACATGAGATAAGAAAACCAACATGTTAGGATAACCCTGATTATAAACAGGATAGTTCCCTAACTGTCCTGCTTTTAAAAATCAGCTGCATTGATTTTTTTACACCCTACTGGCTGCTGTCAATAGTGTTGTTGTAGTGCCGTAACTGCCATTTGCTTTAAAATGAGCTCACACATTCCCCTTTACTCTCTAATCAATAAAAAATGTTTTAAAAAGAAAACACAACACCTTTATCGGCCCTTATCATTTTAAGTAGCTGCCACACTGCCTGCTACAAATAACAGACTAACACTCTGGTGACATTAAATCTGATTGGTCAGAAAATGAGAGAGGCAAAGATAACAGGCTTATCACTGGGTGAGAAAGAGTGACACAATTATAAACCTTTTTGGCCCAGCTGGGCCACATTGCTCCAGCTCCTGACCGCTCCCTTGGCTCCAGTCTTATTGGCCCTGTAGCCAGCAGCAACCCTGACAGTCGAGCTGTGCTTCAAAGTTATTTTAAAATTAAGCTATAACAGACAAATGACTAAACCATTCAAGCAGTGATGGCTTACAATCTGTCTTACACACACATACGCACTCACAGGCAAACACACATTTGTGTGGTGTTAATCATTCCCAAGTGGCTGATAAAACAGAGACAGGTCATTAAGACTCGACAGTGTTCATAAACTGTACTTTATTAACTGTCCTGTTCTCTCTAACGCTCTCACGCACGGACACAAATTATTTTTGCTTTTTCAAACGCCACTATTTCATTGCTTTTTTAAAACGTCGCCATCTTTTAAACGTTCCGCTCTGTCTGCGCATCACCTACCCTCCACCATTCCTCCATACATTCTTTTCTTTCCCTCTATCTCTCTCTGGCGAGAAGGTTGACAGTTAATTGGGAGTATGTTTTAATGAGCTGGCCCTGAGATTCTATCTTCTCCTTTCATTAGGAAGGGAAGACGGGGGAGAGAGTGTCAAGGAAGTGAAGGAGGAGGGAGAGAGAGCAAAGGAGGGAAGGAAGGAAAGAAAGAAAAAAGAAAAAGACAGAAAAGTCAGCCGGTCGATACGGAGCATCTAGAAGTTTTTAGTCATTGCTGTGGAGAGCACAGCTCTGTGTATGTGTGTTTGTTTATTTGTTAATGAGCTAATCAATAGCAGAGGTGTGTGAGCCCAGCAGTGGGTCCCTGCATTGGGAGATTACTTACAGAGACACACAACTTGTAAGACTTGTTTGTCTACAAATGTGCCTCTGTTATTTTTTTAACCACCTACTCAACTAAAGTTGCTCAACTGAAGTTTCTCCAGTACAAATTACAACACAAACATTACAGGTCAATTTTAATTTTTTCTTTTGACAATTGCAGTGCTTAATTTGAGCTACTGCCTGTCTCTAGCCAGAATTATTGTGTGATAAAATCAAAGCACTGTTTTCCTAATACCTTAAAGGAAATTAAAAGGGGAAAAAAAAGAACAAAACTTATTTCTTGGTTTGCAGCAATCTAATCATTGTGTGCATTAAAACTGCCAAACGAGGTCTCTATCCTATAACGTCAGACTGGCTTTAAAGACTTTGTGTTGGTCTGAACCTTTAAATTAGTAAATGTTAATGTTGTAAAACGCAAGCAGTGCCCCCCTCCCCTCCTTGAAACTTCTGGAAGAAAAATGTTCAAATAGCTCACTCGCTCACACAGCTAAGGTGTTTATCTCGCTGATTAGCAGAGCCTCATAAATACCTAATCACTGATGCTAATCAGCCCTCTCACCTAGGGGTGAGCTAAAAATATAAATCACACACATGCTCATGTCAAGCTAATACACAAACACTGTCTCTGCACACTTTCCCTATCAAAATAATTCTGTCATCACAGCCGTTTTAACATAACATTGCATTAATCCATTATTAATTGACAAACAGCATTTATCCACATAAACTAGCTATGACTAAGAAGCTTTTGCACCGCACTGGTTCTTGTTTACAACGATAGAAAAGTTACAGACAACTTTGACACCCCCAACTTTTGATCTCCCACCACTCAAACAGACGTTCGAACTACTGACTTTACTATGTTATCAAAAACAATTGCATGGAGGTGCAACATAATTAGACTCCTTTTGACTTTGAAGTCTACAAATGTATTCAAATCATTTTATGGTAAATGCTGTGGGGGTGCGCATCTTATTTAACCAAAAAATAAAGTTAATGCAATAATGAAATAACTCTGAACACAGAACTAACAGTCTATAAGTTTACCATATCATCATATTAAGGCCCAGACACACCAAACCGGCATCGAAGAATGAGTGGCAATGAAGGCTGACTGTCACATAGCTTTGCGTTGTCTGTGTCTCGGCCAAAAAGTTGCTCATGAACACACAGCAAAGACTACAGCTAACAGCCACCTAGCAGATGTGCCTTTGTGAGCGGATAAACTCTCCATACTAGTGTGGGGGGGTAGTTTATATTCGTAATTAAAAAAGGGAAAGCAGAAGACCATTAGGACAAATTCTAGCTGCTAGTAAATTTTCTGTGTTGGCAAACAAACAAATAAGAACCGCTTCTGCTATGGGCTCAGTGGCTAAAAAAGTAATTTCAGCTATACAACAAGTGTGTTTCGATCTCAATCCCTCTTGACTTTGGCTCTTTGTTTACTTTCCTCACTTACATTTCTCTTTCTGCGCACTGAGCTGAACTGCCAATCAGGTTAATTTCATTCAATGATGGCCGCCACGGTCTCCAACCCTGATTCAACATGCTGAATCAGATGGAAAAAGCAGACTTGCCAAGAGTACAGGACACATTGCAAAAACAGATGCTCACCAATAGACCAACATAGACCAACAGCTGACTGTTGACTTGGTGTGTCAGCACCTTTAAAATGAATATACTAACATGTTAGCACTACTACAAATTACAACTGAAGATAACAGGAATTCAGTCATTATTTACAGGGGTGTGTGAGTTAAAGTTTGGATATCAGTAATATTCATTTAATCCTACATTTAGATCTAATGGTGATGCTATTAATGCTTTACAGCTAGTGGAGGTTTTGATCTGTTGAGAGGGGCTCAGGGATCACCCGTCCTTACAAATCATCTCTCTGGGGACAGTGAATGTCTATACCAAATTTCATGGCAGATGGTCCAATAGTTATTGACATTCAGTATATCATATGCACTACGGAGATGATAAACTTGAACTTAAGCTAAAATGATTAGTCAATTACTGATTAGTCTTATGTCTTCCTAGTCTTCACAAACCACTCCAGTCCTCTGGTTGTCGCTTTGTTCAAAACAAGAATTTACTGCTTTTTCATGTCATTGTAAACTGAATATCTTGGAGCTTTGGACTACGTTTTGAATAAAACATTTAATTTATGCCTTTAATGAGCTTTGGCTTTAGGAACTGTGAGCAGTATTTTCTGAATTTCATTTACATTTTATGGATAAAAATGAGGAAATATTCAGAAGATTAGTCAAACACAAAAGTTTTAGTCCTATTTGGACATACATTGGTTTCTTTAAGGGTGCTTTCACAGCTGCCCTGGTTCGGTTCAATCAAACTCAAGTTCGTTTGCCCCCTAAGTGCGGTTCCTTTAGGTAGGTGTGAACACCGCAATCGCACTTGGGTGCGCACCAAAACAACTGGAATGAGACCTTCTTGAAGAAGTGATCTTGGTCCGGTTATAAACGAACTCTGGTGCGGTTCTTTTGTGGTGAGAACGTGTACCGACTGCTGTCACATTACTCATTGTTTGGGTTAAACATGAGCATGTTACAGTCCTGGAGGGTTATTAATGTGCACTTCCTCCTGTACTGCCTTAATATTCACATTCGGCTTGTCCAATGCATCAAAACATTGTTTTCTAGTTGGAGCTGCACCTCGTTTTCAAACTGTATGGTTTGACTAAAATGAGCAATGACAGCAATATGGTACACGATGACCAGCACTAAAATCAACCTGCGTAGTCGTTCCTCTATTGTGACATAAGAAAGTGTCACATTTATCTGGCAAGTGGACTCTTCTTCAATGTTTTGTTTACTTCCTAGATTTTTCATGCATGGAAATTCTGACCAATCAAGAGCAGCTTTCTCGTACAAGGCATTTTATGGTCCCTGATTCGGACCAAAGCAAGACAACTTGAAAGCACCCCAAGTCTTTAGTACAAGTTTACATGATCACGGAGATCTTGTGTCAGTATGTTTACCTTTATGTCTCTCTACCATTCCTGTTGAGACTCACAGGAGACTGAATGGGTGAAAGAGTCTGAAAAGCTTCTCATTTGGCAATTTAACTTGAAACACTGCGCTTACCAAATTATAGCGATGTTAAAATGCTAAAAAGTAAACGTGAATAAAGGGTAAAGAAATCCTTTAAATGAGAGTTCGATATAATGAACGCATGAGAAATAGAGAGAGAGAGAGAGAGGGGGAACGTGACAGTTGCAGGTTAAACAGCTTACACCATAGGAGGGGGATTTGGGTGCCTCTGCTAGAGGGGGATATTAGCAGGATTATCTGGCAACCCTGCTGCTGAGGTGAATAACATTAGAATCCTATTTGTAAAGACTTCTATGCTTCCTGTCCAAAATCCCCCATTTGCTCTCCACTTACTCCTGCTTCATCCTACAATTAGTCCACTTTATATTCTCATAACCCAGATTACAGTCACACACACGGGCATGTTATGCATGTTATGTATATATTCTTATTCATGTGTTTGTGTTCCTTTAAGTGTGGGTGTTCCTTTATATGTGTGTGCATGTGCACGGTGTGAGTGTCGTACTCCCATTAGTAGTACAGGCTTCTGTGCTCCCATAGGCCACCAGGCGTGTGTCATACACACTCAGACAGAGAATACCCTGAATACTAATAGAGGAAGTGTTAGCATCTGTTTTGTGTGTGTGTCTTTGTACATCTGTATGCATGTGCACCCAACAGAGAGGGGGGGGGGGGTGGGAGGTGGTGTGTGGTGAAGTGTGGTGTGATGGAGAGGGTTGAGATTGGAGTGAGTATGTGTGCATTTGAGTGTGACAGTGCGCACTATGAGGGCATTATGACTGTGTGTTTGTGTGTGTGTGTGTGTGTGTGTGTGTGTGTGTGTGTGTGTGTGTGTGTGTGTGTATGTGTGTGTTCTATGGATGCAGCCTGAGGTTAATAAATATTGACAGTGAATTATCTCTTCTGGCAGGGTCGCAGGTGGGTTCGTTGGAGCAGATTGGACACACCAGCGAGAATAAAAATACATGTACGCCCACGTGCACGTTCAACCCCCCCATTTCTTATTCTCATGTTATGAACTACTACTAGCATTTGAGTGAGTCCTTGAGCAAGGCAGTAATGACCAGTCGCAATCATCCTAACACCTGACCACTATAATCACCCCTGCCAAGTTAATAGAGCTGCCTTCTACCTTGCCGGTACGGACTCTCCTCAGTGTCTGCGCTAGCTTTAGGCGCCCTATCATAACACAACACAGCAACAACACGGTGATTAACTGCTGCTACACACTCAGATCAGAGAGCAACAGAGAGAGGGGGAGAGATAAACAACAAGAGAGATAAAGAGAGAAAAAGTGTAGCGGGACAGGATGGAGAGGAGGAGAGAAGGGGCAGGAAGGAGAGAGGTAAGTGCGAAGGGAGCACAACGGGATGTTTTTACTCAAAAGCTACTTAAGAAAAGGATTTGCTCACCAGCTAAGGGACAGACACACATACAGTTTTTATTTAGCCCACTCAATGAGTGTATGGGGAGTGGTGATCGATTCATGCAGCCCAGCCCTGTGACACTGCCCAGTCATCACTCTCTCTCTCTCAAACACACAAACACACACACCATCATTCCTCCACTCATGAGGTACACACACAATCAATACACACAGCAGAAGAGAGTCCCTGTCGGCAAAGTGTTCCTCTCTGTGCATGGCTGAGTCGGGCACAAAGCTATAACTTTGCGTAATGGTGCATAAACGTGGATATGGGAGGATTCAGTAAAAAAGGGGAACAAAACACCTTGCAAGGTCAAATTTGCACTTCCTGAAGCATTCGTGAAAGATCCCACTGAGACAGATATCAGCACTCGCACAGATGCTACAGCCTGTAGGAAATTTGATGTTGACAGCGTTTCCATTTCAACTTTGCACTTCTGTGTTAATGATCGCGGTGCGTATGCTTAAAGCCAGTGGCTCATAGCCACATGCAGCCATACCTGATCTCAGTGATCAGTGTGTAGGTATAGATGTATGTAAAGCTACAAAAACACTGATACTGATATTATTATATGAGAATGGATAGCAGGGATTTTGTTTATGGTAAAATTGTGATTAAGTTTCAATTTGTGTTTTCCAACCCTTGAGGTTAAATTAAGGTCCAGACACACCAAACTGACATCAAAGAACAAGTGGCAACAAATGCCAACTGCTGTGTCCCCTGACGTTGCCTGCGCCTCGACCAAATAGTTACACTTGAACATCCCGCCAATACAACAGCCAACGGCCAATTAGTACATACCTTCTGCGTCTGCATGAGAAAAGATAACTCTCTATACCAGCAGGCAGCGGTGCTTCATATTCAACATTCAAAAAGGGAAACTAGAAGATCCGTAGGATGGAGTCAAGATGCTAGTCAGACAGTTAGCACATTACCAGCACAACCCAACACTGAAAGAACAAAGGATATTTATGGTGCACAAGTGAACAGTAACACAAACAATTAATAAGAGCTTAGTGACTAAAAAAAAATCGTTACTTACGTAACAAGTTTGTTTTGATCTCACACCTCCTGAACTTAAGCCATTTATTTACTTTCTACACTTCAGTTTCTCTTCTCATGCACGGAGCTGATTGGCTAATCAACCTGATTTCACACACTGACAGGCAAGGACGTTCATTCAACATGCAGTCGGTCAAAAAAACGGCAATAAGTGCCGACTCGTGCTAACGTGTGGGACACACCGCAAAAACTAGGCCAACAGCCACTCACCAACAGCCCAACATGGACCAGCAGCCAACTTTCGGCTTTGTGTGTCAGGGCCCTTGAAGTTGAACACATTTATGCATCACTTTTATTTCTTTCTCGTGTGTAAACACTGTGTCTTTGAAAGCATCAAAGTAGTAATGTCACTGACACATATTTGTCCACATTGCGTCTAAACGTTAAGTAGCTGTACCTTTTTGAAGAGCAAGGAGTCGTCCATGTGCTCTGCATAGACTGAGGTGAGCCTGTATTGGTTCTCAGTGGTGATATCGATCTGATAACCGGTCAGGACGTAGCAGACTGTGCGGAACTCCTGAATTTTCCTCTGAAACACCTCCTTCAGCCTCTGGTTCCTGAGCTCTGAGCTCTCCATCTGCTTACGCAAATCTGCAATACACACAAAAGTTGGAAGAATACATCAGTCAGATATTCAGACACGATAAACCAATCAGCCAAAAAATTACAACCATTACAGGTAAAGTAAATAATGTTGATGGTCACGTTACAATATAACCTTCGGCTGGGAAACCTTGGGTCCAGGCATTCAGTTAGATGTCATTTGACTACAGACTGTATAATAAAGATGGATGACATGACAGCTCCCCATAAGTGAACCCAAAACAACTCTATCACCACCTGGTGGCTGGCTGCAGTGTAGGTCATAAATCCCGCCCCCTCTATGTTAGTGAATGGGACATGGGCCAAGCTGGAAAGTCAAAGCCCATGTCAACAAAATTTTGCTCAAAGATGGTTTCTATCATTTTAGGTAGTTCTTATCATGCTGATTGGTGTTCAAGTGTTCGATTTCCTGAAAAGTTTGATTTAATGAGTTATTTGAGTCTACAAAAAGGAGGTTTTACATCATGATTGACAGCTGAGTGTGCCAATCGATGAGCTCCAGGTTGGCTGGATGGGTGTTTGGGTGGGAGCTCGATACTACGGAGATCACTTGGCAGACTCTGGCTCCAAATAACCTCAATGGCGCAAGATGGCAGCGGCCGTATCTTGGATATTTTGGCTTCATTTCTGTACAGTGGGGGTAATTGGAGATGCGTCATCCATCTTAAAATACAGTCTATGCACTTGACATACACCACCCACCCAAACACTGTTGCAGACCAAGTACACCCCCCCACTCCCCGATGGCAGTGCGCCAGGGTGTTGGTGGTGAATCCTTTGAGTCCTGTGGGTTGCAAGATGTGATACTGGCATATCCCAAGAATGCTTGATTAGAATGAGATTTGGAGAATTTAAAGGCCAGGTCAATGCCTTGAGCTCTTTTTCACAGTCTTTTGATCACTTCTGAGCAGTTTCTGCAGAGTGGCATGGTGTATTGCCCTGCTGGGGGTCCACTGCCATTGGAGAGTGCCGCTGTCTGCAACGATGTATGAGTGGTTGCTGTGTGTCAAGTGGGGTCCACATGAATGCCAGGACCCAAGGTTTTCCAGCAGAACACTGCATTGTAAAGAGATGATCTATGTTATTCATTTCACCTGTCAGTGGTTTTAATGTTGTGGCTGAGCAGTGTAATTTTATAACATCACTCCGTCTGTGCATGAGCAGCTCAGATATCATCCTGTAAGATTCTGCAACATGTGCAAGACTTCTTTTCCACAGAGCTCCACAAGTACATGCTCAACTCACTTAGCTAATGCAGCATAGACGGACGGCTCCATATCAAATATACACTCCCTGAGGCACTCCAGCTGCTCACTTAGGGTCTAACAAAACACTATAATGCACAGCCTGTAGTGGTGACTAAAGCAGTCAGCTGCGTCTCTGAGCTGGGAGCAAAAGATTCATGGAGAGGAGAAGCAGGATGAGGGCTTGACTTTAATTTGTTGAAAATCAATTTGCGATAATTACTTTAATTTGAAGACTTGATTTGAGAAGGCAGAGAGATGAGTTTGTCTGGGCAAAAATGAGTCGTTATGGAGGAAATTATTTAAAGTTTTATAATTGCAGAAAAAGTTCAAAGTGACACAAACGCATGTCAATGTGTCTGATTGTGCATAAATATAATGTAACATTAGAAATGGTAAAAGGAGGGGAGAGAACAGAACAGCCGCAAAGAGGCAAACGTTTCCGTGATGTTACTGTTCACTTTTACTGAAAGCATTCTCAGTAGGTTTATGTAAGTCCTACTGGAACATCTGACCACAGCGCCAGACAGCTGGGGCAAACTTTGATCCACACAGTAAAGCACGGTCTCCATTACTGGCAGAGTCATCAATAGTCAACATCCTTTGATTGCCATTTCTATGACTTCAGCTGAAAAATGGAGCTTAGTTTGGACGCTTTTATGTGAATCCAGACGTCTTTAGTGGGATTGCAAGCTCTGCTCTTTTCAAAGGACCATGCATGATGAAAAGTGGACAAATTGCTCTAATTAAACAGTAGTGAGTTTTGTTCTCAGTCTTGTTCCGGCTATTTCCATCACACAAAATACCCATCTTGGCTCTTCCTCATTTGTGTTAAAGTTAATCAAAAAATAAGTATTAGAAACGTGTCAGAAAGTCAGGCAAGAGCACCAGAAAGAGAATCTGAAGGAAGAGAAACTATTTTACCAAGGCAGATAAAAAGGCTTACTTAACACCTCTGAAAAGCTAAGCTCTTGTTTTTTAATTTCTTCAAAGTAAAACGCATTTCAGTTGCTCAAAAATCCATCTTCTTAGACAAGAATCAACAAACAACCAGAGCTATTTACCTTCTTACAGCCAACACCAACCAGTCACAAATTCTCAATTCTCTTGTGCCATCAGAAAGGCATACACCTATATTCCTAGAGGAGCAGTTAAGAGTGACTTCTAACCCTGCCTTGATTGATACATTTTTCGACTCATTATTCTTCTCTTCATACATCTTAGCCTATTACAGCTTATCCATTATTATCAAACAAGTAAAATGGATAGAAAGAATAAACTTAGCAGAGTCTGTGAGTGTGTCTGTCTGTGCGCCTGTCTGTCTCCTGGGTGACTAGGCTCCTCTTGAGTGTCAGTCAGTGCTGATAAATACTGTTTCAAGACATCAGCATTGTGACAAAACTGTCACTATATGACAGCTATCAAACTGCCCTGAAAATGGCTGTAAATTCTCAAGTGACAGAATGAAGTAGACGTTGCTTAAATTCACTGCAACATGCAGACAAATGGACACGTACGCTGGGAAATGAACATGTTATTGCCTGTGCAAAGAGAAATATGTACGAGCGCACACACAAACGTGTCAGTGTATGTGTTTAGTTGGTAAATCAAGGCTAAGAAGATTTCAACACCAACTGTCAAGTTTTGCCAAAGTATGTGACTCCTGACTTTTGCCCTTAATTGGTCTCTATGGGTCTGGGCGTGCCATCTCTTAAAAGCTGTCAAAAAAATTCCACTGAGCGAGACTCTCATTTATATATTTCTGTCTGCTCATTTTCCAACCCGAACTATGTTCAGAGTGTGCATTTGTATCTGCTGGATGTAACATGTAAAAATGGGCAATGACGGCACAAAATTATGGCTTTGCAGATTAACCTGTCTGTGGTACGGTCTAATTCCTGGCTATATCACAGAGCAGTGAAAAAACTTGTTACTAAAAAAAAAAATCAATGTGGAAGCCCTACAGCAGGAAGACGAGTAAAGTGTGCGTTCAAACTCAATCTGTTTAACAATATTTTTCATTTTTCACTGCAAAGTAGCCCTCAGGACGCTTCCAAAATGGAAAAAAAAATCCTTCATTCACAAAACTCAGTCATGTGTAAAGCTTAGAATAATATTTAATGACAACAGATTAATTCACTGGTTTAATTTAATTTTTAAAGAAATGCTTGATGAGTAGAATAGAAGGATTTCTAATCCGGTGCAAAAATGAGCCAAATTAAAGAATAATTTTGTGTCACTTTAAGCCTCTTTTTACATGTTTATGAAATCATAACTGGCTCATTAAAACATTATTGCAGAGCACACTGAGTTCTATCACTAGTAGCGCTGCTTACCTATGTGCAAACATGGTGCCACCAACAGTGGCCTTTATCGGCCACCGATATTAGCAAAAAACGTGCATCGGATTGGACTGCATGGAAAAATGCTGATCCAAGAACTCCGATCCAGTTTTTCATGGAGTCCGATCCTGGCTCCAGTGATCCGCTCCAGCACTTACTATCAATCCACCAGGCCAGCATGCAGACACACAGGAAACAGCAGCACCAGGCTGGCACTGACACTACAAAAATAACTGAAAAGGAAAGGCTGCATTGTTTGTTAAATGTCGACAATGTCTTGTGGTGTTAATCTATTTTTTATTTACTAGGGGGCCAAAGCACAAGTGTGTGGAGTCTTGCTGCTATTTTAATTTCAATGTTAGACATTTTAAAGATCTCTTGTGTTGATTTATTTTCTATTTATTAAGGAGCCAAAGCAGCCAAAGCAAACCAGCTATATTTTTTATTTAATGTTAATGTTCAAGTTTAAAGTTTGTTTATTTAACCCAGTTCACAATAAACAGGTCAGTTTCTCATACCAGCTGTTGTGGATCATTCTAACTAACCTGATTAAGTAATTCTTGTTAGAGTAATATCGCTTGATCAAACCTTTTCGAACATGACTAACAACAAAATACTTTAAGTGAATATGTATAATACACGCTTGGATCGGATCGGTATCGGCCAAAACTCAAGGCTGTAATATCGGTATCGGATCGGAAGTGAAAAAGCTGGATCGGGACATCCCTGGTGGCCTTAATTGAACATTCAAAAATGTGAGAGAATTTAAGATGAGAAACTGTGTATGGTGAAAATATGAAAAATAAGCGACATCAATTTATACTTGCACAAAATGTTCAAATTGACTAATATCCACTATTATCATAATAACAAAGACAAAGAGTCTTGTGGGACAATTCAGGATTTTTATCACAACATTTATTGCAATATTAAGCACTTGTGTGTTTTGCAAGAAATAACTTTGAAAGGTCTACTTTAGATCTGTCATTTCTTTATGGCACATATGACTTTCATGGTGAGATGCTTCAGTTGGGCTTGGCAATATGTAGAAAATAAAATATCACAATATTTTGGGCCAAATACATCAATATTACAATGATATTGTAGGGTTTACTAATGATGCTTTCACAAAATATTTACACTATGAGATTTCTGATAAATAATCATCAGCAATATGGATATCACAACTAAGTGGGTAAAGGAAAGTAACAGAACAGAGTAGGGCTGCCCCCTAATAGTCCACCAAACTTAAGTTGACCAGAAGTCTGCAAGATTTATTTGGTCGCTTAATTGCAAAAAAAAAAAAAAGTGGGAATTTAATTTGAAAGGACAGACACAGGAAGAGGCCACGCTTAGCAGTCAGACAGGAGTCACATTACAAACCAATCACAGCCGACAGATATCTTTCCCTTCTTCTGTAAATATTCAGTCTGATAAATACAGAAAAGTTGATCATTTTAGGCTACCCAGAGCTTTACATCTGGCCCACGGACGATGGGCCTACACACTTATAAACAGCGCCTGGAAGCTCTTGAAAGCTGGCAAAAAAAGGCACAGGAGTAGCACCCAGCACCTGACCTCTCGTTTCCAGGTGGATAAAGTTGTGGCATGTGTACGACAGCTAATTTCCAGGGCTGGTACCTGCGGTTATTCCACAGGCTAGTTAATAACATGTCGGGCAGGAAATCCAAAGTGTGGGATCATTTTGAGAAGGTGAAGGACGAACCCAAGGAGATATGTAAACTTATCTTCATTCATTAACTAGAAACATGACATATCATCTGAAACACGTAAGTAGCTACATGCCCATTAGCCACTTAGCACAATCATCACTGCTTTGCTGACAGCGTCATGGACAGGCGGCTCACTCAGTGTGTGACGTGCACTTGTAGATAAAATACAGGCCTATATTAATGAAGGTTCATTAGTACAGTTTGTATTTCTCTGTAATGTAGCACAGTGTTAACAATGTTACTTATACTATTCTTTCTCACACCTTAAACTACACTTGTGTTGCCCCGCCCAAAATATATAATTTAATAATTAAATTAATATCATAAACATGCAGGCGACTAGTCGTCTAATGGCTCTAAATGACGATTATTGATTGACTAGGAAAATTCTTGGTCAGGGGCAGCCCTAGAAAAATTACAATTTTTCAATATCCAAAATCTAAGATGATATCTAGTCTCATAAAACATTATCAATATTAAATCAATATATTGCCCAGCCCTATTCTACAGGGTCTGTAACAAATTCTTGGTTATATGGAGTATATGAAGTTATACTTTTTTATATATAAATCTGTGCTGATCTCAAAGACATGACATTTATTCAGTTTATTTTTGATACTTTTCCTGACATTCCATGGCTTTGACCCTGGTCTGAAGATAAGCAGAGATGGCGAACATTAGGTCTGTATTGTCTGCTGGAGGTTAAATTGAGCACACCGGTAAGAAACTTAATTATCATTGCGGGAGAGGAATGGGTCAGGAGCAGGCAGACAGGCAAAACAAAGACAGGAGAAAAATGACAGAGAAGAGACAAGAGTGAAATTAAGTGCAAAAAACAAAAAAAGAAAAAGAAGGGAGGAAGTTGTAAAGACAGAAGAGACGAGAAATGAGTTTAGCTGCTGGTGAGCGAGAGAGAAGGAGTAATTATGAGACAGAGAAAGAGAGAGAGCAGAGCACTTTGGTTCTCAAAAGACAAATTAGCCAACAGACTCCCGGCGCTGAACTGCCCTGAACTCCAATTAAATATTTAACCCTGTCATAACTACACTTTCCCCATCTAACTGTCTGTCATATACTCACACCTAAGAGGACAAAGGGCTCAGTGGCCTCAGATATCAATTAAGCAATTTCCCTCTTACTCTGGTTCAGGAACGCAGCCAGTAGAGGGCATACGTAAACAGTTTCTCTCATTCGTATATATTATTCCCGATCATATTTTTCACTAGTCTAAAAAGGAGTAGGACCTGAAGTGAAAACCTGTCAAAAATGTGCAGTTTGGAAAGACTTAAATATCCTTCCTTAATGCTGACTATAAAAGTCTTTTTATCTGCGTTAAATAAATAAATAACTGTTCAAATAAAATAACCCTTGTCAAGTATATCTCAGTTTTATTAGCTCAATCACACCAAACAGAGTGGTTTCTATGGTACATAAAATAAGTAACTACCTAAATACAGCTGAAGTTGAGCCTTTTATGTGCATACACTTACAGTGTTCTGTATTAATGTTGTCTGGACTAGTCAAGATTTATGTCTCCTAAAATGCAGTGGCATCCATGTTCAGCACCATCACAGGTTTACGGTTATGATAATGTGTTAGACAATGAAAAGTGGATGTACCTGCCCAACCCTGTTTCACTTAATATGAGTGTAGTCCAAGCTAATGAGGTAATTCAGTACAAGGGAGTCTGTAAACGCGTGTTTGAGTTGTTGATCTTACCCAGCACCTCCTTCGACGGTGGCAAACTGAGGCCGAGGCTGGAGGCGTGCATACTGGAGTCGTCTTGTGAATGGACCGTAGCGCCTCCATCCTGCAATGAACGCATGAGTTCCCTGAGACGTGTCACTTCCTCCCGAAGAGCCTCAACATCCTGCTGGCGCTGTTGCTTGGCAACAGTGGTAGGGTTCATTTTGAGGTGGAGAACTCGGGTTTTGACTGGATCATAGTCTCCCTGCGACAGACAGAAACATAATACATACAGTTTTTTCTTTAGAGTTCTTTAACTTGAGTGGTATAAAATCTTCTGGTCCAAACTCTGGAAGTCTCAAGATTTTTCGAAATACAGAAATACAGAGATGACGTACTATTAATATTGTTTGATAGGTAGCAATAGTGAAGACATCTATATAACAGGGTCCAAGAGTCCTCCACCCTAACTCTTATTTCATCATGTGCAATAATGAATTCCTTGTTAAGTCAAATGTCTGAAGCAGCATTATATGAACTACTAAAGCAGGTAAGTAAAAGGCAGTTAGTAGTGACTAGGCATGTGCCGGTTACCGGCGTCACGGTTTACCACGGTAAAAGAATGTCACGGTGTCAGTAACCGCCCATTTTCTGTTCCGAGGGTAGAGGCCGACGGTGTAACCTACGCTATGTTTCATACATGGGAACTTCAGGAACTCAAAACTCAGAAATAACTCTGTGCCGGTCGTACATTTTAACTGGCACACACTCTGAAATCATGCATGTGCAGCCGCTGCAGTCAGCACAATTATTTGGGGGGCAGCCTCAGTCAGCCAGTCAGTAATCAGTGTAAATCCACTCACGTGCAAACTGCAAACATGGCTGGAGGAGGCAAAGCTGAACTTTTCCCACCGGCGAAAAGGACGAAGCTGGTGGTGTGAGACCATTTAGGCTATCAGAAGAACCCCCAGAGCCAAGGCAAAGACCCGCTCCTCACGTGCTGGGCTCCGGTTCCCAGTCGGCCATGATCACAGGCTGCTGCGCAAAGGAAACTATGCAGAGCGTGTCAGTACCGGTGCCCCTGTCTACGTGGCAGCCGGCTGGAGTATCTGACTGCTGAGATCCTGAAATTGGCTGGAAACACTGCCCGCGACAACAAGAAGACCTGTATCATCCCCCGTCACCGGCAGCTGGGTGTCCGCAACGACGAGGAGCTCAACAAGCTGCTGGGCGGAGTCACCATCGTGAAGTCAAGAAACAGCTCTATTACTTTTAACGGGTCTATATTCCACATATTACACAGCTGGTGTGATGATGCGTTGCACTGACAGGAGATGACGGTAATACCGATTACCGTGGTATTTTTGCCCACGGTTATCATACCGTCAAAATCTCATACCGGCACATGCCTAGTAGTGACTTAAACACATTTTTGAGAATTCACACGTATAAGGGGGTGGCACGCTGGTGCAGTGGTTTGCATTGTCGCTTCACAGACAGGGTGGTGAGGAAGCTCTGTGTGGAATCTGCCTGTTCAGCCTGTGTCAGCATGGCTTCCTCCCACAGTCCAAAGACATGCAGGTTAATTGGTGACTCTAAATTGCCTGTAGGTGTGAATTTGAGCGTGAATGGTTGTTTGTCTCTATGTGTCAGCCCTGTGATAGTCTGGTGACCTGTCCAGGGTGTACTGAGGTAAGCGGTTGTATAGTCTAAGCTACCGTAAGCTATTTTATAGAGTTTCCTTTAAGTAATATGGTCGGAGTGAATTTGAGTTCCCTCTGGAAAACTGTAACACAGTGTTTAAGTCTAGTACTTTAATTATAAAAGGTAAGAATAGAAGGAGAAGAAGTAATAACGTTTGCAGTCTTGGTTCGGGCTACAGAGCCTCCATGTTATTGTTTAATAATTATTTATAGCATAGGTGAAATGTGATTGGTAGATGCCTTTACTTGCTGTGCAAAAGTCAACCGCAGAAGACCTTGCAAAAACCTGAAGTGTAAACACAGTGTTTCCCAAAGACTTCAAATCTATGTGTGGCCGTAGCTGTGTGCCTGTGTGTGCGTCTGTGTCCCCTTGTATCATGCTGTGTTCCTCTCTAAATTTGGAAGTTTTTGCAGGTCCATGGACTTGGTGGTGCAGAAATACACTACATCTCTTTTTCCACTGCAACAGTTTTTGGAATTTGAGTTGCAGGGTAGAGAATCGATCGGCCGATCTGATGAGAGCTGATCAAATTGATTTTCGAAAAGAGCAGCTGCTGCACAGGTAAGTGAAAGCAAACTTTTAGACCCAATGCAATGGACGGTTAAGTTTCGAACTGTTAATATTCCAACAGCACTCCTAGTAAACAGTCCAGCTCCAAAAATAAAAAAGTAATACATGGTGGTAGATGTTGGTATCATGGCAGTCCAACACAAATAAATGAATGCATGGGAAACCCTTTTATAGCTAATGTGGCTATTTTCTCTTGGGTATATAACATAATTTTATACATTGTAAAAACTGAAAATAATTCGAAACCCACACTTCTTTGTGAAAATCTTGTGCATCAGCCATTCATCTATCACATCTTCCTCTGCATATGGACTTTGTTGCTATTCATACCACATATCTTGACTACCTGATGGTAGATTTGTCTCTTTTTTTTTGGTAAATTTAACTCCTGATCTCAGAGAATGTCCAAAATATGAACCAGGTTCTTGATGATTTTATATCTTGGTGCGATGAAGCTTTCCTCCAAATCTATGTTTCTAAACAAAGGAGATCTGTATAGATTAAAGACGACCCTCCCCAGTTCCTCAGCGTAGTGTAGTCCACAGCAAGCCAGTTGAGCTGGTGACCAATTATAAATATCTAGGCACCATAATTGACAGCAAGTTGAAATTTGATGTTAACTGTGAATTACTGTGCAAAAAAGGTCAGCAACGCCTCTTTTGTCTGAGGAAGCTCGCCAAATTTCAGGTTGATAGGACTTTGATGAAAATGTTTTATAGTGCTTTCACTCCGTCAGTTATTTCCTTCTCCATCATTTGTTGGTATAGCAAGGACAAGAACTCCTTCGGGAGAATTGTACGGGTAGCTTCTAAAATAGCTGGGGTGAAATTCAATAGCCTGGATGACATTTTTAACAAACAGGTGCTTAAGAAAGCGAAATCCATTCGTATGGATGATACTTATCCTCTCAGCCAAGAGTATAAGCTGCTTCCCTCTGGCCTGCGCTTAACTGTCCCCCCAGCCACTAAAAACAGGTATAAGTTCTGTTTTGTGGCTACCTCCATCCGGGCTCTAAATGCCACGGAGAGGAGGAGGTAGTTGCTGCTATATGTTTATGTATATGTATCTGTGCTTTTTCAACCTATTTACTTATTTATTTATTTATTTATTATCTGGATTAGTTGCCTGTCATGCGTTGAACAACGTACACTTGGCTTACCTGTTGTATTTTGCTGTTCATGCCTGTGCATTTTATGTTTTATGTCCTTTTATAATCAATCATGCAAACCAAAACACCCTTTAAGGGACAATTAATAAAGTGAAGTGAAATAGGCTAGTAATAGCCCCAACCATGACCTCTTTGCCCTAAACCTAATTGCCTCCGACCCGGACGCTTTAATATGACTTGTACTACCTAATCACAGCACCCAGTGGGATCTATAATAACCAATGTGACAATGCTCACTCGTGTGCAAAGAGACTTTCCGAATAATTAAACAAGTAACTGATTATTAAAGCAGTTGCGGATACATTTGTATTCTGTGTACTCTGTTGATAAGCAAATCAATTAATGGACTGTATCAGCTGTAAATGACTGCACAAGGTCATTCTTTGTTGAGCTGCATCTTCTGTCACATCAACTTTGTAAAGTAGTCTTTAGATCGAATTCATTCATTCATTGGTAGTCAATTCAGGTCCATCAGGTCTTGGTTTGGATGAAAAAAAAACACAGGGCTGAAGAGTGTTTGTATCCAAGACAGAGTCTCCCCCTGTCCTCCCCAATGGACTTTTTTTGGATTGATCAAGAAAACAAAATTTGAAGTACTCACATATAATAATAACTATGAGTGCTGCACAAGGCTACAGAACATGAAACACCAGATACGGCCGTACAAGAACTGAAATCATTCATTGTACTTAGGCATTTCTGTGAAGTGTGGTAAAAGCACGGACATTGGCAGAAAAGCCTGAACAGACTTTCAGAATCAAAAAGCCAGGAAGAGTTTTATGGAAAGCATCAGAGAGTGTGTGCTGACTGATTCAGAGGAATAAATGGAGAGGAGATGAGAGGTGAAATGTGTGCACAAAAGTGCTCTCCAAGAAATCAATCCACGCTTTCAGTCACAATGACTCCCACACAACCCCCCCCCCCCCCAAAAAAACCCACTTGTACATTTTAAATATTACACACTCTGTTGCCAAGTGTCATTTAATCTTATATTTCTTTTTCCACTTTGCCTACTCTAAAGATTTTGGATGTAAGATATGGCCCTGTCTCCGTTCTCTTTGTACCACTGTTAGATCTGATAAAACACAAACAGGCTGCTTTTGTGATGCAAGTCTTAAAGCATATTTTTAGTAACTGTATGTTGTACGTCAGGTTACCTTATGACAACAACTGTGTTGCAATAGTTGGCTGAAAAAGGCAGCTGAAAAAGTCTGAACATACATGGTTATGTGACAAAACAGCACCTAAAAGGTCAATGTACACAAATATAAAAAACCTGCACAGTACACAAAGTAATTCTTATTCATTTTACAGGGAAACGCAGGGAATGCAGGGAAATAGCAGTCCATCTATTAGTCATACTGAATTGGAATGCAACTTTACAGCCTTTTGGCACACTGATTTTTCAGAAATATCCATTCATACAAGCAAATATTTTCTGGAAAGTAGATGTATGGCATAAGTCAGGTTTCCATCCAAGTGTAGTGGAAATTTTAACCAAATGTCCAGGAAATCAGCAACACATAACAGTGGTCCAGCTATTACTCACACTGAGTTAGAATTCCACTTTACAGTATTTAGGCACATTCATTTTTCAGAAATAGGCTTTGGTGCATTGTGTATGTTCAGTTTCTTTCCAAATGTAGTGCAACTTTGTAACATATGTCCACAAAATCAGCAATAGAAAATGCAAATTTCCAATCAAAAGACTGTTATGTGAATGTTTGGAGTCGAGATTAATAGCTGGTGGCGCTAATTCTCCGGCTGGGTTCCATTTAACCATCGCAGAGGAGGGCGATGAGGCGAGTACGAGAGCGCCATTCAAACCTCCAATGGTGGAAAACCACAGGTAGAATATGATGGAAATATGGCATTTATGTTTGTTGTATATTTTAATTTGACGCCACCATTGGTCTCATCATTGGTCCACACATATCTGATGTTTTCGTCTGCCACTATTTTTCGTCTCTTTAGCAAAGTGGAAGTGACAACAAGTCACATGCTTAATGTACATCATGAGTAATTCCCATGTCTTACTAGTCATACTACCATACTATTTAGTATGCCAGAAAAGGATTTAGTAGGTCCCAATATATAGTATGTCAAATGCAGTATGCCACAAAAAAACAGGATGTCCTACTGCATCCCGTCACATTTTGTGGTATGCAAGCCAGCATGCTTTTTTTGCTATTTTGACAAACAATCCTCTGTGCAGGGAAAGATACGTCACATCGACTGAGCCGCAAACAGTCGACAGCTTGACAGCTTGTTGACAGCTATCAGAGGCCGCAATGACAGATGACAGCACATTAAAAGTGACTGTTGACTAGTCGATTAGTAATTACAGGAATATTGACTGTTTCAGTGAACAAAATAATCACAAAGATTACAGACAAAAAAGGACATGAATATATAATAGCAGTGACAGAGTAGTGCATAGCCATTGTAATCTTAATGTCGTGAATATAATATCTTAGAATCCAAAATGCATGCAGTTATTAAAGCAAACTTCATTTTGTTTTATCTTCAAGGTAACCTCTATATGAACAAGAGGGTCAAAGTTCAGGGCCCAAGTTATGTTGAAGTAGTGTGTCCCGATTGTGTACATACTGCATGCAACAGTTCGTACTTTGTAAGGGCAGCTGCAGTAACTCCTAAAAGTACGACGAAAAACTATGCAATTCGAAATGCAGCCTTTGCTTTTAATAGGGATGCACCGATCCGATATCTGGATTGAATATCGGCCCCGATATCATCAAAATAGATGGATCAGGTATCAGAAAATGCAACCTATACCTGAGACAATCCTTTCCCTTTAAATCTATTGCGACGCAAGCTATGCCATACGCCATGGAGCGAAGGAGAGAATGTGCTGTGTGGAGGTATTTCATTTTATCGTAGGAGAGAACTGTGTGGTCATCAATGCCTGATGCCTCTAGTCTTTTCTGTTCTACATGTAAAGGTATATAGCTTTTTAGGTCACCCATGGTATCGGATCAGTATCGGGTATCGGCAGATACTCAAAGCCACAGGATCACTATTGAAACTGAAAAAGCTGGATGGATGCATCTCTAGCTTTTAATCGATACACTAACTTTTCCACCTCAGCGAAGCATAAAAACTTATCGCAGTGTTTTGACTTTTTTTCAAATTTCCAGCATTACCACTTTTTTTTGCACAAATTAAAAACATGCATAAAAAGATGATGGGATATATGTACAAAAACATCTAGACTCTCACAGGATATATCAGCAATTTGATGAGTCGCTTTGAAGCTTACGATCACATTTATTTGGTGCAATAAAAGGTAATGGTAATACTACATGGATGAAGCAGGTCTACTTGTGTGGAGACAGCATTTGGAATTCAAACAAGTAGCTTTATTTTCAGCTTTCTGTATCTTAAGATATTTATTTTCTGTGTAACCTATGACTGCTCTGCTTTACCTAGCCTGCCAAAATCTCCTCTACAGAGGCTACAGGAGCATACAGTGAAGTTATGAGCATCAGACTGCCTACCTGCTTTATTTCCCAGTATGCTACTCTTTGCCCTCAGCACTGAGCAGTGTGGACCACGGCAGCAGAAATACCCTCCACTGATTCACAGTGAATGTAAGTATTTATTAATGTTCTGTTGTGTTTTAATCTTAGAAACACATAATGCGATATTCAATAAAATCCCACATATACTGCCACAGTAAATATGCAAGCAATTAAAACAGTTTTACTGAATTTTAATATACACGTATCTGAAACTGAACTCTGGCAACAGAGATTTTAATAAACATTTCATTTAATCTTTTTGCCAGTATTAGATTTTACTACAAGATTTCAGAGTAGAGCTCTATCTATCAAACTGACTAACACAAAATTACATAATACACGATGATTACTAAATACAGACAGATGTTAGTGACGCGAAAACACAGCATAGGAAGCTAAGGCAAAAATGGGAATGTTGTTGCCTGAAAACATGATTTCCTTTTTTTCTTACTTTGTTTTTCCTCTGACTCTATAAGGTCTGGGTAAATGAGAAGAGTCTATCTTAGCTTAATGCCAATAGAGGAGACACACACAAACAGAAACACACACAACATGCACACACACCAATCTGAGCTCTTGATTACTGGCTAAATTAGATTCCATATGCCCCCAAGCGACAGTTGCCAAATAAACTACAGGCGTGTGGGAGAGCAAGAGGCAGACAAGGAGAAAAGGGATATGAAGATGGGAAACGGTGAAGGACATAGAAAAGAACACGATGAAAACAAAGAGGGCTGGGGTATCATTGCCTACAGCGTTAGGAAAAAGTAGCATGGATGAAGGGAAAAATGACTCGCATGCTTATAAATAACGCTTTGTATAATTTAAAAGGAACAGAGGGATTGTGCTTTTCAAAATCAGGAACAGAGAATGTGTGTATTTATATCAAAACATTTTCAACTGGACTGCACACACGTCACAGCCAGATAAAGTCAAGGCTTACTTTCTTCCTGCGTAAATCTTTTGAAGTTCTACATCTGTAAATGGAGGGTTTATTCAAGGATGGCTCTGGATGTGTGTTGTGATAAACACCGAGAGAAAATGGAAGGGAGAGCCAGATAGTGTGAGACAGATATGTAGATTAGAGCTGTAAACCCAGCACAAAAAGAGGAGTAAAGTCCTCAAAACGCAGCCAACAGCTACATGCTGTCAAAAAGCAAAAACTCTTTCAAACGTACCTCCCTAAAATTAGGTCAAGCTAAAGAAAATTAGAATGATTTGGCCGTGGAATTTATAGTTTACTTTTTGGATGCCTGGCCTGAGCCGTGGGGCAAAGTTTTAATTGACTGCTCAACAGCAAAAAACAAAGGAAATGTATTTCTGCTTGGCATTACTGCACATTGCTTTTAGAGTGAGCCAAGAAATACATAATCTTTTTTTAATTGGTTGAACTCTCCTCATATATAAAAATAAAGTGATAAAATGGAAAAAGGCCATCCTCTTGTCTTCATCCATTTTACCGTCTGTGCAGAAAAACAGGGTGTGACAGACAAAAATGCAATCAAGCACATAAATATGATCCACTGACAAAGGGAAACACAAAAATTCCAACAGGGATAATCATCTTTCAAATGGAGAAAGGTATCATTAAAGGGGCTCAGAGCATATGATTTATCTAGATATGGCTCTAAACATGGAGATGGCAGCCAGCAGCTAATGGTGTTACCACCATAAACAGCACTGAACAGTGGAAACAGTACTGACAGAGCTAACAGTGCTAACCAGGAGAGATCAGAAAGGGTGTGTGCTATGCCTCCATAATGCTGCCGCCCTGATATCAGCTGTAACTGCAGTATTAAGGGCAGTGCAAAGCAGCGGCTAGCTAGCCAGGTGGATACATTTCACAGCACATGCAAGTCTGCATTTGACGGAAAAAGGGGAAAGAGATGCACTGTGTTCTTTATAAATTATAATCAAGTTCACTGCTGCAACATCAGAAAAACGCCAAATTACCTGAGTTTCATATTGGATGTCTGCCATCTGCTTAAAATTACAGATGGCCTATTTTGTGTGCTTGTGTGTTGACATGCATATATACAGCCTACTCTTCAACACCATATTTACAGTGCAGCAAGGTGGAGAGCCATTCTAAGTGCCCGAGGCTACATATCTCTTATTCATAGAACAACAATAACAACACATCTAATACCAGAGAGCAGGGTCTGTTGTAAAGAAGAGCAAGAGGCAGGGAGAGAGAGCAAAAAAGCAGTCGATCAAGAGCACGAGAAAGAGGGAGAGACGGGGCAGAGAGGGAGTAAGAGGACAAGCAGTGGGGGGGGGGTCGAAGTCCATGGAACAATGTCTGTTTTTAACACAGCTGAACAAATCGCTCTCAAACATCCACTTATATACTAAATACAGCACCAACCACAGGGGACACATGAGTCACTGACGGAACAGGTGACACGCTAATGCTGAGTGAGTGTGCAGGAGTGTGAGAGCAGAGGGTTACCATCAAAAAATAACGAAGAAAAACACGCACGTACACACACTCTTAACCCCCATGAACTGATGGAGTGAGAACGGGGAGACACAAGACACACTGGAGAGGCAAACCTCTTCCACTGAGTCACATCACTGAAAACATATTGGAGCTCTATTGGCTTTTTAATCACTCTCCTTTACAAATGAGCTATACCTGTCCCAAGGAAAGCACAAGTGCTTTTAAAAGGATCGGTTCATCTAAATTACCAAAAAGAAAACACAACTTACCTACTGTTACTGACCACACAGATTTAAATGGTCACCTCGAAATGTATAGTACTACCCCAATACAATGGGGAAAAATCGCAAGAAAGTCCAAGTAGAATGGGAGTGGGGAGTTGGATGGGTCAAACAAAACTGGACTTTCATCCAAGAGAATGCAGTTCATGTCCTGTGCGAAACCAAAGGTCAGTATTGCCTTGATGTGATGTTACGTAAGAAACATTTATTTTAACCCAAAACAACTTTTTTTCTTCCTCTTATTTAAAAACTGTTCAACAAAAACTTTTGGTAGCAAGGTCTGTGGAGTATTCAAAGTAAGTGTCCAGTATACGGGACACTTTCTGGAGGAAATGTAGTTGTTGGGTTACTTTGTAAATTTTTGCTGATTTCCATGTACAACATGTCAATAGAGTGTGTACATTTCTTACTCAACTGTCATAATGTACAACTTGTTCTCAGTAGGGCTGCCCTTTGAAAGTGCAGAGTTCAAAATCATTCGCAGACCCCTCAGTCGACTGAGATAGCTTCAAGTCAAGCAGTTGTTTTTTTTTCTAGTCAGCGTGCTGTGTGGTGTACTTCTGGAGCCATTTGGTCCCCATATTTTGCTGCAGAGAGAGTGCTCTTGACTTTCATGATACTCTTTGGAAAAGGGAGCTGAAGACAAGATGCAGCGGCACAAAGGAAGAGAGACTCTGCACTGAAAGGCTCTGAGAACACATTATCCTCTCTCTTCTGCGGTGAAATGTTGAACTTACTGCTCACAGATACTTAACATCACACAATCTCTGGCTTTTGTTTGATATCTTGTGTTGACAAAAAAAGTTGGTATACATTTCTAACCCATTGTTAGCTTGTTTGCTATATTACGTGAATGCTGCTGTCACACTAAATGTCCCACTGAGCCTGTTCAAACTTTAAAACTTTATATGGAAAAAAACCCTGAATCAGCAAATATTCGTATTGCACAGCCAAATCTGGTTCGACTGGCATAATTCTGTACCTTAGTTATAGTCTGGTACCTTAGTTAAACCTGGATCCAGTTATGTCCCTTGTTGTTTGCAGTGAATGTGATCCATTTCCCCCCAATTTCTGGGGAAGGTTTTCCCCTTTCCCCTTATTTCATGCCATTTCTGTCGCCAAAACTCTGCAGTGATACAGGCTGCTTCCCATTACTGCCACTTCTGTTATTAAATCTAGATGCAACGTATGGCTGTCTTTGGGTAACTCATAACATAAATGCAAAAAGATTTCATGTTACAGCGTACATCAACTGCACTGAGGTAGTGACAGAAATCTTAGACGCATGTAAACCCATCCTTTGAAGTAAACAGGACGGTGCTGTCTGCTGCTGTTTTAACAAAGCGCTCCGGGATGCTTTCCCTTCAAGTGTCTGTGTATAGCAGTTGTACTGCTATGAGAAGTCATTTCCAATTTGCTGGCGAGATTCTTTAGCTGCAGCTTGTTCTCAGGAGGAATCCATACTTTGACCAGGAGCAGCTTGCTCCACTCTGCCTTCGTGTTGTTGACAATGACAGTGAATTGCCTCAGTTCTAGTCCTCATATTTAGTCTATATCATCTGTGGGCTTGCTTATGGCAAAAGAGCATCAAGCAGCGTGTACCTCGAAGAATAAGCTGCTGATAACTGCTGCTTAACAGTGTGATGTCAATTAGAAAACTATCACAACAAGCAAATCCCCACTGCAGCTTTTTGTGACGTGGACTGGCTATGATAAATGCAGAGCTTAGCAGGTATTGTACCTTTGTCCATAAGGTAATGAGAGAAACCATGGATAAATCTAAGTACAGGTTACACTTCAATGACTTTTCCTACATGGGTAAAATTTGAAGATAACTGGCTACCTGCAGCATTAATTTCTTGATGGAGATTCTCTTAAACAGGTCCCTGGTGGAAAGTAAAAATAAGTCAACCGGAGCCTAAAAGCTCAAGATAGAGTTAGGAGTAATGGTAGATGTGCAACAGCGTCCACTGTGCACTGAGAAAGATTTGTTTGATAATGGGCTTATCTCTGTAAGGCTCTGTCCAGGACACAAGTATCTGATCCTCTGATAAAAAATCCTAAGTAAAGAAGAGCTGTGGAGTTTTCTTGTGAAAAAAACAAAAGTTATATTTACATTCAGTGTTATTAAGCAAAACGCAATGCGTGTAATCTTGAGATCTAACAAAGTGTCGAGTACATTTGCTTACTTCTTAATGCTGTATTTTTTTTGTTTCCCTCCATGTCTACTAGCTTGAAGACTTCTTCTTCATTGTTTGCATACTGCTGCATCTCCTGGTGTGTTATAGCCACAAGTTGATCAGTGGATTAATGTGACACCATCACCAATGCGAGCGCGAGCAAGAGATAAACAAAACGGAGCCCCACTCATTCGAAAACAACTCCATAATGTCACTAGGGAAAAATCTCCATAGAGAGATTCTTTAAGCTCAGATACACATGAAAAGTACACACTGGTAACAGAACATGTTGTTCTAACGAGCAGTAGGACTGCAGATGAAGGGCTCCAAGATCCACAGGTCAGCATGAGTTGGTCTGCTTTGGGATATATGCAAGAAAAGATGACAAGAGTCATTCTGCAATCCTAGAGCTTTCTTAGTGGATACACAGAAAACGAGAAGGTATGCAAAACAGAAAAGGATCTTGGGACAGGTCATAGCCTCTGTGCCTTTTATGAAAGAGCAGACAAGTGACCAGGGGTCGCACTAGCCAAATAGTTTCTATCAGTGACTGATTTTTTTTGTAACAATGATATAAAACCTGATAGTCGTCCATCATTTTGACAGATTAGAACATTGGGGGCGAACTATAGTAACCTTTAGTGATTTACACCCCTGTCCAGTTGGTGGCTTTGGCATATTAATTACCTATTGTCTAGTCTTGTCTTTGATCTCACATACTGGTAATAATAGATTAAAACAGATTTTTTACGATCCTGTCCCTAAAAATGACACAGACAAGAAGAAGAAAAAGCACTAATTTAGGTGGACTGCAGAGACAACTTACTCCTCCTTGGAGGCCAACTGGGGTACTGGACCATCTGAAAGGCCTCAGTAAAGGTGAAGTTAAACAGCTTTTTAGAGCATTAGCATTAGAATCTCTGGTAGGCTCTGCCACAGGGACCTGAGGCTTTGGGAGTTTATGGATACGCAAGGGTAGGCTGACTTTGTGACTAGCAAGCATGAAGGCAAAGGTCTGCAGAGTAGCAGATTCTTCCATGGAAGACTGAGCTACATGGTCTCCCCTCTTCCTTCTAAGTTCAGCACCTTTTCAACATGGAGACAAGTACAGTGCCGAAGATTCCCTCAGGACCAACTGGAATGCGCAATATGTCAACCTCTTCCTCATCAGACAAGTTGGTCACGTTGAACCATCTCACCTGTATGAACCAAGAGTGACCTTTATTGTGTCTTTTGGCTGGTAATTGGACTGTGCCAGCCACTGGACAGATGGGTTTCTCCATTTTATCACTGAAATACTTGTCTGTAGACCAAGCTTTACTGGAGCTATAATCCACATGGTCAAGTAATCACTGATTATGGCTTTAAAAGGTTGCATAAGGAACATTTTCTTTCAGTATTTAGAAACTTTTCCTATTTCTCCCCCTTTAGAAGTCTTGAAATAGAAGTGAAAAAAGACTTGCATGTTTCATCAAATTCATTTCACCATAACTGTCATTACTGACATTTCTCTCTTAAATTGCATCTTACACTGAGCAGGTTGAAGGGGGATGAGGTTCTCTTTTCTGACGTCTCAAATCACTTCACTGATTTACTGGATAAGTACGGAGCTGCGCTGCCATCATCTCTTTGGCTCAAAAGTCAGAGAGTTGTTATCTGTTTTATACAGAAACGTCATGATATTTTCTCCCTCCCGATGCACACAACCCCCTACATGCCAGACCTGTGATGGGTGATGGGAAGACACACTGTCTGGTGGGAATGAAGCTCAGTCAGCAGCGTACAGATACAACACTGGAACACAAGCTTCAAAAGGGAAGGTTCAAATACTTTTAGACAAATTCAAAATAAGGTTGGAATGTGGAAGGCCACATGAGACACTTACACCAAACATCACTGAAAAGACAGCTCCTTCCTGGAGTCAACTGTGGCTGCCGTCCTTCAGACACTGATATCATCATCAATCTGAGCTTAACTGTCACCAGTATGCAACAGCCTCATTACTTAAAAAAAATCTGGCGGTCATCAGAGGACACAAGTAAATAGCACTGTCTTTGACATTGTCATTAAAAATATATGTCTTGAACACTATTGTATTCAGTTGTCTCAGTAAAATATTGTGGAGACAAGGTTGCCCAAAGGAAAGTGATTATGAAAGTGGTAAGTGTTCATGTCACAACGGCTTACTGTTTGAGAAGGCTCTGATTTCATTTCCCCTGCTAGCAGGTGTGTCATGTGCTGGCATTTACTTGGTCTGTCCATCTGCCTAGGCCTGTCACTGTAACTACATTTGTTGGACAATATGGTGTGCCAGAAACAATTGCAATAAACACGATTATTGTCATTTTGAGACTAGGTTTGGGTACTGTAACCTGGTGCCAATCCTGTACGACCAGTTCCAACCAGACTGAATCATAATGCAGATTTCAGGGCCTCATTTGGTGCCAGATTGAGTGAGTAGTTAGAGTGAGCACGAGTGTGAGTGAAAGACAAACAGTGTAAGGGCAAGAGCAAGACAGCGTGTGTGCAGGTGATGGTTACAGTGAGCCTGCAGTGATGGGAGATAGGAGGATGAAGCTAAACGTAGCAGTGAAATCTGTGTGAACAGTTTGGGATATATGTCTAGAATAAATGCTACAACCTCCATAATGCGGCTGATGTGCTGCCACAAGTGGATGGACCTGTGGACCTGGTAGCCAGGGGGGTTTGCTGGTGGAGTGACGGAGTAGAGGATGAAGTTGTTGCCCCACTACTGGAGAGGCAAAAGCAAAAAAGCTAACATTGCAGCCTCAAGAGATTGCTTGTAGGTCATAAACATTTAGTCACGTTTTTACATATATTAGTTGCTCAGCAGAGGCTCAGTTTAAGACTGGACAAGACCTTTCTCAGGCTACTAGCAGGCCACAGTCGAGACAAAATATGAACAGCTTTTTCACCTCGTACTACGTCTCTTTCAATCTGAAAATAATGTCAAAACATAACGTTGCTGTGGCCCAGTATTATACAATTCGGCATGCCCATGTAAGCATATGTACAACAGAGACACTACGTTGATGCAACCTCTTGCAACGCCAACAATTATCTCTGTCTAGACACTGGCATGACAGCAAGAGCAAAAAGACAAAGTAAAGCACTGTTAAGTCTTCCATTATTGCTGCCACAGTCACGGTCTGCAGTGCAAGAAAAAAGAAATCAGGGGACAATAACAAATAAAAATAAATTGTAAGGAGTACATTTAAATTAGACAATCTTCTGTTGTTGTTATGAATAAATTAAAAATAGCAATAATTCTGCTGTACTTGCTGAAGCCATGATGATTAGGTAATTCACCTCCATGTGCTAATGAACATGACTGTCTCACCAGGAAGAAAACAGGGTCCAAACCACAGAGAGGCTATGGAGGATTAGACAGAACACACATGGAGGGGAGCAGAACAGACTTTGACAGGTTCTGAAAAAATGACCGCAACTAACATTATCGTTCTTCATAATATGATTGAATTGAATACTGCGGGTTCTTTGAGAGGACAAATTTGGACCAAATATCCTTAAAACCAACCTTAAAAACTCAATTCAACAATCATCCAGTACACTCTGTTCGAATCACTGTCTCAGCCTACAAAGCAACAATCTGTTAAGTTTATATTTTGCTCCTCTCTGTCCCCAAATGATAGCTGGTAGCATCTATAACCAATTCATAAAGCCTCTGCATTTACTATTCTGAACAACCGAGTAGGTGGTGGGGGAAAAAAAATCTGGTGCACAGGACATAATGTGTTTACGTTTCTGTCATCATCAATAATGAATGTTTGGAATAAATAGAGAATCCAGTAGTTCTGAAAATAAAAAGATGAAAGCTTTGCGGTTCTGCTGCTCCTTCCCATACATACTGTAATCTTAAAGCTGGCATTTCCCTCCCTTCCAAAGGAGAAAACTCATTAGTTGGCAGGACCAACAGCAGCAACCAAACATTAGAAGACAAAGAACACAGCGGCTGAAAGAAATGTAAACTGAAAAAAAAAACAACAACATCAAAACAAAAGCAAATTCACAAATGTCTCAACTTTGATCATGAATTGAACTGGAAAGGAAAACGCAGAAAAGATATACCCTAAAAATACCACTATGCCGCTGATTACTGGCTGAAATTAAGTTTGCAAAACACATTCAAATTTCACATCTGTTCATCAACTTTGATTTCTTATCTGTAATTCAATTGGAGATGGCAGTTATGCCCAGCAAGGAGGCCTGCTGAGGACAGAGTCCACTCTTTATTTGCAAGACTACATTTAAAGCTTCCATAAAAACAAGCGCCCCCCTAACCAGTACACTGATCCCTTCTGGTGTTTGTTTTGATTATTTCAAACATGTCAAAAATAAGGAGAAGAGGAAATTATCTCATGTTGCAAGTCACAGCTTGCATGTTGCAAATTTGGCCCCAAACTCATGTCTGGCTTTAGCTACCGTGACAATGCTAACATTAGCTCGTCAAGTCACTGAAGTGTTTTTTGGTGCTGATAACCAAGACAGAGAGCATGCATTTAATGTAGCTGGCAAAGGGAAAACTTGCTCCCAAAAGACTGCGCAAATCAAATCAGCTCTGCCTGTGATGAGGGTTTCATTTCAGCTTTGCAACACATGGCTCACACCACCGGACAAGCAAAAAGATGCAAGATACTAGTTCGCTGATTAGTGTTTGTATGGTTTGATAAAATCAAAGGCAAGTACAATGTGAAGTAATGTTAATATAGTAGTAGTAACAGTATCTCTAATAGTAGTACTGTATTTCAGGAAAGTTTGACGCAAAATTGTAATAGTACCATTCACAGTGATATTTTTGGCCCCGCCCCCGATAACTGTAGCTTCAAGGTTTTATACCATATCATCCCTAATGAGTCATGATGCAAATTGAAAAAGTTGCACGTGTTGAATTTACATATTAAAAGGCGTACAGCTCTTTAAAAATGTCCACTGCACAATGCATACGTACTTAAAATACAGATGTAAGAAAGTCAGCATGTCTCAGTGTGCCTCCTGACAGATTACTGGTGGGAATGATTGAGCACGAATCCATGAAAAGCAGTCTCATTACACTGTAATACGAGTGGTTGACAGTCACGCAAGTCACTGTGATCTCAATAAGACAGGGCGGAAATGATGGGTTAGGCTACAAGCCTCTGAAGTGCAAGTTGATATAATGAAAAATCCCATTGTCCATTTATTCAAGCTTTCAATTCTGTACGTCTTTCATGCCTATTCATTCAGCCATTCATTTCTCCTTTCAAATGCTTCTCCATTCAGTCCCTCATCTCTCCACTCGGTCTGATGTAGAGGTCTCTTTGTGTGCATTAGACCATGGTGGAGTCATAAAAATTAACTCCTAAGAACTGACCTGATCCATTGACCGTGCAACCTTGAAACCTGTGTGCACATACACGCACTCCTATACGCACACTCAGTTGTCAATTGCTTTAAAAGTGGTGGTCATGCTTGAGAACACATGGATTTCATTCACCCCTCGGCTAAATGGAACCAACACGCTTGCCCACACACGTTTCATTAAAGTGCCCTGGTAGGCTTAGTTTGGCACAGTATGAGTCAGGGGAGTTAGACGACCTGACTGAGATGAAACACACACACACATACACACAGCCAATTTAAAAAGGAGAAGGGATCGCGTATAACTGAGGGAGTTAGTTAAGTAACTTTGCAAGATGAAAGTAGCTGGATTAGATGCACACAGTCATGCAAGTGTGAGTTTGTGTGTGCGTGAGTGATAAGGAGGCTTCCAACCAGGATTCATTTCATTTCAGCCAGTTTCATTTCCAGCTGACACTGGGGAAGGTCTACATTTATTTTGATGATACCCCCCCCCCCCCCCCCCCCCCCCCCCTCTGCCGCCCTGTCCATTCTAATCCCTTCAACCAATAAAGGACTTAAATCAGCCACAGGTCCTACAACTTGGCCACTGGACGCTGCTGGAATCACACCTGGGTCCAATTGTACTTGAAAAACTGTCAGATACGGGAAGCGTTTGTGTGAATCAATCTGCAATGTCATACGGGCTAGTCTGCTGCCCTTGGGGTTATTAAATTGGTTCCTTTGTGCCAGACGGGTAAATCCATCACAGAAAACTGTCGCAGGGAGTCTTGGTGCCTACCTGTAGGTTGTGTCTCTCCAGTCTCATCTCCAGAATGTTGTTCTGCTCCTCCAAACGCTGCCGTTCTGCCTCTAAATCTTCAATTTTCTGTCTAAAAAAGGCAGCACACACACTCACTGAGTTGTTTATTTATATGACTATGCATATTGTAGACTCAATAGGTTAATCCTAGAGGTATAGCTGCTCACAGACAAGTTAATCCACCCCTTGTATATGCATTAATCCTTCATGTGTCAGGTTTTGAATTGGTTGTCTTTTCAACAGGTTGTGTGTGTGTTAACTACCTGAGTATGCTGACCTCTTCTTTGGTCACTGAAGAGTTGCTGTCAGCAGCAGATGCCTGCTGCTTCTTTAAAGACTCCAGCTCCAGCTCCACCTGGGACAGACGGAGAAGAAAATGAGCCTGGTGCACTAACATCACACCACCTTTGGCTGTGCACCTGGCAGAAACCTTTCAGCTACAGACTGAGGACTCTATTTCAATGTGCTGCAATCTTTTTGAGACAGACATCCAAACAGATATATCCTTTATACACTATTAGTCCACTGATTCATTCTCCACTTCACAATATCCCCCCCCCCCGTACTTGTTTTTAGACTGACTGTGCCTTAGTTTCTCTCCAATCTTGCTCTCGTCTCTGCAATTATCCCTCATTTCCATTTGCACACCCATTTTCCTCTTTTTTTCCTGAGAGCATCTGTCCGTCTCTCAGCTCATCCTCACTCTCAGTCTTCCCAAGACGGATAAGTAATTACTGCTATACCAGACAGGTGGATTTCACGCGTCAAAACTCACTGCCATGGCCATGTTGATGTCTCCTCAGCAACAAGGAGCCATGAAAAGAAAGGAGATCATAGAACAAGTGAAGACACAAAGACAGAGTCACAGAGTGTGTAAGAGAGTTTAGGTCACACCTGCCAACTCTCTGCTTTATCCTGGTTTAATACCATATTTTAAAGCTGTCTACTTTTTGGGAACTTTTCTGTAATATCCACAACCCTCAGTGTGAGGGTAAGGGATACTTTGACGATTTTCAACCAGCTTTGGATCATTACAATGTGGGTAGTATGTGTAAATCAACTCTGGTAAACTTCCTCCATATTACCAGCACAGATCTCCCTGCTCATCTTCCAGGTCAGTATAGGCCTGATGAAAAGTTTTGTTCCAGAATGTAATTCACCATTTTTGTTTGTCTGATACAAAGGACATGGAAAAGAAGCATATCCAGAGACAGACCCGCCCCCTGCCTCGCCCAAACGTGGACCAAACTCCTATCACACTGTCAAACTAGTCAGTGCTGTTCAAATATGAGCCAAAATTCTGTCACTGTATTGCCTGTTTTTTAGCCTAAAGTGTATTCAAAGACATATTTAAGGGCACCACCTTGCTTTAATTTAAGAATTTGCAAACAGGAAGTGGGTGCCATAATGTTTCCTGCATTGTAAAAACGAAGGCTGTAAAAACTGACATCACGCAGTGTACTTAGCAGTGCTGATAAAACATGATTCAAGACTGCCAATTACTCACCCCAAATGTTTTCAAAAACATATTGTAGCTTACAGTTAAACTGCAATTCGAGATTGTCTGTTACCAGCGAGCCGCCATATTGTTTTCTGTGTTAAAATGGACAAGCTTGGAATACATCACCCAACAGCGGAAGTGATTATTGATCCTGTTCGACAGAGTGCATTCTAGCAGTTGTAGGTTTCAACCTCTAGAGATAAAGCAAATGCCACAGCTGTTTTCCTCTAGTCATGTAGCACCAATTTCAAAAGCACTTGCATTTTTCTACTGCATAGACAGCCTAATTTTCAGAGAGACCCCTTTTCCAGCAGTCAAATACTGTTTATTCTTATTTTATTCAGTGCAATTTGGCAGCCTCTCACTTCAAGTAACAATTTTAAATAGACGTTCCAATATTAGTAGTATGCTTCTTGTCAGCCATCAATTACTGTCACTTAAGCCGGGATGTGAGAGAAGGGAAACAGTAGTCAACAAAAGAAAGCTACTGTAACCAGAAATACAAAGGCAGCTGCTAGATAAGACTGCCCCTTTGAAAAGGTCTGCAGGATGAACTTCATTGTTCAGAACACTGGAAAAAAAAGAAGTTAGTCAGCATGTTAGTCACAGAGGCATTAGAGCATCTTTGACTCAGAGAAAGGCCAAGTACACCTGCCAGGATTGCAGTTGTGACTAAAAAGGTACCTGAGACAGCTTGAGTGCTGATGACTGAGGTTATAGTGTCTAATCATGAAATACTAATTGAGATTTCAGCTGTAGGCAAATAAGTGTTTTATATTTAAACCTTTTGTATCCTTGTTTCTTGTCTCTTTGTTTTTAGGTATTGTTTGGGTAGAAGTTAATTAAAAGGTCAGATATGTTAATTAATGTAGGAAAACCATATGTGTTTTATCTGTATGTGACAGAATCAATCACTTCCCAATAACATTTGTGAGTGTGTGCATGTGTGTGAGAGAGTGTTTGCGCATACGTGTATACTTACTGTTTGCAGCTGCAGTTTCAGACTCCCCGTCTCTTCCTGTGCTTTGGTCAGCTGGCCCTGAATCGAAGGACAGAACAAAGGGGTAAACATACTCAAAATACATAAAGTGAAATATGGCTTCCTGTCCTCCTACTGATATACAGCATAGACAGAAATGGAGGATGTAAGCAGAGCAGAGTTGAGTCCGGGAGACCATATATTATCCAAAGTGTGCATTTCATTCGGTTTTGAAACAGTGACACTCTAGCCTTCTGCAATTCGTTCCAGTGTTGCTCACAATGCCCCTGTGTACCACAAGTGCAGCTTTATCAGTTTTCAGTGCAGATATCTGTCAATTTGTCCACTAAGCAAGAGTACTGAGGGTGTAGACAAGGAGCAGCTTAGCATCACACATTTACAGTGCCTTTCAGCTATGAGCAAAGTGTCACTCAACGACATGCACGCTGAATTGGCCGGCAGCTTAGAGGAGAATAAATCAGAGCTTTATATTCAAATTTGTTTCAAAAACAATAAACTTGGCTATATGGAAGCTTAAGCAGGATGCTATAAATGGAAGTGTTGCATTTGTTTATGCGCGTGCACAAGCCTGCACACCCACCTCCATCTCTGCATTGTGGTTCTGTGTCTTCTGCAGCACGTCCTCTGCCTCCCTGAGCCGTTTGCTGAGTTGGGGAGAGTACTCAGTAGGTGCCAGCTCGCTGTCATAGGACTCTAGTATGGCACGCATTCCATCACGCTCCTGTAAAACACACACACACACACACACACACACACACACACACACACACACACACACACACACACACACACACACACACACACACACACACACACACACACACACACACACACACACACACACACACACATTAACATAACCCTACAAAATGGAAATCCTGCTGAACACAAATTTCCATGGCGCCAAGACAGAGGAAAGTCATGACATTAGCGAATTCTGTGCAGATATGTTGGTGTGCATCAGAGTGAATAAACTGAGAATGTCATTGCTCTTTGATGTTTTTCTGATTTGTCTGTGTTACTTTTGCATGACTATGTGGTGCGTTAATATGACAGGCAAATGCCTTTGTAAATGAGGAACAAAGTATGAGGCAGCTGTGCCTTTCTCATCCAAGCTGTGACAAGAGAAACTCAGGGTTATGGTCGTGCTCATCTGCATCTCTCCTCATGTAATAATCAAATCAAAGACAAACATCTTTGTAGATAAAGGATAAATAATAAATAAAAAAAATTATCACGGAGTCACGACAGAGAAATGTCTTTGCAAATGAAGCATATAATATTATGCTGCCTCATCTCTCTTAACGGAGATAATTTAAAAATTCAAATGAATTTTTTCCATCCTCTATAATACAGGAATAAAAGACATGTCTTCAACACTGTCCCCTGTCCAGTAAATCAACACGCCAAGCAGCTGCTTCTCTAAGAGAAGAGAGGATAAAAACATCCTCAAGTCAACGTCTTCATAAGCGTCACTCAGACTGACACATCGTCTACAAATAGCTCACGAGTCTATCAATGTGTGTCTGTATGCTCGATATTGGAGCGTGTATGTTCATGTTCACACACAGATACGTGCATTTCTCGGCATGGTTCCTGTGTAGGAAGAAAAGTCAGCCATCTACAGGCAGTATTAGAAATTAGAAATCGTGATGGGGCAAGAAGAAAGTACATGCTAGTTGACAGACACAAAACACAAACAGCAAAGGCCCTGTAGCTGCATCAGATCATTAAACTTTCTTCAACCACTAAACTTGGAGTAATGAGTCTGCATTGAAGTCCATGTGTGAAAAAATGAACTCTGAGAACTTGTTTGTCAGAACAAAGTTATGCTCTGCTTTTAAATGTCTGTGTAAGGATGAGCACAAATTGTGGCCAGTAAACTGCTCCAAGTGGACAAAAATGGAATATATTATTAATGCCGTCAACTAGTTGGCGTAGCCTATAATATCTCACAAAGCTACAATGTTATTGTTATATCTGTAGTCTCACTCAATGTCCCATCCACTGCGCTTTCTGACTGGTTCCACGTCATGAGAAATGGCCTATCAACAATGAAGGCTGTCACACCACACCCATGCCTGGGTGGGGTTGGTTAGAGCATTGGCGGGTAACTTCTAAACCGCTATGATATGCTGCCTTTACACGGCAGTAAGACAAAATTTATACCATCACAGCCTGTTTCCATAACATTACAAGTCTGAAAATTTCCCTGACACAAACTTTTAGCTTTTAACAGTAATGAATGATAACTACAGTTAATCACTATGTTACATGGTAAATGCAATAGTTGCCAGGCAACCTAATGAGTGAGAACAAACTCATCTGTTTAAAAACTGGCAAACGGCCTGTTTATGAATGCAAATTCATTCACTGTCAGTCAGGTCTGATAAAATGATGCATTTCCTCCCCTCCCTTCACTACGCCGGTCCACTCTGCATTATAAAGCAAAGCAGGCTGCATTTTGTGGCAATCAGGCTTTTAATAAACATTTCACAAACAGCCAGGCTGTTTAAGACCATCCTTGAATTTTAAGGGTCATTGGAAGCTCAATAGTCTATTATTAAAGGGGGCTAATTTAGGGAAGCGTATGATATTCAGGTTGAAGTCAGGTAATAAAAACTGGCAGTCAATACCAGTTGAGATAACTACATGTAATATATGTTGATTGCCAAGTAGTGCTGTCTTTTTAAAATGGCCCAGGCGCACCTTGTAATTCCTGCATGTAAAAATCTATGAATAATAGGCTGCAATTTCTCTGTCAGATTAGCTCATAGGCTAGTATCTGAAAACAAACCATGATTACTCTAATCAGATTCAGCCTGTGATTAGCCAGATCGAAACCAACATAATCCATTTAAAGATGACTGAGTCTGGTTCATTTAAAAACACTATATGTGAAATCCTCCTTAATTCAACTTTATTTGTTTTGGCACCAAAGCGACATCATTTGTCATGCGACATTACACAATTGCCTAATACATCCTAATAGAACCTTGGAAAGGAGAGAAGAAGACCAAGTGGAGGACAGACTGTACAGAAGTAAATACAAAAAGGTACAGATACATTTAGAGGTCAGTGTGTGTGTGTGTTTGCTGCCAATCCTAACCAGCGGGCCCTTTGGCTATTTACTGTCTATTAACGTGCAATGAAATTCACACAATCTAAATCAAAAATCTGTAGCCTCATCTCTGATATAAACTCTAATTTTAAAAAAACACAAAAACAAACAGGGAGTGGGAGGACAGAGTGATAAAACTATCATTACTGTTTTCATCACCTACTTTTTAAAATTGCTTTTATGTCAACCTTTTTATCTGGTGCGTGAAGATGTGACTGTGCCTCTAATGGGTCAGCGAGTCTGTCCCACTAAAGTGTATGAGAAACAAAACATCTGAGCAGGGCAAACAGAAGCATAAAGGAGATGCAGCCTTTTGGCAGAGAAGCAAGGATGAAATTTGTTCTCCTCTCCACTTCCTTAACAACCTGCTGTCAAGGTGCAGCTGAGCACAACACTTAATCATCATTGATTTGTGAGCCGGTATGTGGCTACAGTCATTTCCACAGGTGGAGAGGGGAACTGAAGATCTGTATGGAGTTTAAACAGTTAGTTGATTATCCAAATAAATAATCAATGTGATGTGAAGTGACAACAATTTGATATAATCGATTCTGAGTTTGAAGTGTGGGTAAAGCAAAAGTAAATGTGTTGAAACCCTGGGGGCATGTTTGCTGAAGGCGCTGAAATAAAAAACGAGCCGCTGCACAGCAACAAAATCTTGTTTAGCAGATAATGGTAGCTAACATTAGCACAAAATACACACCCGCAGCAGTGAGCAGTAATGGCTGGGAGGCCAGGTAGGTGATTCGGGCTGAAAGACTAATAGGTACACTCAAGGCGATATACACCGATCAGCCAAAACATTAAAACCACTGACTGCTGAAGTGAATAACATTGACCATCTTGTTACAGTGCAATGTTCAGCTGGGAAACCTTGGGTCCTGGCAATCATGTGGATGCTACTTGATGTGCTCCAAGTAAACCCCTCATGGCAACGACACTGGTCAATGGCAGAGCCCCCCCAGCAGGACAATGCACCCTGCCACACAAGAAAAACTGCTCAGGAATGACCCAAGGAACGGGACAAAGAGCTCAAGGCATTAACCTTCAAATAACCCAGATCCCAATCTGACTGAACATCTGAGGAATGTGCTGTTACCTCTGGGGTAACAGCACATTCCTCAGATGCAGGACCCTACAATCCATGTAGGGTCCTGCTTGGACTGGACTCGGCTCGCCAGGTTGATGCCTTGAGTGCTTTGTCTCGTTCCTTGGACCATTCCTGAGCCGTTTTTGTGGTGTGGCATGACGTAATTTCCTGCTGGGGGGCCACTATTACTGGGGGGGCTACCTGGTCTGCACTGGTGTTTAGGTGGGTGGAGTGTGTCCGGTGGCATCCCCGTGAATGCCAGGACCCAAGGTTTCCCAACAGAACACTGCCCTGCAACAAGATGATCAGTGTTGTTCACTTCACCTGTCAGTGGTTTTAATGTTCTGGCTCATCAGTATATATTAAATTAATCACATTTTTTTGTTATTGCTCGATGTATAAAACATCTACATCTTTAAAATGAAGTTATAACATGCAGAAAGAATTTACTTTTAGTCCAAAATTATACATAATTGAAGCTGGCTGCATTAGGTGTATTTATTATAATATTAGACAATAAAAACATTGATTAGTCGCATCCCTCCCATATTTTTTAGTACGTTTCCTTGGAATTATACAAATTAAATAAAACAAAATTGATGAATTCAAGACTAAATCTACTTGGGCAGTTGTAGACATGGTTGGGTGAGAGACATTAATATACTCAACTTTAGCTGTTGAGCATCATATTACTTTATGAACATTTGGCTGGCTGGAACTGAAGTGTTCAGCAAACCATCCCTGAACAAATAAAAAGGGTCAAAGTTTTAAAAAGCCCAGCATTCAACTACAACTGCGATGGATATCTTTTAAAATCCATCATGACTGGATGGTAAACAACAATTATTCATACCTTCTGAATGCTTGGTTAAGTGCAAACGGTCAAGCGTGGTCGCTGTCAAATTAGTCTGGCGGCCAAGTCATATTTCCAGCATGCCTGTAGCTCTGCTTAGTTATGGTGGTGCCTGAGAGTGTGTGTGATTTGTGTACTAAGAGACTGAACGTGTTGACCTAGGGAATTACACACACTGAGAAATCAATATCACAGGGAGGTCTAGTCAGGAACTGCAGAGCAAGAGGAAACAAGACAGACAGAGGAGTCATGTGACATTCACTGACCAATCAGAGGGAGAGAAGGGTAAAGGGCAGATTAGGAATTCTGTTGTGGACTTGAGATTCAAGTATCAGTGTTCCCTGAGTGTTTTAAGAGGAATTCTGACAGTGGGTAATAACAGAAAGGTCATGCCATGAGAGTATGAGTACTTGCTAATGTGTCTAGATTTATAGGTTTGTTTTTGTGCGTCTCTTTGATTGTCGGGCACCTTGGTTAATAACAGCACTCTCTTCTGTAGTCGACGGACAAGAGCATCCTGTGTCTCCCTCTTCTTCTGCTCCTCCAGAGTCTTGCTGCGCTGCTGGGTCAGCTCTGCTCGGAGATCAGACTGTGAACGCTCCACACTCCTCACACTGACGGACCAGGACAAATGAATGGGGGGGGGGCAAAGGTGTGTGTGGGTTAATAACACGGGAGAGCAGAGGGCAGGGAAAGACAGAAAGAGGTTGTTTAATTCTATTTTCAGACAATCTCAGGAAATTAATTCACAGTCAATGTAGAATAATACCCCTAACAGATAACTCACCTGACTGACACTGGACAACTGTCCAGAAATTATATGCAGCGGCAATTTGTGCCAGGTCTGATCAATAGGACAATAATTATAACAGAGGACAATAATTATACCACAAGCTCCCTTCATCCCCTCCACACCCACAACTCTCCCATTCTGCTGTTTCTAATATTTCATAATGAGCCCAATACGCTCAGCAGAAGAGAGACGCTTGTTAGCTAATGAAAGCTTTCTTAGCTGGACTGAGCTGCAGCATGAATATACCAGAGCATGCGCGCAGCCCTCCCTACAGACATCACCTCTGCCTAAACAGGACAAGTTTAATTAGTGAATCCCCTCTCTCTCACTCACAATCTCTCATGCACACACGCACACACACACTCACACACCAGTGGTTACTGTCAGGAGTGCTATCAGAATCAGGACCAGTTTAATTAACTTTGTGACAATTAAGAACTTCTCAGAGATACGCTCTAATAGATACATGGGGGAAGAGAGGCATGCAGGCAGACGGGATGAGAGAAAAAGGTCTGAAGGCAGAGCGAGGGATTTTGTGTACGTGTGAAGGAGTGTGTGTTACCGGCTGTTGAGTGTGTAGTTCTGCTCTTTCAGAGCAATTTCTCTCTGCTGGATCTGAATCACCTCCCTGGACAGATCCTCTGGTTTCCTACAGACAGACACACACAGAACGGTTAGCATACACATGTGTACACACACTCACACACACTCACAGACTCACACAATGAAAAATCAATATGACTGAGAGAGCAGAGAGGACAGAGAATAGATAAAAACGACGGCGTTTCCATATTCTTTTGTTATTCGGCCAGTGGGGAGCTGGGAAATAAAATGACATGAGCAGCAGAGAGAGAGATGAGAGGAGGATAGTGGGCTAAATACTGGTCACAGTTCTGCAAAACAAACTCACTCCATGGGAGAGACTAACAGATTATAAAACGAACACACAAACACACAATGGGAAGGCAACAATGCAGAAGGTCACATACTCCAACAGAGATGCAACACATGACCTCCAAACTGTAAATCCTGGCTGTAACTATGGATCCGTCCAAAAAGTGAATGCCATTATCTCTTTATCCCTTGTGAAATGGGCATACATTATGGGAGCTTAGCTCAAACCTCGCGGTTAAAATTACACACCTAAAAAGGGATGTCGCTTGCTCTGCAGTACAACTTGACACTGTGTGCTCATAAAAATATGTCAAACTTCTTACCCATAGAGAGGTCAGTTTAAGATTGCTTTCCTTTTAACAAAAATAAAGCATGTCATCAAACTTTAGCTTTAACTAGAGACTGTCAGTGGCAGCCTGAGACCTGCAATTGTGGTCCGGCATTAGGCAGTCTGCTGAGTCATATGACAAATTAGGCATGTGGACAGAAAAGGCTGAGCAGTCGAGGTTAACATCAAGGCTGGAAAACCAGAGGATGCCGTGTGAAAGTTGGGTGGCTTGGATTTATCACCACTTCCAATTCAGCGAGGTGGAGCCTGAGGTATGGAAATAATCTCATGACTAAAATATGAGTTCATGAATCATATGATGGAATAACTACGGTACCCAAAGTAGGTAATTCCACAATGCCCTGAGCACAGAGGGATTAGCCTTCCCCATACGAGAGGCTGTTTAAGTGTTCTGCTGTTTTTTGGGGTTTCGCAGGTCATGAAACGGCCATCTCTGCTAATGTTGCAAATAACAGGTTGGTTGCAGATTACAGGGTGAGATGTCATGAACCACTACAAGGTAACTTCAAGTAAATACAGGGTAGAGCAAGTCTACAGTCAGTCTAGTTTTGATTGGGAAGTGATTTCAAAGTCTTGTTAACATGTTGTGGGTTTAGTTTTAGAAAACATTTGTGATTAGAGCATCTGCCGCCTTTGTCGGTGCGGTGTGTCCTGCACCGTTGGCATCCATAATTCCCCATCGGCTTTATTTTGGCCTATTCAACATGTTGAATCAACGTCATTAACAGCAAAACCCGTCGGTGAATGAAATCTCTCTGATTGGCAGTTCAGCTCAGTGAACAACAAGAGAAGTGGAAGTGAGAAAAGGTAACAAAAAAAAGTAATGTCAAGAGGGAGTGAGACCAAAAAAGTTGTTATACAAAGTAAGATTATTTTTCTTTAGTCATTGAGCTCTTTAGCAGAAGCATTTCGAGATGGTTTGTGTTACTGTTCACTGGTGCACGGTAAATATGCTTTGTTCTGTCAACATTAGATTGTGTGTTTTATGTGCTAACAGGCTAACTGGCTAACTTGCGTCAAGACGGTGTTGCAGTTTCCCTTTTTAAATGAGGATTACAGACTACCGCCATGTCCTGGTGTGGAGAGTTATCTCTTCCATGTAGGTGCAGAACGTACGTGCTGGTTGACAAACGGCTGAGTCTTTGTGGTGTGTTTGTGTGCAACTGGTCAAGACACAGCGAAGTCAGGCAACGCAGCAAGGGGGCTTGGTCGCGGCTTGCTCTTTTAGTTCCGTTTGGTCTCTCTGGGCCTTAAGACTAACCCACTCTTACCAATGTTCGTGTGTTTTCAGACAGAGTGGCAAATTACTTTTTACTTTTCAAACTTGAAGTACGATGACATCTACTACTTACAACTTGTGCTATCTAAAATACTTCCACATTCCTGACTCTGACATTGTGTGGACTCCCGTTAAGCATTCTGGCCGTCACCATCTTGGATTTTTGGAGCCAGAAGTGATCACATTTGGAGGGTGGAGTTGTGGAGGAGCGAAGGTTGGATTTGACTGAGAAGCCCCGGATACTATCCACAGGCAGCCTGTCACTCAAAGCAGCCTCGCCCTTAATTATGCATAACTTTAAGCCTTAAGCTTAAGCCATTAAGCCATTAACAGTTGAGTCGTATAAAAATTCACCCCCGTACAGTTTTCACGAATAGGGAAATTAGCTTTAGAGGCCAAAACCATTTTTGCACCAGGCTGTAAGCATGCTTCCTTTTCTGTAAAGTTTAACATGGAGGTCTATGGGCACTGACTCACTCCTGGAGCCAGCCTCAAGTGGCCATTTGAGGAACTGCAGTTTTTGGCACATGCACTGACTTCATTTTTCAGCCCCAGAGGTTGCCACTTGATGGAGACAGACAATGATTCATGTTCATATTCACACCTACAGGCAATTTACAGTCAGCAATTAACCCCACGTCTTTGCAACAGTGCTAACCACAAACCCAAAGATATTTAGTTTATAATGGCAGAAATGCAGCAAATGGTCATTTTAGAGATTTGAACAAATCATTTTTTGGCATTTGTGCTTGATAAATTACTTTAATGAGCAATTATGTTTCTAAATTGTTGCACATTATTCTTCTAGCTTCAGTGTTTTGGGAAACAATATAGTGCTCAGACAGAAATTTCAACCGACTGCATTTTTTTTCAATCATAAAGAACCATGGTAAATCAATTTAGATTTGAAATCAAAATTGTGAAACCCCTAACATACTGCATACACAAACACACACACAGACACTTTAAACTGTATTTCTAACTTCTTTCTTTCTTTCTTCTTGAAATACAAATGCGCCAAATAGTCTCAATTTCCTCTTTAGCTGGTGAAAATGTTGCTCAGAAAGAAAAAACATTTCCAGGAAATCTTCCTGTATATTTTCATTATCTGTCCCTCCAATGTTGTTCCACATAGCAGCCTAATTTTAAGAAAATATTTCCATTCCCTTTCTGTCAATCTTACATTGAATTGTCAACCACATGGGTGCACACATAAGCAAGCACAATGTTATCAGACTGCGTAACAGAAGGAAAGGAAATAAACACCAGCGACCAGCCAACTGCTGGCAAATTCAAGCTGCGGCTGTGAGGCTTGTCTTCACTCTGCCAGGCAGCCACGCTGATTGTAGTTCGGGAGGGTTAACTTCTGTCCAAAAGTTATTTTCAACTGGCAAAACAGCACAAATGGCTGGTAAGAAACAAAATCCTCATCTACAGCACCAATGTGTTTACTCCTCATCAACAACTGCTCCACAACATATTCTTTTCACACCACTAATGACCGTCTGGTAACAAAAAGAGTTACAAAATACAAACTAAAGCAAAAGTATTCAGTATCAGTGGCTGGTAGTCATGAGGAATGACTTACGCGCCAGCAAAATTAACAATTCAATATTACAAATACACAGCAGTGTGCCAAGACGCTGCCGCCTTTATGAAATATTTCATATTTAATTACAGAAAAAGAAGCAGCCTAAACATGGGCTCCAAGATGAAGCTTTGTTTTGATGTCAACATCAATTCACACGCTGTAACATTACTGATGGCACTGTTATGTTATCATTCTGTCATGATGGTGTCATCCATTTTATTTTCTATTCAAACTTACTGATCATTTTTAACTCTTAAAGACACAATAGCATGAATCCACATTCAGTTCCACTTGAGCAGTGCTTCCCATACATTCATTTATTTAAGGCGGCTCGGCACAATATCAACATCGCCTGACACATATTGATTTTCTATTTTAAGAACTGTGCGTCAAGCCCTCTCTCTCTCACTAAATCATTGACAGCAGACCAGTCTGCGTCTATCGTTTTTCCAACCTACTTTAGATTAAACCTGCTGCATTCCCATGGAAACTGCCATTACGCGGGTCCCACAAAATGTGATAGCTATGGTACATTGAAAAATAGCAATACGGGACATTGAATTTGATGACTTTAGTCTTTATCAGACCCCAAAAGAGACAAGACTTAGCTAGCTTACGCACCCCCGCTGCCCCTACTCTGTGGGAAACACTGTTATGTCACCATTCTTTTACTATCTCATAAAACTCATACAATCTACATACCTGAAAAGATTTAGCACACTGCAAATTACAATGTGACTGCTCAACAGTCTATAAGGCACTCACAGTATGCCACAAATGCACAAATCTCAGTCAATACTCATTTTTAGGCAGCACTGTTGTTCTGGGTGAAATAAAGGTGAACAGATTGCTGAATGAAACGCTCTTACTTTGCATTTGCTTCTACATCACAGGACTGTGTCGGGAAAACAACATCCTGACAATTAAGTCGGCCATTTAGTCAACAGTAAAAACAGCTTGAAGGAGTTTCTAACTGTTGATTTGCAAGCTGCATTAACCTTTACTTTGGATCAGTATGAGCCTCACACATATGGCTGCCCTTTAGAAGCCGTATGTGCAACGCTGTTTTTTCTTTGTTGTTGCTGTTGTTGTTGTTCATTTTGGGGGGGGGGGTTCCCAGCAAAGGCACTCAGGCAGCCAGTGATACGGCAGTCTGAACATCTAATTTTTGAGGAGGATTTCAAATATTCAACTCAATTTACCCAGGATGACAGCCTAGTCTGACTTAGATTTTCAGAGAAATGATGGACAGCCCAACCAAATCATTGTGTATATTAAACTGAGATTGGTATTACATTCCTGTGATCCTCCCAGGTCTTTTAATAACTGTAAATTTGACAAACCTTGTCAGTTCCCATAACACACATAACACGAAAATGAAATCTTACATGAGGAAGGATTTCATTTTATAATTTTCACAATAAGTCTACCTTTTTCATTTTGCCCTGTAGGAAGGTGTAACACACATTTAACACACACAGACACACACACAGACACACAGACACACACACAGTATAAAACCAACCAGATTAACTGTGTGGATGTGTTCCGTTTAACATTCGGTTTACATCACAGCCAGAGTTAATCATAGAGAAAATGGTGTGTGCGTGTGCGTGCATGTGTGCATGCATGCATGCCATGGACAAGACTGCAGTGTTTATAATCTGTCAGATCTGCTCCACTGCTCACAAGGCAACATGCAATCATTCTCTCATTACCAGTTTTGACTGGATGCATTGACACACACTCAACGCGCTCAGACGAGCAGGTATAAAACAAACACACACACCTCTACACACACTGGTGGAATCAATCCACAGTGATGAGGCAAATTTATTTGGAGTGACCACAGCTCCACCTAGTGGTACTAAATCATATTTCATAAAAAACATACAGATAAAAATTTTAAGTGTCTATAATCACACACAGGCACATTCTGACACAGTGTCTGACCTTATGTTGAGTCCAGTCGATTGCCCCAGGTTTTCCCATGCTTGGAGCTTCTCTGCCAACCTCTAAGGATTCAAGAACATATGGGTCACATGTCTATGTATAGGGAATACATTATATTGCTGTTATGACAGCAATGAAGTGCAAGAAAAATACATTATATACCACGGTTGAACAAACAACGCCAAATTTTGAAAAGTAGAACTTACTGGCAATTAAATGAATATTAAAAATACCACTACAAAATGTTTTAAACTTCAACCAAGAAAAGACAAAGACATACCAACATGCATCTTAAAATATAATCTGGTGTGATCAGACAATGCCTGTAATGGTGTAATCCAAATGTCTTAGCTCTAATGTAGGTACACATTTGTTCTCTTCATTTCATGTTAAGAGTAGGGGAATACAATCATAATAAGCTACAGAGTGAAATGCACAATGTAATCTCATAACTACACATTGTGAGTTTACCTCCTTCTCCAGTTCCATGTTGACGAGCTCTTCTTTAGTTTTCTCCATCCTCTCCAGCTTCTTCCTCAGCCCCTCCACCTCCTCTTTCAACAGGCTGCAATTCTCCCTGCTCTCCCTGGACAGACCGCAGTAAACAAAGAAATAAAAACACACAATTAACTTCAAAGCTTGAGACTTGGTGTCTGATATAGAAATAGCAAACTTTTGATCCAGGGCTACATTCACACTCAGAGACGTGATGATAAAGGGGACCTATTTTGCTCATTTTGAGAGTCATACTTGTATTCAGGGTTTCTACTAGAACATGTTTACATGCGTAGAAAAAAAAAAACCTCATACTGTCTATGCTGGAACACCTGTCTTCACCCTCTGTCTCAGAAGGCTCAGTTTTTTTTGCAATGAGTAAGGAGGCAATGTAACGTCTTTAGTTCTACCGCCTCTCTTGCAACTGCCTCCTTATACAGTAAAGCCCAGTCTGCTCCGTCTGATCAGCGTTCCACATCTCAGCGTCTCTGCACTGTCATTGCAACCGAGGAATGATGTAAAGGAACACAGCTGCACTATATCGTGAAAAATCACCAACAAAAACTTCTAAGCCAAAATATTTACAGCAAGTTTGCCTACATGTTTCTCCGACATTAGCATGTAGCTAATACGCGGCACAATGTAAGCAGTAGCATACATGGAGCAGACGACTATATAGAGAAATGAGTCACAAGTTGACGCCAGCTTGTCTCAGAAATGGAAAATAAACTCATAAAAACAGAGTATTCAGAATGGTCTGAAGCCTCAGGGTTTAGCTCACAGGAATTAGATTACCTCATACAGTATATTTAAAACTTTGGTCATGTTTCATATAAACATCTGATGTTGTAATATATGGCAAAAGGAAAAGCATAAAAGGTCAACTTTAAAATCTGATTTCAGACATTGTGCAGCCACAGTAACTGTTTAAAAAAATATTACTGTGAATGAGCAGGTTAATGCAGGAAAAAGGGTAACATTAACCTGGAGTTCATTAATCTGATGTTTCTAAAACCCCATTTTACATATAGTTTCTCTCCAAAAACAGGTCAAATAGACTACAGTAACGAAGATGAGCACAGAAGAAATTGGCTTTTTTTGTTTTCCTGTTTTAGCTGCAAATAACAACCTTTGAGTCCTGCAGAGGACAGTCAATAGATGTTATCAATGACAACAGATGTTATCAGAGACGTTACTCTCCAGCATATTACTTAACCCGTTCTGCTTCTTTTCCATGAATGGTCTTAAAACTAACAAAGATCTTACACTATCTTCTAGTTGTGTAAGCAGCATTATTTTACAACCATTATCTTGAGAAATTAAACTGAATTTCATGCTTTCTGAAATCAGAATACTGCCAGCAGTGGGAAATAGTCCTGTGCATAAAAATACACTGAATGCTGTATTTCTGCACTCGGTCTGTCAAGACTGTAGGTTAACATTTCTCATGTGGCACAGCTTTTCTCCCACTTCCCCTCCTCAAAAGTCACCTGTCACCTAGTGCCTCCTGGGGTGGTGTGATGACCTGCAGTCACTGAAATGTCGAAAGGTTCAGTGCAAAACTTTTGAGCACAGTAGGGTGGTTCTAGGCTGTGGTTTTTAAAAATGAAAGCCTGTCTATTTTATTAAAAAGGTGAGACATTTTGAAAGGAATTCCAAATTTAAAAATGTACTTGACCTGAGAAAGACATTATCATCTCTGAGGCGCTTCAACTCCTTTTCCAGGTCTGGAACCTTGGCCACTTCTGACTTAACAGTCTTAACAATGGCGATGTCTTGCTCCTGGAAGGCGAGACGCCTCTCCAACTCCTGCCAAAACAGAAAGAGAGAAATCAGGCAAATTAAATACCAGCGCTGTGTGTGTATTTAATGCAAAAGCATTCAGTGCACTGCCTTTGTCTCACATACAGACATCTTTTAAGAATGAAAATACCTTAACAATTTATGACCTATTAAAAAAAAAACCCACATGAAACAAACATGATAAAATAGGTTTTTAAAAAAAGCATTTTGACATACATTTATAACTTAATGAATTATACAAGTGACATTAACCACCTTTACACCTTGCATTTAAACGTTTGGCATATTCTGAATGTATCTACATATGACTACACCTGATTACATTTACACCTCTTAGTAAAAGGTGTCCATATTGAGATCCGATCACACGACTGTAGCCGTTCTCCACCACTTGCTTAGCCACTGCTTCATAATAAATGATTTGGTCGTGATATGAACTGCCAAGTTTCACTTGTATACTTTAGTTCCCCTGCCCCATCCTATCAGCAACTACAGTATTAAAAAACTAAAAAAAAAAATTAAAAAAAAAACACAATTTCATAGGGTGCACATAATGATATTGATCCACCAGGCAAAAATGCTGTCATCACAAACTGAGATTGCAGAGTGACCAAAAGTAAAGCCTACCTTAATCTTGATGATGTGCTCTGAGCAGGACGACTGGGCATCTTGGAGACTTTGGCAAAGCTGAGAGATTTCCTGATACTTCCTGATTAGAATACCAAATCAGACAGAAGTGTGTGGTCAGCATTTATCGTATGCAGTACAGCTTGATACAGAGCTAGGTAAGCTGGTAGTCTCTGTATGTGATCGTACCTGCGCTGTAACTCTAACTGTTCCTGCAGTTCTTGGTTCTCCAGGGTCTGAGAAGAAATTGTCGAGTCTTGGTTTAGATTCTTCTGCTTCAGTTCTCTGATCTCATCCTTCAACAAACTGATGGTCTGGGAACAGATTACAGAAGTAAGCCAACATAAGACAGGAGACATGAAGGGTTGGGCATCAAACTAAGTACTGTTCAGGGTACTGACCAAATTACATCAGTGCTACCAAGTACCTATGAAAGTAAAATTAATTCATGCCAAATTTCTGTACTTTAGAGCGCATCTGGGTGAGAGAGTAACTTAGAGCATTGACAGGACGAGAGAGACTGACACATCACCCCTGCAGCTTGTTCAAGTCACAGAGTCTTGGCGATGGCAAGCCGAAAGCAGTCCAAGTGAAGTTAAACTTTTCAAAGCTCAACCCTGACAGTGCTGGCTCCGAGACACAAATGACACACGATGCCCCGGTGACAGACTGTGACAGGCTGAAAGTTGTAGTGCAAGTTTCGGAGGGGTTTTATTTTGTGTGGTGTGTAAAATGTTCTAAATAAATGCGGTCCCAAGTTATGAGTTGCCACTGAACTTATGAAGGTAATATTCTCTTTATAGCAGCTGATCACAGATTTGCTCCTTCTGTTCTTACTTTTCACAATAAAAGCACCCATAACCGTGACCACATAGAAAGAATCACTGCTTACCAGAACGACCTTTAATTCACTCATAGCATTTCGCTAAGAAGCAACTCAACAAAAAAGCTTACATATATAACAAAACCTTCCAAATAAATAATTATGCCTTAACTGAGACGTTTTTATTTTCTACAACCAAAATTTCCATTTTTTGTTTTTACAGCAAGAGTTGGTACATAAAGAACGTACCACTGGGTACTGGTCCAGTGCTGTATCGGTTCAAATATGAAAGGTATCTAAACCAAATGACCAGAGTACAACTGCAGTAAGTGTGTGTGCGAGTCTGTGTGTACCTGGTTAGACGTATTCAATCGAGTATCTCGTTCCTCCAGTTTCCTGTTCAGGCCCTCCATGTTCTTTCGGAGTGCACGATTTGCCTCCACCTGCTCGGATAGGTTCTTTGCTGCCTCAGTTTCTCTCTCCTCCAACTTTTTTATTCTCCCCAAGAGATCCTGGTTCCGGTCGACCTCGTGCTGTAACATGACAGGATAGAGAACAGGTTTTATTGAATGTCTTTGCTGATGCTTTTTAGTTCTTGTGAAACTCTCTGGACAAGAGAGGTGAGGAAAAATCCTGTTTACTAAGTCTGTGATGAAACTATTTGAGTTCATCGTCACCATGAGAGTCATTTGTATCATATGAATGTGTAGGCATGCATGAAATGTACCTCCAAGTCACGTGCGCTGTCAGAAGCAGCCTTCTCCAGTTCAAATCGAGCTCGCTTGTGACTCAGCTCCATCTGCTTTTTCTCCTGGTCCAGCTGAAGGTAGCGATTCTTGGAGTGAACCCTCTCTGCTGCCTCCAACAACTAACGGGAGAGACAAGCCAGTGAGTGCAGAAGGTTGCGTGTTAAACACACAGGGTACAGTAGATGCTGTCAGTTTCTATATACCTCCATGCTGCGTTTGTACTGACTCTGCAGGACTCCACTCCCTGCTGGGTGCTCTGACAGCCGCTGAGGCGGTTCAGTGCGGCTGATGAAGGAATTGAAGGACTTCAAGGTTGTCAACACTGTGGTGTCGTCTTCTAAATCCATTTTGAGAGTCACTGGTGTTGCAGTGGCCAGATGTAAGGTTCAGAGATAAGAGAAAGAGTAAGTTAAGTTTGACTGCAGTATTACAAACAACACAACATGGCTATGTCAGCCATTACTTAGTCAGAATACACATCAGACAGACAGATAACACTGTATTATGTTAACGCTCTACTTGCCACAGGTCAGGTTCACCGGCTCAACATTTAAAACTCCAAAGCTAACAGTTAACGCTAAATAAAACACAGCCATGTAACTTAACGGTACCTGGCATTAGCTTCATGCTCGCTAACACACACAGCAAAACAAGGTGTCCAAGCTAACTTTTCAGCTTTTAACAAAAGCTAATGTTAAGTTGCGACATTATGTAAAGTATTAGTGGCACTTTTTCGTTCATGTGTCCGTGCTTAGCGGACTACTGTGTCACTACAGGCTAGGCTCGAAGCTAAGTTAAATCTACAGTTAGTTATTCAGAAGGTGTTAGCAAGCTAGCAATCCTAAAATAACCAGCTGGTGTTAAATCTGGGTTTACAGTCTCACTTGGAAACGCATATTCTCACCTCAGAGTTGTTTGTGAAGAGGTTAGGTTACTGAGAGATAAGTTATCTGCTAGCGTGCTAGCTGCAGATACTCACAGAAATCCCTCCAGTTCAGCTCGAATGAGATGTGGTACTATCGCGAGCGTTCTCGTCGTATCGCGAGAGTGTCAGTTGCAGCCTTTTCTATCAGCTGTGTTTATGGTTATGGAGAAATCAACTTTACACTAGCATTATAGAGCTGTTTTACAAAACTCAACACATATTTCTACGTTGATTAACGAGTAAGATTAGTTAGTAAAAGTATGTAAGCGTTTTAGACCTCAGGCCGCAGACGAGGAACTGTTTATGACAGTTTTTATGCTTTTTTATGATGAAGCAAGACATAAATCCACCTTCAGGCGAATAGAGTCAGAAAGAACCACCAGGACGACTAATAATCAATTCACTAAAGTAATGAAGATCATTAACATCGTCATCACAGCTGTCAAATATTCAGGTACGTCTAATCAAATTGAGGAAATAAAAACAAAGCACGTTGGGAAATACAGTAGGTCCACACTATTTTATTTCCATCATCAGTTTGGCGCTTGTATGTGATAGAATGTGAGACTTATTGACAAGAACATGTAATGGCATAGTTTGTCCCACAGAGAGCAGCACTGCTCTACTCATCAGTTTTACACAGCCTGATGAGGAAACTGGTCAACAGCAAGCTGTGGTTGGCACTTTATAATAATGCGCAATATTCTATAGTGAATATTGATAGTGATAGTGAATATCTGTCAATTTGGGCCACAATGCCATGTCCAGAAGCACTGAAATTCATGTTTAATTCATTCATTACAAACTACAACAAACAATGCTCCTGATCCAAACTTGATTTTAGCCACTGACAGCCCTTATCGAGCCTTTTGACTAACAATGACTCTGATTATTATGCATCCAGTTTGCTTCTACATGAATACTTAATTGATTCCCACAAGGAAATCCACCCTCTGATTTGACAGTCACAGCGAAGCGCCTGAGGACTAACTCTGGTTCTGTGACAAGTGCTGTGGTCCAACCAACAGGCAGAGTATTTCATATACCTAGAATACATTAATGTCTTTTGATGTGGTTAGAAACTGGAAGACTCAGAGGATATATGTATACATAGAGGAGAGAGAAGGCTCAGGAAGATCCAAGGCCTCACCTGGAAGATGAAAGTACCAAACAGTCATCAAAATGTAGTAGACAAGACATCCAAGGATTTTATTTTATGGTATTTCATTGTCTTGCTGTTAACAGGAAGTGGTCACGCCACCTCGTCAACTGTAGACTCTGTTGATGGGGCTGGTAATCAACGATACATTGCCATTGATAACAATACTATCACGATACAGCGATTTTGCAATACTTGATACATTACAAGACAATTATCTATGATACATAACAATGTTTAATTTAAGAGGAAAAAGTACATATAAAAAGGCAAAAATCAGGAATGATGAATTTATTCATTGCATTATGGTGTCAGTTTCACAGGATGTGACAAATGAGATGAAACAATGGGCGAAACAGTGCATAGAGTCTTAGCTTACTGCCCCTTTAACACACACACACACACACACACACACACACACGCACACACACACACACACACACACTGACTGCAACTTGTCCATGTCCAGGGATAGGCATAAGGATGTAAAAGGAAGCTTTGCTTTAACCATGGTATTCGTTAGGATGGCTTACAGCTGTGGTAGCGTCAGCAGTTTTCTCCACGACGAGATCAAGATAATGACAAATGAGGTAGCTGGACATGTTCATTGTGCTGCCTGTGTACTTTACATCAGTTACAGTTCTTGCATATTGTGTGTCTTTATCGATTTTATTTGTCCCATTTGTGCTGTAAAAGTCGAAGTTGGCTCAGCCTTTTGATTTGAAAGATGATGGTGCCTCTTGTTTTTCTGCGCTATCTGCACCCTCTTTCATTTGATAAGCGCCACCTCGAAGAGTCGTGAATTAGTCAACTGTTGTACATCAAATCGGCAGGGGAATCCATTTAGAGTGCCTGCATGTTTGAAATAAAAATATCAATATCTGGCACCAGTGTATTGATAACATATAGCAAGAGGATGTCACGCAATATATCTCTAGGTCAATATTTTATCCCAGCCCTTGTTGACAAGGCAGCAGCACCTTCACATCTTGGACAGTAGCTGAATGACTAATCCAGAGCAGTTTTTGGCAACAGTAGAATAAGCTTTAATTACAAAACCTTAAATTACCACGGCCACTTCCCAGTGGAGAGGAGGAGGTCAGGAGGTCGGAGCCAGTGCCCTCCCTCACCAATATTTATGAAAGAAAAGAGCCGGACAACATAAAATACTAGATAGGGGGAGCCACAGAGGGCAGTTGTTTAAAAGGTTGGGTGAGATCCAAGAGGGAGAGGGTGGAGGGGTGTGAATTCGTCTGAAAAGGTCAGACGGAAGACATGTCCTCTCAGAGTGACAGGGGAGCTCCCGTTCGCTCTGTCACTGTCTCTTTCTCTTTCATCCCCTCGCACCCAAGAGTATTCAGCCTGTTTTCGGTCCACTGTCCTCACACCCTCTGCCCCTCCCGCCTCTCTTGTCTCCTTTTCTTGGACCCCTATCTCCCTCGCTTAGTGACTAATAACACTTTTTCCCCGCTGTCTTTCTTTATCTGTCACAGTCTGACTCAGTTGCTCACTCTCTCTCTCTCGGGTATTCTGTCGCCCTCCTTGCCATCTCCACCTGCCCTCGCCCTCCTGAGGTCGGCCTGAATGCAGCAATCTTTGTAAGATGACGTAAATGCACAAGAAAAACACAATTATATGGGCATACGTGTTTACACACAGACACAGACACATACAGACACAGACGCGCACACACACGCAGACACACACACACACACACACCATAAGAAGTAAATCAGCAGAAGTGCCTGCAGATGTGCCCTTCATTGCCATCTGTTGTAAAAAGAAAAAAAAAAAGTGAGAGCAGCTCACAAAAAGCCATCTTATATTCAGTGGCTTTTCCACCCACAGCATGTAAACATCCCAGCAAACATAAATATTACAGTTTTATGTAGGTTGTAAAGGGTACGGCAGCTGACATCTAATCTGTATAAATCTAAATTATAGTTCATTACCTTGTTTTGTAGGCAGCAATGTCAGTTTTTACATCTTATCAGTTAAGGTCAGACCGGTAAAACTAATCATCTGTTGATTTAAATAACAATTTAAAAAAAAGGCTTTTTCGAATCACCAGTCATCTGAGGTGGTGTAGTAAAGTCATTAAACTCAATTACTACACACTATTAAGCTTTTTACAGATTTTTTCAGTGGTTTATTGCATTTGAATTGTCTTTTAATGTCCAGACTGCACTCATATATTTGTCTTGTAGTTTTAAACTGCCAGGCTTCACATTTATTAAAATTACTTTTTAGACTTTTGAGTCACGACGTCTTCGTGATGCAGCAAATACCCCTCATGGGAGCTGCTGTGTGTGGGCCTGAAATAGAAATGAAGCCAGTCAAATCATGTTTCGCTCACAGTAGACAGAAAGGGAGAGGTCACTCCAAGGTCACCCCGACACAATGTGTTGTTTCAGTAACAATTGTAACAGTAAATCTATGACGTGAAACTGAGGAGGAAAATGGACAATTAGGAGAAATCAGGATATTAAATAGATAAGAGGGGGCAGAGGGTGAGGACGGAGAAATAGGAATTTGCAGTCATGATGGGTCCGTTAAGTGGAGGGCAGTGAGAGATGGAAAGGACGGGAGAAAGAAACTGGGGGAAAAAAAGATGTTAAAGATCAAGCGACGCAAAGGTTAAAGAGAGGAATCAATAAAGTAGTGATCTGATATTCCTCTAATGAAGGAGGACAGAGTCAATAGCTGATTCAGGTTTCCTGTGTTCTCCAGCCCCCAGGGAATACTTCAACAATATTAGTTTATGGGTGAAGTGCATGCTCATATGCTCATGCACACACACTCACAAACAGAGGGATGAGAGAGGGACGCAAAGGCTCCCGATGATGCATAGAGGAAACCACAATCAGAGAGGAATTTAAAAATAAATCACACTTACTAATTAATAACATAAGCAAAGGCAGTGGAGCAGTCAAGATGAGGAGGGGCTGTGTGTCTCACTTGATTTTCTGAACTCACCCCCCCCTGGAGTTTTCCAACATTCAGAACATTTCTGCAGTCTGCAGGGCAGCCCCCCAGCAATATCGTCAGCACAAAACATGCCACAAAAATATGAGCATTTTTCTAGTGCACGACCCTTTATGTAAGTAATATGTAATGCTCAGCCATTTCACAAAAGTATGCATTATATACAGTGTGATTTTGTGAATGTTTATGTGTGTAGTTTGCATTATCATTATATTTCTTTCCGAGACCTGCTGTCACTCATACATTCACACTTTCAGATCAATAATCCCAACCAACAGCAATCCACTGGGACACCTGCTGTGTTATGAAAGATAGGACTCTGTGTTTACGTTGGTGTGTGTGTGTGTGTGTGTGTGTGTGTGTGTGTGTGTGTGTGTCTGATGTGAGCCATCAGCTGGAATACAACCATTCGCACAGATGTGTTTTATCCGCGGGGTGGCTTGATTGACAGAAGGAAATAAGAAGCATCAGGTCATTGCTGCAGGATAGTCGGGTGAATGGAAGGAGAATAAGAATATAGAACGCACTCAGTGGGAGGAGAGGCGGGGGGGGGAGGCGTGACCGTAGTAAGAAGAAGGTGCGAGGGAAAGGGATGGAAGGGGTATAAACAGAGGAGGCAAGAAAGGGCAGAAGAGGAGGAGGAGGGAGATGTGTGGAGAAGATGTGGAAAAAGCGCTGCAACCAACAGTCAGTTAGGCAGATAGAGGAATTCATTTCGTATGGAAAGGTGTGTGTGAATGTGGCTTGCTGATACTGCAGTTCCACTTATATTGGATTTTAAGGGCTGATACAGATGCCAATATCTACAGAGTCACTAATGGATGATGTCATCATCAATAACCCGAGGGTAATGAAATTCTTTAAGGCTTGCAGTTGTTTATGGTGTAATGATCCACCTAAGTTATTCTTATGCTTTCGTATAAGTCTGTCTCCCCACTTATTCAGCAGGAAAATAATTAAAAGAGGCATTAAAGGGACAGTGCACCCCAAATTTGAATGGGTTCAGGGGAAGTTCAGTTGGTCCCCAATATAATGTGTTTTTTGGACAAACTGTAGTATTAACAGGTATGTGACATTATATGGGTATATTCATGTATGTTGAAAATGTATCTGAAAATTAAACATGAAATCACAAGTCTTAAAACACAATTTCCAAAGCACAGACTGCATATGTATCTTTATCTATACAATCCATGTAAACATACAAATATTACATCTGGAGTTGAGTATAGAGATATCACTTGTCACTTATCACTTCATGATAAGTGTTTTTGTTTTCCTTTTACTTATTGAGACTATGAATAAAATGGGATCTTGTAGTAGTTAGCTCAGGAATATCATATCATTCCTGCCGTAATATCATATTTACGGGTCATCATCGGCATAAGTGAATTTAATATTGATCAGTGGCACAATCACATTATCGCAGTGTAGCATTATTGGGAAAACATGTGCGCCCTTTGGACAGGAAAGCACTATCGTCACTGACATAAGTGAATAAAGCACCTGCTGTCCCGGCAGTCATTACACTGCAAGATTACAGGAATGTATGTAGTAATAGCCTACATACACATGAATTTGGGTACATTTTATGAATCTAAACAATAAAGGGTTTTTGTTTACCAGCGGTCCTCTGGAACTCACCTAGGTGCACTAAGCTTCAGAGAGCTACGGATGATGGTGGGCAGACAGACAGGTATCAGATCTGTGCAGAGCAGCAGAGCAAAAACACTGATCACGGACAGTATGATAATAATATCCAAAACACAAGTTTCACTCTTAGTGGTTCCTGTGATATCCTAGAGATTAATAAAGAGCACAACAGTTGAGAGGCAAAATATGTATTTTTTTAATTTGGATGTCAACTGTAAATAAATAGAATAGAATAAATATATAAATGAGCATAACTGCTGTCTTTGAAACACAATAGTGACTTTTTCTTTTGTTGTTTTCAGTCTCATATTTGACTGTAATTTGCTCATGGTTTTGACATAACATAGCCTATGGTTTGATCTAAAAGCCATATAGCAGTTAAACAATGAAATACACTCTAAGACAAAATATATTTTTCTGTTTTTCACAAAACCCTCTTTTAAATAAATAACAAATGTACAACCAAGTCATATTAACAAACCAATATCCAGTATTTAAACTCGTCAATATACACAAATTAATTTTGATTGCATAATGTAAAGCCTTCACAAAAATGAATCTAGCACGATGTAGATTGTTTAATTGATGTGTTGCTCTGTGTTGTCTCTTCACATCAGGTAAAACAGAAAGAAGAATTGTTGCCAGAGATTGTGGATGAACATTTAAATGGTGTTTGTGACGTGACGTCACCAACAAAGTTATTATCTGCCTGTTGAATGATTTTTGGATCAACTTACCTGTTACATGTGTCAGATCACAAGGGTCACCTACAAAGCACAGTATGCAGAGGTAGCAGCTGCGCTCTCTTTTCACATTTTTGTTTGCCTTTTGGACAGCTGATTGACTTGAAAGGGGTAATGACATCCATCAAAGAGCGCCAGCCTGGGACAGTGAGGTTACGTGGTATGCAGCTTAACCGTTGTGCTATTGGGACATCCCCAGCCCATTATTGCAAACAACAGCTGTCAAGGTCGAGTGACGATCTGGAAAACTTGTCAATCAAGAAAACATGAACCCATCATAACCCTCTCAAGCTTCAGTGTTATTACCGAAGCTATTATGTTTTTTTCACTTCTATCTGTAGAAGGTGTCAGCATCAGCAGTCGAAACGCTGAAGAGAGCAAAAATCATAAAGAGCCGTTGTGCAGTCAAGTACGCAAACAGATTTAGAAAGAAAATTCAGGCAGAAGTTTTTCTGACTGCAGAAGGCCAAAGCGAAGCAACATAATCATCATAAAAATCAAAAGTCTATTAACAACCAAAAGTCTTCCTGTTTTTTTATTCAGACTGACACATAACCACGCATCTACATATGTGGCTTAAAGGTATGCTGTAAAGGATTGCCGGGATGTCTGCTGCCTACAGTCTGTCAGCTGGTCGGTACCTTTTTTATAAAGCCCTGGGGTCCGTTTCACAAAGCAGGTTCAACAAACTGTGTCTAATCCTGAACTCTGAGTTGATCTACTCTGAGATAGGAAACTCTGAGTTTCCGGTTCCAGAACAGTTGGTTTGAATCAGTTTAATCAACTCGGAGTAGTTTCACCTGGAGTTAAGCGCGTGCACCACAACTATAAAAAGCCAGCATCAATGGAGCCCCGATTCGACAAGTCACCATGGCAACGGGGAAGAGGAGGGCTGCGTTTTTCACCCCACTAGAATTAGAAATCTTAATGTGCTCACAGAGTTTAAATGTAGGCTTTGCAATCACAATAATATTACAGGGGAAAACTGCTTGAATGGTAGCCTATTCATTTATTTCATTTAGGTGCAATCCCGCGGGGGAGAAGCGCACTTGGCAGCAGCTTAGGATGAAATATAAAAACATTGTTCAAACAGGTAAGACCTCGGCATAATCTCATGGGGGTACCTCATTTTGATCACGTTTTACATTGTAAAGTAAATATTAAGTGGCTGTTTGACTGTGCAGTTGTTTTATCCCCAACATAATGCTGTTTTCACACACATAAATGTCTCCTCATCTATATCATGTTCTGTTAAATAATTAAGCCTATTTAAACTAACACAGACTTCTACTCAGCCAACAGAAAGAAGGCAGATGCCTGTAAAACGAGCACACTTTTCTGACCGCCCTGCATACAGTTGCCTTACTCAAGTGCTCAGCATCTCCGACATTGTACAAAAAAATTCCATTTTCAAAGAAACGCAGCGCAACACACAATATCTGCTGGGATGTGAGAGCATGACTACGATTGGTAATGTTGCAAATGTAAGGAGGGATTAGGTTGTGTGTGTAGACGATGGACTGTGACGTGAAACGGTGCAGCTCAAAAAGATAATTGTGTGGAAATGCTAGAACATCTATATGCGGTCTGATAACCATCTCCCGACGAATATTTAATTCTCTGCGCAGTAATGCCGCACCTTCATCCACGGGATCGTTATCAAAAGGACATGCCATGTTAGTGAAAAAAGTCACCACCTACTGTGCCTAATGGACTTCTAATTATACTGACTCTGATTTTTTGAATGATTTTTTAAAATGACAGACGGCAGAACTAGGCTACGCAAAAACTCGCCTGCTGACTGAATGAATGAGGAAATCAAATGGAGTGTGTGGCTCTGAAAGAGGGCGGAGACAGAGAGAAACTCGAGGTTCATTGAGAAAAACCTCGTCCCGACCAGGTTAGGTTCATAGAGTCTGTTACTGCGGTAACTGACCGAGAGCTTAAGTTACCTCTCTCTCTGAAACAGGCTAGAGTTACCCCTCATTTCAGGGTTAACAGACTCTGAGTTTTCACTAAACCTGCTTTGTGAAACGGACCCCTGACCTCATATGAGCGCTGTGGAGTTACATGCCCATAAACATCCCAAAACACAGAAAATAAGAAAATACAGGCAGAAGGCAGAGTCTCTGCAGAAAAATACACCGCCACACACCGAGAGTGGGTCATACATTATGATTGAGAGGATTTACTTTTGTATGAGTCTATACATTGTTTTTTGGGGGAAATCCGGCACAGTATATCTATGAGGCTTTGTTTGTTGTTATTTTCCAGATGATGAGCTTTGTATATGTACATGTACAGAGTATGTATGAGGAAACTCAATTCCTGGCTCACAGGCAGCTGTTTGGATCATTTTCAATTTATGGCCTTTACAACTTCACTGCTTTATTTTTCTCCCGGAATCGGAGGTCTGCAGCATTTACAGCAATAAGCTGGTATGACTTCAGTAACTGCTTCTGAATGATCCCCAACACTCATCAGGGAATTGGTGTTGAACTGATATTTCAGTGTAAGCCTAGCAGTAGGTAAAGACCGTAAGAGGAATTGACAAGCAGTTTTACAGCAAGGTAAAATACACTGATACAATATGATGTGCATCGTTTCTTCCTCCAGTTCACGTTCTTTTCTTCTGTCATGCAGGGTGTGGCTTTACACTGAATACTGATGTTACTGCACTTATGACAGCCTTGAAAGGACTATCTTTGGTAATCACTGAAGCCTCAAAAAATGCTCCAGCTGTGTTCTGTGATCTGTGTGATGCCACGTAACACAAACCCACCTCGACCTTTGCAGATCTGATAGCTTTGGCTGGATTAGGTGGAAGTCAGACAGAGGCTGACTCGTCTCAGTGTCTCACAGCAGGGAATAGGAGTGGGTTAACATGGGAGGGACTGACTTCTAATAGAGGTGAGACCCCTTGTACCTCATGCAGTCAGTTCATCAGCCAGACCCTCTGCCCTATTGATTTTCTCTGTCTGGACTCCTCCTTCATACATGATGAATTCCTTCGGCTGCCTTTGTGGTGAAACTTCAATTGTTGGTGAGCACAGCTATACATGTATGCAGCACATGGCTGCTGTGATCACAGTCCTTGTAGAGGCCGCGAAAAAGCCTTGAAAAAGAACAAAAAAAGAATAATGATGCCATCGGTTCACAGAACATCTGGAATTGGATGCACATTAAAACACAAGGATCCAGCAGCTGTTTCAACAACTCCTTTGAAATGAATCAATATGTGGATGGATGATTTTGCTTGTAGAAGACGAAAATATTAGAAATCGCAGCACGTAGAAAACAAAGTAATAAATCACAGAGAGAACTTAAGATCATACTTATTCTTCCAGCTTACATCAATAATGTTGCCTGTATCCTGATTGTTTTTTTTTTTGTGCTGACATACATGTCAGGCAGCATGGTACATGACAATAAATCAATCAATGAACTGTGAGTCAAGTAATACAAATGAAAAATCCATCTTCCCACTTACATTTGGTATCTCCTGGGTAGGTAATTAATCATAGTTCGGAGGGGGGCTGGGGGTAGAGGGCCTCCTGGTTTTCAGGGAACAAAGAGAGGGGGAGCTTCATGAGAACTTCATTACTCCATGTGTCCCTTAAAACTTTAAATCAGTTATATCCCCTAAGCCCTTTTTGTCACATTTCACACTTGTCAAATATACACTAAAGCTTTTAAATCTTCTGAGAGCAAAAGTAACTTCAAGATATGATTCACTGCTGGAAGGATAGTCTTTTCATAAAACTAGGCTGTCTAAGCAGTGGAGAGACACTAATACTTTTGAAACTGGTGCTACACGACCAGACAAAACAGATGACAAGGGCTGTGGCATTCGCTTTTGCTCAATAGGTAGAAAACCTACAACTACCAGAATGTACAGCACCACAACGGACCAACAAATGATCCTGCTAGAGGGAGATGTAACGTAAGGTTGTCTGTTTGACACAGTAAACAATATGGCGGCTGGTTGGAAGCAAACCATCTGGTATTACAGTTAAACAGCTAAAATATGTTTCTGAAAACATTTAAGACAAGGAACAGGCAACCCAGTGACAGAATCATCATTTATATTTTATCAGCACTGCTTAGTTTCACTGTTACCAATACAGGAAACAGTATGGTGCCCACTTCCTGTTTACAAATTCTTGTATTACGGCCATATAGTGCACTAAAATATCCCTGTGTCCAAAATCATTTACTCATTCACTACTTCACACTCACTATATAGGGAGTTCAATGAAGAGCACAATATAATGAGCTCACCTGCAACATAAAAAAACACTTTTGGACACTACTCAGGTTATTCTCAGGTGCCATTAGTTACGTCATTGCTGTCACACAATTAAAACCTGTCATATCAACATCGGCTGGTGAACCACAACAAATACTGGCAAGCATATTTATGGTAAAACATGACATTATACTGAGCATATTTTCCCCAAGTTGATGAATAAGATTACAAAGTAGTTTGGGGCCATTTGTGTTGTGTTAAGATGTGCTGCTCTGCTCACATTAAACATTGGCCTACTGTCCTATTAATGTAAGTAATTTTCCATTTAACCTTCACTTTGTTGAGGTTTGTTTTACCAGTCAGTCATGTAATAACTTGTGAACTGAATGTATAACGTTGCGCATTATGACATTACTGCACATATTACAGCCAGTAGCGACTCAGCTCACTAACATTAGCTAGCGTTATTGGCCCTACTCTGCACAGTGACTGTTAAGCACTAAAGACGATCAGTTGCTGATTTATTTTTATCTCTTCAGGGACATTAAACAGACAGTTTATTACATGGCAGAGAAACTGGTTAAACAAACTTCAGCTTGTCATTATAGGTGAACATGCACAACAGTTTGTAATCAAGTTGCTCTCTCAACCCTAGTCCATCTCAGTGTCCTTCCCACATTCAATCTGTTCCTTTGGCGTGATGCACGATGGGATATATTGCTTGGTGAATGACCATCAGTTTTTCATTACTTTTCACAGTACATTGTGGGATACTTTGAGTCCACTATATAGGATGTATTCCCACTATACATTCAGACAGCACTACAAAATGGCGATATAATGGACTATACAGTAAGTAGGGGGTGATTTCAGACACGGCCTGTGTTCCAGGAGACATCTTAGACAAGAAACAGGCAGTCTTGGTTTATATTTGATCAACACGTCTTAGTTTTACACTCATTTAGGGTCAATTATGTAAAATGCAGACCGCAGCTTGCAGAGGAGTAATGGCAGCTCCACTCCCAGGTAGAGAAAATAAGTGAAGTATTTGCCGGAATAGAGTCAGTAACAACAAACAAGAACAAGAGTGTGAATTCACTGAGTTTCTCAGAGGAAAATACATTTTTGCCACTCTCCTGACTGAATTTGGCATAGACTTGATTTATCAGCTGTCTCCTTTGGTGATAAAAAAGATGTTCCCGGGTGTTTGTATGCTGACTGGCTGAGGGAGTTTGTCTGTCAAGGTGAGTACTCATGCTCACTTGAGGTAGCGGCAGCGGAGCCAGACTGACAGAGAGGATGAAACAGAATGTTGAACTCACTTCATCAGGAGGGTCTCACCAGGCTCATCTCCACCATCTCCTGAAGGAAGTATCTGGCCTTTAAGCTGCTAAATGCTCAGCTGTGTTCAACAGTCATGAACTTTGTCTGCTGTTTGTTGTTGTTTGTCACCTATGAGTGACACCTTTCACATTACATAGTCATATAAAAACAGGCCTGTAGTATGAATGCGTGTTGCTGTCAGCGTGTGTGTGTGTGTGTGTGTGTGTGTGTGTGTGAGTGAGTGTGTGTGTTCCTCTATATCTGAGTAATATACCACTTTCACCAGCCAACAGTGGAGTCATTTATCCTCAGCCCACTCCATCACAGGGGAGTGTTGAGAGTGGATGGCAGTTTCTCTTCAGGCTCATTCACTCACACCGATGTGAAAGAAACAGCAGGGGAGATTATCTCAAGGCACAACAAATAAAATATGTCCTTTCAGTGTCCCAAGACTCTCCCCCCTCTCTCTCTCGACACACTGATGGTAATTTTCAGCTTTTTTTCAGTACCTTCCTTGCGAGAGGGAAGGGAGAGACTGGAAGCAGTGATAAGTGGTGATATAGTTCTGCGTCAATTGAAGGCTGGAAGTCTTTTTAAAAAAAATATGGGTCAGACTTTAAAGCATGGAAAGAGTGTGTGCTCTTAAATTAATCTTTTTTGAGAGTAAAATATAGGTCAATTCAAGAGTTATACAATTTTTTCTCTCTTCTGTGTGTGTGTGTGCCAGCCGTGCTAGTGGTGTTCTAATGTAACTCAACAATAGTGGCCAGATTGCCATGAAATTTTGTACTTGGAGGGAAAATTCACCACCTTTTATATGGATGTCCAATCAGTGGCTCTGGTAAATGTAGTCAATTGAAGCAATAGGTTCCTCAGTGCAGGTTACATCGTCTGAGAAAGCTACATTTTCCTGCTCCCAGAGCCATGCCGGGAGCCAGGAACATGTACCAGGGTGCATCACCACCCTACTCTATAGCTATTACTTTGTTGGCCAACGCATAGCGTAACAAAAATACTCACTCAGTGGTCATCAGCCCTCGTGGCTCTGCTAGTCTTCTCCAATTTATCTCGACAATGACACTTTAATGCATCTTAATGCTTGGGATTGGTGTTGGTGACATCATCCAACAGCATCTGCCCATGCTGAAATTAATTACAGTAGAATAATTCACTTTCTGTTGGCAGCAGAGGGCAACTTGAGCAAGGCACCATCATTCGGTTTTGCTCTTGTTAGCTCAGGTGCATTTCTTCTGCCGTATACTCCGGGTTAAATAAGTACAGCTTAATATCTGAATCAGCCAAAACAGTGTAAAATGTATCCTCATCCTCAACATCTTCTGCTCTCACTGCTCTCCTTTAAGGAGGCCATCTTCTGGAGTACGCCCTCTGGCTATCCGGAGGTAGAATCAAAGCTGACATAGCCTGTGGTTCTATGTCACTGTTACCTCAAATGATGGTGCTGGATGCAGGAAGAACGATAGATTTTGCAGCTGCAAAGTCAGCTTTCTCGGTCAAGCATGCACTGTGGAACTGATCTCTGCAATCAACTGCACTTACAATCAGCAGTAATTGGACATCCACTTAAAATGTGGCAAATATTCCCTTTTAAAAGTCAGAGAATTAATCCTACTGATTTTAGTGAATGACTTCTGAATAATGTGGCCTAGCAGAAGTAAATGAATGAAGAAGAGAATTGGACCAAGTACTGAACCTTGGGGTACACCACAGGAGATGGGAGTTGAGGAAGAAAATTAGTTACTGATTGAGACAAAGAATGATCTCTTGGATAAATATGAGGAGAACCAGTCAAAATCAGAACCAGATACCCTCACCCATACCTTTAATCTGTGAATGGGAATAGAGTGATCTACTGTGTCAAAGGCAGCAGTTAGATCTAGGAGCAAGAGTATAGAGCAGTTACCTGTGTCAGCAGCTAGGAGGAGATCATCAGTTATTCTTAGTAAAGCTGATTCAGTACTCTGAAAAGCTCTGAAACCCGCTTTTTTGTAATTAGAATGGTGAACATGATCAATTCTACCTGCAAAGCATCAGCATGCTAGAATTGTCTTTGTTAGCATGCTGGCTTTAGCATGCCCATGCACCCAACACATATGTAGCCTACAGTAAAAAACAATGAAATAGAATATAGTGGTAAGAACTATAGTATACAGTGAAAGTAAGAACCAAAATGTCTTAAGCAATTTTAGCATTTGTTGTGTTTCATTTCTAACATTGATTTGTTACTTAATTTACTGGGTTCAGTGCATTTTCACCTTCTCACTCCTCCTAAGGCATCATGAACCCACACAGAGCAGCCATGCCTGTTAAGAATTAATTATTACTTATCAGGACATCATAATATAACTACACATTATGGAAGCCCATGGCCTGTGGCTGCACATCAAGGTGCAATGCGTGGTGCTTTTTGCTTCACTGTTTTCCAATTATGTGATATAATAGAAAAATATGAAGTCGATCCAAGTCAAACGCAAATAATTCCATACAAGCACATACTGGAGAGATAGCAGAGTAGGCAATAGGAGGTAATGAAGTTTATCAGCCTATAAATACCACATAATTGTTATAATATGATATTATAGGTCATAATTCCACAAGCTAATCTAAAAAGCAATTATGGATGACAAAAGATTCATTTGCTTCTATATTTACAGCTCATATTTGTATGATACTGCTATATTTATAAGACTTAAAATACAAAGCATCAGTCCAGTGTCAAAACTGTTTTCCTGTTTTGTTGCTTTAAATACCGCACCCTGTCTTTGAGTATAAAGGAGACGGAGAAAAGAGAAAAATCACAGGGATATAAAAAGCCTTGTCTAATAGATTGACCTATCGCACATAAAAGGCCTCTAACATTAGCAGAGGGGTGTGTGCGTGCGTGTGTGTGTGTGTGTGTGTGTGTGTGTGTGTGTGTGTGTGTGTGTGTGTGTGTGTGTGTGTGTGTGTGTGTGTGTGTGTGTGTGTGTGTGTGTAAAAGGGAGAAAGAACTGCATGAATTTCCCGTCTAAATGTGGATTTTATCTCTTGCAAATGTCTCCCTTAAAACGTTATGACAGTTTTTTTTCCCTTTCCTGTCATTAGTGTTCATTCCTTTTCAATTATTTTCTCTTGTTATCAAACACACACTGATTCACACACAAATCCACATCAGGCCTGTGTTCGCTTTAGCCAAAAGGTTCAGCTCATCATTTCCTCAGTGATTATTTCTAGCAGCCAGTTTTTGAAATCTGTCCTCTGTGGTCCTGTCAGCAGTCGATCTCAGTACATCAAACAATGAATACTCAAAGGGAGCTGGTCAAACAACAAAGCTAGGTGGTGAAAGTGTGAAAGATTATTGACATAACAAAAAAGATTGCCCTATAAAGGGAATATCTTTTGACATAATATGTATTATGTAGTCCTCGTGTGTATTTGAAGTCTCTTCCATCTTCTTATCCGGACTAGATGACTTAATAAAGCTTAATTGGATTAATATTTAATACTCTGGGTACTTACTGAGTACCCTGAGAGTTTAAAACACTGTTTCTCAAGGACACACTTGTGTGGTGAACTAAGTGTATTCACCTAAGTACTATACTCAAGTACAACATCCAGGCACTTGTGCTTTAGTGAGATAGAGTATTTCCATTTCATTCCACCATATAGGAAAAACATGTGATGGGCTCATAAAGTATGTTGACCAACTATAATAGTTCAATTTCATAAAACAGCAACAAACACAGACCTTCACCCAAGAGAGCGGTGTTAGCTTCCCATAAGATTTTAAAGCCAAACCCTCTTCTTTTTTCCTAAACCTAACCACTTCCTTTTGTTGCCTAACCCTAACCATGCGCGTTTTTTCATTCATTCATTCATTCATCTTCTAACCGCTTCACCGCTGGAGCCTATCCCAGCTAACATCGGGCAAAAGGCAGGGTACACCCTGGACAGGTCACCAGACTATTGCAGGGGTGACACATAGAGACAGACAACCATTCATGCTCACATTCACACCAACAGACAATTTAGAGTCATCAATTAACCTAGTCCCCAAACTACATGTCATGACTGTGGGAGGAAGCCGGAGTGCCTGAAGAGAACCCACGCTGACACGGGGAGAACATGCAAACGCCGCACAGAAGGGCTCCCACACCCTGGATCGAACCGGCAACCCTCTTGCTGTGAGGCGACAGTGCTAACCACCACACCACCGTGCCGCCCTATGCGCGTTTTTTGTTGAAGGAAAAAAATATGTCAGTTCGCGGTGTTGTACCGACGCAGTGCATTTCTTTTTACTTTGAAAGAGGCTATGTAAACGTTGGAGTTGCGTTTCTGGCCTTTTACTTCTACTATTGATTATGTATTTTTACAGTGTGCACAATATTCTTTCCTTGGTAAAGGATATCTGTAAACTTCTACCCCTGTGTCTGTCTGCTGTGCATGTACAAGTACATTTACATGTACATGTACATCTTGTGTGTTACTGTATGCTTTGTTATAGTATGATATGGATGTGAAAGCAACATGATGCCACACTATGGTGCATTACAATGGCAGACTTAAAGGTCATGGAGAGCACTGATACGGACTGTATGTCTGATTAAAACCTTTTTAAAAATCATTTTCATGTATTCAACACAGTATTTTCATTGTATTTTCTCTTATGCAATGCATCAAGACACCAAAGCACATTTCTTGTACAGTACATGAAAACCTACCTGGCAATAAACTGGATTCTGTTTCTAGACCTCATAATTATTCCTAGCTTCCTTTCTTCACATTCAAAAGCCATTTCCAGAAATGACTCTATGGTAGGATGACAACCATGCACAGCCTAAATGTGTTTTATGTCCTCATTTCCAGTGATGTTTTCCTTTATGAGCTACCATCTGTATTTAGTTTAATTGCAGATTCATCTTTGTCAGTCAGTGGCTTGAAAAAATAACAACAGGTTCTTGTCTCAGCAGGGATAAACAGGCAGTGCTCCTACGTACTGGCACTAATTGTTGTCACTTGATCTTCTGTGTGTGCATATGCTTTGTGTATTCCTTTTGTCTTTATTTTGAATGTAATCTTGTGCTGTCCATTAGCAAGTCAGTGCATGTACAGCAGTGGCATATGGTAGTTAGGACAGGCCCCAGTGCACATTATTAGTGTTGTTTTATCAAAGAGAAATAACTGATTGTAAGCATTATTAGGAGGGTGTTATTAGATTAATTAATCATGTTATGAATAATGACTAACACAGAGACAGGGTGAAAAGAAGGTGTCTTGTAATTCAGGGCCTTACTGTGGGATCACTGTCACATGGTCAATGGACTTAATGAACACACAGTGCACACGGTGTCAGATACAATGATGCCAGTTTTAACAGCTTTTTAATCAGGGAAAATACCTTCACTGACGTGCATATGTGTTACCATGGTTACATGTATGCATTAGCTAAATAGGTTATGGGTTATACTGTACATTGTCTTTGTCAGAATCAATTATGAGATCGGGGGCAGATTTTACAATCAGCACATGGATTTATTAGATGTTGAAATAATGCTACAATCACACATCTGCTATCATAAAATTTTGTGGTTGGATTGTTTTCTTTCACACCACAAATGAATCGCACCAGAGTCTGTTCGACAGCACCCCTGAAACTCACCTTTTCGAGTACTCTCTGTTCGGTTGTTTGGTCAATCGGACCTGAGTTTGTGTTAGCTGAATGCTTAATATGTCAAGTGGCTCATTCCAGCCACCAAGCTAATGGATATGCTAATCTAACACATAGGGTAGAGTTATAACGTCACAGCAATAGTGTTTCTCCTCGGGTGGTTTATTTGTGGTGCCCCCTACAATACTAACATTGACTACAACATATTGATTTTCTATTTTCTGCTCCTTCTTGCTCCGCCCTCTCTTTCTCTGTTTAACAGACCACAAAGACAAGCTATGAGGCAAGCTAAAAGCGATAAGCTAGCTAGCTTGCACACCCTGCGGTCCCTCACTCCCCTAAAGGAGGGTACCTTGCTGAAGGAGGAGACAGACTTTTAGCTCGGCTCAACCAGCAAAAACCCCAGCTCCTGAGGTCACAGTGGGCTGGTGGGCAGCTGGGTCTGATCTGTGTAACTGCAGCAACCGAAGGTTTGCTGATCCAGTGGGATGGAATAGCAGTCCAATATCAGGCACTCAGTAGAGGTGGGGTTTTTACTGGCTAAATTTGAGTTCCCGGCTACCACCACAAATATAATCTAGTTCTGTAGGAAACACTGTGCCGCACGCTTTTTTGTATGATTGCATTGACAATGAATAATAGCATCGGCTACTAGCTGCATAGTCCAAGTCCCATGATCCCATGTTACCTGAAGACGTAATCAAAGTCTGTCTTTTGTTAGTGTTATGATTGAGAGACCCTTGGCGGCAGATATTATATTGTGCTTTTGAGTGAAATCAAAGTAAACAGGAAAATCAGCTAACTTTTTCATTCACTACTGTTTCCTCCACTGCCTCTCTCTCTGTCTGTTCTGTTGGAGAAGTGGACATCGATGCCACCACCACTAATAATGTTGAGCCCATTATTGCCCTACAGTGCTGCCCTTGGAGAGTTTAACAGAAGACATTTCATGGATGACTCAGACTGCTGCGATGGATGACCTTTTGCCCCTTTTGGATCTTGATTAGTCAGTGTGAGAGGATCAACCTGTTGGATAGCCTGGGGCACAAATTTACTGTTAGACCCCCATTTGACCCCTCGCTGTCACCTCCTGAAACACCCTTTCTCCTCCAAGTCCTCATTAAGAACAGTGCACACTGCAGCATAGCTGCTGTGTTATGTTCACAGAGACCTAAAAACTGACCAGGGTTTTGGAAAATCACTGGGCTCCAGGTTTTCTGTGTCGGTGCTAATTTGATGAAGCACTTTCATTTAGGAATATGCACCATGTGAGCACAATGTAGACTAAAATAATTAAAGCTGCAATAATCAATATTTTTATATTAGCAACGGATCAGTTCACGTGGATGTGAAGGGGGTTGCTATTAGGGACAAAGGCACAGACAATCATTACCCAGCTACAGTTCACAACCCCCAAGCTCTACTTAGCTTTTTTAAGGATGTTTTAGCTCTTTTCTTCAATTTTTGAAGCAAAATTATTGTTTTCTTTCAGCCAGCTCTCCCCCCAGGATCATTTTCAGACCCAGTCAGCTGTTTTCAGCAGAAAGCACTGCATGCGCAGTACTAAACAGTGGACAGAAGTTATCGACAGGCTGGGGAACATAATGGAACATTAAGCTTGATGACCAAAACAAAGCTACAAGGAGAGTTAATAGTGGACTTACATTCATCATGTACACACAAACATATCTCCAAATGACAGGTAATGTTGCTCTGTGTTTGCTGAACGTGTCATTGAACCACTGGTTGCTACTATATTCACAATATCGATATGTTAATGTTGTGTTTACAACTTGATCCTGCTGCCAAACAAAATCAGGTAATGTAGTTCTGTGTATATATAAGGTCAAGTCAGTTCAATTGTAATTCTACAACCCAATATCACAGCTCTCTACTTAAACAGTTATAACTGAATTTTGGCACAGAGCCCCTCCACAAGAGAAGGTAGAAGATCAGTGGTTGACAAAGGATTCAAAACTTGTACTTAAGTAAAAGTAGTAATACCACAGTGCAGAAATACATACAAAGTGCAAAAGTATTATCATCAAAATATTCTTAAAGAACTAAAAGTAAAAGTACACATTATGCAAAATGGCCTCATTCAAAATAATATAAATTATATTACTTCTTGGATGATTATATTTTGTATTAATAGAATAAATAACCAAAGCGTGGCGTAAAAGGTGCAGTATTATCCTCTGAGACATGGTGGAGTAGAGAGATAAAGTTGAAGAACACAGAAAAACTCAGGTAAGAAAAGGACCTGCCTCAAATTTGTACATAAGTATAGTTCTTGAGTAAATGTATTAAGTAACTTTACATCCCTGTTTAAGATTAAGTGATAGCATATGTTCCACCTTTGTTAATTCTGTATTATGTGGTGGAAGTTGTCAGATTAACATGAATTTAATCAAATCACACACAAAAAAAGCAAATGATACACACTAAACTGCAGGATGTGGGCACTCTGGTTGAAAGCCAGCCTTATCAGTCACAAAGCCGGCAGATAAAGAAAGATGGAGTAAAGCAAGGACAGGAAGAGCTTTTTTCAGAGGTCACCAGCTGTTATGAGTTTTGAGTTTTTAATGCTGCACTGGAAGATTGTGAAGGAGAGATCTCTGAGGGCACAGGCAGCCAGCAGGATGACCTGCACTGGGATTTATAAAGGAGTGAAAATCAACTTCACAATTAATGGAAACAGTCCCATCAGCCCCTCCATCTCCCCATCTCCTGCTACCCCTGACTCTCTCGCTTTCCCCGGAGCTACAGGCACCAAAGACAACCGGCACATCTTTTGAGCCTCCTCTGTCACTTCATCATTATTCCCAGTGGCCTCTAAATTGTGTGCTCTCTCAGCCAATACACTTTCTATAGCTTGAGCAGAGCAGACCACAGCAGTCTGTGGACTTTATTGTTTGTTATCGTGTGTGTTCTGTTTTTCATTATTTTTTTGCATAGTTTTGTTATGTTTTTCTAGGTGAAGTTTCTTAACATAAGCCTGTAAAGGGGTTCTACCTCACCTGCACCTGCTGTGTATGACTATATTACTTCTATGTTCTGTTTTCTTATTTCATATGTGCAAATAAATGAAATTAAATGAAATGAAAAATCTAACCTTCGAATAAAAAACAAGACACTCCCGACACACACTCACTGTCTCACCATCTGCAAGTAGTGTGAGGATGGATTTATACTTCGACTGTGCCGGACCAATGGCGACTACAAGATTACATTGACAAAGCTGACGTGCGCCTCATCAAAAATGTAACTACATGTCAGAACAGAACACTATCCATCAGTGACAGAGAAAGATAAAGTCCTTCATATGTAACCGTAGCTGCTGAAGCAGTCCACTGCCCACAGTCTGGAGCTGTCGCAGATACCACTCTCCTGAAAGATTAGGAATAAGTTCTAGCCAGTGGGCCAGTAAGTAACCACTGTATAAGATAAAATAAAAGAAGAAGAAATGTATTCATTTTTCAGTATATATTGTTAAATAGGTGCACACTATGTCTGGAGACGTGGTCTAAAAGGGTTAAGGGCCAATTTTTATTTTACCTCTACTTTAAAGAAAGACTCTCAGTAGTCTTCTTCTTTTCAGTAACTAACAAAGTGATGACACTGCAGACCCTCTGCTCTTGGCTCCGTATAAATGAATCAGTGTTAACTGCACAGCAGTCATCCCCAGCTCCTTGCATTGACTATAAATACAGCCTCAGGGTTTTTAAGATGAACTCGGGCCGCCTGTTTCCTTCATGCACTGCATTAAGTCATAGCAGATTCAATCAATACTGTAGTCTGTGATAAATTAAATGTTGTATACATAATGACATGTCAAAGCATAATTAATTTAGTCACTTTCCCAGTGTGGAAGTGGAACATACACAAATATGATTAGAAATAGTAGACATGGATTACATCCACATCAGAACGTCAGAGCTAGATTACAACATATTTTAACAAACTAACAGATGTTATTAAACGCTACGCTCACCCACAGTTTTACATGCTCATGCTACATAAAGTCAGGTCTTCACAAGTCCATAAGATAAATGTGATTTTCCCAGGTGCAGCTGTAGAGAGAAGCTGCATCATAATGACAATGTTTAGTGGTATACTTTGGGATCTTTGAATCTGCCTACTAGCTCAAGCCTGCAGCGCAGAAATATAGTTTTATGTACCAGACAGTAAGTGGTCACAGCAGGTGCAAGCCTGGTAAGACAGATGTGTCTCGACTGCTGAAAGATTGTAGCAGAGAGGGTTTACTCACTTCAGATGGAAGTAGACAGAAAAGCTTTCGCAGCAGGCGGCTGAAACACAGTGATCTTAACAGTCTTCATAATCTTAATGGTCTTACAGAAATGTTACTGGTCTCCAGTTGTTTGAATTCATGTCTTTCTTTAAATAAGCAGGATTATCAGACATCTTTCAACTTTACCAAAGATTAAACCTGCAATAATATCATTAATAGCAACAATGGGTCAAATGACTTTAATGTGAAAACGGTTGTGCAAATAGAAACCAAGCAAGAACTGTCATCACTCTTTATTTCCTCTCAGAGTGCAGCTTCAGTGTTTGGTTCCCAATCATCAACCCTGTGTCAAGCTCTGCAGAAGGCATGTTTTTGGGGATAAAAATCTAATAAACCAGTTATGTATTACCTGCAATGCACCAAACAGCCAACACAGTCAGCAACTAGCTGGTGAATACAGTGAATGCTGTGTGAACATAACAAAATGAAAAAAAGCAAACTTAAAAAAATAAACTTATATTTAAGAAAATTACATTCACTATTTCACACATAAAAAATACTGATTTTAAGTTACTAATTTATTATACATATATATAACATGCCAGATAATAACTTTGGTCATTTATTATGTAAAATAAATAGCAAATAATAATAATAATGATTGCAATATTGAGGACTTAAAGTATAAAGTATGACTTAAAGGATGAAAAAAAATACTCTATTAGACTTACAAAATTGTAATAATATTAAATTGAGCATAGCATTAGATCAGGCAGGACACAATGTCAAGCTCAGCTCACATCCCAGCTACATCAGCTGATCTCAAACAGCCAATCAACTGATGGAGCAGCTGATTGATGGAAGGGAGTCAGCTGATAGATCACATGATTCCTTTCTATGAAACCACTTGGTGAATCTCATTCAGGGCGCCCTATTTAAACTGCTCTGGCCTGCCTACTGGTGCTGCTTCCTCTGCAAGCCACTTTGCAACCTGCCTCCACCCCAGCTCCTCCTTTTCATGCTGTGTCTGACTTATCAATGCCATCTCTGTTTGTCATTGTTGCTGCTCTGTTCTGTTCCTGGGAGTCTGCTGCTGCTCTCCCTGCCTTAGGCTTTCCATGTAGGCACATGGAAGATCAGGGAGGTTTTTCTCTCTGCTTCAGGCTTTCCTCATTTGAACGTGGAAGGGCAGAGAGGTGTGCTCTCTCCGCCTTATGGCTTTCCAAGTAGGCACATGGAAGGGCGGAGAGGTGTGCTCTCTTCGCCTCAGGCTTTCCACGTAGGTGCATGGAAGAGGCTTTCTGTGTAGGCCCGAGGAAAGGGAGAGGGGCCCCAGAACAGAGCCATACAGTATTGCCAAATATTAACTGCAAATGGAAATAAAGTTTACTTCCACTAAAGTAGTCCTGACTGAAATACTAATCCGTTATTAACAAAGGACTCATTAAAACAGTTGTGGACCATTTTGAATAATGACCAAAGTTTTCCTAACACAAAGGTTGTTATTTCTAAATAAAGAACCAAGAGATGACGAAGCCATAGGCGTGTTGCCAACCACGAAAAGCCTTAAAAGATTGGTTTGAATGGAAGCCAATTCACATCAAACCAAACTCTCAGAAAATTCCTCTTCAAGATGGTCATTGTATAAATTAGTTAATTCTACCATAAGATTTGTTCTGCTCATTGACAGCTGTTTCTTCTGTCCCTCCTTTTCACAGTAATTACTGTGTACTCCCATCACTTCAAAGGCTGGTAAATATTCTAATGCAGGATAACAAGAAATTACAGTTTCTCTTATACCAGCAGCAAACACAGAGTGATAAATGCAAAGGCTCACTGGAGTGTGAAATTACCCAAATGTTATTATGTAAAAATGTAAGAGGCTTGATTATTTTCACCTTGAAAACTATAAATTCAGTCTTCTGTCTGTCTTCCATACGATCCCACTCCAAAAAAACTCTGTTATATCTCACTATTGTTGGAGCGTCCAGAATTAGTGGTTAGAGATGTGTATCTGATTTCTTGGGGTTAAGTCTGGCCAAGGAAGCTTGTTCCTTGTTCTTCTCTTGCACCAGTTCTTCTTATCTGACCTAGAACACCCACTGTACAGAATATTGCAGGAGCTCTGCGTTACAAGGCAAGCTGGCACAGGACTCTATAATTAAAGGTTTTCAGTAAAAACTTAAAGAAGGCATCAGCAAATTCACAAACAGGCTGACTGCAAAGAAAATCACAGCTTGATTGATATCATATTTATGGAATATTTTGACCTCTCATTCCTACCACACCTTACAGTATTTACATACATTCAAATACATTTATACATTATACATTTATTTCATGCTTCCTCATTATGGTAATACAGACGCAAAGGTATGCTTAAGATAGATTTACGAGAACCACTTTCAGGGAAGAGAAAGATTGCTAAATCAAAAGTCAACTATTAGTGTCTTGCCAAGACTTAGAGAAGAAGATTGATACCCCTAACTTTACTTTCACATAAAGTATGGAGCTGGAGTCAGGAAATAATTTCAATCAGTCGAGTCTTAATGGAAAAGAGGCTTAAAGAGTGATCAAAAAGAATGCATCTGACACTGAAGAAACATGAGAGGAGTGTTTAGTGACTAGATTGCATCGTAATGGCATCATGTATTTTTTTTCAGGGGGTAGCAACACCTTAAGCTGTACAGGAAAATACCCCCAGCTGAGTCTGGACACTGATGTTGGTGGTCAAGGGTGAAGAGCGATGGCTGAAGATCTAGATGGATGTGAAGTGCAGCGGGACATGACCAAAACTCAGAATAAGAGTCCATGGGCACTGGTTGTAATGAAAACTGGAGGTTGTGGAAGTCTGGCAGCAATGAGATGATTGGCTCACAGAAGTCGTGGCAAAACCTGATTCATGTAACAAAGAACAACTTGCTTTCATTCCCAGGTCGGAGTTAGCTGACAACCCGATGTGTCACGTAAAATCTTGGGGTTAATATCACAGACTTACAGTAGAGGGGTGACAAAGTGCCAGTATTTGATGATCTGGGGAAGAAAACAAGTTGAGGAAGAGTCACAAAGTACAAGTTGATGCCCGTTAATACAACAATAAATTTGCTAGCATCAGCTGACATTAGCCAGCCCAAGCTACTGCTGCAAAACTCCCATTTGTAATGAAATGAGCAGTGGTACATTTTATTGATTGTGAATTCAACTTCTTATTTGTCTCTCTTTAACAGACTTGCTTCTATGGGATGCCGTTTGTAAAGTGGCTCCTGCTGAAAATAACATCAACATTTTGCCACATTTAGCTTCAAACAATGTTTAAAAAAGTGTTGTGAATTTTTTAACATCACCTTTTACCACATTTACAGCAATATTTATTAACTTAGAAATATATTAACTAGTTAAATCTAAATATTAAATGTGGCACCTAAATGTTAAATCTAAATCTAAATCTAAATCTAAATATTAAATGTTAAATCTAATTGCTAAATCTAAATCTAAATCTAAATGTTAAATCTAATTGCTAAATATAAATCTAAATGTTAAATCTAATTGCTAAATCTAAATCTAAATCTAAATCTAAATGTTAAATCTAATTGCTAAATCTAAATCTAAATCTAAATCTAAATGTTAAATGTTAAATCTAAATGTTCTTGGTGAAACTAAATATCTAGCTAATATGATAAGATAAGATAAGATAAGATAAGATAAGATAAGATAAGATAAGATAAACCTTTATTGTCTGTCTCCGCAATAAAATAGACAAGGACACACAAAACACAATAGACATTATACAAGATATACGACAAAGCAGTGTATCTGGGTGGGACTTCAGTTGTTATTTTAAACTGTTCAGGGTGGTGATGGCAGTAGGAATGAAAGTTTTTTTGTATGTGTTCTTCTGGGAAAGTGGAACTTTGTACCGGCAACCTGATGGTAGTAATTGGAAGGATGGGTGCAGGGGGTGGGTGGGGTCCTGTGTGATGGCTATGCAAATTCACACCGAGATGGTCAGACTGTGTTTATAGAATCAAAGGCTGCATCCCAAGTCCCTTAAAATTACTGCTAACCACCTTATCTAGCCACCTTATCTAACTGTTTAGTCCCTCCCACTTAGGAAAACATGCAAGGAGTCAGGAGTTAGGAGTGAGGAGCGAGGAGCGAGGATTGCTGATAAGAGACATGAGACGGCCTTACTCTGAAGCATCACGTAAAACGATGTCCTTTTCTGATGACGGCGGCACCTATGGGCAACACAGCTGGATCAGCTGCATAACGGAGCCAGGGTTTGGCGTATATCCCATGTCACATTATATTCGCTGATCAAAGCCGTAACCCCCACCTCCCACCGTCATGACTTTGATGACACACTTTTGCATGTATTACCATTGTTATTGAGTCATTTGCCAAAGTTTGTTGCAATTAAAGAACGATCTGTAGCCCTGCTATTCCACTGTCACTGTGATGAGCATCATTATCATTATTATTATCATCATCATTAATATCACTATTATTAAATCCACTCACCATCATTCAACAAGTCAGCTGCTGAGTGAATAAGACATATCAGACCTGTCAGTCTGCCTCAATCAGTTCAATTTTATTTATAAAGCCCAATATCACAAATCACAATTTGCCTCACAGGGCTTTACAGCATACGACATCCCTCTGTCCTTTGGACCCTCACAGCTGATCAGGAAAAAACTCCCCAAAAACCCCTTTAACAGGGGAAAAAATGGTAGAAACCTCAGAAAGAGCAACTGAGGAGGGATCCCTCTTCCAGGACGGACAGACGTGCAATAGATGTCGTACAGAACAGATCAGCAATAATAAATTAACAGTAATCCGGATGACACAATGAGACAGAAAGAGACAGAGAGACAGAGAGAGAGAGAGATGCAGGACAGACGGTAATGACAGTACCTAGCTTACAACATTAATGAAAGTAATAATATTAATCAATATTAATATTAATAGGCTAATTAATATTACCTACAAGTTATTAAACATTCCACTCACATGACATGCATACATGTGTGTGTGTGTGTGTGTGTGTGTGCGCGTGGTGTTATATCAACACGTGTGGTTCTGGACATGAGCAGCTGCACATTTAACAGCCACACATCACCGACAGTCCGCTAACAACACAACGGGTTGTGAATGAAATAGACTTAATTCCAACATGACAGTCTTGCAGGAAATATCATTAACATTACTCTTTGTAGTCACGTAGGCATGTGAATTACAGCGTTTCATTGCAAAGAATGCAAGTAACGGGTACACTTGCACTGTTTCTCCACCATCTCATTCAAATGAGCCAGATGTAGGGGGCGGGTATTTATACGTCAGGGCCTTAAGCTGAAAAAGACTTCCTGTTAGGAACCTCTCGTGTTACCTTACTCATCGCACCTAACAGATCCCTCCTAACGCCTAAGGCTAACTCCTTACTGGCAGGAATAAGAGACATGAGACGGCCTTAAATATGGCAGACCTCGAACGACTTCCGGTTCAAGTCAGGAGTTAGGAGTTAGCAGTATAAAATAAGAGACTTGGGATGCAGCCAAATAACGAATTAAAACCAATATATCGGGGGAAATGAACACTTGAACATACATTAGCGTGATAATAACTACATAAAATAACAAAAAAAACATGTTTGGAGAAAGTTTATTTGACGTGTACTTTGAGTTGTTAGTGTGATTCTATAAACATAGTCTGACCATCTCAAGCTTTTATTTTGGTACTTCCGGTGACCGATGGTGTGAATTTGCATATCAGCTAAATATTTAGTTTCACCCAGAGCATTTAGATTTAACATTTAACATTTAGATTTAGATTTAACATTTAGATTTAAATTTAGATTTAATATTTAGATTTAACATTTAGATTTAGATTTAGATTTAGCATTTAGATTTAATACTTAGATTTAGATTTAGATTTAACATTTGGATTTAGATTTAGCATTTAGATTTAACATTTAGATTTAGATTTAGATTTAGCATTTATATTTAACATTTAGATTTAAATTTAGATTTAGATTTAGATTTAATATTTAGATTTAACATTTAACATTTAGGTGCCACATTTAATATTTAGATTTAACTATTTAATATATTTCGAAGTTAACAAATGTTGCTGTAAATATGGTAAAAGGTGACGTTAAAAAATTCCCAACACTTTTTTAAACATTGTTTGAAGCTAAATGTGGCAAAATGTTGATGTTATTTTCAGCGTGAGCCACTTTACAAACGGCACCCCATAGCTTCAAAGTCAAAACTTGCATCTTCTAGGAGGAGAAAAGTGCTATTCTTTCCAGCGTACTGTATGTACTCTGCTATTCATATGACGTTCATTACTTCATATAGTTTGGTAAAGCATGTATAAAGAGTGAACAACAACTCATGGCTTGAGGAAAAAATTCTTGAAAAGAGCTCAGACATGCCTGTTGATAGGCATCTGTGTGTATTAAGGTGCTTTATTTATTGTGTGTTTACACCTTCAGATTTACACACACAAAAACCTTACATGCCCAGTGGCAGTAACAAAGAGCACGGTAAATGGAAGGTTAATTGAACAGTTTTGTAAGAGCTTATAATAAGATAATAAGCTTTTTGTGATGAAGGACTTTTATTATAAAAGCAAGGTGAGTTGCAATAAGGGACGAGACGGAATATGAGAATATAGAATACAAGCACAATGAAAAAGTGATGGGTGCAGAAAGCATGATGAAGGGAATGAGATATCTTTGGGAGCTTTGAACTCAGGGCAGGAAGGCAGCGAGTGCACTGCCCTGAATACACAATGGCTCAGCTATACCAGGAAAAAATGCTGATATACCGGCCTCCCCAAAAAACCTGGCTACACTTATCAACAGACATCTGTTGACTAAGCTGGCTGCATCGCCAGCTGTCCTTTCCAGGCGTGTGCGTGGCCACTGTGAGTATGAAACAACAAGAAAACAATGCAGAGCTCTCTGGCAAACTTGAACTTGTCTCAGTTTGGGCCATAATGCAGTCAAATGTCCACCAGCATCAAATCCACATTTCAGTTAGATTGCCTCCTTGTGTATAGCAGTGGTTCTCAATCTTTTAAGGATCCTATTAGGTCACAGAGCCCCATTTGATAAGATTTAGCTTCAGTGACCTCCATCTGAACAGAGTTTGGCTGGTGGACATGATTGAGACCAGAATTTTATTGTTGTCAACTGCTGTACAGAATACAGAGATAATCATCAACAAGCTGTTCTTACGCACTGTCCATACGCATACCTATGAAAAGTATGCCCAAAATTTGTAAATGACCCATGTAATCATGAGCCTGTAATTTGTGTTTAACCCATGACACTGGGTAAGCTGTGATCATATGACCAACACTCGAAAGTAGTGAAGGAAGTAGTACGTGTGTAAGTGTGAAAGTCGGCCTAAGGAGGCAACCTAGGTAACTTTACTTCCCTCAACCTAACCTACATAACTTTAATTTAAGGACTTAACATCATCAATAGAGCATTCATTTGTTAGATATCATTCAAATCATAATGTTTGCACTTTTGTAGCTGGCTACAGCTACAATGCAAAGGAACTGAGAGCTTTTTATAGAAGATGCTGCCAGCTTCTGGATACTACTGATTTCCTCAACGTCAAGGCTCACCTCCTTTTAACAGTGACTAACAATGATGGCAGTAAAGAATGTCAGTAACTGTAAACTGTGCTTTACAAAACATTACTAATACAGTGACACACAGGTGTCCTCTAGGACCCTGTGACATCACTGCTGGGCTGTTGAAAGCCAGCAGTGATGTCCAACCCTTACGGCCACATAGGTTTTATGTTACCACCCTCCAGTACCAGGCTGTTCTCATGCACTGTTTGTACGTTTTCCTACAAAATTGCTTTCACCTGGGCCTCATTACTCCCCGCTACTATAAACACTTTACAGACTTTGTCATATCCATGCAAGACTTTCCAGCATCATTCCTGGACTGCTTCTTTGTTGCCGACCTCGCCTGTCTGCTCGTCTGCTCCCTGGTAAACCACTCAGCCTTCTGTCCCTGACCAAGAGCTCTGCTTCCACACTCTTAGTTTATGTTTGCCTGTTCCCTGTGGCTGTGTGAAGAGACTGCTAGTCACTTCTGTGTTGTTAGTTTACCTGTTGATGTTGCTGCCTGTGATTTTCGGTGCTGTGGATTACCTCGCCACGTGGCTGCACATTCTGCCTTTGTGTGTGCATTGTGGCATCCACTCATCGTCACCGCTGGTTCCCCAACTCCCCGCCGGCTCCGACCATCCCACAGTTGGCTCCTTGCAGGTGTGTTGGCATTCCTCATGTGTTCACCTGATACCAGACCCTCTGCTCATCTGAAATAACCTCCCATCTACTCCCTCACAAAACCACTGCGCACTACTGAACTGTTTGCTGCTTGTGTTCGCCCAGCAGACACTAGTGGCTCACCTGCTCTCTGCTACAGCATGCTGTGCCAAGTGCTTCATACTGACCCTGTACCTTGGAACGGCTCTGAGCCAAGAAATCGATTCTTACTGTTGTTTCACCTGGCTGCTTACTCTGCGTTACACAAGCAGAATATTAAAGGGCATTACAAACTTTTCTGTCTGTCTGTGGTGCTGCTATTTGGTTCAAACCACATCCGTTACATAGGCTGATATAGACCTAGTCTGCTGGGGGACCTGAGACCCTTCCCTCTCTCTTGCTCTCAGATTCTGAGAAGTTCTTCATTTGCTAACATTCATGTTCAAGTACTGCATATTGCTAATTCGGCTTCCTGTCCAGAGCCTTTTGCTCCACTATCTTGCAGGTTCCCTCAAATCATGGCTGCGCCTGGATTGTGGATTGTGGTTGCGCTGCTGCCAATGTCCTGCCTAATTCCTACGATGACTGCTATTATTATCAGTCATACTTCTACTACTATTATACACATATAATTAGTGTCACATACATATACAGTACTACCATATATTATTATACTGATTTTGTTGGATATCATATGTACTGTTTGTTGCATGAGGGTATGTTGCCAATATGACCCAAAGGAACATTTCCTAAATTAGCACTGCTACTGGTGGACAACAGAATGGCTTGTACATGACCATAAATGTTAGCAGTTGTAAACACGTGGTTAACATTGTGAAAAGGGTGCAGAAAAACGACCATGGTTTGACTTGACATAAGTACATTTTTTAATAATGTTAAGTGACTTATCTAAGGGGACGGCACAGTGGTGTGGTGGTTAGCACTATCACCTCACAGCAAGAGGGTTCCCGGTTCAATCCTGGGTGTGGGAGCCTGTCTGTCCGGAGTTTGCATGTTCTCCCCGTGTCAGCATGGGTTCTCTCTGGGTACTCCGGCTTCCTCCCACAGTCCAAAGACATGCAGATTGGGGACTAGGTTAATTGGTGACTCTAAAAGTCCGTAGGTGTGAATGTGAGTGTCACCTACTCCTCAAGAGGATGAAGCGGTTAGAAGATGGATGGATGGACTTATCTAAGGTGACATATACCAAATACATCACACAACATGCTACATCTAACTCTAAGTTGACTTTTTGTTTCACTCAGGACAAGAACACCTGTCTCCTGGATAGTCTCCCTTCCTCTCACCCTGTCTTTATGACTTCCTCTTTTACTCCCGTCATTGTTACTCCGGCCACAAGAGGTTGGCACCTAACAATAAATATAAATGGAGCCTAACTGCTGCTTAAACAAATGTCCTATTTGTTTGTATTTTGGAGGAAGACAGTCGTGTTGAAAAGGACAGTATATGTAAAAGCAGTTGTTGTATTTTGGAAACCCACATTTCCAAATCACACAATCTAAAGTAAAGCTTTAAACTACCATTACAGTCCTTGAACCACCTTTTTGTGTGTTTTTCCAATAAAGCCGATGTTTCTGAGTTACTGCTGCACGAAAATATTCCTCACTCACTTTTTAGCTGAAAAACAGGAAACAGTTATTTCCAGAGCTCATTCATCTCCATTACTGTATCATAGGGTTGACTGCAGCTCTATCATCGAGCCAATATCACCAGGTTATCCCTTTCTTTTGGCGCCGAGTCAGAGAACCTTTTTGTTTCAGCTTCACTTAATTTGTATATTGAGTATTGGAAATCGGTGATGGGGGCGACACACACCAGCTTCCTGACAAAGCCTCCTCCATCTGAGGAGCACTGCCCTTCACTTCAGGTTCCAGTGAGTTTGTCAACATGGACAAACTGTGAAAAATCTGAAAAAAGAAATGAGTTTCATCATTTATATCACCCCCAAGCACACGTGTACACACACACACACACACACACACACACACACACACACACACACACACACACACACACACACAAATCGACAAATGCACAGTTACCATCTCAGTTTTGACATTTGGAAAAATAAGGAAAGCTTATCTGCTACTCTCAGGTTAACACAGTCAGTGCCCTGCCAGAGGCAAATCTTAAGGTTCATTTCTGATTGTGTGTGTGTGTGTGTGTGTGTGTGTGTGTGTGTGTGTGTGTGTGTGTGTGTGTGTGTGTGTGTGTGTGTGTGTGTGTGTGTGTGTGTCTGTTTCTGTTGATCCATGCATTGGCAGGGCTGGGTGTGCTGACCACTTAGGTCATCTTTATACAAGCTTGTTTAGTTCACTCTCTGTAAACATTTCACACTCGACAAGACCACTTATGGGTCAAACAAACACAGAACTTTCACCCAGGAGTCCTGTTCGTGTTCAGTGTGAAACCAAATGTCAGCGTTGACTTGAATTTGAATTGTGTACTTAAGTTAACTTACATAACATAGCGTGGTTAGTATAAATTACAGTTGTATAACAAATGCACTTGTTGCCCCAAATCTAAACAAGCTGCCACCATTTTGCAACAGTAACCACATGTTTAAAACTGTGATCATTTCATATCGTTAAAGGAATACTGTTGGATTAGATATTAGATATTTATAAGTCCTTTTGGAAATTCATTTCAAAGGTGCAGCATCCACACACACAGAGGTTCAGTCATTCACCTTTCAAATATCAGTTACTCGTCCCATGTTACATTGAATTTGTGAAGAAAACTTTTTTTCTCACATGCCTACGGTGAACAAAGAATCCAAAAACTGAGAAAATGCTTGATGAATTAAAATCACAGGGGTCCCCCTTTAACAACAGTAAAATGATATAAAAACATTTGTTTATTACAAACGCTCACACAACCATGCAGTATAATCGAAGTCTCTCTTCACATCCCGAACACATGCATTTTGCTAAAGTGTAACTATTTTAAACTGAACTGCAAGTGATACTCAGCAATGCTCTCTTCAGAGCCAAACTCCACTGATGAAAAACAGTAATTTTGCCTTGCTGAACACAGGAGCTGCTGGTCTGCTGCTGCCTCTGTAGTTTGTTTGTATTATTGTGACTTTGATGAATCCAAAAGAACCCTTTAAAAGACCAATTTAGCCAGATAAGTGCAAAAACTAACTTACTTTTTCTGTCAAAAGATGCCTTAAATCCTACACACTGGACCTTTAACATGGGGTAAGTAATTGATATACAAATGGTCATTGGGAGGGTGAAGTATTCCTTTTCACACCACCTGTCACTGATTTCCTGCAGCAGTCATATGGTTTTGAAAGTCAATGGAAAACGACATCATCAGTCGTTAAGGTATGAGGACTTGTTGATCAGTGTGTGGAAGAATGTAAATGTGTGAGGGAGGAAATGTGAAAATAAAGTGAGAAAGAGAATTATTCCACAAGCGCCCATATTTGCATAACACCTGAGGCAAAAAATGCGTAAATATATGTTTTGCTTCTGTGACAAAGCAGTTTGTACACCTGGGAGGTGAAGATCACAGAATCTTGAGTGTGTGTCAAGTATAGATGATAATTACAGTGCAGACTTATCCACCACTGCATCATTTTCATTGTCAAAATCACAAAGTATTGCAGCCTTAAAACACTTCTGATTTATTTTTGAACGTTTAGTATCTCCAGAGTGTGTCTGTGAAGCTCAAGGTATGCCTTACCTGCTGTACTCACAGCTTTTGCTCCATTCAATCAATGTTGAGGAAAAACAAAACAGGCCTGTTGATTAAGTGCATTTTCAGTCAGTAGCTCAGAAGGTTCAAACCACTCTGGATCTGTGGTGTAAGGACTTGCACAGAATGAAATTAGATTCCCCTACAGTCTGCAGTTCATAGTATTGTGTTGTACAAGACAGGGTGATTGAACGTCACTAGAATCAATGGCTCTATATCTATTGTTTCTATTGGCTAACCCTGTGATCTAGGAGCTGAACTTTGACCTTCAAATGTGCTGGAGCTGAATTTATCTGTTCAGTGGAAGTAAGACAGAGGCAGAGTAAACATTTGCACAACATTCCCGTCTCCTAAAAGTAATACTGAATTTATACTAATTTGCCATGGCAAATTTGTTCTGTTCAGAAATCTAATGCCGGACGGATTACAGATTATTTACTGAGCATAATAAGAAAAGTAGAGTCAATGAATCTGTAATCAGCTAAAAGCTCACAAAGAATGTGTTTCCTTTTTCTTTTTTCGTAATCGTAAGGCACCGAACCCCCCAACCCTCAGAGCACCTGTCATGGGCAGCCCCACTCTGACATCTCTCCACTTAGTGCAGGTATAGGTCCTGTTTGTGCATGTGTGTGTTTTGACATATGTGTAATTGACAACAGAGTGAAAAAATTGAATTTCCCCTCTGGGATTTATAAAGTATTTTAAAAAATTAATTAATTAAAAAATGTGAAAGACCTTACCTTCATTTTGGTGGAAAATGATTTTTAGTCATGTTTTGAAAAACTAAAAGTCACTTTGGATGTGTCGCTTATGTTGAAGACAACTCTGTCCTGTGTTGTGTTTTTTGTTGAAAGTGGTGGCTTATGTTTGTCTTAACTATGAAAAGTTCTGGAGAAACCAAGAGACTCCTGCAGCTTTACTTAAGAAGAATCCTTTGTTTACTTACGCTTGAAACTGCTATTTTTGGGGCTGCAAATTGCAACTTTGAGGGTCAGAAAAAAATAATATTGAAAGTTTTTTTTTTTTTAATTCAGTTCAAATAGGGGTGTTATGGTGCTGCAGTAGTTAGCGTTAGCGTCACCTCACAGTAAGAGGTGAACCCCTGTGTGCAGAGTTTGCATGTGCTTCCAGTGTCAGCGTGGGCTTTCTCAGGGTACTCCGGCTTCCTCCAACAGTCCAAAGACATGCACGTTGGGTTAATTGGTAACTGTAATTGGTTGTAGGTGTGAATGGTTGTCTGTCTCTCTGTGTCAGCCCTGTGATAGTCTGGCGACCTGTCCAGGGTGTACCCTGCCTCTCGCCCAATGTCAGCTGGGATAAGCTCCAGCCCCCCGCGATATGTGATTATAGAAAAGACACTCAAAGTAAAGGGGTTTTAAAAAAGCCTACAAACTGTTTGATATTTCTATATTTTTATTTTTATAATATGAAGTGGACAGTTTCACAGTATAAGATTCTATCTGGTAATCATTATCATACAGTATATTGCTTAAGAAAGATAAAAGAGATTAAATGGTAGTTAATGCATTTTGTCTTGGCCCCTTATGACCCCTTATCATTTTGCAGACAATACAGAGTACCTTAACTTCCAAATAAGGATCAGGGTCAGGTTTGAGCTTAAGATTTACATATTTACTTAATAGAAAAAACAAACAGAAAACAAAGAAATGCCACATAAATGCATTATATTATGTCTACAACTCATTTAGCTGTACACGAAAAAATTTGAAGTAATTTTTCTCAGTTGTGCATTCTGGTGAGTTTTAGGGCAGAACAGTGACGTGTGACATAATGTGCTTGGTTTATCAATATTTGACTAAACCCACCTCACTGTGCAGCACAAGAACATGTAGCATAATAGAACATTACTCAACAAACAAATTATGTAAAACCTCTGAGTAATATGACCATGAAATTTTTAAAAGACAAGACTGTACAGAGATGGAAGTCTGACTGAGCCTTTAGTCTTGTTCAGTTTTGGGCTTTCAAAACATAAGTGTGACATTTTCATAATAACAGCATATCCTCACAGTAGGGAGAGGGGTAACTTGAGCATAGGGGCAAGTTGAGCCACCACTTCTTGCTAGGAAACCATTAATAAAATTGAGCATGTGACCAAATATTTAGGAGGATGGCATCATTTCATGGAGTGTGTGAAGGTAAGAACCACGTGGGTTAAGTGGTTAGAGATTTATGTCCAAAAAAGCATTTTTCAATCATGAAAGTGAATTTAGTCTATCATAAGTTTCATGGGGATTGTGTTTAGACCAAAATAGATAATTTTTAATTTGTTTTATACATCAATTGTGGTATCTATTAGCTATAAAATGAGGTAGTACAGCTACCATGAAAGGGCACCATTTTAGCTGTGGGGGCTAATAAAGTCAATATGGTAGCTATGGGGTAAGTTGAGCAATTTGAACAGGGGTAAGTTGAGCCACCGGTTCGCAGAGTTGGTGGCACAGCAAGGAAGTCCCCCACTCCTATGCTCAACTTACCACCACGAGACCACTTTTTTTGGACATGCTATATTATCAAAACAGTTATGTTCACACTCATTCTGTTTGTTTGTAGGGATGCACAACATCCTGAAATATATGCACATATATTAGTTAGCAACAAAACTATAATATCCTTGATGTAGTGATCCTGAATATGAAAAATGGCTCATCTTACCCCAGTCTCCCCTACTCCTGCGCTCAGCTGTGGTTAGTGAGATACTGTGTGTCCCATTGAGTTGCTGTAAGGCATCCGGTTTTATATCTTCAGTTGGAAGAAGAAAACAAAGGAGTGATACAAATGTACTTGAATCTGTGTGCACTTGGTGTTTGATTACATATACAGTTCTGTTGAGTTGCTCAGTAACAGCATGTTTGCAAAAAAATGCTTTAGAATTAGAGCAGAAAAGTGCAAGGCCCAGCAAACATAAAGCAGCATGCGAATCACTTTCCTCACAAAGGAAAAAAAAAAATAGAAAGGGCCCTGAAGCCAGACTAGGCCATGAAACGTTTAGATGGCACAATAAACTTTCATTTGTTTGAAGAGACATCAATCCAGGACAGCTGGTAGTGGCTCGCTAATGGTTTTCCTGCTACTCTTGTCCTCAGGGATTCAAAGTAAAACACCTAAACTAGAAACACACAGATGGGGTTACAAAACTATAAAAGCAGGATTTTTATACAGCATGCTCAAAGAGGTCTGATGGCCTTTGAGTCACCCTGATAGTGTGGCTCTGGGGCAGGGACTCTAGAAGTCCTGACCAAGGTCTGTATCAGGGTGAACATCAAGTCAATGCAAACCCAGGCACATGTTTTGAATGCACTTTGTTATGAAACGTAACATTTTCTATGAAATATGTTTTGTATTGAGCAATAAATCATAAGTGACATTGAATATTCAGTGTAGCTGGAGATCAGTCGCAGCAATCCTGTCCCCAGATTAATGTGTTTTTAATGTGGCTTATTTCCCTATCATTGACATTGTTGTCATGGTGACGTTAAGTGCTGGGGAGTTTTGTGTGTTGTTGCTGCCAGGTTCACACATTAACATTACACTGGAGAATTTGCTATCAGCTCCCAAACTACAGATACAGAATGTGTCTCGTTTCCTCGAGTTTTTACAGCTGGTGTAAATGTACATATATGTGAGAGTACAAGCCAGAAATAATGACTGCCCTGCGTCAGTTTTGTGCAGGCCCAGTTACAAGAGATGTGGCGATAATGAATTGCAACAACAAGCAGCCTTCTGGTCGGCAAAGTAGGGCTTATTCACAGACCATTCCGTGTCTATCTTTGTCTTGACCTTGAGTGTGGGTGAGTTGACTGAATGCCAATTGTTCCAGATATGTAACCCTTGAATAAAAAAGAGATGTGGACCTTTGAGTATAAAGTGTGAGAGCCCCAGCTCTCAGGATTGCGACGGTGGTCTGTCATTTCACGGCTTGTTGGTCCACCACTTGGGTACAGACTGAAATGTCTCAAAACAGCCCAGTCTCATTTCCAATTCGTCAAAAGGTGACTCTTGGTCAGTGGCTCCCAGTGTGAGACAGTGGTGCACCAAGGCACCCTTTAGGGAGATGCAACTGGCAGCTGCATGTTTTGACGCTTTGACCAACTGCTGTAGTATAAAGAGCGTGAAATTCTGCATAGGCCAGGAATGACTCTAAGCCTGACCACTGTTTTTGACCCATGTGAAACCAAAAGTCAAGCCGAGTTATTTTAATAACAACGTAGTGTGCTAGTATGTGTGCCGTTTGTTAGCCCTACCCCTACATTCGCGTGTTCCCGTGAGGGGTAGTAGTGTCCCAATTCCTTTTTGCGTGTAGGGGTAGGGGGCATAACGAGGGGTAGTGGGTATGGAACTAGCACTTCGGAGCGAGGGATTTCAGATGCTGACTTGCCAGCGAGGGGTAGACGTTGTCATGGCTTCCACGGAGCAAGGGACGGGGAAAAAAGTTCATACGTAGCTACATAACGTTACCGTCCTCAGGTTGCTTTAGCTAACTAGCTAGCTCGCACTATCTGGCGTCTGTCATCTGTACTGTTCTGCAAAATTGTCTGACTTTTCACATTACAATAACACGGCAGCTAGTATAACTATGCTGCCTCGTAATGTTAGCTGGTTAGCTAGCTAGCAGAAGTCCCCTGTCATGTGTCGTTCATCAAACGAAGCATGATGAATGCGGCAAACGCGATCGCTAGGATGAATGAGACTCCATTGTAGATGCCAGTTGGAAATGTAGATGGCTCGCAGCTTCCTGTTTAAAAAAGTTATGTATGCGTGAACATAACGGGCGCGGTGACGTGGTGAGTGGTGTCCCAATTCCTAGGGAAAGATTTCTACCCCTGCCCCTCATTGCTTCATTTTGAGGGCCAAGGGGTAGTGGGCAAGGGGGGTATTGGGATTGGGCCTAAGTTTATTTAGGAAAGAGACTGAGTGAATTTAATGAGTGGAAACTGGACATTTTCTATAATAGTGGAAGTTCATTTTCAAAAAACACAATGTATATAACAAGTGTAAATTACCATGCCGTCCCTAAGTGTCTATGAGAGTGTCATGAGTGTGTTATAGTGTGAGGTGTGGGTGACCATGTGTCTGCATTCAACGATTTGGGAATGAGAATGTGCTGCTCAAAAAATACTAGATGGCATGCCATGACATCTGATACAGATATCCATGGTAATCAGAGAACGAATCCAACTGGCTTTTGTAATCCCACTGACATTTTCTTTAGCACCATGAAGTCTGACAACTGCTGGATGGCTTTCCATGATATTTTTTCCAAGTCTTTGGTTTATGCAAAACCTGCAAAACTAATGGCATCCCCCTCATCTTCAGCTGTACTTGCTGTTTGGTGCTAATAAGCAAATGTTAAATAAGATAATGAACATCATACCTGCTAAACATCAGCATGTTAGCATTAATATTGTGAGCATATTAGCATGCTGACATCATAACATGTCATAAAATCAACAGGTTTTTAAAGAAAATGATTAAAGAAATTAAAGTAAATTGAAACTCAGGTAAAATCAGGAAAGGCTCACCCATAACAGTATGTGTTCAGGAGGGACTTACAAGAGATCACTGACTTATCCAATTTGATTGCCTTAGGCAGATTGTTTCAGTGCCTCTGGGCCCGACTGCAAACGATCTGTTCCCTTTAGTTTACAGCCAAGCCTTTGGAATAGACAAAAGACCTTCGCTTTTGGATCTCAAAGTAAGCATCGAAATGTATGGTACTGGAGGTCAGAGGGCTAGCAGGTAGAGATGCCATGCATCCAGTGATATCTTACTTGTCATGTTCACCATTTTACATGACACCACCATGACACCACCATTTTTTGTTACACAAAAGAAGGATTCACTTGGCTGATTTGTCACTGGATTAGTATCAGCTACTGTCAACCACTGACGTCAAATCAGTTAAAAAATTCAGCTAAATTTCCATCTCAGTCTTTTGGGTGTGTTAGGTTAAATTCAATCACAGCTCATTAGCTCCAAAAGTTTTAATGTTGCCAAATTATTTTAGCTGACAGGCACTGAGGCCAGCTAATAAGGATGCTTTGGCTCAGCTCCTGCTCACTACAGCAGTGTTGCCAGCTGTAGTGAGCAAAAGACCAACTCGCTACTTGCTGAAGTTGTCAATTAAACAACGACACACCCGGGACACAAGACTGTTGAGGATTATCTGTTTAGATTAGACTGAAAAGATACAAAAAATTAAACTGCTGACAGTTGGTGATGGATTGGTCACCAAAACAGCAAATATGTTGAGCCTATTTCTGTAAATTCACAATACCAAGCTTACTATGGCTTTAAATATAACAATCCAATTTTCGAGGATGATGGATTACATGCAAAGCTGCCAACTGAGTGAGGCCATTACCACGAGCTGCAACAGGGCTCAGCTTTTTAAGAGCTGGCTGCATGGCTGACATCCAGCCAGAGCCGACAGAATGCCTTCCATATTTTAATTGTTTATAATTACAGTGATAACAGCCATGTGTAATTATAAGTCATTTTTCAGCCATGAACAAATGATATCAATATGGCTGAGCGCATTTTTACACTTTTGCCCTCTGTACACACAAACACACACACATACACACAAAAAGGGTTTTACATCTGTCTCAGATTCAACAATTTGGCAAAATGAAATCGTTTTATAAAAACATTTAAGATTTCAGACCTGTGTTAGTTTTCTAAATTTAGCAGGATAATGTCGTCTTTATATTTGGCTAAATCACATTTGGGAGAACAGTGGCCTCCTGCTCGTCTGGTTGGATTTCCAGTGTCTCAGTCGTGGCTGATTAAATTTTGTTCTGAGATGATATGATTGAGGAAAGACAGAGCATAAAGCTTTCTTTTTGAGAAAGTATTAAAAATTGTTTGTTTGGTTGTTTTTGCAGCCTTTCTTCATACCCCCTGAGATTTTTTTTCCACCCTGCAGAGTTTATCGGCCTGCAGGGTGTCTCGAGGTTTGATGCAATTCTAGTAAAACCTGGTGACTCTGTTGCGTCATTCAGTTTCAGCACTGCTATTTTTATTTTACTTTTTCCGGTGGACCAAATCAATACCACAGCAGCATTTGTCTTGATGTGAGGATGAAAACAACCTATAAAGCAAGAGGGACAACAGAGCCAAACAAATGATAGACAGTAGACCATATGTGTTGCCCAGGGCAACTAAGTACCCATTACTGTTGAGCCTTGAATAACAGAGCTCAGTCCTGAAATGTGAATGTTTGCAGGAACAGTCACTTCTGCTTAAGGTGAAAACAGATACAGATAATACAGATATTTAAATATTTCATGCCTTATTTATAAAGCTCTCTGGTGTTCTCAACCCAGTTGCTAGAACAGATGTTGGCGTTGTACGTTTCTGTAAACCAGGGATATGTTACATTCATACATTATCATGTGGAGGATGTGTCGAAACTTCACATCTCAACAATGCTGTGGTTAACGTGTGGTTATGCTCAGGTACAAAAAGCACTTGGTTATGGTTAAGAGAAGACCATGTTTGCTTGGGGACTCTCGTTTGCTTGGAGAGTGACTTGTGGCATCAGACACCGACGATAAAAGCCATCGGCACGTTGGCATGATATGTGGCCGGTCGCCATTATAGTTCAACGGCACCCAGCAGTATTCAGGGGAAACATGGAAAAGAACAGAAGTTAAGGCAGCGGAAGTCCGAGTGCAGTGGGCAGGAGAGGTGGTGGATGGGGCACAACAAACACCGACTTTCACCACTCAGACAGCGTTCGCATCCTGTAAGATTCTACAGCTAAACCTTGTTCTAATTTTCTAAACCTAACTACTTGTTTTTGTTGCCTAAACCCACAAAAAGAAAACGTCAACTCACTGTGTCATATTGACGTAGTGCATTTACTTTGAAAGAGACTGTAGGTAAATGTTAAATTGCATGTTGTATGTGGACGTGGAAAGTCCATGACCAAATGTTGATATGTGACAAAGTTGGGGTGAGAATGTGTTGTTTGGTGGCACAATCCCAGCTTGAAATGCAGTGATGTCCAGTAAGAAACAGCTTCTTTTCCTTGCACTAATCTGTGAGGAAACACGACATTGTCTTCGTAAAGAATTGCTTTCCACAGCAGGTCGCTGGTCTCGAACAGCGCCGTCACATGTAGGTGTCACACACACCATCCACCATTCCATCCACCACCTGATGGCAATGTCCTGCTGATCTGTAGCATCACTTTAGAAACAAACAGTTGATCTGTTGGTCAACTGATGGAAAATTAATCAACTGTCTTTGGGTTTTCACTATTTTATGACGTTTTATAGATTAATAACATTCTCAGGAGATTAAATGGTAATGAAATAATTGTTAGTTCAAATGTTTATGGACGTGTACCCCCACAGTGCTTAGGTGAGCTCAGGGCTTTATTAAAAGTTAGCGACGAGGTGCTAGACTGTACATAGAAGACATCCAAGAGCACAGCGCTGACAAAACATGAATATGCCAACTCTGGTTTCACACTGGAAGTGGAAGCACTGCGAAGCACACCGACTTTCTGAGGAGGGCTGCCCGCTTATTTTCAGCACCCATGTTAACTGACTGGGCTGTTCACACTGGACATGGCACGGCGCAGAGTGCCTTGGCCAGCTCGTGATCTGCAGCATTAGTTTGAGTGTCTGGTCTATTTTTTCCTGGAGCTGCGAGCATACCTAACAGGAAAACACTGATAATCTATTTTAAACCATATAAAGGATATATTAGATTTGATTTAAAGGATCTGATTATGGCAAATGATAAAATATGTATCCCATGAGTCCACATATTTGTGATTTGATTCTAAACAGAGAGCAAGACAGCCACACACACACACACACACACACACACACACACAGCAGACAGAAACAGGACTCTACCTGTGATTTAAACAGAATAGAGAGCAGGATTTGCTGGCCAGCACAGAGAAATGTGCTTCTGGTGTGAACCCAGGCAACTGCTGATAGGCAGCTCCGCAATAATTAACAAATCACTGCACTTCCCCGTCCAGCATGAGCCCTGTGTAAGACAAATTGCCTTACAAGAGTGAATGGGGTTGACTATTACTTTCACTTTCACTGGTCAGCGTGTTTCCAAACTAAGTGATGATCCGGCACAATGTGCCTTTAAGAAGTCACTTAAGAAGTAAGAGAAGGGCGCCCTGCTGGCCTCGGGGTTAAGGTGCCGACCACAAACGTAACTTCCCTGATCTGGCTGAGAATCTTTGTTGCATGTCATTCCCTATCTCTCTGCCCTCCTTATTAAGGGCATGAAATGCCCCAAAAACAGAAAGTAGAGAGAAAAATTTGAGAATTGGGTGCACTACAGCAAAACAACCGGGGAAATGTTGGTCTGCGAGGGAAAATGTCGTCAGTCTCGTCCATCCAATAGGCCATTTGACACATTTTGACAAGTCACAGTAGGAAAAGCACAGTGTAAATAATAAAACAAATGACAGCTGAATTAATTTCAGGGTCTTGGTGTCATGCATGTTGCCTTACTGGCACACTGTCATGACTTACTGGCACACTTGAATGGAAGCTATTGTTAATGTTATCAGTATCATTGTACTAGTGAGATGCAGATTGCAGAATGGAAGCTAGAGGCATCTGTGCAGAAAATCTTCCTGGTAAAAGTGTTTGCAGTGCAAAAATGTGCAGGAACAGATGACGGTGGCCTCAAGAAACAGGCAGAAGCTTTGATTTAAAAATACTTTCCTTCTGAATTTTCCTCTCTTGAAACAGATGTAAACACTGTGAGACGCATCTTTTCACCATCTGCTATCAATGTTTAATTTTTAGGTAAATGTTATTTGATGTTATGTCAACGGCAAAACATAGTTTCCTTACAAAAACCCATTTTCCCTCCCTGTAATCAACCTCGTCAATAAAATATAGGTAGTGTTAATGTCTTTGCAGCAGGGTTCTCACCATTATGCATATTATGTCACAGCTTTTTTAGTTCACTGTTTATGTGCTTTTAGTGTGCATTGCATTCTTCTGGGTATGCTCTCTGGTGTTAAATGGCCCTTGTCTTGTTGCCAAAAAAAGGGAATATGAAGATGATAATGAAGGCAGAGGAAGAGAAACAAGCTATTGTTAGCACACGGTTCTGACACTAGAGCAGCAATGACGCACAGAGAAAGGAGATGACCAAAACGGAAAGAAATGAGAAAAGAAGGAGAGGGAAGCGGGGAGAGAGAGTACAAAGAAAAATACAACAGATCTGAGAGGATCAAGAAGACAGGATGTCTGATGAAATGGAAGCAATCATGGAGAGGCAACTGGCTGAAATTTCATCAAACAAGCGTTTTGTCTCATGGTGAAATAAATATATTTTGTGGCTATGCAAATAGGAATTCAAGTTTCTACGGAGGGAGGAACAAACTGAACCTGATACTTTGGTACTGAAATAGTCTGCTGGAAAATGGGTGTAACGAAAAAGATAATACAAGAAAAAATATCAATCCCATATACTGCATTCAGAGCATGCTCAGACCGCTTTACTTTTCTCACATTTTGTTATGTTGATGCAGATGTGCAAAGCGTATTGTGATGTACCCGAGAAGATTCAAGGATCTAATCGCTGCCAAAGCTGCATCAGCTAAGCACTGACTTAAGGGTCAGAATACTTATCTCAGTGTGACATCTCAGTTTTTCTTTTCAATAATAAATCTGGAGAAAAATAAAAGCCTAAAATGAAGTTTTTGCTTTATCATTATGGGATATTGAGTGTAGACTTATGAAAGGGGAAAATAGTTGATGGCTGATATTAAACATAAAAATGACTAGGCCTAAAAACTTTCTGAATACACTGTAACTCTGTGTCAATAATGTTATGCTGTGCTCCTTGTAATAGATTCTTCACGCCTGAGAAGTTCTAATGAATCTATTTCTTTATATTTGATGGTAGTGATAGTGTAAAGTCTTGTTTAAAATTGGGTATAAAATGTTGTTTAATTATTGCTATAATTGTTTAATATGGAGCCAAGCTAAAATTAATGCAAACAAGGCAGCGTGTTCTCAACTACGGTTATGAACGCGAGTCGTGCGGCCTAAATGGAAATGGAATAAAATTGTACAGTTAATGCCCCTGCTTAAAACATTGTTCCAAAATCTCTCCATGGGTGTTCAGTTAGGTTGAGGTCTAGTGAATGTGAACACCATCTCGTACAATTCAAATCATTTTCATACCCAGCCATTCAGTGACGCCTGGTGCACATGAAAATACTGCTATCCTGGAAAAGAGGACTCATCTGCATAGAAACGTATAATGAAAAGATAAGAGCAATCGGACAGAAAAACATGGCAGTGATTAGCTAGTTTCCCTCTGATGGAACAAACAGACTCAAACCATGCAAGACAGCAATATTCAAGCCTGTACTGTTTTCTTGTTGTTTGCCATCAATGACTGTCACATCAGGAAAATGATAGCATCAGTAATTTAAGTAAATACCCATGAACAGCATATGTTTACATTCAAAGCCCACACCAAGTAATTTTTGTGCGTGATTTTGCATCTGTGATATGCTCTACTTCTCACTGTACTTGCCCACTCAAGATTATGGTGAAAGACACCTCAGATAACTTTTTTCTTTGTGACTGAAGCTCCTGCCATCTGTGCACTAATTATAAATTCTCTTTCTGAGTGACTTAGATCTATTACTCCTGCCATCTTCAGCCAAAATCAAGTTTAACTGGGTCTGCTCATCATTTTTATACATGTCCTGAGCATATTAATTGTATCATGCAGCACAGCTATAGAAGTATCTGCATTTGCTACATCCTTTAATCAGTTTTGTCTGTCTCATTGACACCTGTGTGTATGTTGTGTGTGTGTGTGTGTGCGTTAAAAATACCCTGTGAAGTTTTTGACACATGTGGCTGCTGTTACATGGACAATATTTCTTCAACCCTACTGAAATCATTCTTATTAGAGATTCCAACTGAGCTCTTTATATGATTGCTAAATAAACAGATCCAATAAGATGTGCAATGAACAAAGTAGTTCCGCCTGCTGTCCAGCTTCTAATCTGAAATATAACGTGCATGAGAATACACGTTCCTGCAAATGTCTTCAAGCTATTCCACTAATCAACCAGTTGCAGTAATGCACAGAGAAAATTAGAAATGGCCAAGTAAAATGCAGGAAAGAAGAATGCAAGCTACTGTAGCAGACAGGAATGCAATCGATACAGGTTTTAAATTTTTAAAGAAAAACACACTGGCAAATGTTTTATGCCAAAACGTGAACAGAAGAAATTTGTGTGTAAACTGTTCGCAGACGGAAATTTACATGCATGTCCGCATTCATCAATATTTTAGTAGCTCTGATCTTTTCGTAGCTACTAACAAAATCTACTCCTGCTCCTGACCACTCATAGTGCTTGTGTAAATTTAGTAAAGCACATAAATATTGCTTGTCACTATTGGAAATTACAATTTTAACTCGTATTGCGCTCTGTTATGTACACAATACACAGATGGCTTTGAAACACGTGATCTAAACATGACAAAATATTAAAAATATAACACATTTAGTTAAATTAGTTGGCAATTAGCAGGTTTAAGATCCAGATTAGGTTCATGATTGTGAATTATCTACATAAATCGACTCCATAGATTACACGTTCTTTCTACACGTTGAATGATGATAATAAAAATATCCGTAAGGACAGCCAGATCACAGCCTCTTCGGCCTCGGTGCCTGGGTTCAGCAGGGGCAGCAGGTGGTGGAGCCACGAAGGAGCATGCGCCAGCTGAAAGAATTATTTGAGACAGCACGTTTTTGTTTTTTGTTCTTTTGGCTTTTTGATCATTTGAATGAATAAATCTGATTTGAAAAATGTTTAATTTACGTTGTATAAAACGGAGCTTTAGGCTATTAAGATTTAAATAATTTGAAGACGATGCGTACAAACTGCTGTAGGCTATGTTATCCCTATCATCTGTTAAAATAAATGTTAAATAGCTCTACATTCTGACAGCCATCACTGATTTAGAGTTTACCCATTACGCACAAAACATCTCTGGTCTCCTGTTCCCACTTCATTCAAAAACCCACAAATGAATCTTCTGTTTGTTTGGTGACCGCTGTATTTTTTTTGTGTGTGCTTATGCGTTTCTTTGCCTCCAGTTTCATATCAAACCATTAACGCTTCACCTCTGACATGGTTCTTTGTACCACGGAGACAACATTAACAGCATCTGTTACCTCCCTCCAGGCCTTCGCTTTGCCTGTCCCTGTCACACCACCACTAACTGAAGAAAATAAAATGTTTTTTCTTAAGTCCACTTCACCCAAAATTATTTCGATCTCCGCTTCGGAAAAATTCTTTTTTCTTTCTCTCTCTTTCTTTCTTTGCGCCATGACTGACAGGTCAACAGGATTCACCTACACCTCCTTATATGGTGGTCATTGGCTATTCATGGGCGGGGATTTATGCTAATTGCTGATTACTGGGAGCGCGCTGTCACTTTACAATGGATTGGCATTCATGATCATACACACGTGTTTACGATCAAATCTGAGTTTCCCGTGGCGTTCCTGAATTCGGAGTAGGTTTTTAGTAGCGTAGGCTAATCTACACACAGATTTACTCACTTTTCATGAATGAGACCCGATGTCTTTTAGTGAAAAACAGTGAATGTTGAATTAACTTTGTTTAGAAGTAAAGTCCACAGGGTACCTTTCCCCTGCAAAAAATTATATCTGAAAGTTAATATAATAGAAACACTTGCCTGTTTCCAATTTATATAAAGTGAACCAGAATTTAATCTAAACCTTCATCAAAGGTGTTTGAGTTTCTGAGGTCTGTTAGCAAAGTTTTCTACATGATGAACAAGTAAAATTACAATGCCCAACTTGTTCTACAATCAATAATGAAATTCATGGTGTCTATGTTACAACTTTGATGAAACCGTCTCTGAGTCGTTCCCTCCTTCAACTTCTTCCTAACTCATCTGATAAAGGAATGAGAGCTACTCGTAACTAAATCCAGATCCTATTAAGATTTAATCAAGCCCGGGGGAGCACGAAAGATTGGACAAAGGATCCAATAACTTTGCAGAAAACTTTTATCCATCTATTTCAGGTCTCCCACCATTTATATCGTCCCCATTATTGTAGCTAAAGACAACTTATAAATCCTCAAAGTGAAGTCCTTTTAAGAACAATTGTGTTGCAGGCTCTCTAAAAACGAGTAAACATCCTGGAGCATTTCAGTCGCAGTTACAGGTGACTACAGAGACTCTTTGCTTTTTTAATGAAACACCAAATGCACATAATTTAGTACACATGCCCTCCATTAACACAGTGCAAAACTGAGAAAGAGGGAGAGGTAGATGAAAGTAAAGGGAGAGAAAGGGATGAAAGACAGTCACAGCATAATAGCATTGAGATTTTCGAAGGTACAAAGCAACCTTATTCAATGACATAAATAGGACAGTTTCAACACAGTTTGATGCCTTGAGTGTTCCACCGCTTCACTTTTGCTGTGAGGACAAGAGTGTGATTAGCAGCTTGATGTCACAGCAGTTCATGCTATTCACCACCTCTGTCTTGCAAACAACTGGAGGCAGCCTGAGGGTAGATTAGATTTTGTTGTCAGTGTGCATGCATCTGTGTATGTGTGAGCTGGTGTGTGTGTGTGTGTGTGTGTGTGTGTGTGTGTGTGTGTTTGTGTGTGTGTGTGTGTGTGTGTGTGTGTGTGTGTGTGTGTTGGGGGGGGGGGGGGGGGGGTTTATTTCTTGAACCTTTAAGCTATTTCAGCACCCTGTTTCAGTCCTTTACCCAACAAGGCATGTGCTGGTTTAACAGGCAGTGCCCTGGCTGGGCCAAAGCTCAAAACCTTGTCTGACCCTTAGTGGTATCTAAACATGCAGTTTTGGTTTAATTGCAATGGGGCTAAACGTAACGTCATTTTCACAGGAAATGCCTTCAAATAAAGAAATAGCGTGGCTGAAAGGTTTCCAAGCATCATCCAGAGAAGCAAAGTATTGATATCTTAGTTACATATTTCTCATCTGTTGAGTGGTTTAAATATGTCTTGTGCTTACTGACAGTTGGCAGAAGAAACAATTGAGCCAATCAACAGAATGAATCATCTTCCTGTGTCAGGTCCAGAAAATTGTCGACAAGTGTAGATTAACTGGGCCAGGAATGCGTACGTACACTTAATTGAGCATACAGGAGACGCAATACAAGCTCCTGCCAGTGGTTTCACAGGATTTCACTGATCTACAGGTGGCAGTGATGCACATAAAAACACAGCACTGTCTCGGCTTATTGCAGGAAAGAAGAAGACCACTACTAAATAAACATGGATGTAAGCAACGCAGGATTAAAGATTTTTAAAACAACCAGCTTTACACATTCCTTGTGAGGCAATTCATTCAGCACATTTGTTAGATGTCAGATACACACACCATGCACTGTAGTGATTTTGTTTAAATCAAAAATCCACAAGGCCCCCTTAAAGAGACAGTTCACCCTAAACTATACCTTCCAAACTTATCATCACAGAGAAGGAAGTGTGCATCTACTGCTAGCTCACCTAGCACCACTGAGCTAGTTAACGTCACAGCTCAGCAGAGGAGGATGCCATTAATGTTTACATCCCGTGCTGTCATGAGCACAAACCTCTTTTCCATCAGTAGATGCACGCTTCCTTCTGCGCAATGATGTGGTTGGCAGGTGTAGTTCAGTAGTAACAAAATAGTTCCTGTGTGAAACTGCTCCAAACAAAGTCCGTGGATTATCTTGACTAACTGGGTCATGATTTGTGGAAAAAGACACTGTAGTTGTTGCTTTGAGCACCACAAGCCGAGTGCCATCTAGTTCTGTTATATGTGAGAGAAGGCAGACATCTATTTCCAACACTCTGTAAGTCACACCAAAGCAATCTAGACTGATAAAGACGAAAGAGACTAATAAGAGGAATGATATGTATTTTTGATTATAGGGTGAACTGTCCCTTTAAGTGGCATATTTCTTCAATCCGCCTGTAAAACATTTACTGCTTCTTGTAACCACAGCTCCACTGTTGACTGCAGCAGGATGGCCATCTCATTCACGACTGACTGGTCGGAGCAAAATATCTCTTACACCCACCACCACCACCACCAAGCACAAACCAGCTAACATGAACACAATGTCAAACTGACTGATGGGGTGAAACTGAAATGGCATTTCATTATCAGATCACACCGATTCTGGAAAGACATGTTGGAGTTGAATTTTTTAATGTTAATTGTTAAATCCTGTGAGCACCACAAACATGTTTACATTCACCAAGTCAGCGGCTGTTATCTCAACACCAGCTCAAATTAAACCAAAGCTGTCTCCATGATTAGAAACCACTTGTTTTTTGTTTTGTTTTGTTTTTGTGAACTGACCTTCTAAATTCTCTCTGAATGGTTTATTTCAGATGGCCTGGTCGAGCTTTCAAAAATTGAATGACCCTGAAAAGTTATTTCATACCTTATATCACAGAGTTATTGTGTGCAAAACAAAACCATTCACTGTATTCTGAGTTCTAGATGTTCTGCTTCATAGACAGTGGATCTCATATTCCCTGCAAATTCCCTGTACGACTGCACACACGAACAACTGCTCTTTCACAGGCTGCAGACAGTGATGGTGACATTATCCTGTATGGATCTGTCAGGAACTCTGATACAATATGTTCCTACAATAGCAAAGCAATAAGAAAGAAAGAGAAGAATCACATAGATATCACATAACCCTGCTGGGTTATTATCTTAAGCAGATGTCAGACATAACTGTGAGTTGCAGCTGAACCACTTGTCATATGACTTTCATGTAATGATGCGCTGCTTCAATCAGTTATTCTTACTGATTACTGGCTTCAGCCCAAGGCTAAGTAATGTAACCCCCAACTCTTCCCCTGCAGGCTTCACTCCATCACTACTCCCTCCACCTTCCGTCAAAAGGCTGAACTCATCGGTGCAAACGTACATCCTGGATCCCCTGTGTTTTCAGTGATATTGAGAGAATGAAACACAGAGAAAGAATCAGTGTGTAGACCAGGTCAGTTTATCCTCAAGACAAACAATGGCTTTTGTAAGGGATTTACCCATACTGTCAACTGCAAACTGTGAAGCCAGAGCTGTCTGAGACAGAAAATAAAAAATTCTTCCCTGCTGATACTTCAGATTCTGCAGCTTTCACAGGGTGGTCATATCAGTTGTTTCATCCTCCCTGTCCCCTACCAGAGAGTAGGTTTGTAATGTTCTGCCTCTGTGTTGCTCAGTGTAACAGAGAGCGTCTCTGCCAATGGTAATGACGTCTCTCTTATCAGCTGACAACCCATATATTTTATCCCCCGAATGTCTTCTCAAAGGCAGCACATCTACTTCCACAAAGTCATTTCCTAAAGGTAATTTTCCCACGTTCTCATTCACTGAGTGTCTTCTTGTGGGCAGGATGTCTGCTCTTTGTATGGAGTGCTGAATTGTGCGGAGCTGGCACGGGAACAAGGAGCTGTCACACACACTGGGACTGGACCGACACCAGTCTGAGATACTGTGGTCAGATCCTGCTTGGCTGTCTGAACTGTCTCCGACCTTTTGCCCCAGTCCCTGGCCTCTAGCCAAGCTCAGCAGCCTGGGGATTGTAACGATGGGTGCAGATGCTGCCACAGCTACAGCAGCAATGTGTTGGTGCTCAGCAACAGTCACTTTGGTGTCTGTAATCACTGCGGAAGGAGACGCCACTGCAGCTGAGCTGGTGAATGAGGAGGAGCCGAAGAGAGCAGCGACTTTCTGGTAGTATCGCATCCGTATCACTTTGGCTGAGCGGTAAAGATCCCCTATGAAACAGTAACAGATGGGGTTAAGACTGGAGTTTGTCAGGCCCAGCCACTGGGCAAACGGACGTGTCTGTAGGAGCCAAGACGGTGGGCTTTGATTGCAGTCAATCCAAAGGTCAACCAAGTAGAGCGGAAGCCAGGACACTGCAAACAGCAACACCAGACACACCACCATCTTGGCGATTTTCTGGCGCGTTTTGAGTCGTGAGGTGTGCAGAGCTTGGCTGCGAGGATCAAGATCGGCAAAAGCGGATTTCTTCCCTCCCCAAAGCCGCCTGCCAGTTAGGAAGCCTATGGTGAGGTTAAAGGTCACTGGCAGGCAGTAGAGCATCACAAACAGCAGCACGTTGTATCTGTGGACAAAGAGTGAAACAATTAAAATTAGTTAATGATTTAATTTCCTTCTTAAGTTATGTTGAAATCTGTACTGTTTGAATTGAAATATCCACTTGTATTACGCGGCGAAACATTGAAAGTGACATTTTCTGTTGCTGGAGATGCTCTCTGTACTCTGATGTTTGCCTGATGAGTCAAGAATATTTTTATAAGATGACACGATCCCATTGAAGTCATGAATTGCAGTGTAAGTATAGTTATCAGGAACACAATGGGCTCATTTCAAGACTATTACATTTGCTACTGTTTCATCAACAAGACTGAAGGATCCATACGACAATGTCATAATAATCAGCAGCACTTTCTTAGAACTCCCAATTGAATTAGGTTTGAGGGTATGTCTGGATAATCAACACTGTTTCTAACACTTTGCAGTGCACAGTTGCAAAGTGATTGGCACACAATGAAGCTTTAATGGCAGAAAAGTGCATTGTGCTTAATAGAAGTCATTCTGAGACACTTGACAGCTTGTGATTAAGGAAAATAAAAGAAAAACAAGAAATAGCAAGGTATGCGATGGAAAGGGAACAAAAGTCTGTCTCTAAACTTGTGTTTTAAGTTCAAAACAGTGCTGAAATTGAAAGTCTGGGCTCCCCAAAGACAGCATTTATGAACCTCAGGGGTCTGAGTGGGTCCCTACTTAGAGATGCACTGATGCAATTTTCTTGGCCTGTTCCAATTTTAGATTTTTTAAAACTCTGACCTGCCAATACTGATTTTTGCCAATTCTGTGTGTCCTTCTTTTGAAGAACTATAATTGACAGCAAACAAAAAGAAGACCTCAAAGACAGTTCAATTGGCTGCTCAAACCATTTCTCAGAATGTTGGGGGAGTGATCAGATCACACTGGACTGACCACTCCCTTTTAGCTCAAGTAACTTTATTTTCCTATCAAGCACTTGTGCTAAAATGTTTTGCTGCCACAGAATCAACTACCAAATCTAGATTGACTAGCAAATGAGATTAGACTATCCAAATCTGGAATATGGCGCCAGTCGGTTTAGCAGTTTCCATTCACTTACATGAAAGGGTTAGCGTTAGCTTTGTTATGCTACACTTTTAACTAAGTTACTTATCATGCGATTAATACAGATTTGGATGTTGTATTTCAGTCTGCTAGTTAGCTTAACACAGTACTTTACAAATCAGGTGCAGCACGCATGGGAATTAATTATGGGTTGCAACGGCTGTGACAGTTACTGTCTGTACTGCTGTTTACCCAACATGAAACCATTGCACAGCACATGCATTTAAATTTTAATGGACCAGGATTGTCCGTATCAAAGATTGGGCGGCAGATCACCGGTCATGGTTGATCAAGCTAAAGCTCAGCCAATCGATCGGTGCATCTCTAGTTCCTGCATGAGAATTTAAAGGCCTCTGACACATCAAACCAACCTTTAAGTACCAGCACAAGTAAAGGTCAGTTGAACATGAACACACTGCAAATACTGCAGCCAGCACCGAGACAGCCAACCTGCCATCAAGTTATGCACCAACTGAAATACGTCTGGTTCAAAGTTGCAACAAGCAGAGTAACTTTGCTTTTCCCTGGTCAGTCTGGGGTATTTTGTTGTTCTGGGTGGAAATAGAAGAAGAAAATGCTTTAAATGAGTAAAATCACTGATGCACTGAGATTGAACAGCCACACAGAAAGCTCTTTCTCATTGAGAGTGCCCTCTGATTCCACATGCTCAATTGGCCATTAAGAGCCAATTACTGCCAACAGAGCTGGATCTCACAAAAACTACTGGTGATTGGTGGCCATGAAACATAACCATGGCCCGACAGTGTCTAATGGCTCACTGTCAGCTCGGTGTGTTAGGACCCTCAGGCTGTGACGTGGTTTGTGAGGGGACGAAAGATCGAAAATTAGTTGGAAAGCAGAGGCTCTGCAGAGATTAGATCATAGACTAGATAGTGATGACATATTCTGTTGTCTGTTGGAGAACCTACCCCTGTTTAAGGCGATGCTGAGGCCAGTCCTCCTGACAGACCAAGATGGCAAATGTCCCAAAGCTGATATCCTGTCGCCGGTTCATCACTGCAATAGGAGCACACATGATCGAAGACACTATCCACACCACAGCAACAGTCGCCAAGATTCGACGGCGGGTAAACATGGAGCGAGCTCTCAGTGGTGATCGGACGCTATAGTAGCGATTCACACTGATCACAGTCAGTGTTAACACGCTGGCTGAGACTGACACAGCTTGTGTGAAGGGCACTGCTCGACAAAGGAGGTCGCCGTAGACCCAGGCGGTGTAGATCTGGATTCCCAGGGTGATGGGCATGCACACTAACACCACAGCCAGGTCACACACCGCCAGGTTGACCAGGAGACTGCGCGTGGCGCTGACACCAGCCAGACGCCGGCTCCTCCTATTGGTAAGAACGCGCAGGGACATTAAATTCCCAACAAATCCCAAAATGAACGACATACAGTACATGATGGTCAGAGCGATGGTGCTGGGCTCGTGGAGAGTCCAGAGCAGCATGCTCTCCAGTTTGGCCAAGTCATTTGAAGAAAAGGGGGACAAGGTGGAGGGTTGATAGACAGAAGTGGATGTTTGCTGAGAGGATGGGGTCGAGAGGGTGGAGAACAAAGGGGAGGAGATGAGGGAGGAGTAAGGTATGTGGGAGGAGGGCAGCACAGAGGGCAGAGGCTGATGTGGGGAGGCGGTGGCAGAACTGAAAGTGGAGGGCAGCATTATCGAGCTGTGGAAGCTGTAGGTGTGGTTGAGTCTTTCCTGAGAGTCTTCATACTGCAGCAGTGGAGAGAAGCTTGGCTGGACTGAGCTCCAGTCTGACGGACGGTCCTGGGACAGATCCATACTGAACAAAACCACAGCAGGGGAGGCAGCAGAGAGTTGTGAAAATCTCTCGACAGCAGCTTACTGGACTGATTTCCCTTGGTCCTCATTAAAATCCATTCATAGACACACCGCAGGGGAAAAGCAGAACCCAAAAGTCAGACTCCAAAAAGAGAGGAAATCCTAACCAAATACATCATGTCAGGTTCCAGTCATGTGGTCTGTAGGTCCTTTTGTTCTGTGTTGATAACAGTGTATGTTGACATGCGTATATCATGGTGGCCCATGTCATGCCACATCCTACGGAGTCATGATCCTGTTCAGCACTGGTCCAAGTGCATGTAAATTAATTCTTCCAGGGAATGGTTGTTTGAACCTGATAATCCCACACCAGCTGTTAATGGACTCTCTCACCTTCAAGGAAGGCAAATATCACGCAACCCCCCCACTCCGCTCCTCAGTCTCTCTCCTCCTCCTCCTCCTCGCACCTTTAGTCCATCACAGGGATGCAATCAGATCTGTTTAGAGAAAAACATCACATATATCAGAGGCTGCCTCCACCTGCAGCTGTATTAAGAGCTCTACAGCAGAGCAAACAGCAAATAACACATTTCCTGGGCAGAAAAACACTGAAAAGCTTTTAACATCTCCTCCTGGTGTTTGCTTTTAACAGCCCCCCCCCTCGTTAGGTCTTAGAAACATTCAGTAAAGAAGTGTTTCTGCTCAGGACATGATTTGATATGTATTGTCATTTTAAGAATGTAGACATGGTAAGGAGAACATGTTAAGCAGCTTTACATTAATTATTGATTGAGTACAGATAGCAGAATGTCACTCTGGACATATTCTCATTTTGCATTTATATGTTTCTTTATGGACAAAGAAAAGTCTGTCACCACCTACATCAAAGTATTACCATTAAAAAGAGGGACTGCCATATAGAAACTTAAAATTTGCATCCTACATAAAAACATATTTCAGTCCTGAATGGATAAGAGGCAGAGAGGAGTAGCTGTTTGTTCATGTAATGATCTTCCCCTCAGAGAAAAGCATATCCAGACAATATTTCATTTTGTGTTTACTGACCGTGTGAGGATCTTCTTGTATGCTGGAATCCTGAAGATGCTGAGAAAGGCAGCCAGGTGCACCCCCAAAGAGAGAAAGAGAGAGAAAAAGAAAGACAGAAAACAATAGCAAAGTTGCTCCTGAATCGCTCACAGTCGGTTGCCACATGCGGTTTATAATCCGTCTTTGAGTCTCAAAGCTACAGAGGGATTTGTTGTTGGGAGAGCTCTTTGCGTTTCCGACAGCTTTTCTTTTGACACTAACGGGCTCCTCAGATGTCTGCGCTCCTGCCGGCGGGAGCTCCGAGCCCATCCGCCACTGCAGGACTGAATATGAGAGAAGGATAGAGCCAGGGAGGGAGCAGCTGCTGCCCCCCCCCCCCATACACACACACACACACACACACACATACACACACACACACGCAGCCACGCACTCAACCGCGCGGCACCTATGGCACTTGATAAACCTTGTCATCAATCAAAAACTGTTTGTCATTTCACTCTACAGGCTGATTCTTCCTCCCATGCTTCCGCAAAAACGAGGCAGCCTCCTTTCTTAATGCTCCAAAAAAAGAAAAGAAAAAGAAATCAGAATAAATTGGATTCTCTGTCCTCTGATTGATTATGACAGCCAAATAGTTTATTGACTGTAGCTTATTTCCTGCCATCATTGTGACAACAACATAATACAAATAATTTCATTCTCCTATTTATTCTCTTTTCTGTCTGCTAACAAACACATTCCTCTTAAAATAAATCATGTAATCATGTGTACTCATACTGTATCCTCATGTCAGCATGGCCGGATTAACTTGCTATACGGGGCTCTTGGGGGCAAAGATTTGTTGTTGGGCCCCTATTTCTCCCCTATATATATATGGCAGTTTCATTATTTCCCAAGACACCCAGAGACCAACTGATACCTACTTGTATGCTGCTGCTTTGCCCCAGTTTTTCTTTGTGTTCAATACTTTCAAGAAATTAGTCAAAACTCCAACTTTATTTAGGAATATAATATTTACGCAGCAGCAGAGTCTGAAATGATTAACACCATGAGATTAGTATTGAAAGGCTTGTCACGAACTGTGCAAATTCAAAGGAAAAATTACATCGGACCCATAGTGTAAACCTTACATTTATTTGACACCTTTAATTAACAGACATATGATGCTTTTTCTAAAAAAAAAAAAAAATTAACCGTACACATGTATAAATGACAATTACAGTAATGCTGTAGTGAGATAGCATTTAGTAAAGAGCCTATCACGGCACTCCGCTGACTCACCAGTTAGAGCCACTGGAGTGTAGAGCAATATCATTAAAGCCCCATTTTTTTTGTGAGTAATTTGTGTTCAAAGTTTAGAGAAGAAGGTTGCTGCTAAAATGGGAAGATGACACATAACTGCAGTAAAAGGTGCAGGTCATGTATCATCCTCCAAGCTTGCGGAGGTGCGCTGCTACGCCTCTCTGCATCTGACCAGCAAAAGCGATCAATTTTGTGAAGTAGCTGGTCAACTTGTTTTGTGGCGAAGCTAAAGAGATAAAGGATGCGGACTGTTCACAGAGCAGATGTGCCACAGTGTGTATCTTTATACTGGCGACACCTGCAGTGCACATACGGCACAGAGTTATGTGAGTCAAAGACAGAAGAAGATGGTGAGCTTTTGTTTTGAGGTGGTGTGTGTGTGATTGTTGTTTCTTCACTTTGTGGATCCAGCATAGTGCTGTGAAACTTCAGTATCACCAAGTCTGTGTAATATGGGTAAGTTGACATCTACAGAATATAGTCAACTGTGTAAGGAATAAAGTAACTCAGTATCCATCAGCTGGTGGCAAAATAAATGCTGACAGAATGATCAAAACTCCAAAGTGGAAACCCTGTTTAATATAAGTCAATATAAAGTAACTGAAAGGAAAAAATTACTTAAAAGTAGGGTATTGCAGTCTGGATGCCATAGTAATGGATTATGTCCAAACATTAACCCTTTTTGTCATCATAGACTGTTATAAATGTACAGAAATCATAAACATATGGCTCCTATGTTGTCTTAAAGGGAAAAAAACAGTCATACTTGGTTTTCTATTTATAGACAGTAAGCTCCTGGGTAGACGTTTCTGTTTGCGTTGATTGGTTTATCACTCATAAACACACATTAAGTACATTGTTTTACCCACTTTTTTTTAAAAAAGGGCCTAGACAAAACCTTAGAAAAACATGTGGAAAATGTTTATTTTCTTGGATATTGTTATCTATTTTGCATATGGACAATGTGAGAGTTAATGCTATGGTGAAACAAATATAAAGAACGCACATCCTCCGAATCAACTTTTTTCATAGATAAGAAAAATATCATCTAAGAATCGTTTCTATAGTTTAATATTTTTCAAGAATGTGTTTTTCTCTAGATTAAATTCAAAGTCATTTTCACTTATGAGGGCGACACAGATGAAATGCTACAATGTCTGAACCTCCTAAATGAGGCTAACGAACATTTCAAATTTACTATGTGTATTAATGAAAATGAAGTAAACTTATTGGAAAAATATGGTGAAATGCATCTGTGATTGATTGAGTAGTTTATTATTCCTATATGTATTTTGTAGGTCTCCAGATAGCCTCACTCCTATTGGAGGACATGCTATAAAAAGAGGGACTGCCCTTTACTCTGTAAGCCTGATGAAGCCTCCTATGTGAGGCGAAACGTTGCTTATTTGTTTGGTGTGGGAATAAAGCATGGGAGCAGCAATACATTGTGTGCGACAAATCCTGATTTCTTAATGCATGGTGTTTCCTGGCTGATAAGTCCCAGTTCTAGTCATCTGCGGCATATTTTTTCAAGAAAATATTCAAGTAAAGATAGAAACCCCTTTATTTCAGTGTGTTGAAATTTAAATAACTCAATGACAGAAGCAAAATGGAACAAGAAAAGCTTTTTATGTACTTTTGGTATGCCTTTGATGGGCATTTTAGGTGAATTCAGGTGAATTTTACAGGTTAAAAACTGCAGTGGAGCTTCAGAGTGTCATTAACTATAAGACCCATAAGTCTCGGGTGAGGTCAGCCAATCACTGGCCTTTAACCAAACCCTCATTTACTGTTTGAGAAAGGCTGTTAACTGCAAAACAGGAAGTAGTACTGGCTGAACTGGCCTTTGAAGGCTGAGTCCTTACTGCGGTGTCTGGGATTTGAGTCCAGCATAAGCCCTTTATTGCATGTCATCCTCTTTCTCTCCCCTGCATTTCCTGTCTCTATTAAATAAAGGAGAAAATGCTCCACAAAAAACGTCTGCACCACTTCTCCTACCACTGTGTATTGGAGCCTACAGGTGTGGTCTCATTATGTTTCCATTCAAGAAAATTGTCTCACATGTGGCTGAGAAGAGGATGTGATGTCATGACTGATGCAGGTAGGCCTAATACATAAATATTGATCAGAGCGGTCACAAAGTAGAAAAAGTGTATGAAAATTACGCTACAGTTTATAGTCTGGTAGTGTGATAATGTACTAAATTAACTGAGTAAATGTACTAAAACAACAACATCTCCATTTCCATATGCAAAATGAAGTGTTTCTTCTGGCCAATGGAGCACATCCGCTCCTTCAAAGCAGAACAAACTTGAACTCTGACCCAGGAAGCCAGCTGAGGATCACCCTAAAACTAAAATCACATGACTTTGTCTGTTGTAGTATGTGCTTCGATAGAAGTTGGTAAAAGACAGCAAATATTCATGGGGTGGAAGTGTAATGTGACCGTACCTCAACAGTTCCCATTAAAAATTCATACAATATGTGCAAATACTTTGCTGAGTTGTACACTTGCATAATGTATAGGGATTTGTAACAATAACCCTGGGAGGCAAAACACACACACAATATGTTCATATAAAACCACACTACCATTCATCATTGTTACAGATGCTTCTCACAACCTGTTACTGAACAGCTTCCAACTCAGACTGTGTGAACCCAGTTTCACCAGATGCACAGACCTTGGAACAAAAGCTTTATCTCTGGATCAAATGGAGAAACTGCATTTTAAATTAATTACTTGGAAGGTTAGATTAAAATGTCATGCACCTGAATCTCTGGGCTTCCTCTTTTCAGCACAGTATCTGTGAATTAATAATTCCCTGTCATACAGAGTTTTGATCAGTTCCAATATATGCATACCCTGCTGTCATTCTCTCCAGTGGACTCATTTATTTAGACCCAGGTCGACAGGTTGTGTCTCTTGTCCATTTATAGACAATGAGTTAATGCCCTGTGGCCGAGTAACTGCCTTTCACATTTTAAATTCAGGCGAAACCAAGCAGCACTTTTTCTTTGGCAAGTCTAAGCAACAATTATGGCTAATTAACTTTAACGATTTTAACCACCTTTGTTTAGAGTAGAGTAAGTCCAGTATCATAAAAAATACTGCCACAGCTCTGAAATGAGATGCATCATATCATAATATCATATTAATTTCCAACTTTCGCAGTGAAGAGAAATGCCTCATTCAGTATAATAAAGCAATGAACCAGTTGGTATTTGAAGAGATTAGCTCCAAAATAAGACACCAACTTTATGAAAAAAAGAAAGTGGACGAAGAAAGAAAAAGGCACCAACTCTACAATATTGACTGCCGGCTCAAAAGTTGGCGTTGAAGTTATGAGTCAGCTCAAGAGATATATATTATTCAGTTCCATTTTAAACGCTGAATCATTTATATTCCCCCCCACCCCCCACCCCCCATCTTCCCCTGGTGAATGTCAGATCTGTATCCAAACAGACAGGCCCATATAGCATTTCGTAATTAAACCCTTTTTTCTTTGTTTTTCTTCACGTGGTTTAAATCAGTCGCTCCCAACCTTTTTCCTCTTCTATTACTGAGTAATCTGTCAGTAATCAACCCCTCACTGAGTGACATATTTTATGGATATTCTACATAATACTCAATATTAATAACAATACAGAACAACTGATAAACTGTACAATTAACACAAATAGTGAATACCTACGGGAGGATTGTGTAAAATGAGTCATTTGGATGAATTTCAGCAAATTAGTTCCTGTGAATGTTTCATCAAACTTGAGTTTTCCTGATATCTTTAGGACCTTTTATTTTAACATACATACTAAACTCTGTGTTTTCTTCTCCCTCCTGCACCTTCTGCCTCCTGAGGCACAGGTGCAGTCCAAAAGTTTCAGCCAGCCACACCAAAGCAGAGACCAGGCGAGTCTCCGGTGTATGCTGGACGCACACACACACCAAACGTTCAACTGTGTGCAACAGTACCATGAGGGAGCAGGCAGGAGACATTGTTGGGTGAGAAGAGGAGTCAGGCGGCCAGTAATGATAGTAAATAATCTCTGTGGCAGACACACAAAAGTGATGTATGTGGCCACATGGCGAATGACTCCACAGCACAGAAAAACACAGGCAGCTGAGCAGGAAAACTCATGTTGTAGAGTTGTCAGGGGAAAAGTTCAAACAGCCGAGGGGAACAGGGGGACACAAGGAAGGCAGGGACAGAAAGCTGAGGAGTTTACAGGAGGCAGGCAAAGCAGGAGAGTCGAATCAGTCCGAGAGTAAATGAATGCAGTACTGTGACATTGTTGACAATTTTGTCTGATGTTAAGACCAAAACATACAGTTATTTGATTATGCACAAAATCAGAATAGTGAGGCATTGTGGGTTTAAACAGTTCCACCTTTCTCCGTGTAGGTTAACATTTCATTAATGTGGTGGGTTTTTGCCATTTAGATGAGTTGCAGGAAGCAACAGTGTTTACTTTTAAGAGGATGAATACTTTGTGACCTTGAACTTGCTGACTAATAATAACTATGAAGGAGAAGAATGTGTCAGGTTTGAATACACTTTAGACAGTGAAAGTGCTGTTGAGTAAAATGCCATTTGGTCTCTTTCTAACTCCTCCAGTGATGAGTGTTTGCAATAACTTGCTCAGAGTCTGTCTTTGTGTTTCAGTCTGTAAAGGGCAGCAAAACAAAAGGGCAGCAGCATTTACCCACGTCCTCATGCACACCTGTGGGTTCAGCTAGTTGATGACGCATTTTAACAGACCAAGACAATTGTAAATCCAAGGAGCAAGGACGTGTTTTTGTTACTGGTTATATCAGCGTCGAAACTGACTACATTGACCGAGTATGTGTTCACAAACAAGGAAACTGACAGCTTTTTTTCTAGCTGTCAATGTAGAGACACATAATAGAAATACAGCAAATAAGAAAAAAAAACTGCTCTTGTGTCTGGGTGTTTTGGCATATAGTGTCCTGAGCGCACAGATGGGAGAAGTCTGAACAGGTTGTGTCCAGGGTGTGAGAGATCTGCAGTTACATTATGAGTCCGTTTCCTGATTCTGGAGGTGTGTAAGTCCTGAATGGAATGCAGCTTGGTACCAATTACTTTTCTGCAGTCCTGACTCTGCTGTGTTACTGTCCTGTGAGCTGACACCACACTGTGAGGGACATTAGAGGGAACAGACTGGATTATTGCAGTGTAGAATCAGCAGCTGCTGGCACAGGGTGAACTTTCTGAGCTGGCGCAGGAAGCATATTCTGTGACGAGTGTATTTAGGTGAATAGTGTATTGAGTGTATTTCCCTAAATGCAGCACTTTGGAAGTCAGTGATAGTTGGGAATGACCTTTATTTAAACACAGGCAAAACAGGAACTTGGGCATAAGAAGAGACACAGGTAACAGTTTGTTCTTCAGCTGGAAGCCCACTCATAGTCTCTAGGGTTCAGACTTGAGGGTTGAACCAGGCTGAACCTGGAAATGGGGCCATTAGCACACGGACCAACACAGTCCAGTCTGTCCAGGGGTGACGGTACCTGAGAGGGGCAGGCAGGGGACATGGTTGATGAGGCAGAGGGTTCAGAACCAGACGAGCAGGCAGATGAAGCAAAGGGACTGACGAGGGATGAGCCGGAGGGAGAACAGGGTCAGGCAGAGGATTCAGAACCAGGTAGACAAGCAGAGAGAGCGGAGTTGCCAACAGGGGATTAGCAGGAGGCAGACCAGGCAAGGGACTGAGGAGCCAACAGGTAGGTGACCGGAGAAAACGCACACGGACACGTGCGGCATCTCGCCAACAGTCTTTGAGCTGCAGCCTACAACGGGTAAGCAGATAGGAACACTCACACTGTGGCATCAATGAAAGGCAACACAACGCAGCCACGGGGAAAAAGGAACCAGAGACACTTAGGTCAGAACTCGTGGTCAGGGACAGAAGGCTGATGTGTTAACAGGAGTATGACGAAGAAGGCTGGTCTGAGGCAGGCAGAATCGGCAACCGTAGATCAAGCAGATAAAGAATACTGGAAAGTCTTGCACTTAGATGATCAATCTGGCAAAGGGTGAGTGAGCTGAAGAGACGTATATACTGGCTGATAGGAGGTGAGCTGCAGCTGTGCTTGCAGGTGATTGGAGTTGGGCTGATGAGGTAGGAGTGGCTGGCAGGTAGAGTGGAGCAGGGGCAAGGAGAGTGCAAAATGACTGAGGGAGAGCAGGGACACAGGGAGAGTGGAGCTGTGACAACATTCTCTGTTGGGCCTTTTTCCTTATGGTGTTGATGTCGTATGTCCATATAAGGTGCTGGAAGATGGTGGATTCCAGAAACCTGAAGGTTTCCAAAGCAGACACAGTGTTGAGTTTGGTGATGGGAGGGAGTGTTGGGGGTTGCCAGGTTGTTCTGACAGCACCAGAAGGCCAGCTGTTCAACCTCCCATCTGTATGCAGACTCGTCAGCGTCATCCTGTGGGGCAGTTGTTGGTGTACAGCAGGGGTGAACCGGCCCCCCAAAGGTTCCAATCTAGCCCACTGGTTGACTTTGCATCCCTAACATTGATGCACTTGTGAAGGCTACAATTTCCCAGGTTTCAGGAGAAAGGTAAACGGTGAGTAGCCATTCATTCAGAATGCCTTTTCACCTGCCCAGTATACAGTTCTCAAAAAAAGATAATGAATACTTAAGGTGGTCATTTTTAAATATTTAACATTGTGCATAATATTGTCAATCAGCAGCTTCAGGACAAAAGAATCTGTATCAGACTTCTGTCTCAAAACTCATATCAGTAGAACTCTACTGCTAAGGTACTGCCAAAACATTAGATCTGTAAATGGTTTGTAAAGCAGGCTGGATGACTGTTTTCAGAATCCTTGTACTTCTTTACACTAATAGAAGGAGAAATGTTTGAGGTGTTGTTATTTATAGGTTATTATATAATGGTTTTACTGGTCCATCCCACTTGAGATAAAATTATGAAAATATGTGGCCTGTGAACTAAAATGAGTTTGACACCCCTGGTGTAGAGGGAGAAGAGCAGTGGGGAGGGCACACATCCCTGGGGGACGCCAGTACTGATGGTCCGGCTTGCTGGATGCTATTTTTCACAGCCTCACCTGCTGTCTCCTGTCCGTCAGGAAGTTAGTGATGTTCTGACAGGTGGGGGCTGGGACAGGGAGCTGGATAAATTTGGAGTGAAGGATCTGTGGTATGATTGTGTTTCTGGGATATATACTGTATAAGCACATATAATTCTAAGAAAATATTCCACTGTGTGGAGAATTTTTATGTAATCTCTCTAATTATTTAAAAAATAAACAACATGATCCTGGTAAAATTCATACAGTCCATATGTTGCTTTTAGCCCACCCTTTATATTTCCTGTTCAGATCTTTTTTTTTGACTGCAACTACAGGGGGGATGAGAATAATGTAATGTTGAAATTCTGCACATAGTGGCTTTAAATGGTTGGTTCCCCCAAATTACAAAAAAATAAAACACCCTCATCTATCTCTGGTGGTATTTTACCAACAATTTCATGGTTTGGAGAGTGATTAAAATTTGTTATTGAAAATAAAACCTAAACTAAAGGGGGTAATAAGATTGTAAACACATTGTCAAAATGAACAAGTGTGTTATATTCATTCTTTAAAAAAAGCTTGCTTTTTAAGTGCCAATGTTTTTTCTGATGCCAATGAAACCTTTTTTACTTCAGGTTTTGTTATCAATGCCAAATTAAATGTTTTTGTGCCAAAAGCTGAAGTCACTTTCCTGGCTCAATATTATGTTTCCAGGTTTTTAGGCATCATCTTTTGAGATTTCTGCCTCCACCCCAACAATTGTTTGTGATCAAAAATTGTTATTTTAAAAACTGAGTTGCAACCACTCTTCACATAAACAGAATGGCCAATGAACTCCCTATGAAAACCAATGTTTGCAGCAAACGTTTTCACAGCATGACATTTTTATTCATTGATGTCCCACAGATATTTAATATACCATTATCTTCTTTGTGCTCAGTGATGCACGAGCAAGCCCTAGTGATCAAGAAAGATTTCTTTGCTTTCGCAATTACTTGTGTTTCCATGAGTCATTTACCAACATGCTCACTGTGTGAATAATTGCAGCAACAATCCTCTTTAATGATGCCAGAAGACTAAATGACAGGTGGATTTAAAGCCCAACTTGCAGGTTGGAGACCATGGTGAATAAATGTGTAGGAAAATGATGTAGAAACTCGATTAAAACAAAAAACAAAAACATATACACACTACAGTGACTTTTGGGGTTGTTTTTGTGAGAGAATTTTGCTTCCGCATCTAAAAACCTACTAACCGGAAGTGGTAGCGTAAGGGAGTCCGGCCGAGTTTGATTGAGTGTAACATTAATTAACATGGATCCCAGTACTAGTTTTGAGACTGAAGAGGTTGAAAATGTACATTCATATGCATACGACGGCCCACAGGCTTATAACTATGAGCCTGCTAGGCGTCCAAGAGACCAGGAACAGATCAGGGTTAGGAGAAATAACGGCCACAGGAGAGAAAAAGAGCTGTGGTGTGACGGCCAGGACCCCCCACCCCTCTGATGGGCCCAGGCCGGGCCTGGTCAGATATGAGAGAGAGAGAGAGAGAGAGAGAGAGAGAGAGAGAGAGAGAGAGAGAGAGAGAGGACTTACCCATGTTTAAAATGACCTGTTGAAGTGAAAAAATGAGTACTGACGGGAACAGACGAGTGGAGTTGATGTTTGATGCAGGAGAAATGCGCTGCCTGTGTGGACAGTCAAGCGCCTGCGAGACTTCCGTGGCACTAACGCGCTCGGTGTGTCCTTAGCGTTAATTATAACAGCCAACTTACTGAAAAGTGTCGGGTTTAAATCTGGCTCGGGCCCATAATTACAGTTAATTGGACGGGCCGGTCCGGTCCCGGACATAACATGCACCGGCTCGGGCCGGGTCGGGCTGAATTTTTTGGGCCTGATCTAAGCTCTACTATAGACTATATAAAGGAAGTGGAACTAGTTTGTGAATTTCCATTCTGAAGCCTCAAGTTTGGCAGTTTGGCCATCACCATTATGATTTGTTTGTTTGTTTGTTAATTTCATTGTTTTGTTTTGTTTTTGAGCCAGAATTTACCATTTTTGGACGAGGGGGAGGAGCTCTAGAGGAGTGAGGGGTGGATCTGACCAGGGATGGACTCATCATGGTAACTACTTGTCGATCACAAAGTAGCCATGCCCCAGAGCATACTCTGCTTTACTGTTGTTGTTTTTTACTTTGAATTGTGTAATAATTTACAAAATGAACATCATGCTGTATTGAAGAGAAGTTGAAACTAGCAACTGAGACCATGAACACATTCAGAAAACATTTACTGAGGTAATAAATCAAGTGAAAATCAGGGTCATATTCTCATAGACCTCTATACAACTTGACTTCTTTTTGCAACCTGTGGAGTCGCCCCCTGCTGGACATTAGGGAGAAGGCAGGTTTAAGGCCCATTGTATGGAGCTACATTAGGGTCAAAAGTTTTGTACTTGAAAAAATAAAATTTGAAACTGAAAATTCATGTGTTGATCTTGAATTTTGAAAAACACAACAATGTATTCAAAATAAAAATAAGTGTATGAAACGTTTTTTCAGGTTAAATATAATTTGGATTCACTTTGGTAATTCTTTTGAATAAATCATAAATAACATTTGAGGTCTTTTCAGTTGCATGTTTTATCTTTTCAGATGCAGATCATATATTTTACAGTTTCAAATCTTATTTTTTCAGTTTCAGATCTTTTTTCAGTTTCAGATCTTTTTTTTTTTTTTTTCAGTTTCAGACTTTTGACCCTGATGTGGTGTGGGGGTCAATTGAGAGGGGTGTGGAATCATGAGTGACAGTGCCTTCAGGGAACGTAGGAACACATTGTTGTATTTTTCAAAATTCAAGATCAACACATGAATTTTCAGTTTCAAATTTTATTTTTTCAAGTACAAAACTTTTGACCCTAATGTAGCTCCATACCATTGGCCTCATTTTGTTTAGACCCGGATATAACCTCTTCAGCATGGCTTAATCAGCACAAAGTGCAGGGCAGACTTCTAAAACTGACACATCAATGCAATCATTTTCCTCTGTCCCATTCTAAATTCATTTACACAATCAGTATTATGACCATTTTTAATATGACAAAACAAACACTTAACCATGTGTATATCAGTCTTGAAAAATCACCATCAGAGATAATGCCAGAAATGGACTAGTATTTATAAAGAATACTCAGAACTGCAGTCCTAACACAAATTGGCTAAAACCCTAAAGTCCATTAGTTCAAAGATGCAAGCAAATAATACAGGATATTTCAGAAATGGAGAGAATATCTTACAGAGTACGAAACAAAGAGACAGAGTATAAAAGACACTGGTTTAAGTGGGTGAGATAGAAAGAGATTAATTAATTAATTCAAGAAATTAATCAGCGGTGGGGAGACTATCACAGAGCTGACACATAGTGACAGACTACCATTCACGCTCACATTCACACTTACAGGCAATTTAGAGTCACCAATTGACCTGCATGTCTTTGGACTGTGGGCGGAAACTGGAGAACGTGGAGAACCCAGACCAGAAGTCCACACAGAAGGGCCCAACAGGCCAAACCTGAAACCTTCTTGCTGTGAGGCGACAGTGCTAACCACTGTACCACCATGCCATCCATAATAGAACCATGATATACTATAAATAAAGCATTAAGATGCACAATGCAAAACATAAACTTAAAAACAGAAGTAATGAAAAAGTCAGATAATCTAAACACATAACAAAGTATAAAATGCCACAATTAGTTACAAAGAAATCTCTAAGCTAAAAAAAAACCAAAATGTATATTAATGTGCCAAAGGTTTGCCATTCAAAAGTTTAACAGGTCCAGCTGAGAACTGTTCCTTTTGAACCTTAGAATTTAAACAGAGTTGGGTAAAATCTCCTGCAGGGGCAAGATACTAGGTGAAAATCATCCCTAACAATCTTCAGTGTCTTGTGGTGAAGTCAGACTTTTTAAATTGAAGAGAGATGAGAGGAAGTGACTCATGGTTTTCAAAGCAGTAAGTTTAGTTATGGGTCCAATTTAGGAACTAATTTAAAATGGATTTATATGTGACGCAGGGGTATAATGGCAGTCTCATTGTAGATGCCTAAAGCGTAGGCAGTGTTACCCGTTGATAGCACTACAGCAGCACTACACTAATATATCATGTGAGTGGGCTGCATTGTGCCTCTTTTTCTCCACAGCAACTGTTTTCATATTTTTCACTTCCCCTGATACACTTTGGTGATAGTGTTTACAACTAGATTAACATCCAGGTAACCTCCATTTCTTGTCTTTTTTTACTGCTGAAAATTAGTCATCTGTCGTGGAGTTGTCATATATACGTTTTCTCATTCACAACGACTGCAGTGAGCAGAGTTTGCAGTTGTCACTGTGCTGTCAATGAAAAGATGCAATTAGACCCAAATTGCTGTGCGAACTGAGGCAAAGACATGTCTGTGTGTGTTGAAAATGCTTCAAGTTGAGTAAAATATTCACACTTGGGGCTTTATGAATCTAGCAGAGCTTCATAAAGACACAGATACGGGAGGGAAACAGAAATACACTGGAAGAAAATCACAGAAAGAGCTGGAGTTCATGGTGAGCTCTGAGAACAGTCAGAGGTTGATCTGACACACAAAGGCATGCAACCGCTGCACATGCCATTAATTTCCAGATAGCTTACAGCTAATGCTGAATTCAAACCACACATCACTGAGTCCTTCAACAATTTCTTTATCTTGTTCTCGGAATTTGTCGGAAACTTGCAAGGAGAAAGCACAAAGCAGGCCATGTAGCCCGCTTCTGCAGTCCCCATGTGGTAGCCCCTAACACACAACTATATAGCAAAAGAAGCTGGGCTTTAGATACCACAGCTTAGTGAAACATGGTCAAACTGAAGCCTTTATAATGGCACACGACATTGACATGCATGTTGTAGGCCACATTCTCTATTTGACATAAATGACACTCATGTGACATGTGACAGCTCAGCACAAATGGAGGAAAAACATGACTTCTTAACAATAAATATAATGCAGATAAATGTCCACCCAGCTTAAAGTCAAAAGTGTAATCCATCACCGGGAATGTCGCAGTGTTCACTCTCCACACAGCTGAAACGAGCTGACTCAATCGCTTCAGTCAATAACCTTTACTCTAACAGCAAGTGTGCCGTGTGTTTCTGCAAAGTAGTTACAGTAATGGTTTGTTTTTTTTCAGAGCTGCACATTCACTCATGTAGCCCATGGATTTATCGAAACAAAGACATGATTGTTTAAATTAGGCCAAAGAATAAAATTAAACATAATTGTCCTTTCAGTGGCACATTTTCATTCAGAGTGGACATTTATTTTCTCCAGGGTCCATTTCAAAGACAGTGGCTTACTGTGTGTGTGTGTGTGTGTGTGTGTGTTGTGTGTGTGTGTGTGTGTGTGTGTGTGTGTGTGTGTGTGTGTGTGTGTGTGTGTGTGTGTGTGTGTGTGTGTGTGTGTGTGTGTGTGTCTGTGTGTGTGTGTGTGTGTGTCTGTGTGATGACCTGAATCCTTTTGTTACTGTATCACACTGTTAACATGAATACATGCTTTTAAAGTTGCCAAAGGATGTAAAGGGGAAAAAAATTACATGTCTGGCCCCTGTGTTAGTCTATTTTGTATTTAAAGGGATGGTCTGGATTTTTTAAAATGAGGTTTTATGAGGAACTTATCTATAGTCACTGTATAACCTACAGTATATGGCAGTCGGTACACCCCCAGTTTGGAGAAGCAGACAGGAGCACCAACACAGAAGCTCAGCAATGCATTGCTGTGGATGGGGGTTAGCAGCAAATTGCATTTTAGCTACCTAAAAAAAAGGGCCCATCCAAAAAGTCAATATTAGTGTACGTGGAGGCTACATTTAGAATATTTTCACCACTAACCTGTCTGTCAGAAAACTTTTTCCTGTGGCACTACATTTTCTCAACTGTAGAACATCCACATTCCTATGCATCTCTCTCTTTCAGCCCTGGTTCATTAAGGTATTTTGTCTCCACAGTGAAAGGCAATTTGAAGTTGTTGCTATCAGCGTTAATTTTGTTGACGAAAACTATGACGAAAATGTTCATCAAAGACCTTTTTTTCCATGATAAAAATGAGACGGTGACAAACTAAAAATAGATCTTGATAAGTAAAAGTAAGACGAAATCTGTGCTTCATTTTCGTTGATGAGACGTGGCAAAAATGTTCATGGTTGACTATCAGACATTAAAAGCCAAGAGCAGCCATGCTTGTAATTATCTTAAAATGCTGCATGAGCAACAGGCTCCAGTAAATAGTCTGTGCCAGGATGTTTCGCTAGCCAGCAAAGACACTCATACCGTAGCAGTGGCGGCCATTGGTGCGAGCTGTGAGCTGTAATTCCGCAATAGATAATCAGCCGTGTGTGTCTGTTGGTGGATGGTGGAGATGCTGAATGGATTTGTGGAATTTGTTAGTTACAGCTGTGGCCGCTCGCAGCTCCACTTGTTAGCCGCTGAATGGCAGTGGAGCAAGCAGCTTCACATCTGATCCCCACAGGACTCCAGTCAGACTGAACTCCAGACCCTTTATGATTTTGATGATGTTCGACAGGCAGGTAGGATGCTCAGTTATCTGTGAGTGCAGCTGTGTTGTAAGTAAACAGTCTGAACTCAGGTCTGTTTTCTCTGACAGCTTTAAGTTAAATTTTAATTACCAACCCTGTGAGACATGAGTTTAAACCTCCAGACTAACATGTTGCAGATTAACAAAGAATTCAGGCTGTAGCTAAGTTATTTTTCTGCCTCTTAACAGGGAGATCGAAAAGTCTGAGTTTACACTGAACCTGAGTACAAATTGTCTCAAATTAGTAAGTTGTGGTGTCAAAGTTTTTGAGATCATAAATGAGAGATGTTGAGCTTTTCAAATAATGATCACTAAGTGTGTGCTCATAAATCACCCTTTAAATCTGTAAAAAAAAAACTGCTGGAGAATTTACAGTTTGTAAGTGTTGAGAAATTTCTGATACATGAATTAGCCGAACTGGATTAGTTTAAATATAAAAAAAAAAAATAGAGAAAACTTTGACTAAAAGTAATGATTAAAATGTCAAGAATTTTCGTCGACCAAAATACTTCGAGTTTTCATCGGCTAAAACTGGATTATGACTAGACTAGACTATGAAAGATAGAAATGACTAAAATGTGACTAAAGGAATAAACATTTTCATCTCAAGACTGAGAGTACATCTAAAATAGCTGTCAAAATTAACACTGGTTGTCATAATCACTCAGTGTCTTTTTTTTATTTACTTGGATTCATTGGGCTCTAGTTTCCCGGCGCAGCGCAGGGTGGCGCAGGGTGGCGAACCCCGCGCAGAGCTAGTTTCGAGCAGCGCAACCCGAGGCGCGCTCAGTTTGGCAGTTTGGCAGACCGAGGTGCGCTGAGGTGGGTGTGGCGGCGCCCAACCTGATTTGATTAACACAGCTGCAAACTAATGAGTTAACATCCCTCTCAGCCAACCACAAACAGCCACAGCATCAGACAGGGAGTATATATTCAGCATCTGTCATCTTAGAAAAGTCAAAAGAAAGAAAACAGAGTGAGACTGCGAGAGAGAAAGAGGGAGCGTGCGCACACGAGAGAAACGCAACATTGATTTACAATTGTGGTGACCTCCTCACAGGCTACCTTTGCATCATCAGCCCGTGGAGGTCTGCTCGCAGTTCTGTATATTCAGTCACTGCGAGCTTGGACCTCCCGGACCAAAACATCAGTTTCCTCCTGGGAGGAGTTTGGCCGTCTGACGCTGCTGCTCTCTTCTGCCATGGCAAATTGAGTGAACTCTCATTACGCCTTCTTATTGGTGGGATGTGTGTAAAACCCACGCCACGCCTTCTCTCCTCCCTCTTTCCGACTTGCACAGGTAGGAGGGACGGAGGTGGGATAGAGGAGTAGCTGCGCCAGCGTGCACGGTGTGCCAAACTTCCACCTGGCCACACCCAGTTGGCGAAGCGCAGGTGCGTTTTTGCTGAAGACCCCCCTCCACAGCAGTATGTTGCTGAGCTTCTGTGTGGGCATTCCTGCCTGCATCTTCAAACCTGCGGCCCGCCAACCCCTGTGTAAGGTAACACACATATTGATATGTACCTCATTCTACCCCACTTCAAAAAATAGGAACTATATCTTTAAGATTAGAGTCAGTTTTCCATCATCAGTTTGTTTGGTTTACACAAAGCAAAATGATGGCAGAACCTTATCTTAAACTGTCTGTGTACCAACTGTTGCATTCAAGGTTGCAATCATCCACACATCATGCGAAACACAGATTTTCCGATGAAACAATTGGATGTGGAAGAGCGTAAACAAGCATGTTGTCTTCCTGTTGATTAATTCAGTCAGAGTTTCACTCCAGTGAATCCATAAAACTAATGCAAACCTCTGTCACACTGCACAAACCAATCATCACATTATGAAGCGCAAACAAATGTTGATTGATTTTCCTTTGCAGATCGACAGCAGAAAGTTTCCTCATGCACACAAACACTGAGTTATTGACATGATGTCTCTGTATGATAAATGGGAACATATTACTCAGAGATCTGAACTCTCACAGTTAGATGACCCTCGCTGATGTAATGCATTCCTTAATCTGAGCCATTACAATTAAGTCCCCTATTGTCATTCTCCAAACCTTAACCTTAATATCTCAGCCCTGACACAGACGGTTTTAAAGTCTGTTCACATCAGTAACACAGCTAAGATTATCCTGGTCGGTAAACTGCAGCTGTCAAGCTAAGAGCAAACCAACAAGGAACGTGCTGGTATTGATTAGATTTTACAAAATATTCCTGTGGTAAAATACCCTAAGTTCTGTGGTGTCTGACATGAACTGTCCTAATTCTGCTGTGGTGTTTCTGTGGTACTCCAGACATGTGTGGTATCTTTTTTTTAATGTTTATCACAGGATTTTACCAGATAATCCCGAGCTGTCTACCACAGGTCTGCGCACAGTTTAAGAAAGAGATATTTGTTCCAGGAACTCTCATAACTGTCTGCAAATCATGCAGCAGTTGAGAATTAAAAATAAATCAAATAAATCGGGTGGTGTGATACAAGCCCTCCTGACACAGAGATCGTGCTATAGGGTCTCTACAGAGTCCCCTCTTTGTGCTGCCTCTGCATGTTTTAGCAGCTGGAGGCGCCTTTTTGTAATTATTTTTAATAAGAATGAAGCTTTTTCCTCGCTGTTGTTTTTTTTTTTTTATTACCTTCTTTCCCAATTGGATTTCCAATTGAATAATTTGAGGGGCGGGCCTTCTGTGGTAGCCATGACAACAAGTTCACAGTTGGTAAACAATAGAAGAGGTACAGTAGATTGATTACACGGGAAGGTTGGCGTAAGCGTGTGATGAGATAGTTGCCTGGCAACGATAAAAAGACACAGCAAACGTTTTTGGTTTTTTTTTCTACAGCAGCATTCAGTTTTAATAAAAGATAGTGCGGTGCACCTCGTGTTTTGCAATCTGCAAAACACTGTCTGTGTGATCGGGGCCTTACAGAACCAAACAAGCATGCCGGCATCACGGAAGCAAAAGAGGCATGATGGGCATGACATGTAACACCACGGCATTGGCCTCTCATGTGACATATATGTGTTAGCAACACTTTATACACAATAACAATGGCATTAACATGGCAACAACAACTACTCATTGCTCCTGTTATATGGTGGTTGATCTCGTCCTCTGCTCGGAGGGTAAGGAGCTCTCAGACCTTATTGTTTTTCCAATTTGTGAACACATTTTGCCGCTGCTCTTCTTCTTTGAGTTAGCTGCTAACTGCTATTAGCTATTTTTCAGTTCTCCCGCTATGGGTCTCATGCATAACATGATTTCTATCACATTAAACTCAAAATGAAGCACCTTTTGAAGAGGAATCAGTTATGCAGTCATGAATAATTTGGTGTCTCCTATTCTATGGTGCTAATTATGTATTGCCGTTTGTGTCTTGTATTGTTCAGTCTGTACTTTTATTGTTGTGTGTACTTTACACTGTCATTTGTGTTTTTGTTGCTGAGTCTTATGTATTTTAAGACCCAGCTAGGAACGGGCATTGCAGACTAGCTCAGGCTATAAATGCTGTGGTGTGTGGCATTTATGCATGCTATATACTTTTCGCAATACAAATAAACATTAAATAAAACACCTGTGCCGCCTGTGAACCTGTCCTACCAGCTGTCCCTTTTATGCAGACATTTTTTCTGCACTGTTACCACCTCCAATGATGGCTTAAAGGCAGGAAAACTGTCCCCCCTTACTCAGCAATTGTACCTTTAATACAGAACAGCAAGCCAGCATAAGAGCATGAAATTCCTGCTTTGAAAAGGCCGTATGAAATTATTCATATTTGCTGAAGCTGTCACTATATTCTGCAAGAAGTATATGAGACAGATAATTTGTGAAAAAATCATGTCCGTCCTCCTCTTCCTACTGCTTCTTATGGCATTCACTGAAATCCGACCGTGAGCATAGAAGGAAAAAACAATCAGAGCCAAGGAGTCTCAATCAGCTCAATCATGTCAATCACTGATTATGAACTGTGGTCAAACTGTCAAAAAAATCAAACCATGACCTAAACTAGGCAGTGCTGATTAAATATAAATACAGCTTCTGTAACTGCATTGCACTATTTCTCACCTAAAGTGTTCCAGATACATGTTTTAGTGCACGGTTTAGCTGTAAAATGAGAAAGTTTGTGACCCAGTTCTATGGTGAAAACAGTCAACTCCGCTCACCAGCCGGACCAACTTCCTCATTTTACAGCTTAACACTTCACCAGAATATGTTTCTGAAAACTAACCACACACAGAATCTTGGTTCATATTTGATCAGTGTTGCCGAGTTTGACAGTTTGATTGCAGTTCATGAGCAGTGATTGACATGATTGACAGCTGCGTTAGAGACTCTTCAGTCCTGATTGGTTGTTTTTGTTCACATGCAGTAAGGCCTAGAAATGCTACAAGGCAAATGAGCAGACAGGAGTACGATTTATTTTTCACAGGTTATCTGTCTGATTTAGTGCTGTGTGAATAAAATGACAGTTTCAGCAAAATGAAAAAAGTTATTCTTTATCAAATTTACCAACTACAGTTTTAATGAGCTACAAAAAGCTTCCACCATTCTGGACTTTACATTGT